>JARWLC010000013.1:26413051-27063051 GCA_033318265.1 Phyllotis vaccarum | reverse complement strand
TTCTATAGCAAATAGAACAAATAAATCAACTGACGAAGTAGTTCCCAAAGTGGTCTCTGATTTTTGTCATCTATACATTTGACAGAGTGTTGTGGAATATTACTTTAGCTAGGCAAAAATGTGTTACATTTGCTAATCTTGCTGCATTTGTTTAACTCTGCAAAGACGTGGTACATTTGATTATGAAGCATTTGTTTAACTATGTAAAAATGTGTTACATTTGTTTATGCAACATTTGCTTAAAGATGTATTGAGGTGTTTCTTTGCCTACTACTGGTTGGCAAAATATAAAGCTAAATGGCCAGTAGGTAGGCAGTAGGGGAAAAGGCAAGGTTGGTGAGCAGAAAGAGTAAGTGGGAGGCAAAATGTAGGCTTTGGAAAGGAGAAAGAATGACTGATAAAGAAAGGATACACCCGGCAACAGCAAGCCAGGCAGTGACCACACACAAAGGATGCATGAAAACCAGAACACAAAGAATGAAAGATAGGTAAAATGTAGATGAAGAGAACAGATCAAGATAGTTATAAGACCAACTACTACTACAGATGGCACATCCAACATGGGTCGATTATCCACTTAATGCTTGAGAAAGTTTAAAAAGGGTTTTAGCAGAAACTGAGCAAAGGCAGCTTCCAAATTGTGTATATGAAGCAGGTCTTTGTACAAAGAAAGGGTGGCCGCTGGGTCACATTCAAAATGGTGCCAGCGGACGGGCAGCAGGCAGTGTAAGCTGCAATCAGGCAGGTTCCTGAAATCTGACAGAAGACTCAGTAGCATGTGATTGATTTAAAGTTTCTGGGGTTTTTTTGAACAAAAAGGAAACAAAGACAGTTTCATAGTAGCAGCATTTTCTTTAGCCTGCTCTGTTCGCTGGCCACAAATAGAGACGTGGTCCCTTTAAGAGAACTTACTGATTCAGCCTAATCTGCAAAAACTATGCTGCTCTTTTAAAGAGTGTATTTTAAAAGCTCTTATGGTTAGAAGATGATTAAGGATTCACAATAAAACAGATTCAGATGAAAAGAAAAACCTGTAAATGGGTTATAATGTGTGTAAAAGGTGCATAGGCTTCAGAGAGAAAAGAAAGAGGTTAGAAAAAGTCTTTAAAAAGAGAAATTCAGTAATAAAAATATAATAAGCCACGTAAAGATGGAAAATAGACATAAAATCTGGATTTTGCTTTTTATTGTATTTTCTTTTAATTTTTTAACTGTTAATGAGATAAATGCAGAAAGACAATGGATTGCAAATGCAAAGGCTACTAAGTTAAACAAGAATATATGTTTTAAAGTATTTTGATTTTGAAAATTGTGTCTAAGGATTTATTGCTTTGGAAGCGTTCTGCTTTTGTTTCCACAGAAGATGAGAACCTGTGGATTGCTTCCAGGCAAATATGGTTTCATCAACCAAGACCCCCTGAAAAAATCTCTAATGGGAAGAGATGGCCAGATCAGCTTCAAGACTGCAGAGTATGATCCTGTCTAACTCATGAGATTTTCAACGCCTCTTAATCAGCAGGAAGTAGTAATGTAAAACTACGCCCAAATTCCCCAAATGTTGTTTCTAAATGTTTGTTTTCATTATAAATGGTTATTGGTCATAGTCAATCTCTTTCTAAGAAAAAAGGGAATATGGTATATGAATGATTTTTTGAAAGGTTAGATTATTGAATTTACTTAGATCAGAAAATCAGCTATTAATCTCAAAATGCTTTACATTGGTATAGATTTTGGTTTATTGATACAAATTTAAGGTCAATTTTGTTATGCTGTATGTGTTTTTCTATTCTTGTTTAAGGTATGATGTTCATTTAACTGATTTAAAATTGTAATGTATAATTAAGAAATGAAGGTTAATAGTCACCTTTGATAATCAAACTTATAGTTAGGTTAGTTAGGATTTTTAGGTATATAAAAATATATTTCAATTAGGTAGGTAATCTTCAAATACTTCTAAGACCTACAGAATATGGCATTTAAAATGTTTTAAGAACTTAGACTTTTCTGGACAGTGAGACAGATCTGCTCCTGGCAGCAACAATATTCTTCAAGAGAAAAATGGGCATCGAAGAAACTCCATATGGAATCTACTCTCTTTGTGGCAATGGTAAGCCACTGGAGAAGAACCTGTTCTTATATTGACTGCTTGACAGTATGCTGTTTAAACTGGACATACAGGTTCCATAGGAAAGTGATCTCTGAACTTTGGCAGAACAAGCTGAGACGGTCATTCAGGTTCTTGCTTTGCAGAGAAAACTGTCAGACATTCTTCAGGACTCGAGGAGAAGCAACTGATGAACTGTGCCAGAATGGGCAGAGCAGATTCCCTGCTTCACTGAAATGAGAATAGACTCTGGGCCTGCCTGTAGGCTGAAGATGGATGCCCCAACTTTGTAAAGGAACTTTGTGTGACTGTCCAGGCAGATAGGTGTCCTCTCTGTCCTTTCTACATTTTAGAATTCGCTTGCACTTCTGGTTTACTTGGGTAAATATATCCTTCTGTGGTTTTTGATATAGTTGAAGATTGGACAGTTATAGGTACAGTTTTTCTTAGTCATTTGAAAGGTATATTGTATATGAAACTTTAGATTCATAAAGATAAGGTGGATGATAGTGTATTTTCTTTAACTTTGCTAAATACAAGTAGACTAGATATTGTAACTGTAATTCTTGCTTGATAGTTATTTTGTTATATGTAATTTTGCTATGTTAAAATTGAAGCCTTCCTTTTTGATTAGACAGAAAGGGGGACAGGTGGAAGTTAAAGGTGAGCATTCATAACTAATAATAATATTAAGTCTCTGCATCATGATTTGGGAGCTGCTTGGCAATCCAAGAAAAAGCCTGCTATAACAGAGAATTATTATCCAGAATACATGAGGAACTTAAAAAACCAGAATCAATAAATCATGTCACCAAATTAGATGTGGTCTATGAATTTTGAGAGAGCTCTCAAAGAAGAAAAAATGAGGGTAAGAAATATTTCAAGAAGAATTCTGCATCCTTAACAGTCAGGGAAATGCAACTTAAACAGATTTGGAATTTAATCTCACCCTAGTCAGAATATATAGAAAAAGCAAATAAAAATCAAATTCTGATGTAGATATAAAGAAAGGGATCATATTTACTCTTCCTGGGAATGTAAATTGGTGCAGTCACTCTGGGAATTGGTGTGGAGAATCTTCACAAACTAAAACATACAGTTTTATAACCCATCTATTTCACTGTTCCCTAGATACCCAGACACAACATCATAATACACAGATATTTAAGCAGCCATGTTCTTGCTTCTCCATTTTTAAAAAATAACTAAATGATGTGAGTTAGTGTTGCTCTTAAGAACATGTGGATAATTTATCTGCTGGAGAATGAACCACCTATGATAGGCCACACCTCTCTCTCCAAGAGTAATCAAATGCCAATAACTGTGAGCTGGTTGTGGTACCTTGTGACCACCTATCCCATGCATACTAGGATGTCGACTGTCTTATCTTTTTCAGGTCTTCTTCACACAAATACAGCCATGAAATCATGAATGCAGCAGCCTTGTTATATGTTCATAAGACAGGAATTTGAAATAGTCCTTGTAGGTGGAGTTTTACTTACAAGGCACCAGTCCAAGATTAATATTTATTAGAATATAAATCAACACTCATGATACTAGTAACAGCTTATAGTGGCACCTAAATAGGGACTGGAGTATCCGAGCGATGGACGAGCAATGGACAGACGATGGATTCCGATCCGGTCTCTCCAACAGCCAGGAACTAGGAAGAGAGCTCCTCATGTCCCAGCAGCTCCTTATCAATGGGGTTGAACACAACCCTCCAGGTTGCCCACACCCCCTCCAGGAGCCCGGAACCCTGGATAAGCATCTTCAGACCTTATCAGTTGACACCTGAATCCCACCACATCTCACCCTTTTGTCTAACTAAGAAGGTTCTAAACTAAGACTATGTTCAATAGGAATTATTATGAGGTAGTAACCTTAAATACCTATTCTTCAACCCTTTCAAGACCTGAGAAGGAAGATGCATCACTTGAAAGTCAGAAGTACATGGAAGTAGTGGCTTCCAAAATTTGGGAGAGGACAGCAACACAGCTACCTGGACAATCACCTCTGGTTTTGTGTGCAGTTGGAGCATCTATCATATTGGCTACAGGCCTATGGTATCTGACAAATCTTTTTACAAGCAGGGCAATTTTGGAGGGACTGCCTTATCCTGTCCAGGCAGGTTTCGTCAGTCTCCATCCATCAACTTGTTCATCCAGCTTGGACATCATGTGTGTACTGTCAGCAATCAAGGTAAGGGCAGTTCCTTACTCAACCGGCCCTTCTTTCCCAAAAGGACAAACTACAAAGGTGTATCCTCGATGCTCAACACCATCTTGAGGAAAGGAGCAGTGACACCAGGAGTCGTCGTGTCTCTCGTGGCCGAATTTCAAATGTTAAATGCCATATTCTCTGGGGCTATGAAATGGTTGAAGATTGATTCCTGTCTATCTATGATATTATAACCTGTATCTGAGATGACTGGGATATGATACCTTAAGTAATGTTGACTGTAGTTTTATCGTCTTAAGGAATAAACCCTGTACTAAAAATTAGAATACCTATATAAGGGGTGTACAATCCCTGAACAATGACTTTTAGTATGACTATCAAAAATTAATCAGGTGTATATTACCATTTAAAGTGGCCACAGCATTTTAGACATGTATATACATATATATCATCTAAACAGAGGTATATAAAACATCTTGTGCATATATAATAACTAGTGAAATCATACATTATATCTAGTATAGTTAAATGAAGGTAGTAATTGCATAGTGTACATGACAATGATGTGCAAATATTTTAAACAGAGGTAGAAGCACAAATAAAATATAGCAATTACAGATTCAATTTTACATAATAGTTACAGATTCAGATTTATATCGAAGTACAAGTTGCTTTGGTTATATAAAACAATTTCAGATTAAACTTTGTACCAATATACAAATTATCACAATTAAACATATAAAATGATTTCACATTTGTGCCAGTATACAAATACCTATGCCAGTGCAAATTTTCTTTAACTTAGCCTATACATTCAGCTAGAATGGTGTATAGTTAGGTAGAACAGTCTACCTTTATCTATCCTATATATCCCCCCTCTCTTCTTCAAAAGAGATCTTTGATGCTATATTATAGTTCTGTCCTCCACCCAATTTTAACTTATCACTATTCTAACAGAATAATAATTACCCACAACCCTCAGAACATGAAACTTATTGGAAAAGGGTGTGTAGTCTTTCATAAGGTTGCTTCCTGCTGACTTAAGGGCGATGGCATTTCTTTGGGATCCTGTAAAAGCTAAAACAATGGTTAGTTCTTAATGGACTGACTATATACATTTATAACCATTCTCAGAATAGTGGTTAACTCCATCTGGAATGCTAATTAGATGTGTGATCTGGAGGATAATCATAGAGAGCTATCTTGCAGCCATTTTTGAACAGTCTATTTTCTGAAAACAATCATTGATTGGTGCGCACCAGGTTCTTGATTTTTCTATTTTTGCCTCTGTCTCTCTGTCTACCTGTCTCTTACTCTCTCTCTCTCATACTCTCCCCTTTATTCTTGTTTCACTAGTAGGAGTTGTTGTGGTGGGGGGGGGCCCTTCTCGGTTCCAGATTCTTTGTAGATAGCTGATAGGAGGAAATGTAATTTACAATGGAAAACTTAAACATTGTTGATACTCAAAAAAGATATTCATATCTTCTGTGACTTCAGGAGATTGTATGCAGACAGGATGTTTGAAAGGTACAGAAACAGAGAGAAATAAGGTTTAAGATGAAGTCACAATAATATTGGTCCCTAAATATTCTGTCTTCTGTCTCATACCAGGTGGCTTTTCTGATATGAGACAGAATACATCACATTTTCTTAACCAATATGCTTGGGTTTAAAGAGGGAGAAAGCTACTTGCTCCCAATCCAAATCCAGCCCTATTAATAGTCAAATCAGGACCACTTTTTTTTTGAGGTGTAGATGCAAGATGCAAAGCAGTAAGAATTGAGAGATTACTCAGTAGTGCATATGTGTATTAGTTGGTCTCATAGTCCCGCATTTACATTCCTTCATTATCAACCTCTCCTTGATTGCAGATGAGTAATTATTCAATGTCTAGTCAATGTCTTAAAAATAGTTGTATACATTTTCCTGTAAAGACAAAATTGAGACCTGCCCCACGTTTGTTAAATGTGGTTTCCTTACCATGTATCCATTTGTCATATCAGAGATGAACAATCACTTTTCTTCCTCAGGAAGGGATTCCTTTTCGAAGTGGACTTTTATTAGTTTTGTCAGTACCCACATGTTTTCTGTCCCTGTTGAAACAAAAGCGAAACCCCTACCCCATTGAAGCACATATTCTGGCTTCCACTCTGAAGTCAACACATCTTTGAAGTAGATGGGTTGATTTAACTCGGAGGATTTCCCTATTACCCAATGTCTCTCAGGAGCTGCTGTTCCCTTTTCATCAGCGTTAAGAAAATTTAAAGTCAATAAGGCACTGTGAAACCTCTCCCTGGGTTTTCTCATTTGTTTCTTCTGTTTATAAAGCATCTCTTTCAATGTGCAGTGAGATCTCACCACAACTGCCTGTCCTGTGGGATTGTGTGGTATCCCCGTAATATGCTTTATATTATAGTATCCAAAAATTAGCTTCATTTTTTGGGAAACGTAAGCTGGAGCATTGTCAGTCTTAATCTGAGTGGGAATTCCCATTATGTCCATGGCTTCCAAAAGGTGAATTAGTACAGCATCAGCATTTTCAGAACTCAGAGCAGTCGTCCATTGCATTCCAGAGTAAGTATCGATAGTATGATGTACATATTTCATCTTTCTGAATTCTGGGAAGTGAAACACATCCATTTGCCAGATCTCATTTATCTGTGTACCTTTAGGATTACTTCCAGTAGGTAAAGATGGTTGGTTATAGAAAGAGCAAGTGTTGCAATTCCTTACTATTTCATTTGCTTCATTCCAAGTGATGGAAAAACTCTTCTTTAGTCCTTTGCTGTTAACATGATGTTTCTCATGAAATTCTGTGGCCTCTAGCATGTTTCCCATAAGCAACTTATCTACTTCATCATTAACCTGCACTAGAGGGCCTGGGAGATCCATGTGTGCCCTGATATGTGTTATGTACATAGGATGTAATCTATTTCTGATGATGTCTTGTAGTTGTATGAACAGTAAGGTCAGGTCTGTATCATCAAGAATGAAGTCAGCAGTTTCAATATGTAAAACAACTCTTTCTGCATATTGAGAGTCAGTAATTACATTGAGAGGCTCTGTAAAATCCAACAACACCATAATAATTGCATATAGTTCTGACTTCTGAACAGAGTCATAAGGGATCTGAGCCAACTTAATTAAGTCTTCAGACTTGTAGCCAGCCTTTCCTAAATTGTTCACATCAGTATAAAAGGTGAGGGCTCCAGAAATGGGTTTATCCTGTACCACATGAGCAAAGATCCAATTAGTTTCCTTTATGAAATGAATTCTCTTGTTTCGAGGATATTTATTATTAATCTCTCCTAAAAAGTCACTACAAGCCTTTTGCTAAGGTTCGCTGTCTGCCCATAATCATTCAATTTCTTCATTAGTCAAAGGCACAACAATTTCTGCAGGGTCCTTTCTGGTCAATTGCGAAGTCTTAATTTACCTTTAAAAATCAAATCAGAAATATTTTCTATATATGTCTTCATCTTCTTGCTTGGCCTATGTGGCAGAAATATCCATTCTAATCTAATGCTTTCTCTTTGCATTAAGATTCCTGTTGGAGATTGTCTAGAGGGTAAAATAGCAAGTATGCAATCCAGGTCTGGATCCACACGATCCACATGTGCTTCTTGAAGTTTCTTTTCCACCAACTCTAATTCTTTCTCAAACTTATCAGATAATTCTCTTGGACTATTTAAATCCTTGTCACCATCCAAAGTCTTGAACAAATTAACTAGCTCATAGTTTTTTATACCAATCATGGCCATGTATGAGCAATATCTCCTAGTAACTTTTGAAAATTGTTAAGAGTCTTCAATTTATCTCTATTTAATTTTACCTTTTGTGACCTAATTTTTTGGAAACCTATTTTATATCCTAAATAATTAATAGAATCTCCCCTCTGTATTTTTTTCTGGAGCAATTTGTAGTCCCCAATCAGGCAATATTTTCTTTAGTTCTTCAAACAATGTTTCTAATGTCTTTGGGTTTGGGTCTGCCAACAAAATATCATCCATATAATGGTAAATGATAGATTGTGAGAAGCACTTGCGCAGTATTTCTAGTGGTTGTTGTACAAAATATTGGCATAAGGTGGGACTATTCAACATTCCTTGTGGAAGGACTCTCCATTGGTACCACTTAGCTGGCCCTTAATTATTAAGAGTAGGCACTGTGAAAGCAAATTTCTCTTTGTCCTGTTCCTGTAAAGGTATGGTTAAAAAAAACCCAAAAAACAAAAAACAAAACAAAACAAAAAAACAATCCTTCAAATCAATAACTTCAATAGGCCATCCCTAAGGTCGCAGAGAAGGCAGGGGAATACGAGATTGTAAAGAGCCCATAGGTTGAATCATCTTATTAATTGCTCTTAAATCTGTCACCATCCTCCATTTTCCAGATTTTTTTCTTGACAACAAAAACAGGAGAATTCCATGAACTGGTTGATTCTTCGATATGCTTAGCCTGTAACTGCTCCTGTACCAACTGTTCCAAAGCCTGAAGTTTTTATTCTGTCAAAGGCCATTGCTGAACCCAAATAGGCTTTTCTGTAAACCATCTCAAAGGCAGCACTGTTAGTGTCCTATTATGTTCTGTGGTTATTGAGCAATTCTTTTGTACAACCTGAACGGCTGGTGAATTTTGTTCATAGCACCTTAAAGCATCACTTTGGAAAACATAATTGAGTCTCTGGTTGATATCAGAACCTGGAGGGATTTTAATCTGGGTATTCCATTGCAGTAGTAGGTCACAACCCCACAGATTCACCACTATGTCGGCTATATATGGCTTCAACTGTCCTTTCTGACCTTCTGGTCCTATGCATTCGAGCCATCTTGCACTCTGTTTCACCTGAGATATTGTTGCAATACCTAGAAATTGGATATCCACTGCCTGTAAAGGCCACCTTGGATGCCATGATTGTGTGGTTAGGATCAAAACATCAGCCTCCATGTTGACTAAGCCCTGGATATAAATATTATCTACCCGTATTTTCAATTTTGGTCTTTGTTCATTTATTGAGGTCTGCCAAAATATTTGTTTTGTGATTCTTTTTAGAACTACTGATTTCTCTCTTGAATTCATTCTACTATCCAGAAGTCCTTACCTACCTTGGGCTCTTAACATCTTTCTGCCACTCTAACTTTTGTTTTATCCTTGTGGAGAGGTGATGGTATAATTTGATGTTATATCTATTCAGCAAAATGCAGTATTATTTTATCTCTTAGGGTATATAGCTTCCTTAACCATGGAATTTTTGTCAGATTTATACCAGATATGATTTCTCTCAAGAGAAGTTGATCTTAAATTTAATAATAAAACTCCAAATTAACACTGTAGCAATAATGTTATTGTTGAATCATTAGTCATCATTGTGGGTTGTAGTTTTTGTAGATGACTAAGATTGTTGATAAATTTTCATTCCCAGCAGTTTATATTTCACTCAACTCTAGGATTTTATTATTAAGACCAATTAGAATTTAAAATACACATCAGAGAGACAGCTTCAGGTTAGCACCAGCTTGATATCTTAGTGTTCTGTGACCAAACTCTATATATAAGGCCTTTAGCAGTAAGATCTGATGGCCAAATCCTGGTGGTTAGCCAATATAGATGATTGTCATGCCTTGTATTTGTTCATGTAGAGAATTCCTAGGAAGCCTCCGACTGTAATTCAAGGATAGGCACACCATTACTGGCACTGGATTTTTGTTTGATAACCTATGACATCCAGAAGAAGCATTATCTCTTCATGAAGGACAACTTCAATTACACTTCTAAAAGTAGAATTTTCAAAAGCATATAAAATAGTGGGTTTTGTATGGCTTTTTCAAGCATTCTTGATGTTAATGTTCCAGCCTCCACACTTTCTTGTACCTTACCCTCAAATCTGTCTCTCTCTATCTCTCAATTATATCTCTATCCATTTCTATCATTCTTTCAATTTTGAGTAATATGTAGTTATTAGTGGACTTATATAATTAAATATTAATTCAAAAAGATGAGTATGTTGCTGGTTCCCCATCTCTAGTTCAATCATTGATCATTAGTCTTCAACTTTAGGAAAGATAAGGAAGATATACTTTTCTACTTCATTCCTGATGAAATCAGCTAAACAACCCTGAATATTATGTATGACAGTAATATAGAACAATCTGAAAATGATAAGAGACTTAAGAAAGATTAAGAAGTGAAAAATCTGATGAAAGCTCTAATCCAGAATGCACATGAAAGTAAGCAACGTACTCATATCCATAAAATAAAATGTATGGTAACCTATATTACTTTTTTTACTTTTATTCTTCTTAGGAGTTTGAAGGCTTACTGAGTTATACATATATGTTCCTTAACTCAATTGGTTCATCTCTTATCTTCACAGAATTAATGCTTTCCTGAGCTCTTATTTGTGTAGTTTACTTCCTCATCTGTGTAGGATTCCTTTAACTATCTTCTACAATAATGACTTAGTGGCCATGCTTTTTCTTAGTTTGTCCTTACTTTGGTGTATCTAAAATTCTCCATCATTTTCAGTGAGGAACTTCCTGAATATACTGATCATTACTGGCAATAATATACTATTAGGTCTTGACATACATCTCTCTATACTTTGTTCCTATTTAGGGATCTTTGCTGAGAGTAGTTACATATTTTGATGAGTTTGCTTTCAGGAGTTGGGATTTTCTACTGTAAACTTTAATATTCCTTTTATTGTTGTTCTGTAGTCTTAGAGGATTAACCACAGTATGATTGGAGGGTTTATTTTTCATTATCATATTAATTTTGGATTCTAAATGCCTCCTTAACATGGATGTAGTTATCTTTACCTATATTTTAGAAAATTTCTGCTATAATTTCATATTTTAATATTATCTTGGTTTTTTCTCTTCTGTCTCATGGTGTCTTAAGATCTGTGAGTTCACTGTGTTTTAGAATTTTTGAAGTTTTCATTATGCTCACTTTTCTTTGAATTCTAGTCAAACATAGTTATTCAATTTCTCATACTTTTCTTCTGTATCATATTATTTGTCTTGGTTGTTTTTCTATATAGTTTATTAATCTTTAAATTTTCGATATTTCCCTTTCTTCAAAATTTGACAAACTTCCTACTCAGGTTGCTTATTTTCTCATCCAGATCCTTTAAGGACTTTCTTATTTCTTTCTTCATTCAGTTTGAATAATTTTTCAGACTACTAATTATTTTAACTAAACATTTGAACTATTTATTTTACATTTCAGCAATTTATCTTCAGTATTGGTTATTGAAGAGTTATGACCTTTTAGTATTTCTTGTCTACCTACATTCTAGTTTTAATTTATATAACTGTCTATGTTTTTTGTTTTATTGAAGAGTCATCGTATTGGGCAGCCACCTGTTTGGGTTAAGATCTTTATTAATATTTGAAGCACAGAAAACAGAATGTAATGACACTGATAATAGTTCAAAAGGAAACAACATGTTCATGTGTATTATAAAAAGAAACATTATTTATGCAACAAATGTTAGAAAAGAAATGAATTAGAGTGACTACATGGGAGATAACCTAATAGTTTAAAAAGAGGAAAAATAAAGATATTGATGCTAAACAGCATCAATAAAGGAGCATGGGAAATGTTACACATCAATAAAAACAAACTAGGATGGATAGAAAATTTTATTGAATGAAACTATAAGAAATAATAGTCTATAAGGTAAATTCATAAAAATAAACATAAAATTAAACAAAAAGAAAATAATAATTGTTTCTTTCTTGTTTAGAAGGTTGATTTTCTGTCCCAACAGTTTTCTTTTACATTTTAATTTGTATGTGAGACAGCTGTTTTATTTTTCTCCCTGTGTCCAAGAAGGTTAGAACAGAAAGAATTATTTTCAAGTTGAACTCCTTCCAAGCAGTATGCTTCTTTTATTCTCTCTGTCCATCTGGCAGTGTGCAAAGCAGTCAAACCAAACATTCTCCACTGGCTAGACAAGAGGCTGTGATTAGTGCTGTGTTCCCTGAACTCACAGATGTCCTCCCTATCACTCCTGTTCATAATCACACTCATGCCTGTCTTTACCAGAGTTGAAAATAAAACACCTTTGTTTGTTGGCTTCTCTGTACGACATATCTTCTGGCTTACACTTCCAGAGTTTGTAGATCTCTCTTTATTTTCTTCAGCATTGCATAACTTGAGTTGTCAGTTGCTAGCATGTCTATAAATCTGAGTCCAATTAATAAGCAATACTCTATTTCCTGTATCTTTACTAATTCCCAGGATGGCTGTGCTAGCAAACAGAATGAGGAAAACCTTTACAAACTAGAATTATAAAAATATGGTATGTTTTGCTAATCTCAGGTTAATTATTTAACTCTAACTTATCTCTTAACATAGTTGATTTCTACAGAATCAGTAGGTAAACTTTAAAGTACAAAGGACTAGTTCTCTAGTAATTTCTTCTCTAATAATTATTTCTCATGCTACACTACATAATGGTCTCCTCCAGTCTTAATCATTATTTTTGCCTAATTTGCTTGATACAACTGAAGGGAACTGCTCTTATTTTTTGGCACCATTCACATAGACTCTGATTTTTTTCTCTTCCCTACATAACTATATACTTTTAATTTGTTCTTTATACTTTTGTGCATGATTTGAGAATATTTATCCTGTATACTCCAACATTTCTAAGATCTACTTGCCCTTTCTTGACCACTTTTCTTCCTGTCCTTTTATTAAAAACATCAATAAAAGTTTGTTCTTGCTTATATGATCCTCCGCTGGAACATGGTTTACTTAGCAGGGGATATACTGTTAGAGAAAACTGACCCTCAGTCTACCAGTAGGTAATAATTTCCAATAATTCCTCAGCTACATGTGGAAGTTTTTCCCCAGTTACATTTTCAGCACTGAGTTTTGATTTGGCTTAGATTTAAACAAGTTTTACACACACTGTTGAAACTACTAAGTCATCTGTAGAGCTGCCCTGGTGCATCCAGAAGACTTTGTTCTAAATAGTCATCCATCACTTTAGTCTCTCATATACTTCATACCGTCCTTTTACCCAATGGCCTCTGAAACTTGAGAGAAGAAGATGTGGTATATATGTTACATTTAGGGTTAGGCATTTTTCAGTATCTAAATCTCTGTACCTTAGTCAACTGTGTGATGTTGTGTAACTTACCATCTACTGCAAATAAAACATTCATATCTAATGACTAAGATATGCATTAATCTATGGCTATAATAAGTCATTTGGAGTTGCTTTAATACCACGTCCATTTATCAGAATAATATTAGTAGTTTTTTGACTAAGGCCTATGATATGTCTAGATTTTTCTTGAATTCTATTTGGTATTATAATTAAAAACTCAGAGCTGTATACTGAGGAAAAGCTGAAATATCAGAAAGATGGGGAACAAACCACAGCCAGTTCTCTCCCAGCCAATTCCACAAGTCCTCAGACTGACTGGGCACTTAGACAAAGAGAAGAATTTCTTGCTTTCTCCCTTCTTTTTCTTTCCCTGACCAGCTATTTCAATTCCTGGATCAACTTTCCTAGTACTAGTAGGTGGGTGCCACCACTGCCTGGTTCTTTTTGACCCTGAGCTCACAGAAATCTGTCTCCTGACTGCTGGGATTAAAGGCAAGCACTCCTGAGATTCATTGTTTGGCTCCATGGATGGCTCTGTCCTCTGATATTCCAGGCTATTTTTATTAAATATATAATATAGAACCACATCTAGAAATAAATTCTTGGTCAGAGTAATGGTGCTAGATATGGGCTTCTTCTTGAGGAGAGAAGTTATAAATTCAATATGAAATTGGAAGGCAACTTCCCTGATGTTTATGCCACTATTTCTCCAGTGGGCATGTCTTGCCAAGAAACTTACTATAATACTTTGCAGAATGTACTGATGGTGATGAATAACGTAAATCCTTTTCTTTTAGTAGTATGCATAGTGCATCCTACCACTATAAAATATGTCCAGTATGGCACAATGGTTTCATGACCCTTTTAACTTGAAATTGCAACAATATATAGTATATTATATATGTGATATCTCCAGCAATAGATTATTACTGCTACATCCTGGAGAATAACCAAGGCAATGGCAATAATCTGTTGTGTTTAGGCATTTATATGGTATGAGTAGTAAATAATTTCAGTAAAAGGAAGCATTCCCAGCATAGGGATTAATATTAGTCGCCTCTGGTGTCTACTAAGATTTGTTTTGACTTGTATCAGGTAATTTAATTTTAACTATTTTATGTATGTATGCATATGCAGAATTTACTTATATGATATGTATATACAGGTATTAGGAAGTTTTTTCTGTAGTAGGTTCCCATATGACTTTGGGAGAGGGTTTAAGACAGAGTTTCTATGTGTAGACAAGGCTGGCCTTGAATTCACAGAAGTCTATCTGTATCTGACTTCTGAGTGCTGGAATTAAAAGACATGAATGGCCATACCTGGCTCATGACTTTTAAAAGGGCATTTAGTATTGTTTATCCTTCATCATATTCTCTTATACCTATTATTGCAGTTAGGTAGAAATATTAATTGCTTTTCTTCATTAACTTGTGTATTTTCTTCCAACACACACACACACACACACACACACACACACACACACACACACACATGCATGAGGAACCACACACATGCTAAACACATTTAGCATTGTTTCTATTTCCATTAGTTTAAGGCTGACCACTTGGAATTGGATAACCCATAGCAGCACTTTTCCTTGGATATGAAACATATCCCCTTTATCAGAAGCTATTCACTGAATGTAGATTTCTATATAGGGGAAGAGTCTCTTGAACTTTCCTCCGTACACATTGTTGTATCATCTGTTATTGTTATTATGCAGGTCTTGTTTAGGTGATGCCATTTTTGAGATTTCTTGTGCACATCTTCCCTGTAATATATAGAAGACATTATCTCTTATCAGATGTCCTGGTCTTCTCTCTCTTAAAATCTTTCTGCTTCATCTTATATGATTTTTTTCCAGAGTCTCAAATGTAGGAGTGGTGTTTCTTGTCTACAAATTGGAAATAAGAAGCCCATGATCAGTTTTCAGCTATACTTTGACCAGTTATATATTTCTATAAAGATCGGTGCCTGATCCCAAAAGAAGTTTCTTTGAGAGATGAGAGATAAACTTATATATGGATATAAAAGTGAGAATGGTGTACAGTTAGAAATTATGTGGCTTTAGAAAAATGATGGTACTGAGCTTCTCCTCTAGGACCTAGGACATCTCCAGCCACATGTTTTAAGCTAAGTTCATAGTACCAAGCATGAATTCCCCACCAATTTTCTTAGGTCTTAAATCCAATTAGGGAGCTGCTTGTTAATCCCAAATAAAAGTGTCACTATTGTATCACTAGAGATATCTTTCCACATGAGCTAATCATTTTCCTGGTTTATAGGAATCACAAATGTTGGGATTATGGATCGCTCTTTTACTTTGACAAGTTCCATTAAGATTCTCTGATTATATGAAAGCGAGTCTTCAGGGAGGAGGCTTTCAGGTCAGTTCCAATTTAATTTCTCCAACTGTGTCCAAACTGTGTGGTGAATTCATCAATAAAGTCTTACATTCAAGTTCAGCACTCTGACTCTGTGGCTTTAGTTTTTGCTCTTGCATTATCACCTTGTGTATTTATACATGCACATGATGTGTCTACAATTATGCATGTAATATAGGTAATTTTAAATATACTTGAAAAATCATGCTTTTCCTGTAGCTCATTTAATTACTCTTAGTGTTATTTATCTCATTCTTATTTTTCTCTTTATTGCCTTACCCCAACTCTTCTCACCCAAATCTGACCCACATTTTGTCCTCCTTACCTCTACATTCATTAACCATTAAATTATATAATTTCACCATTTGAAGCTTGAAATTTTATTGTACATATAACCCACATGCCCTTTATGCATTTATATTCTGATGAGTACCAATTTTGGCATAATAAACCTGCATTTTTTCTAAGCGTATATATACATATACATATGTATATATTAATATGCCTGAAAAAATATGTAAGTTGTACTTTGAACATTTTAAAACACCTTCATACTTATGCATAACATCTTATTGATTTGGGGGGGCTGGCAAATGAGATTTTTTAATAATTTGTTCTGAAAACAAATGTTTGACTCCTTGAATTTAGTCAAAATTAATTAATTATATTAGTTCGATGCATTTATTTGGGGTTTATGACCTATATTTCCATAATTATGCTTTAAAATTCTATGTATTAACCAGAAATTAAATGCAAATATCAAATGCATAAAAGTAATCTTCAAATTATCAAAGGATAATTGTTTGTTAATGACTTTTCAAAATGTTAGTGAACTTAGATCAAACATTTTTTTGGGTTTTTTTCTTAAAATTTTATGAAAATATTTTTCCATACTGACCACTGCTCCCCATCCTGCCCCTTCTCCTAGTCCTTCCCAAGAGTCTCTCCTCTCCCTCCCCTTGCAAATTGTTAATATGCCATTATGTATCTGCTAATCTTTTTATAAACTTTGCCTTGAAATTTGATACTTTGATGACTTTGAAAGGAGCCATAAAAAGAAAAAAATATCTTCAAAGTAAATAGATAAAGTGTTGTGGTGAAATGGATGATACCAAATTATATTTCATGAAAATATCAACAAGTGACAGTAGTGGTGCAGCCTGGACAAAACTCTCTCATATACTTGCCTAATGTTGTGAACTTGGAAGTCTGAACATGGCCATCCTAGACCTTCTGCAAGTAGGTTACAGGTGTGAAGCTTGTCTGTTTGGAGGGCTCTTTGCAGAGGGATGAGGACCTTTCTCTTTTCCATGAGCTGGATGAGGACCTTTCTCTTTTCCATGAGCTGGCTTTGGGAAATCTATTCCCCATGCTAGGATGGATACCTCTACTTCACCTAGCCTCTATGCAGGGCAGAGGTGCTTTGCTCTGCCTAACTTGATATGCCATGCTTTGTTGACTTCCATGGGAGTCTTGCCCCTGTGTGAATGGAGAGTGAGGATGAATGGATGGAGTGGAGCAGAATGGAGATGGAGAAAGGGGATAACAGGAGAGGTGGGAAGGAAACTGGTAAATATGTAAAATAAATGAAAAATTTTAATAAAAATATGAAGTTTACTATGATAGCTCATTAATAAACTTTATATATTTGTCTTTTGTGAAAAAAAAATACCTGTGGGTTTGCCTTAAGAACGAATAGTGATTTACTCTGTTGAGTATGCAGAAGTACTAAATAATATTCTCATAAACAGCTAAGAAATTTTTATTGTAAGGATGGTGTGTTTGAAGAGTGTAATACATATATGTATATATTTCATATGTAGCTATATGAAATATGATTATGAGGATCGCAGTATTTCATGAGTATAGTATTCCAAACAGGTAGAAGAAAAATAGACTTTGAGTGTTCATGTCTTTTTAAAATTACTTTCCACTGTAGCCACTACAGTTTGAAAGGAAAATGACAAATTGGAGTCTATTTAGATTAGATGATAAGAATAGTAAAGTGTCTGAAACTATTTTAGAAGAAATGACTGGGAGAACTGAGGAGTCTGCGCAGAAACATGGAATGTGTTTTCAAAATGTGGAAGGATGAGCTTGTTGATGGAAAAGTATAATTATTTATTGTGGTTTCATAGTGAAAATTATAATGAACAAATAGAAGTTTAAGAATATATTGTGGCTCAGTAAAAGTTAAGTATTCTGTTCAATGGCACTCTTTGAAAATGGCTGATATGCAGCCCAATAAATCTCATTTAAATAAATATTTTTTAAATAGATAATATAAACCTACACTTCCAAACTCTTATTAGTAGTAGTCTATACTAGAAATGAGTTGATTTAAATGAAGGAACCTATTGCTGGTCAAGATTCAGAATAGAAATGTAGTGATGGTGCTTGAGATTTTATCTTATTATAATTAACACAATAAATCTAAAACAAATAGCTCATAGGTACAGGTGAGTTAATTCAGTATATACAAAGATACTCCAATAAGCCTGTGTTAGATCTGTGTTTGAATCTTGCAACCCACATGGTGGACAAACAGAAACTACTCAAAGAAAGTGTCCCCTGACCTCTATACATACATTGTGGCACACAAGTGTCATGCCCCTTCACATTAAATAAATATAATAAAAATCAAATAGTTTATAGCCTCATTTTTGGAAATAAGCTCCAATGTATTAATAAAACTATTACACAATTGTCCAAGTCTTTTGAGCTGATAAGACATTGATTAATATGAGAAAACTAATACATTTCAATCAAATTTTTTATTGTCTAAAAGATTTTAAAGAATTCATATAATAATATTTGTATTAAATATTAAAAATACCATAACTACAGGAAGTTGATGTTTTCATTACATTCCAACTATGAATACATAAAACCATATATACAATTTTGAAATGATAATCATTACTGTTGGGATCAAAGGATCATTAAATAGTGACACTAACTAGTGGAAACGGTGTTGTTTCCTCTGAACAGCTAGATAACAGGAAGAACTTAAAAGAGCTATGCCGGGATTCCCCTGATAAGGGAAAATAGGGAAGATCTCCCGAGTAAATTGGAATCATAATAGGTAGCGATGAAGGACAGGTAGGAAACAAATCATGAGAGAGAAGGAGATGGTTCAGTGAGCTGAGCAACAGAGAAGGTGAACAAAGAAATGGATTCTTGATAGAGGTAGCCCTTGTCTGGTTGGAAAAAACAAACAAACAAACAAACAAACAAACAAACAAAAAACAAAAACGGTTGGTAAGAAAGATGCAAGAACCCACAAGATGCCCCCGGCTAGGACTCCAAGCAATAGTAGAGAGGATGCCTAGACAGGAGTTACCCTATAATCAAAAGAATGAGCACCCTAAGTGTCATTATAGAACCTTTACCCAGCAATGAATAGAGGCAGATGCAGAGATTCATAGCTAAGCACCAGATCGAACTTCCTGTCTAGCTGGAGAGAGAGAAAGGGAGGGAGGGAAAGAGAGAGGGAGAGGGAGAAGGAGAGGGAGGAGAGGGAGAGGGAGAGGGAGAGGGAGAGGGAGAGTGTATATGAGCAAAGGGTTCTGGATCATGAGGAGGAGACTTATAGGGATGGCTGATAGAGCTATTGGAAGCTCACTTACTCTAAAACAATTGCTAAGGAACCTTTTAGCAAAAGAAACCTAACCCTCCAAATGCAGATAACTGTCAAAAAATGTGGGCAGTTTGTGGAGTCTCTTGCAATAGAATAAGAGGATGTTCTTATGCATGAACTGACATCTCAGAGTCCATTCCCTACAGAGGAACACTTAACCCAGCCTTAACACTGGGATGAGAAACTCTGACCTACCTCAAATAGATACGCCAGACTGAACTGATCCACCATGGGACTCCTTGCCCTCCTTGGGGAATGAATAGGGGGATGGGAGTAGGGAGGCTGACGGGGGACTGGGAGGGACTAGGAGGAGGAAATGGAGGTGGGGCAGTGATAGATAAAGTAAAAATAAAAAAAATCATTTAAAACAAAGATAATTGAAAAAATACAGGAAAAAAGAAACAGTTAACATCTTGAATCTTCAATGTATTTTGAGTTTCAAATGTATCATAGAGGTATTTATTCTAATAAAGGCATTTGGCATAATAGCATCTGTAATTACTATAAAACAATATCTACTAGTAGGTAGATTATTAAAGAGAAATTAAGTGTTCCCACAGAATAAAAAGATCATTTGTTGTTTCTTTTCTAAATGTGCAAGAGAGCAGCTAAGGAACTGGAAGTGAAACGTGAATGCTAATAATGTACTGCTTATTCTCTGGCTCTTCTGGAAAACTGCTTTGATTTTGCCTGTATGTACTTTCTCAACATCATTAGAGCTCAAATCAAGGGAAAAATCATTTGTCCCAGTTTATGTAGAAAATTATTT
The DNA here is from genome assembly GCA_033318265.1 of Phyllotis vaccarum. Taxonomy (NCBI): domain Eukaryota; kingdom Metazoa; phylum Chordata; class Mammalia; order Rodentia; family Cricetidae; genus Phyllotis; species Phyllotis vaccarum. Next base: position 27,042,846 of record JARWLC010000013.1, on the reverse strand, counting down.
GATGAACATCTAGGCAAAGAAATAATGGAAAATAAAGTTAGTTTTGTCTTTCAGTTTATGGAATCATTTTGGCATATAGCCACAATACTTTTGCCTGCCATTTCCCCCTTTTTACTAGAAATTAGTAAGAAGTATTATAAAATGAATACTCTCTGGTACTTCTTATTTACCCAATGCTTGTATAGCCAGTTCCCCATCTCCATGTTCACTCTCTTTCCCCTTACCCTTTCTCTCTCTCATATAGAACTATAAATCATCCAAAGTATGTTAGATAATTAAAAATATTATCTATCAATTATTTCTTATGTTATCAATCCCTGAAAAGTGGGTAATTACAGAATTGTTGACTGTTATACATTAATAAATAATATGAACTAAACAAATGTTGTTGGCATTCAAAAATATGTGTACTGGGATACTTTCACTGGTCAATTCACTACTTTGATTTATTAAATAATTTGTATGAATGCCCTAGCTTGCATCCATGTTCTTTCTTGTGTACTGTCAGCACTTTAAGATATGCATTCTTTGTCAGCATTCCCATCACAGATTATCTCAGACCCTAAGTACTTACTGTGTATGAATCTTTTCCTTACTTACTCATTGAGAAATTTCTTCTCCAAGAGTGTGAAAGAGAATAACGAGGACCAAGACCATGACTGCATGATATTTTATCAAATTGGTTTTGGACAACTGAATTAATGTAGCAACTGAAGCCAGACACTTTTCTCCATAGTCATCAACAGTTCAAAAAGTGATGAATCTATTCCCAAAGCGGAGCAACTGAACAGTCAGGAGAAAATTCCTACCCAAGAGAATGAAATAGAATGTGTCATTTTTTGGATGATCTTTTATAGGGTGATCAAGAGGCTTTCATTTAGTGAATACATTTGCTCACCCAGTTTTGGAGAGTCGCCCTTCATTTATTCTTTCCCTTTGGAAGTACTTTCGAGTGCAAATTACTGCTATCAGAAGCCTTGAACTGAGAGGCTATTATTCTCCTTGCTCAGATTAAATTAATTTTGAACAGTTTAATGCAGCATGTCCAAGCTGCAAGTCCAAGTGGTGTCAAATCTATTTCTCTGCTTTTTTAAGCTGCACCTTCAAGGGCAGTATGATTCATGGTGAATGTGTTCTTCTAATGTCTTGCTAAGCATTATTATTTTCTTTCATTTGCAAGGCATGAGGCTACAAATATTAACTATTCTCTTCCTAATAGTGTATAAAGAATGCCTGCTTTAAGACAGCCTGATTTTCCAAAAGGGTGCTTATTACATTTACTTGCTCTACAAATGAAATAAAGTCAAAATACTCTGGATAAAAGCAAAAAGTTTAAAAAGCTAATGAAATAGTAGAAGGAAAACTGCATTCAGAAGCATTGCAACATCATCACTGTTGTGATAAAAGGAATTATCTTGATCTAAGCTTATATAATAAAATAAAAAAAGGTTTTAATGATTGGCTGTATAATTATGTTTGTGTTTTTGCAGAATTGCAAGATGAAAAAATGGGTATAAATCTACTTATCTTCTCTCTACCAGTTCAGAAAAAAAAACTTTCTCTCCAGTATTCACTCTAATGTGTCATTGGAATGTAGTAACAAAGTTGGCTCTCTGTCACTGTAGAACAAACAGCCCAAAGAATGCCAATCGATTCATGGCAGAGAAGAAGATGTACTTTAAGTAGTTAGAAGTTTGAAAAACCTATCAACCTTGGGTCTATATAAAGTATTTAAACTTTACAGCTTAGGGAGTCTTTTCTATAGCTCTAATCACCAGTCCTATGTATTAAGCAAATTAATGTTTACAAAGGTCTTTTATGAAGATTGATGAAAATCCTATATTGCAGTCTTCCTTTAGAGTAGGGTAAAGGCCAAGATTAAGGGTAGTGTCCTTTAAAAGGCTGCATAAGCACTTTCTTCATGCTATACTACTGTTTTAGTAAATGAAAGGGATGTGTACAAACTTCTTGACAATACAAATTATTATGTACAACTACATGGATACACATAACAAAGTTATAATTTTATTATGATAGTGAGAGCACTTTGTTATTAGTATCTGTAAAACTTGAAAACGTATATAGGTACTAGGACAAAACATCTAAAAAATATAAAATATTGCATAAAACAATGTATACAAATAACAAAAATGCAACAGACTCTGTCTTGAGGATCACTAGAGTGCTTTTTATAAGAAGATAGAAAATGGAATATAAAATCAAACTCATGTGTGAAGTAAGAGTGTAATAAATTTATTCACTAAATACAAAGATACAAAAAGTAAATTGGTCTTCTATGATATAAGGAAATAGCAGCTATATATTAAAAATTATTATGTGAGAATACTGTTTTAATTTCTTATTTACATTATCTTGGATAATATTTAAATAGTCACTATGCTGTTTTTTTAATTTTAAATGGCATTAAACTATAAAACATTGCTTATAGATCACAGCATATATAAAAATTTATATATAGTGCTGGGCAACAAGTCAAGCATAATGGTACTCACCATTTATTTGTTTTTAAGGGCGAATAAGAATGGAGTTAATTTACCCTACAAGATGATATAACATATATTTAGCATTTCAGATTATAGAATGAAAGAATCATAATTGATTATGAAAGTTATGGATGTTTTTGTAAAGTATTTAAACCTGAATATTAATATAAATGGCAATTCATTTTTTAAGGCAGTATGTGGCTAGTTTCTCTCAAATTGTATATAAGTGGATGGAAGTTCTGCAAATTATAATTGAATTGTAGTAGGAAGTAGTATATTGCAATCTCTCACAGAGAAATTGTAAATACTATACCTTTTTCATTCATTGGGTATGGTGAAAATTAAATCACATTTATGTGTGAATGTCTTTGTAAATGATGGTATACTTGATATATATTTGGTGTTATTCTCAAGTTCTTCTATCAGACCATTTCAAAACAGCTACTTTGACAGTGATGTATTATCTATATGCTTATTTTTATTTATCTTAGCAATTTTCAATTCTAACTTTACTGACTTGCATAGTTTTGCCCTATTCAGCATTATGGAGACAGAACTAATACAATGTATGTATATATATATATATATATACATATATATACATATATACATATATGTACATATATATACACACATATATATATATACATGAAAAATATCTTGATGAGAAATTAGCTCAGGTGGTTATAGAAACAAACTGATAATCTCAAATTCTACTGGGAAAGTCAGCAATCCAGCACATGTGAGAGCTGTAGCTTCAGACATGAACTAAAATCTGTCACAGAACTAAGATATATTAGAAAATAATATACGAAGGTACTGTATTACAGAATTCTCTGTTGGTTCTTTGGAGGAGGATATTCATTTTGTCCTATTCAAGGTATAACCTGATGGAAAGAAATTCTCTCACCGTATGGAGATCTTTTCCCCTAAGAAAGCAAACAAAATATAAATCCAATTCTGTACATCATGAGACACAAGTGAAGAGCAGTTTTCAATGTAACTAATTGTATTGTTATGAATATAAAAGCATTTCCTTTGAAACATTAAAAGAAGCCTTTATATAGAGGCTACACTGTTGCAATTTTTGTGTGTACATAATAAGTTCTTTGAGAATTTTGTAGAATATGTTTTGTTCCTAGTCACTCTCTCTCCCTGAAATTTTTCCAAATCCATCCCCTTCCCCTTCCATCCAACTTTGTTGTAAGACTCATTTGTGCTGCCTAATTATTCTTGAATGTTTGATGTGGGAAATTTAATAAAAACTCCAAAAGTTTCAGAGATATAAGAGGGATCTAACCACAGTCAGTCTAGGAGGATCAGAGAGTGGTAATTCACACCTTCAATCCTAGTACAGGCAGTACCCTGGGAGTGGTGACCTATGCCCTTAATCCAAACTGAGTTCTAGGTCATCTAAGCTTATAGAAGGAGTTCCAGGCTCTCAGGCAGGCAGTGGTGGGGCCACGCCTTAACTTACCAAGAGAGTATTTAAGGCAGGCATAGAAAGACAGAAGGTTAGAAGAAGCCAGGAGAAGCCAGGATGAGGAAGCTGAAAGACTGCTGGGTAAGATCTGACTATGGTGCTTACTCTCTCTAATATCTCCGACTTTCTCAGAGATCTATTCCCGAGTTTCACTTATTCATGCAACATCAAAGTTTTACAATCTATCATCTTAACATGTTAGCGTTCATAAAGTGAGAATAAAATACCTTCCTTTATAATTTAACAAATAACAAGGATCCTGTTGTAGCTGAAAAAAAAACCTAAAAGTCTTATATTTCAAATATTAATATTAGTATTTACTTTTTCAACATAATTGCCTGCACTAAAATCTTCAATATCGCATTTAAGAATCTGGAAAAAGAACAGATCACCTCCATTTTATTTCTCAAATATCTTCATGATTATTTAGTATAAAAGTTATAGAATGCATCCTTTTCATCATTTATCATGCCCTCATGAGCAACTAACATAGAAAAATACCATTGTCTCTTATTTAAAATATCTAATTCTTGATTGTCTGATCTTCTATACATACACATGAAAATTTGTTAGAATTTTCTGAAATTTTCAGGCACAGGTATACAAGGAAAATATGTTTCTTGCACCATGTCTCTTTGTATATGCTGTAGGTAACAGGGTAGGAGCATAGGTCACAAAATAAATTCATTTGGAGATAGAAATGTAAATGATTTCCATTGCAATAACTTATCTTGTGCTACTAGCAATTTTTCAGATGAATTTATGTACTGGTGCATTTCTTTTTAAGACTTTTCTGCAAGCTACTTCCTCAGTTTCAATGACTTACCTTTCACAATTCATGCTTGATACAGCTACAAATGATTCTTTTCAATAGTGTTTTATGCCAGAGAATTGGACAGGTCAACCATATATATTGCAAATAGTCATTCACTTTACTTCTTTTAAATTAATTGTCATTAAGTCCTTTTTTTAAAAAAATTGTGCCTTGCATTATAGCAATATGTGCAAGCTGCTGAGTAGCTGAAGCTGTTGATATTTAACATGTTCATAATTACTAAGGACTGCCAATCAAGTTCTCTTTCAAATATTAAAGAATAGTCATTCAATTTCTGAATTTTTTCTCAGAATCAAAAAAATTCAAATATACTTATTACCATCTGTGGACACAGAGCTATAATATGAGCTTTGGTAGACATTTTTTAATATAGAACTTTTTAGTACATAACTTTAGTAAGTATACATTTGATACCCATGCTTAGTTACTTTTTAAAAGTTAATTTATTATCTATTCTCTAACATTTTATACCTGGATATAATGAATTTCAGTCCTTCTTACCTCCTTTATAACTCTCTCGTATCCTATTTCCTCCTACCTAAAGCCCATTTTACAATTTGCATTCCTACTTTTGTATTTTGCCACCTGTGGCCCATTGAGGTTAAAGATAGTGCCTGCATGAGCATTTATAAAATGCTGTTTGCAAGTGAGACACAGACAAGTTGTCACTGAATTCATCACTGTTTGGTGTGACACATTCTTACATTCAACATTACCTCTCACTGTATACTGTGGGAGGTTTGAAGCCTCATGAAACTCTGCTTTTCCATGATGGAATGATGAGGGACTAATTTTATACAGGCTGTATGCAGGTAACCATAGCTCCAGGGAGTTTATGAGTGCTTCAGTCATATCACGTCTATTTTGCAGCACTCTTCATCAAACTTTGGCTTTTTATAAACACTGAAATACAACAATAATGTTGACAAATTTGTATCTATAATCACAAAAATCATAGCCCTAAAAGAAGTGTATGTGTGTGTGTGTGTGTGTGTGTGTGTGTGTGTGTGTTATCTTTACTATTTATTTAAAGGTTTTATAAAATTTAAAATGACTCTCTGATCATAAGCTCTTATTTATGTGGAAAATATTTTAGATTTATTGTCATTGTTTGATACAGGAATTGAATAGATTTTCTAAATTTGTGATTTTAATTTTGATATATCATATGTGTTGTTGTTACTTTCTATTTCTTCAAAGTTTTTCAGATTTTAATTTTTGCTAAATAAGTTTTTAATAAATTTTTAAAGTATTCTGGATTGGGAAAGAGTTTTTCATGTTTGCCTCTAATTTCATCCATTTAATTCTTTATTTTTTAAGTTAAATTAGGTTAAAGTTTTTAATTCTTATTCTTCCAAAAATTTTTCATTGATTCTATGTGTATTTAGGTTTCCATTCTTTAACTTATGCCTTACTATTTTATTGTATTTTAAGCTATTGTAAATGAAACTGTTTCCATGTTGACTTTATCAGAATGCTTATTATTTGTGTTTCCTAATGTCTAATCGTTTTTGTAATGTGTTTTGTTCTATCATTTTGGTCAAAGTGTTTATCATTCCTAGTTCCGGAATATTTTAGTTCTCATGAGTCCAATAAAGAACTATAGTTTGACTTTTTCTTTTTCTTTTAATATTTCATTAAATTTCTTTTCTAGTTCTCCATCCTGTGTTTCTGGCACAATATCAAAAGGAGTGGGGTATTCAGAACATGCAAGTGCTATTTCTGATTGTAATGAATTGCTTCAACATTAGAGTGATATAAGCCATAAGTTTGCTCCATATAGTCTCAATTATATTGACAAATGTTCCATTTCATTCTACTCTCTCTGGTGCTTTTTTCATGAAGAAATGTCTTATTTTGTCAAAGCCTTTTTTTAAAGCTACAGTGACTCTTAATTTTGTTCCATTATCACAATTTTACAATTTCTTCCTTATATATGTCAATCTTTCACTGAATCTCAAGAAAATCAGCTTATGTTGAATGCACTTTTTAAAATATGCCTGTTTGATTTGATACTAATTTTTAATTTATATTATTTTAAAATTGAGATATAATTACATAGCTTCACCCATTCCTTTTTCTTCTTTCAAGTCTTCTATTAACTCCAATTACCCTAAAATTTCTGCACCCATTTTTTATTGTTATTGTTACATATATGTGTAAATGCATAAATATACAATGTGATGTCTTTTTAGTGTTTCTTGTATATATTTGATCTCAGGGATGATCACTTGGTATTCATTAACCTATTAGGGAAGCCTAATCATGTAAAATGCTGATACTTCTCAGTCATAATTGTTTTCGTAATTATTAATCAGAGTGGGTGGACATGTGAGATTTTTTCCAAGTTAGCATATCTATTATTGTCAGTGCTCAGGTCTTGATTAGGTAGCCATATGTTTGACATATCACAGATACAGCTTCTCCATCACTTCAGTAGGTACAGTATGAGCCTCTGACTCTTATAGTCTGTCTGTCCCTTCTTTCATAATGTTCCCTGAGCCTTAAGTGCACAAGTTTTGTTGTAGATGTATCCAATAAGATTAAACTCTCCATTGTAGTCCATATTTTTTTTGTTCCACCTAGCCAGTCCCACAACCATTATTTCCAAATAATCACACAAAGCTTATACTAATTACAAGATGCTTGGTCTATAGTTCAGGCATAATAATACTTGCTAACTCTTACTTTTAAGCTAACTCATGATTATCATAACTTATCCATGTTTCATCATGTGGCTTGGTATCTTTTTCTCAGAACAGAAATTTTTCTCTTCTTCCTTTGCATCTGGATCTGCAGCTGCCCACTGCTAATGAACAACATTTAAATGTTTGTCTGCAGGAACTCTTTAGAGGTTTTGGCATATAACACTGAGTGAAGAAGCCTCCTTAAAGGAGCAATGCCGCTGCTTGCCACATAGCCCACCAAAGCAACTGCTGCTACCAAGCAGTCATGCTTGACTCCATTCCCTTTTTGTCTGTATGAACAGAAACCTCATTCTTGTACAGAGGTTTCTTTGAGACTACAGGAACCCACCACGTTGCCGTTCAAGCCTGAAAGCCATCAAGACACTCTTGAAAGACACAACTAGGAATCTGTTTTTGGCTCTGTTTTTGTGTTGTGGAACCCTTTTTCAGGCTTTATGTGGGTATGAGTGCACCACATGTGAAGGCCATTGTTGCAATAAGGTTTCTTGGCCCAGGGCAGCCAGAGGCCCAGACCCACAGACCACTTAGCCGCCCACCACTGCTCTGGCCTCCAGAAATGATTCAGACTCTTATATTAACTTCATGCTGTTTGGTCTATGGCTCAGGCACATTGCTAGCTTGCTCTTACATCTTAAATCAACCCATTCTCATTAATCTGTCTGCCACTTGGCCTGTGGCTCACCTGTGTTCCTTATATGTTGCTCCTTTGGGCTTCTGACTCGGTCTGTCTGACTCTGCCCTGCTTCTCCTACCTATGCTGTGACTTCCCCTCCTACTTTTTCTATGGTGCCTGTCAAGGGCCAAAACAGCTCCTTTATTTAAAGACTGATATTCACAGCATAGAGAAAGGCATTTCCACATTAGGCCATTTGTAGTCAGAAGTTTTTTCTGTCCTGGCCAGGTTCTTTGGTCTAGACAAAGGTTTCTCACCCATGGTCCTGCAAACTTTTATAAAACAATTACTCAGTTTTATATTAATTGCAAATTATTTGGCCTATGGCCCAGGCTTATTACATGATTCTTATCTATGTTTAGCCACATAACTTGGTACCTTTTTCTCATAGCAGCATTCATCTCCTTTTTCCTCTGCATTTGGCCTGAGTCCAAGTCTTCTCTTTCTCTTCCCAGAGTTCTTTTTATCTGGTAGGTAGCCTCACCTATACTTCCTGCCTGCCTTACGGTCAATTAGAATTTTATTAAAACAACATTTTTAGTGATAAATATTTACAGTGCATAAAAGCATAGTTCCAAAGTCCCATAGTCCCATAGCACCCTAGGATCAGTTGATCTGCATTTCATGATCAAATGTGGTTTGTTGTAATGGTTTCTGATATGAAGGTTATCTTACTTGATGCTCTGTAACATATATTTATATACAACATATTCTTATATACACACAAATATATATATATATATATATATATATATATATATATATATATATATATATATCTGTGTGTGTGCCTGTGTGTATAAATGATATTTGTCTAATATTGTAAGGAATTATAATAGTTTAAGAAAGTGGTACTAATAGATTCTCTTCTAAGATTCATGACCTCACTAGATCTAGGTAGTTGTCTATGTTTCCAGTACTTGTCATGATTTTCATCCTCTTAGAGTAGACTTTAAGTACAATTAGATGGCTTTTAGTTAAAAAAGAAGATATGAGTTACTATCACACTTTAGGGATACCACTAGCATACTGATTATTGATATAGTACACAGGGATTACAGTTGGATAGGATTGTTGATTGCTGCTTTTTATTGGTGTCTTGATTACTACTTTCCAGTAGTAGAAAAGCAAGACTATATGAAGGCAGCATTCAAGTTATACCCGCTCAAATTTTCAGAGTAATGTCTCTGAAGTATGTGATATTTTCAGTAATATAAAAGTTCCTCCAACTTATAGAAGACAAACAGAAGCAAAAATAATATCTTACATTATTTCAAAGTCACTTGTGATGCCCTGAATAACTTGAAAGGAGATTTCTCATTCCTGGCACTGAGTTTTTGTTTATGGCTATTATGAAGAACATTGTTACTCCAAGTGGCATAAATTTATTTATTTAAGATTATATATGTATTATAATATTTCAGAATTATTCACTTGCAATTGATAATATAAAGGATCAATGTTTATTAAGGGGTTTTATAAACACTCACTGATACAAATTGAACCTTAAGGCAATTCTCAGAGAGTGGAACTGTCCCACCCCATGATGGTGCCAGACCTCTCCCCAAGAATGCAGGAGAAAATAGAAAGCAAAGTTAGCATGCAATGTTGTTCTCAGCGAGGGCTAACCAAGCCCCATTCAGGCTCCTGAGACCCCAAAACTATGTCTCTAGGTCTCCTTCAATAATGCCAGAATTCTATTGAATTACATCTATGCTCATGTATTATTTTCTTTGGTGTTGTGTCTTTACACTGAACATTAGAATGGTTTTAACTTTGTAGAAAGAGTTTATTCTATCTGCTTCTATCTTTTTAATAATGTGAGTGTTTGATGTAGAATGTTTAACTGGTAGAATTCTATTGTGACTTCATCTGGCCTATCATTTATTTTAGTCGGAAGACTTTTAAATTACTGCTTCTATATCCTTAGTTATTATAGATCTGTTTAAGCTGTTGATCACATCTTGGTTTGTACCTGATAGTTTGTATAATTCTACAAATTTTCCATTTCTTTTAGATTTCTGAATTAATGGACTATCGTTTTTTAAAGTATTCCTTTATCTCTATAGTTGAAGGGATGTAGTAGGAGGTTTCTGTTCCATACTTTCAGACCTAGCTTCAAAGTTTAGACCCGTAGACGCACAGACCCACAGATGCATGCAGAGGCTTACTATAGTTTTAGGCTGTTTGGCCTAAGGCCCAGGCATATAACTTGCTAGCTCTTTACCCTTCATCTAACCCATGATTCTTATCCTGTTCAGTCATGAGGCTCGGTACCTTTTCTTAGAGCAGCATAGTTGTCCTCTGCTTCTTCCAGCTTCTTCCAGCTTCTCTCTGGCATTCTGCTCTGTGCTTCCTGTTCTCAGAGTTTTCTTAGTCTGGTAGCCCCACCCATGTTTCCTGTCTGCCTTTGGCCAATCAGCACTTTTTATTAAACCAGTGCATGGGACAATTATTTACAATGTAGCAACATAATCTCCCACATATCCCCTTTTCTCTTTTTAAAACAAAAAGAACTCCACATCTAATATTCTTTTCCACCCTTTTCTATAACAACTAATAAACAACACTGTAAATAAACACAAGCATCCATAATCCATGTTTTGGGAATGTGAATGTCATTCTCTATGCTACTTCCTGCTGAATGGGGGCATTGGCAATCCCATAGGAATCCAAAGAAAAATGTAGGATTCTGCACAAATCTTTAGTGTAACAGTTTGTAAGGCTGGGTCATCACAGCTAGTCTCCTTGAAATTCTTCTGGATACAGAGTTCTGGAAACTTCAACAGAGGTACTCTGAAATGCTGAATCATCTGGGCCACCCATTTCCATTGGAGATTTTTCAGGGGGTCTTCCTCTATCAAACTTTATGTTCTTTGTCCAGGAATAAATTCACAGCCTCTCAATTTCTGTGAAAATAAAAATAAAACCTCTTCTCCAAAGTAACATATATTTGGATTTCAATTTTAAAGTAAACTCATTTACAAAATATATAGGTTGAATTAGTCCAACAGCATTTATAATCAACTGTTTTTTAGCAGCTTTTACTAAGTCATTTTCAGTCAAGAGGCTTAAAGATAAGACCATAACATACAGTATCCAGACATTCTTTGTTTTTTCCATCTTTATGTGGCTTATTTATTTATTTATTTATTTATTATTTATTTATTTATTATTTATTTATTTTACTCTATTTCTTTTTAAAAGGCTTTCTCTACCTTTTCTTTTCTTTCTCTAAGCCTGTGTGTCTATATTTTCAACACACTCTAAATCACTTAGACTTTTTACAAAAAACTGTCATTACTGTATATTTCTTAACTTTTTCTGTCTCTGACCACACCTTTGCTTGGCTAGGGTGATTGACTACACCCAGATTCTTCTATTTCTTTCTGTTTCTGAACACACCTTTATCTGCCAGAATTCAAGGTTGGTAGGATGGGTGGATGGCTCCACACAGATCCAGTCTAACCTCATAAAATTTATCTTTTTAACCCAGGTACTCTGGGGAGTTTTATGGTCCATATAATTACCAAGTAAAGCATTGCCATCTGCTGTTCATTAACTCCATTTAAGTATTAGGCAGTGGGGCCTCTTAAAAAACTCACAAGTATTTTGCCTCTAAGGTTGAGTCAGGAAGCTTCTCTTAAAGCCAAGCCTCAGTTTGCCTCTGGAAAACAGAGCTAATCCAAGAAAACACCACCACTAAAAAGCCATTTTTGACTCTGTTCTCTTTTTGTCCTTATGAACAGAAACCTTAAATACATCATTTACAACTTATTGCTTATACGGAGAGTCCTGTAAGACTTCAGGAACCAGCCATTTTACACCTTAAGCTGCACTCTAAAAGCCCGCCATTGTAGCTCAAGCCCATGTGCCTCACCAGGGCCTCTCTGTACCATGGATCACGTGGGAGACACAACCCAGAAGCTGTTTTGGGCTCTAGACCATTTTTTAAGCTTTCTCTGGCTTTATGTGGGTATATTTGCCCCTGGCTGGGTGCCATTTTTAGTAGGAGGTTTCTGTTCCATACTTTCAGGCCTAGCCTCAAGGTTTAGACCCACAGACCCACAGACCCACAGACCCGCAAACCCACAGAGACACGCACAGGCTTACTATAATTTTAGGCTGTTCAGCCTAAGGCCCAGGCATATAACTTGCTAGCCCTCTACCCTTCATCTAACCCATGATTCTTATCCTGTTCAGTCATGAGGCTGGGTACCTTTTCTTAGAGCAGCATAGTTGTCCCCTGCTTCTTCCAGCTTCTCTCTGGTGTTCTGCTCTGTGCTTTCTGTGCTCAGAGTTTTCTTAGTCTGGTATTCCTGCCAACACTTCCTGCCTGCCTTTGGCCAATCAGTGCTTTTTATTAAACCAGTGGGTGTGACAATTAATTACAATATAACAATATAATCTCCCACAAAGGGATGATTCCTGGTATCTGTAGCATTCAAACATATCCTTCTTTCAGATATATATTTGAGTTTGGGCTTCACCTTTGGCCAGCATTCTCTGTTATGATTCTATGTATCAGTAACAATTCTGCCCTAGTGTATTGAAGATTGGACTTTCTGAACATGGCTTTCCTTGAATGAAACTCTGGAAAGGTTATGGAAGGTTTACCCTCAAGGGTTTTCTTTAGTTGATAATCTTTTCCCAGTCAAAAGAAATATTAATGGTCACAATATACTTTTACACATAGTCCTTCTGTTCATTCATTACTTTGTGAATATTTATATATTCAAACTTGGATGAATTCATTAATTTTATTATTTTTATGGTTGCTGTAGCAAAATATCAGACAAAGTCAATTTGGAGAAAGACGGATTTGTGATTGCCCATGGTTTAATGGTACTCTGTATTGCAGATGGAAGTCATGGCAGCAGAAGCCAAAAGAGGCCTGTTTCATTGCATCTATAATTATACAGCAAAGATTGGTGAATACTGGTGCTCATATCACTTTGTACTTAACCACGTACATTTCATTTTAGGACTCCTGTCAAGTAATGGTGCTACCCAAATTTATGGTAGATCTCATGCTTTAAGTTAACATAGAAACTTCTTTAAAGACAGAGCTATAAAATGTCTCCTAGGTAATTTTAGGTGTTGTCATTTTTATAGTGAAAATTATAACAATGAGAAAGTATGTAATATTAGATACTGCTGAAAATCTTCAGATTTCTATACAACCCTTTGGTCTATTTCTTAACAACCTATGCTATTCTTGCTATATCTCTACCCAGTGTGTTGTATGTAGTCTTTGATTATGTTCTAAAAGCTTAATAACTCTCTCTTTGGCTTGATTTTATTGCAGATCCAGTTATCAGATAAAATGAACATCTCTCTGAAAGCTACTGTATTTATAAGTGCTGGGATGTTCTAGTATGCTTCCCAGGAGTCTCCTAGCACAGGCAGATAAGTAGTTTTGGAATAACTACTTGAGATTCTTTATTAAAGGTTAGAATTTAGAAAAATATTCCTAGGTGACCACATATAAATTTTACATTAATAATATTTTTCTGTTTCTTAGTTCTGACTGCCTAATTTAGTCTTGGAATATTGCATTTGCTACTAATTTTCTCCTCAGCAGCATTATATTAATTACAATTTAAATCAGTTACATGTCTCACACACAAAGCCTAATTATAATTTTATAAACTTACATAAATATTAAGAGCTTTTTCTATTATTTCCTGTTATAATAAAAATGTTTGTGCTTCATACTTGGGGAGAATGCCTTCTTTTTTTTTCATTAAATACATATTTTCTATATTCATATTATTGCATTTAAATATCAATTATTTATTCATGAACTCAAAGATTCATTTCAGTACATATGATATTGGGATAACACTATTATATACACATAAATAATGGTGAAAATTTATATATTCATTCTTGAAAATATTATAAAAGATATTTGTTATATTAAATTCTTAAAGTTAATAAAAAAATCCAAATAATACTGATGGTAGTCATCTCTTTATAAATCATGCACATTTTATAAACAAATAGACTTTAATTTATGAAGTGAGATTGGGACAAGCACTGAAAAAATTAATATACAAATTGTGATTGGGCAGTAAGAAAGGTTGATTTTATCTTCTGAATTCAAAGGAATTTGTGTCCATCGTGGCCAGTAAATTACTTAGTTTTCTGTCATTAGAATAAAAAATACCATGACCAAAAGCAAGTTGGAGAAAACATATTTTATTTTGATTATGTATCTAATGTCACAGTCCATGGATCAAAACACTGGTAGGATCCTTTAGGTAGGGATCGAAGCAAAATAATTGAGTTCTCTTTACTGGTTTACTCCTCTTTGCTTGCTCAATCTGCTTTATGATATCATCTAGGATGCCCTGCATAGGAGTGGCACAACCCACAATGGTTTGATATTCCCCTACCAATCATTAATCAAAACAAATTTTCCATAGGCTTTCAGAAAGGCATATCTGTGGTACTATTTTTCTAAATTGGGTTCTCTTCCCAAATGACTCCAGCTTTAGTCAAATTGAAATAATCCTAGTCAACTCAGTGTAGTAAGATATAATGGAAATTATGGTAGTGGTGACACCTGCTAGAAATTGTTTATAACAGAGCCTGCTGAGAAGATAAAGAAACCATAGCAGAACCAGGAATGGTTCCTTCTAAAGCATACTCCTGATTATTTAGCCCTGCCAACTTAGGATTCACAACCTTAAAAATAGAACAACAGAAAGCTAACCTGATGGAAAACTCATAAAATTCTAGTACTTAGTGGTATGAGGAAAGTAGAATGCATGTCTAAAGCTAGCCTAGAGTACGTAGTTAAATCAATCTCAAACAATAGAGAGATGAGAAAAAGAGATAGATAGAATGAACAAATGAAAAAAGAATAAATAAAGTCCATAGTTACAAATTAAGCATCTGGTAGACATTTTAGGTTGAAACTATACCATCTTTCCTACCCTTTCATAGGCCTATGGCCATATTGCAACAAAACTGAAATATAATGAAACCTTAAAAGTTATCAAATCTTAATTGCCTTAAAATTAAAGTTTTGTTTTTGAAACATAGTTCCTTGCAAAACCTCATGGGACAGTATTTCTTTTCCAGTGCAAAATACAAGGCTAGTGTCTAATGGTGCTGATCTTTTAATGATTGTAGAGGAACACAATCAGTAACCTAATGTAGCCCAAGATAACTGTTCTGGGTAATGTACATAGGCATGTGTACTAGCTGCTATCTGCTGAGCCAGCTTGGAGTCTGCCATTCTGCCTTGTGATTGGTGATATATGGTCATCAGGATGCTGGAGGCTAGAGAGAGAGAGAGAGAGAGAGAGAGAGAGAGAGAGAGAGAGAGAGAGAATGAAGCTAGGGTTGTCTCAAGCTTCCAATAGAAAATAAAGAAGGGGTATATAGGTTTGCCCGATATCCACAATTAATGAGCCTGCAATTCTGCAAATTGCTTTTCAAATCTGAAGCTCTTTTCTCACCTGACTTCTGAGGCCTGTTCTTTGACTCCACAACTTCTTCTCACCCCTCCCCCAAGGGGTGCCCATATAGAAGGCCCTATAACAAATGTTAATGATTGAAGTCATTGTAATTTCTTTGCTTGAAGATTTAAACACGTGTTCTGGGGCCCAGCAAGATAGTCCAGCATATAAAGGAAATTATCACCAAACCTGATGATTTAAACATAATCCCCAAGACTCACAAACTGTTAGCTGGCCACCATAATTGAATCATGGTATACACATGTAAGCACAATCAGTATATAAACAAATAAATACATATAATATAAAATATGAATACATTCAGTTAGTCTACAACGTTAAGTGGATCTGTACCCCAAAAATTCACTTTTCACATTTTTCAATTCTGCAGTTATTCTTGCTTCTTACTATAGATATGGTTTTAAGAGCCTAACAATAACCACAATATATCTTGAATTATTATTTCTTCAAATGTTCCCCTCAAAATAGATAACTTATTACAGTTTCATCTAAATTTTCAGGCCACTAATACCTAGCTGGATTGTAACCAGAAAGACATCTAATGTGATGTCAAGAGAGGCTTTCTATTTTTTTACTTTATTAGAACAGTTACCCCATGAATGGCTCATTAAATTGCAATATTTCTCTTTCTTCTCCAAAGTAAATTTAAAATATTTTAAGATTTAAGATAATATTTGATTATAGTGAATCTTTTAAAATGTTATCTTACATAAGAATTGTGGTCCATACCTGTAATCATAACACAGTGTAGTAGTGGGGTTTCTTGGTCCCAGGCGGCCAGAGGCCCAGACCCTGCCGCATAAGATCCCTTAGCCACCCGCTGCTGCTGCTCAGACCCCCAGAAATGACTCAGACACTTATATTAACTTCATGCTGTTTGGCCTATGGCTCAGGCACATTGCTAGCTTGCTCTTGCATCTTAAATCAACCCATTTCTATTAGTCTGTCTGCCACGTGGCCCGTGGCTCACCTGTGTTCCTTACATGTTGCTCCTTGGGCGGCTTGCTGGATCTGCCCCTGACTCTGCCCTTCCTTACCTACCTATTCTGATTTCTCTGCCTACTTTTTCTATGGTTCCTGTCAAGGGCCAAAACAGCTCCTTTATTTAAAGATTGAGATTCACAGCATACAGAAAGGCATTTCCACATCAACACAGAAAGCTGATTCATTATTAATGTGAGTCCAAGGACAACCTGGACTATATATTTGAGTTATTTCAGAGTCATATAGTCAACTCAGTGCGATGAATAATAGGCTAGGCTACTGATACAAAAAAAGGGTAGATTATTGGATGTACATTTAAAAAGTAACTACTAGTTCTAAATATTTTACATTGGATTGGACTTTTGTGTATACTGATACAAAGTTGAGATCAACTTTCCTAGAAAATATTCTACATATATGTCTCCTCTTGTTAAGGGTATTGTGCCTATACAGCTCATCTAAGAATGTTAGATCAATTGCTAATCCTTGAAATTTATTACTATGAACTTATTAATATATAAAATATGCAAGCTAGTCATTACAATCAAACTTAGATATGTTTGCAAGGTCAATCAGAGATATTTTAAAAAGGTTGTCTTCAAACCCTTCAGTGATATAAAGAATATGGCATTTAAGATGTTTTAATGGTATAAATTTGTTTTATTTTTATGACAATAAGATATGTCTGCTGCTGGCAGCACCTATCTATTTCAGAGACAATGATGGGCATTTAAAAGGTTTCATATGGGATTTACTTTCTTTGTGGCAAATGTTAGCTACTGGGCAAGAAAGTGCTCTTGCCTCAACTGCGGACAGTATGCTGTCCAAAATGGAACAAGTAGGACACATAAAGTAAGGACTCCCAAACTTTGCCAAGACAAAGTATAGCCCTTCAGAAAAATCCTACTTTACAGATAAGTCCATCAGATATTCTAGGCCTTTAAGCCAAAGATGGATATCCCAGTGTTGCCAAGCAACACTGAGTGACAGTCCAGACAGCCAACTGCTTATGTCATTTCTCAGTTTTTGGAAGTTGTTTGTTGGCACTTTCTGCTTACTCAAATATTATTTCCATCTCATCTCTCTGATGGAGTTGAATGCTAGATAGTTATAATTATAATTTGCCTAGTTACAGATTCATAAGAGAAAGTCACTAAAGAAGTGTAGAGATTATAGGTTTGAGAGACATCAAAAAGTAGCTTTCAGTTGGTAATACAAGTTAGGTATAACATTTTGGAGCCACCAAAATAGGGTAAATAATGAAGAACATTCTCTGAATTTGTTAAGTGTTTATGGACTAGACATTATTGATGAAATTATTATTTGTATATATTATACATAGTTATAGAACTTATTGTATATATTTCTTCTTATATTTGTTACAACACTCTTTTTTATTTTTGACAAAAAAGGAAATGTGGTACTATATTGTATAGGCTCTAAAGAAATAAAGTTTGCCTGAAGATCAGAGGACAGATTTAGACACAGAGTTAGCTATAAAGGTCAGTGAGTGGTGCCATATGCCTTTAATCTTAGCACTCAGTAGGCAGAGTCAGAGATCCTTCTGGATCTCTGTGAGTTCAAGGTCACACTGGGCAACATGTGATTGATTCAATCCAGGAAAGAAATAAAGCCAGGCAGTGATGTCACACACCTTTAACCCTATCACTTTTAATCCCATGACTCTATTCCAGTATTTGGGAAATGCACATTCCTTTAATCCTAGCACTAGGAACATGGAAACAGAAAGTGATATGCCTGGTCAGACAGAGTAATATAAGGTATGAGGAGTTAAGAGACAGCCCCTATGGTTTTCTTTACTTTCTTTATTCAATCTGAGGATTCATGAGGACAGGATCATCAACTTTAAGATGAGGAGTTAGAAAGGTGATAAGTGGATGCGGCTTATTCTTCTGTCTCTGCTCTCTTGGTATTTCTCCCAACATCTAGCATCAGGTTTTTATTACAAGACCAATTGGGATTTCTGCAGAAGGCTATCTCATAAGATTTGGGGTATTTGGTCACTGTTTCTTTTAAGTTCACATTATAAGACTCTTTATTTGTTACAGAAATATAATTATCTAATACTTAAACATAAGATCTGAGAAGACAGTATTTGCATAGATTTACTGAATAATCTCCAGGGTAAACATTTTCCTGAAAATAATTTAGTTGTTACATTCTTGAATTACAGAAGTTCTTATATTCTCTTTGATTATAAAACAGAGTAAAAAAGCTAACATATTGAGGCCGGACTGAGCTACATGTCAAGGCTTTGCTATTTGTAAACTTCTTAGTTGTCCTTGGACATTCCTTAGTAATATCCAAGAGTTAGTGTATCAAAGTGTGACAGAATTTATAGCAATGTCTCTTGGAATTTCCAAAAAATAATATCCCCAAAGCAGAAAAAAAAGTGTCATATGCTGTTTTGATATAAATAATAATAAAGGTTAAATTGTGGTGATATATCATATATTTAATAAAAAATAGTCTGAAATATCAAAAGACAGATACACTCACAAAACAAGACATGGAAATGTGAAAGTGGTGATCTATGCCCTTAATCTCAGCACTCAGGATACAGAAATCCCCTGAGTCTCCTTGACTTCAAGACAAAATAGATCTAGACAGTGGTGGTACACATGTTTAATCCTAGCATTAGGAAAGTTGAACCAGAAAGAGAGATAGCTGGGTGGAGACAGAAGAGTGAGGATTTCAGCTACGGCTCCTTTTTCTTTCAGCTTGAGAACTCAGATACATTGCATATGAGGACTTGTGGAGACAGAACCTACCATATTCAGCCTGAGGAATTGGCTAGGTGAGAATTGGCTATGGCTTCTCTGTCTCTCTGATATTTCAGATTTTCCCCAATATCTGGCTCAGTATTAATATCAAATAGAATTTGTGCAGTATCTGTTGCCAAAAACAGGCCACAAAAAACTTACCCTGAGATTAAGGGTCTCATGTTCTTATGACTGGGCTACCCTGATGGACACAGAGGAAGCAAGATGAGAATGCTGCAATGAGAAAGGGTACCAAGACACTTGGCTAAACATAGATAAGAATCATGTATTAATTTGAGATATAAGAGTTAGTTAGCAATAAGCCTGAACTACTGGCCCTGCAGTTACTATAAAATTAAGTCTCCTAGTCTATTATTTCATAAGCAGCTTCAGGACCTGCTAAGAAGGACAGTGACTTCCAATTACAAAGACTCTCCAACATGGTATACATACATTCATACAAAGCCTGAGAAAGCTTGAAAAGGGTTACAGAACTCAGAAAAGAAGCCAAGAAAACCAGCTTTTAAATCTCAAGTGGGCAGGGTATAAAGTGGCATTTGAACTTGAGTTGCAACATGATGGGTTCCCATAGTCTTACAGGAACATTTGTATAAGCACAAGCTACACATGATGGATTTAAGGTTTCTGCTCATACAGACAAAAGTGGAACAGAGCCAAGCACTGCTTCTTGTTAGCAACATTTTCTCAAGAAGGATCTGTTTGCTAGAGGCAAGCAAAGGCAAAGTTCCTTTGAGAAAGGCTTTCTGACTCAGCATTAGTAGCAAAACCCAAGAGGCTTTTTTAAGAGGCCCTGCTGCCAAATACTTAAATGACATTTATGAGGAGTAGGCAGTAGTGCTCTACTTGGTGACATTGTGGAATGTTTTATTAGGTTTCTGGCCCAGACTTTCTGTTCTTGCCACATGGCCCAGATTTTCCTGCCTAGCCTGGTGGCCTGGACTTGCAGACCCACAGACCCATATTCTCACTGAAACACACAGACACTTATATTAATTTTACAGTGATTGACCTGGGGTCCAGGCATATACATTTCTAAATCCTTTAATCTTAATTTAACCCACGATTCTTATCCTGTTCAACCATGTGGCACAATACGTTTCTCAGAGCAGCATAGTTGTCCTCTACATCTTCTGCCTTCTCTATGGCATTTCTCTTCTGTTTTTCCTGTTCCCAGTTTTATTAGTCTGTTAGCCCCAGCTACACTTCCTGTTTGCCTTCAGCTAACCATCATTTTTAATAAACATCCCATTTATTAGTTTAAAGGCTCATGTGGTCAGAAAAGGATAGAGATATTTAGTAAAGACAGACACAAATAAAAAATATCTAAGCAGTTTATAGTGTTTTTAAAAATATGTGTAGGCTTGGAAAAGAAAAGAGTAAGAATAAAGTACTTTAAAAAGAAAGTAAAAAGATAATAAGCCACATAAAGATGGAATATATACAGAGTCTGAATATTGTATATTATTGGATTGTCATTGAGTTTTTTTTTTTTGCTGCAGAGAAAGGAGCAAATGCAGATAAAAAACATTTGATCACAAAAGCTGCTGGATTAATCCAACCTATGTGTTTTGAAAATGCCTTGACTTCAGAATTTAAGTCGAAAGATATGTTACTTAGGAGAAGAGGCTTTCTTTTTATTTCTATAGAAAATACAAGGATATGGATGTTATGAATTCATTCTGTGTTAAAGAAAATAAAGTTTGATTGAAGAAGACCCCTGAAAAATCTCAAGTGAAAAGATATAGCCCAGGTAATCCAATACATCAGAGCAATTCTGTAGCAGTTTCCTCTGAGTTCTTTATTTGTAACAACTTCAAGGTGATATGATCCAGTATCACCGAATACTCCAACCAGACTTGACCATAATGCTAAATTTTCTTTGGGACCCCATAAGTTTACCAGCACCTCCAATCATGAGAAAGTAGTTGAGAAAACTGTGCCTACATTACCATAGAACAGATTATGGTTGTTTGTTTAGAATGTTGGTTACAAGTTCTTATGGCTAATGATTAGAATAAAAAGCTAAATGAAGAAGATAAAAATTAGGACTCTTTTTGAAAAATAAAATATGCAATTATGCTCTTGTACATTACAAATATTTGATATTCATATTGGCTTCATAACCAATAATTGGTCAGTAACCATGCAAGAAGTATAAGTGAGGTACCAGACTAAAAGTATTCTGCAAAGGCAGACCAGGAGATGTCAGATACTAACAGGAAGCAAGATAGGAATGCTGCAATGACAAAAAGCTACCAAGCCATTTGGCTAAACATAGATAAGAATTATTGATTAATTTAAGATGTAAAGGCTACTTAACAATAAGCTTAAACTATTGTGTCAGTAGTTATTGTAAAATTAAACCTCTCAATCAATTATTTCATTAACAGCTGCATGACCTGCCACTCAGGACAGAGAAACTTCTAAACACAATCAATCATGTGTTGGAAAGGAATGTAGAACAGAAACAACAGGTTCCTACAGCATGTGCAAAATAAATATAGTTATCTTAAATAAGAAAAATGTTCAAATAAGCTACAGTAACATATTACTATATATCTAATACAATTGGATGCTTTTAATTTTCAGTTTTAATTTTATATACTGAACTTATTTTTTCCAACCAAGAACAAATTTGAAGCTCTAATTTACTAGCAAATTTCCTTAATAGGATTGTCAAATAAATTTAAGTTGGTGTCATGTAAACATATATTTTCCTAAGGTACTATGTCTTCCAACAATTTCACTATCTAGAATTTCCAGAAAACTGAAGCAATATCTCAAATAGATATTTGTACTCACATGTTCATTGCATAAAGATAAATATTTTTAAAAGAAGCAACTGAAATATCAATGAATAGTTGGTTCTAAAAATAAAACATGACATATACATATGTGTCTTCTGAAATGACAGACTCATTGCACTCACAAACTAATAATATTTGTGGTTTCCTTCACAAAAACTATACAACATCAAATAAATCAACAATACAGCACAGAAGGGGAAGGGATATACAGTCTCCCATCCAGACCTAAAATACCATTGATACTGATGGCTGAGAACAGAATAGATGTGTCAGTTTACTTTAGGTATATGGACCCTGGTAGGTTGATCATGCTCCAAAAGGATGAGTCCTTAAATGTACACATATGGATAATACAAATTGTACTTGATGGGTTATAAAAATAAAGAAGGAGGATACAAATTTGTAAATGTAAAAATTATGTGCAGAAATTGTTATTCTATTTTTTCATTTTATTATTTTATAAAAATGTCATTTTTATCTATCCCTCTGCTCTCTTTTATTCTATTTTTCAATTTAAATAGGATATATTAATCTTATAAATGGCTTATATTGTAAAATATTATATGATAGTAGAAAACAAATTACAAATATTAAGATATGTCAAGCTTATGATGGTAAATCAAAATGGTACAAACTAATTTAATACTAATGTTTGAATGGTAATAACCCTTAAAGTTCAAGTTCTTTAAGATATATTTTGCCACCACCAACACTCAAATAAATAACCCACTATCAGTACTAGATATATTTTTGCTTTTGTGTCTATTAGCACATTGTTGCCATATTATAGGATAAGTATATTTTAGTCCATTTTATGTATATGTATAGATATACTTTAGAAATATTTTATAATAATTGGTTTCCATTTCCATATGACTTTTGTAAAGGTTAATGTTATTTACCCCTCCCATATTTCCTCTTTTACTTTGTCTTCATTACACACACCCTAATTTATCTATTCAAGTTCTGTAATTCTTATTTAACTCTGTATAGCAGTATGTCCTACTACCCCTCTGTTGAAATCTCCTCCCTAAAGGGGGTTTATTAATTTCCTGACATCTCTGGGTATTCAAAATACTAGAATTTGCTAAAGATTCAAAAATAATATCAAAAATGAGAAATCACAGGGCATGTCTTCCAAGGACTAGGTTACTTCACTTAGAATGATTATTTATATCTGTATCCATATACCTGTGAATTTCTCAATTCTACCTTCTAAAAAATAAGGATCAATATTCTGTTCTAAATGACATTTCCACTATTCATTTATCTCATATGCTTTCATCTACTGATTATTATGAGCATAAATAAAAATGGAAGAGAACAGTTCTATAGTGGCATACAAAAATATATGCCCAATAGTTGTATAGTTAGATCATGTGGTAGATTTATTTTCAGCCTTTTTAAAAATTAAAAAATTCATACAATGTGTTATATTCAATCACTTTTACCTAATTCTTTCCATATATACCCTCTTTGCTACTTAATTTATTACTTATTTTTAAAGTCTTTCAATAAAAAATTTTGTGCTGTCCAAATATTCTAAGACGTGTTCTCTTCCATGAAGAGTGGTCAATTTAACAGTAGTTATCCTCTTAGAGAAAACTGTCTGTACCTCTACTACAGTTAATTGATTAAAAGGTTTGTGTAGGATCTGAATGTTGATATTGCTTTGACTTAGGGTTACATGAGTTTTGTACATTCTGTCCCAAATATTGTGAACTCATATCTATTACTACCTTGTTGTATCCAAAAGGAATGTTTTCATGTAATTATTTACCAACTATGGTTTTATACTTTGTCTCTCCTGCAATGATTTCTGAGCCTTTGGGGGAATCTTTGGCATATATATTCCCTTTGGGGCAAAATGTTCTACAAGTCTTATTTTCTCTACAACTTTACCATTATACTAATTTCCTTTTAGTACAAACAGAAGCTTTTCAGATGATAGGTTTGAGAAAAGCATAGACCTATGAGTATAATAAAAATTCAAGAGGATTCAGTATACTGCTACATCCATTTAGCAGCATAACAGTAGTAAGTTCCCCACTTGGGCCTACAATCTGCCCTGCCATAGTTTCTAAGACTGGCAATAGTGACAGCCATGATTTTCAACTCATAGAGCAGGCCTTGAGTTCAAAGAGAAAATAGTTAATGCCAAAATGTTCAAGCCACTATTGATTGCATCAGTGGGCATGTTATTTCAGACCAGTCATTACTGTAGCTTTCAGGGTTCTTATCTCTGTATGATTGATTGTCTTCTTCTGGAGGGTTAGCCAGCACTTTCCAATACTACAAACACTAGCAAATATGTATCAAACTTCAAGGACAGTTTCAGCATGTTTTCACCATAATCTGTTACTCTTCTATATGGTATCTGCCTTTTGAGGAACCACCACACTTACTACCACCAGAACTGCACCAGTTTACACTCCCAAGAGAAACGAATAATGTTTTCTCTTTCTCCATATCCAACCTTGATCTTCATCTGCTTCTTTTTGCTGTTTTATTCTATTACAACCATTCTCATTTAAGTAAAATAAAATCTCAAATAATTTTAATTTAAGCTTTTCCTAATTGCTAAAATTTTTGAGCATTCTAATGATTTTTCTTAACTATTTGTAGTTCAATTTTCAAGAATTTTTAAGTGTATGTCCCAATTTTTAGTTGTCTTGTTTATTTTCTTAACCTTTCTTTCTCTTCCTTTATTTCTTTAATTTTTCATATTCATATATATACATATATATTCTAGATATTAAATATGTCTCCAATATATAGTTGGTAATGAGTTTTTACTATTCTGAAGCCTAAATCATCACTGAAGTGACAATATCGTTTTCTGTAATGAAAATTTTAAGTTTCACAAAGTAACATTTCTTAGTTGTTTATCATATTGTCTATGCTTTGACAGTCTTATTCAGAAAGTACTTATTCATTCCAGAGAGAAGAATATTCCCTATTTTCTCCAGAACATGACAGTAAGACCACATTTCTGAAAACAACATTTACCATAGTATTATGTAATTAAACAATGACATCCTGATTGACTTTAAAGCTCACTTGTGGTGATATGTTATATATTTAATAAAAACAGTCTGGAATATCAGAGAACAGATACACCCACAGTTATTCAGGAGGGTCAGAGAATGGTAACTCATGCCTTTAATCCCTGCACAGAGACAGAGATCTTTCTGTGTTTCTAAATTCAAGGTTAAATAACAAATAGTAGTAGCTCACACCTTTAATCTTAGTCTGGATGAGAAACAACTGGGCAAAGAAGGTATTTAAGGCAGATGTAGAAAGACATATTTATTCTGTAGAAGCAATGAGGAGGAAGGCTGAGGAAGCTGGAAGATAGCTGGGTGAGATTTTACAGTGGTCTGTTTCCTCTCTCTGATATCCTATCCCTCCCAATATCTTGCTCTGAGTTTCATTCAATACCAGAATTTTTGCAACACTCAATCCAAAAGGTGAATTACCTATCTGACATCATGATCAGAGTCATTGTGGCTGAATATATCACAGATCCCAAGATAGAACTTAATACTGGTATCTGGCTAAGTAGACATATTATTTATCTATATCCTAATGACTTTTCATTACACCTGTAGTTAAAGCATCTCTCAACCATCATTAGAGAAGGTTCTGTTTTCAGTGAAGGAAGATCAGCACAGAGACCCACAATTTAATTAGTTATATACAATACAATTCTACAAAACACTCAGCCTGGAGTGAGATATTTATAACATATGCCTTTTCCTAAGTTTCAGAGTAAGAGTGTCAGACCAAGTAATGGAGGTTGATTTTAAGGAAACAATATGTTCTTCACACAAAAGGGCAGATGCACATATGAACTCAGCAGTAGTGATATCAAGCAGCAGGAGACTTGTGTAAACCCAAGCAAGCTCAAATTCTACATTGTTAATTTGGGAGGATGGGACTGAAATTTTATTTCTAGAAAAGTAGTTAATGGAAATTTTTATCTGCTAGAGGAGGAATGGCTAGTTTTCTCTAATAATATAGCCTTTCATAGGTAGGCCACATTCAAAAGGAAGGTCAAACTGTTGCACAAATAAATGAAACTCAGGAAAAGATCTCTGGGAAAGTTGGAGATGTTAGAGAAAGTAAACACCACAGTCAGATCTCACCCATCTGTCTTCCAGTTTCCTCACCCTGTCTTCTCCTGGCCTCTTCTAACCTTCTATTTCTATGCCTGCCTTAAATATTCTCTTGGTAAGTTAAGGCGTGGCCCCACCACTGCCTACATGGGAGCCTGGAACTCCTTCTGTAAACTAAGACGATCTCAACTCAGTTTGGATTAATGGCATAGGTCTCCACTCCCAGGATACTCCCTGTGCTGGGATTAAAGGTGTGAATCACTACTCTCTGATCCTCCTAGACTGACTGTGGTTAGATTCCTCTTATATCTTCCAAACTTCTGGAGCTTTTATTAAATCCCCACACTCTGATGTCTGAACAAAGCTTACTCTTCATAATAGAATTTATTTATGCATCATCATTTGTGGAAAGCATAAAGGATAAATTCGGATGAGTGGATGGTGTATGTTTCATATAGAACACCAGAAGAGCATTATCCCACTAACTCTAGCTCCTCATACTTCTATTTTCATGTCTCTCTTTCCCTTCTTTCTCTATTTGTTACGTTTTAAATTTCCTTCTTTCTTAAGTAGTTGAAATTGAATTTTGGCCATTAGGATGCTAGACCAGTGCCCTAACAAAGCACTCCACTTTCATTCCTGTGTGTATGTGTGTTTGTGTACATGTGTATCCATATGTATACCTGTGTGCATGTATGTATGTATGTTTTTCTAAAATTTGTCTCACTAAGTTCAAAAAACTGATCTTGGTCTTATTCTGTAACCAAGAATCACCTTATATTGGAAGTCTCCCCATCTTATCTTCCTGAGCAACTGGGATTATACATGTCTATACTCCCACACCCAGTAACTTCAAGGCCTTCTATAAAGTCTAAGCCTATTTATAAGAAAATTTCCTTCCAGAGTTAACAATAACTTTAATGTTATCCACCTTATTGGTGTCACACTTGTAGGTGGAAGTTTTTGTCCTATGAATTGCTCCCTAGTAACCATACAGAGGCTTAATATTAATTGCAAATATTTGGCCAATAGCTCAGGCTTATTACTAGCTAACTCTTATACATATTTAACCCAAAATTAACCCATATTTCTTATCTACACCTTGCCATATAGCTTGGTATCTTTTCTCAGTATGGCACATGCATCTTGCTTCTCTATGAGAATGCTCAAGACTCCCCTAAATCTGTCCTTCTTCATGCCAGCATCCTTAGTATGATTGTCCTGCCTATAATTTCTTCCTAGCAATCCAATTTGTATGATAAATCTTACAGTATAGAAAAGTATTATTCCACAGTAGCATACACTGATTATTAAATTTTAACACATGAATTTGAGAGGATATTTTTAGACTATGATATGAATATTTCCTTATAACCACATATCATGATCATCTGCAAGGGAAATTTTCACCAAATAAGCAATTTTTTTTGTTTAATTTGTAACATTGTGTTGGGTCAGTAGAAAACACAAGAAGTACTAAGGATATTGAGGAAATCAGAGTGAATAGGATCAAAGCATATACTAAATTAACAAAAATTATTTTTAAAGCTAATTTAAAAACAAAACTAACTTTATATACAAAGTACACAAAATAGTAAATTTGTATTATAGAGGTGACTCCGTGGTTAAAAGTACTGACTCTTTCCCTAGAGGATTTGAATCTGATTCCTAGTGCCAATATTTGGGATTCATAACAATCTGGAACTCTAGTTGAAATTAGAGGACACATGAAGAAAATATACAGGTGCATGCACATATGGAAAAAACTACATTTTTCAAAGAGTAAATTTACTATACTAAATGAAATATTTATTAATTTAGAACCATAAAACATGCTAGGTAACCTAAAGGAGGGAGAAATAAATGGAATTGCATCATTTTTTATTCATTTGCAAAAGCAATGCAATTATGATATAATTTATTTCTCACAAAAATTCTTTTTGTGGCCTTGACTGAGTTAAATGAATTTTAAAGTTTCATATATATGAATAT
Source organism: Phyllotis vaccarum (assembly GCA_033318265.1). Taxonomy (NCBI): domain Eukaryota; kingdom Metazoa; phylum Chordata; class Mammalia; order Rodentia; family Cricetidae; genus Phyllotis; species Phyllotis vaccarum. Next base: position 27,014,445 of record JARWLC010000013.1, on the reverse strand, counting down.
TTTACATGTGTGTATGTGAACTTTGTGAGCAATTCTTGACCACAGGGATATAAAGAAGTGTTCTGATCTTTTGGAACTGGAGCTATGGATAGTACTGCACCACACTGTGGGTGCTGGAAGCCATATATCATTCTTTTGTATTTAAAATTTTTTTAAACATACCCACCACTTTCTCTCTTCCCTCCCCTTTCCCCAGTCCTCTCCAGCTAACCCATACCCAGTCCCCCCATCTATTCCTCAGAGAGAGTAAAAACTCTCAGGATGAGTCAATGTGGTCTGGCATACACAGTTGAGGTAGGACCAAGCCCCTACTCCCAGTATCAAGAATGATCAAGGTATTCCTCTGTAGGGATTGGCCTCCAAGAAGAAAGTTCATGCTCTAAGAATAAGTTCTAGATTCACTGCCAGAGGCCCTACAATGCCTATTTTGTTTAAGTGTCACTCACATTCAGAGTGCTTAGTTAGGTTCCATGCAGGTTCCCTAGCTGCTATTTCAGAGTTAATTATCTCCCCATAACTTGGGCCAGCTGTCTCTGTGGGTTAACTCATTAAGATTTTGACCTGCAAATACATTCATATATATCACTCTATACAAAATTTAACTCCAAGTGGATTAAAGACCTCAATGTAAACCCAGTTACACTGAATTTGATAGAAAAGAAAGTGGAAAAAAGCCTTGAACACATTAGCACAGGAGACTGTTTTCTAAATATAACACCAGAATCACAGGCACTGAGAGCAACATTCAATAAATGGGACACCTAAAACTGAGAAACTTCAGAAAGGCAAAGGATATGATCAATAACAAAAAAGGAAAGCCTGCAGAATGGAAAAATATGTTAACCAACCCGAAAACTGACTGAGGACTGATATCTAATACATAAAATAAGTCCAAATAAGCTCAAATAATCCAAATCTTAAAATATGGTACATAGCTAACCAGAGAGTTTTCAACAGAACGATCACAAATGGCCAAAAGAAACTTAAAGAGTTACTCAACATCCATAGCCATCAGGGAAATACAAATCAAAACCACTCTGAGATACATTTGTATCTGTCAAAATGGCTAAAATAAAAAGAAAAAAAATCACTAATTATAGCCTATACTGATTGGGATGTGGAGTAAGGGGAACACTCCTCCATTGCTGTTGGCAATGGAAACTTGTATAGCCACTTTAGAAATTAGAATGATTGTTACTCAGAAAACTGGGAATCAGTCTACCTAATGATCTATCCATATCACTCTTGAGCATATACCCAAAGGGAAAAAATCATACCACAAAGATATTTGAACAACCATGTTTATAGTGGCATTATTCATAATATTCAAAACCTGGCAACAATCTAGATGCCCCTCAACTGAAGAATGTTTTAAAATATGTGTATGTTGACACAATGGAGAAATAAGTGACATATTAAAATTTGCAGATATATCTCAGTTTTATACATGAAATCATCTTGCTAGCCTCTTTCTGCCTACTTTGCAGCATTATTCTATTAATCATTTGAAAATTTTAATACAACATAATTTGAAACTATTCATCTGCTTTCTCAAACTCCTCCCATAATTATTGATCCTAACCTCTTTACATACTGAACTTTCAGTGTCCTCTCCTATTACTGTCATTGAGTTCATAGTTTTGCTAGTTCTGGAAGTAGGGCTTCCTTTGGTATAAGACTGAACTACCATAAGATGCATCATTAAAGAAAATCATCACTCCCTCTTCTACCACGTAGCAATTACCAAAAGCTACCTAATTAGTGGTTATATTTAATGCACATATTTCCCCTTCTACATTTCAGGATTTTATCTGACTTAAGATTGTATATATCTTTTATATGTTGTCATAATTGCTGTGAGTTTATATGTGTAACTGTTTTGTTCCCATGTTATTTGCCATAACTGGCTCTTACAATGTTCTGTCTTCTTTTGCATTTAGATTCCTGTTTTCCAAGAAGAGAGATATATGAATGCCACATTTGGTTACTGAGGACTACATGGTGTTTTTATTATTATTATTTGTACATTGACCAGTTTAGGGTCTCTGTGTTAACTGTTATCTACTGAAAGGAAAAATCTTCTCTAATGTGGATTGAACAATGCTTTCATCTGTGGATGTATCAATAATTCATTTGGAGTCATAATTTTATCTCTATCAGTATTCTAATATTGGATTCTCTCCAAAGCCTATGACCCATATAGCCACAGATTTATGGCCCCTTTAATTATTCCAGGTATATATTTCCTCTCATTGGGCAAGCCTCATATAGAATCAGAAAAAGTTGATTTTATTCTCATAATACCCATACTATCATTGCACCAGTGAGCATATATAGCCATATCACCCTAAATAGGCCCAATTTAATCTGATCCTGGAAGTTAAGCAGTACCAGGCCTGATTAGTACATGGATGAGAGTCAATGACTTCTTTAGTGCATTACTAAATACATAAGTAAAAGAAAACACAGATAGCCTTACATAAAGTCACTTGTAGTTTGAAGAACAAACATCAAGTAAAACAGAACAAAACACAAAATCTGACAAAATATATAGTTTTATTTTAGTTTTCTGTTTCTGTAATAAAATGCTGGCCAAAAGCAACTTAGAGAGGAATGAGCTTATCTTGTTTACAGGTCTGGACCCTAGTTCATCCCTGAGAGAAGTCAGGATATAGACTCAAGCAGGAACAAAGGTTATAACCATAAAAGAAAGCTGCTTACTAGATTGCTTTTCATGGCTTGCTATGCTACACTTCTTATAGTGTCCAGGTATACCTGTCTAGAGATAATATTCACAGTGGGCTGGAAACTCTTATATCAATCATTAGTCAAGAAGTTGCCCCATATATATGCACAAAGTCCAATCTCTTACAGATACTTCCTCAATTGAGATTCCATCTTTCAAGTTGACAGTAGATTGTGTCAAGTTAAAAAATTACCCAATACATGAATTTATAAGGGATATCCTTATATATCTTATTGCAAATATATATCTTATTGCAAATAGATTTTAATACAATATATTCCAAATACGACTTCTATTACCCCAACTCCTCCCAGTTTCTTCACTCTTACTGGGTATTGCTTTTGTAAATCCCTTGGGGGAAATAGTGAGAAGGTAAAGAGTCTACAGCATAGACCCCAGGAGTTAGGTGAGAAGCAAACTTCAGACTTATTTAAAACAAATCACAAACTCATTTATTTATTATAGATATAGGGTAGTGTTGTTGTTCCCTAACAGTTTCATGGGTAAAGGGGTGAGAAGACACTGAGTCAAAGACCGTGGTTTTCAGTTGAAAAAAGAACTAACTCATTTATTCAACAATGGGGAGAGTATATACCCTCCTCCCAGCATCTAGGCTGTGCCACAATCTGGTGAGATTGCATAGCTGTCCCTCATTGGCTGAGCACAATCAGGAGATCTGACACTATCCATTCTAGGCAGATTCCCAAAGGTTAGAATCTCTGGGAAGTGTCTGATTGGCTCATAGGGAAGGACATTGTATGCATACTTTGACAACTGATTTGAGTCAATTTCCTTAGTCCTATAGCTCTGTACTAGTATAAAGCAAGCAAACCTATATACCCCCTCTTAACTTCACATTGCCACTTGAAGATTTCCCCAGCTGTCACCAACCACTTGGCTTAGCAGCAAATTCCAGGCTGTCTTAACATAAGAAGCTAGTGCACATAACTATACACATTATCTTGAACAGGACAACTGTAGCTTTATCAGGCTAGCTTGCTCTATTCTCCCTACACTCCTCACTTCCCTACTCATCCAAATCTACAACCTTTATTTCTTATTATTATATTACTAATACTCATCTGAAACATTATAATAAGCAAAAAGAGAAACAAATTAGAATAGTACAAAATGAACAAATAAAAAAAAGAAAAAGCATAAGAAAAAAAATATAGACACAGAATCACAGATGTTTGCACACAGAGAAAGCCCAATAAAAACAGACAAATGTAATTTATAACTATATAATAATAGAAAATAACACTTTTTAAAAAATAAAGTAACTTTATGAATGGAGATTTATTTAAATGGAACATACAGAGAAGCAATAAACATGAAAACATGCTTAACATTAGTTATGAAACAAATTCATTTTAAAGCCATAATAAAATGGTATATCACCAGCATTGCTTAAAAACAGTAAGAATGTAGATAAATCGTGTTTTCAATAATGAGGAGAAACTAGAAGCTTCAAGGTCTGGTAGGCAGATTATCTAAGTGTTCTTACTTTAGGAGACACTATTTTAATTCCCCAAAACAGCAATAGCAAGAACCACAATAACAACAATAACATATTATTTATTTCTCTAATCCTACTACCAGGTATATTGTCAAGGTGCTGGAAAGTAAAAAAAAAATACATAGAGATAGTTGTATCTTATTCAAATTAGCTCCAAAGAAGAAACTATGCAGATGCCCATTTATTGTTGAGGATACTACTAAAATTGTCCATTCTATGACAAAATATGTTGATGCCACAACATAAACTTTGAGAACACTAGGATAAATATAAAAAATCCATGCAAAAACATATATTCATTTTACAGAAAAATATAGATAATAGACAGTGATAGAGAGACAGAGAATAAATTAGTAATTAAACGAGGGATCTGGGAATGGGGTGAAATTCCGTGAATTTTTTAATAAAGAAAAACTGTAAATTGTGATAATGGTATGACAACAAAGAATGAATACTATTAACTAATTTTGCACTTTAAACTGATGGGTATTTTTAGATGCCTTGTGTATCAATACAATTCTTATAAAAGAATTAATTGGGTAATCAACAATGTTATCATTATAGAATATATAAATGCAAATACTTATAAAACTAAGTTAAAAACTATATTTAATTCTTCTCTAAAGTTAAGAACTGAAAAATTAATAATGCAATTTAAACTATGCCAACTCATTAGGGAGGGAATAATTTTTATAAATTACTGAGGTGTCTGTAAATTATATGAAGAAGAGATTTGATTAGGTGCAAGTTATATTCACTAGATAATAAACAGTATAAAATGGAAACATCTAATAGAAAATAAATTGAAGTATTATCCACTATGAATACGTATATTCACATTAATACATGTAATTCAACTGTGCAATCAGAAATCAACAGAATTTGTAATACACTCATTAGCACACTCATGATATAATTCGGGAGATGTTTCATATACCATATGATTACTCATAACCACTATAAACATTAATTAAATTACTAGTCATAACTTTGGAAAATGTTTTAACATCAAATAAGCACTTATTTTCAAGACAATGAGCTGTGGAGAAGAGCAGGTAATATCACCTTGACCTTAAGCCTTGAAGCCTCAGTATTTTGGGTGTGAGCAGCAGGCCAGCTATAGGAATGCGTGCATGTACACCACTGCCATCTCTTCCTGTTTTTATTTCCTGTTCTTGTATGAAGAGCCTGACCATGAGTTTCAGCAGTGTGGACCAGTCTAGCTTTCCAGGAACTACATAACTGTTTAACTACATACTGTTTCACTTGTATCAGTGAGTATTTCCCTATAAACTATTTAATAAATACTAACCTTTTAAAATCAGTTGCCAGTGATTCTGAATACCAACCACATTGAAAAAAAAATACAAAACTCACATCAAAATTACACTTAAATAATTGTTGTATAGGATAATGGTGACTTGAATAGTATACAAGAAAAAGCTTTGAGAAGCATTAAGTGATATTTTCAAAATTGATGCAAGATAAAATATTCTGGGAGAAAGTATTTCACATGGCAAGCAAGTAAAATATTATATTTAAGTGCTTATTTTAGTTTGGGGCTGACGCTCGAGTTTTAATTTTGTTAGCAAGTTATAATTCATTATAAACAGTTTTTTTAAATGTCCATGTGTGTTACCTGCACATTATTACCCCTTTCCCTTTTTATTCTGTATCTACTGTACTTCCTTACAGTTTGTGCTTTCTTAACATGTCCTTAGATTTCCACAAAACGTTTTGATTGATTTTAGTTGGTGGTCAAACTTATAAAACAATATCTATGATTGAAGTCCTATTGCTACCAATACCTGCTTATTTTGTATTTTCTACTCCTGTTATAAATTAATATAGTTATATATGTTTATGGTAATAAGGTAAGATTATGAATTATGAATACATGTTAGGAATTAGATCAAGTAATAAAATCATTTCAAAAGTAAACTTTTGTTGTAAAATATTTGAACTATTTTCTTAGTGGATTTGAAAATGTGCATTATGTTATCATCACACTGCATGTGTTGAAAATCAAAATTTTCTTTAAGAATCATCATAAACTTTGAACATTATCTGTCAATTACCTGTATTAATTTGCAATACCATAACAATATACAAAATTTCTTTTGTTACACAGCTTCAATCACATTATCTTTTTTCCTTTATAAGATAGACATTCTGACAAGTTTGAGATTATATCCTACCTGTGGTATTGAATTGTATGTCCTTGATGATTAGAGATATGATTTCAATATGCTCTTTGACCAAATGTTTTGGAAGAATATCTCTCAGATTCTGTTGATGTTTTCAAAATTCATTTGAGGTTATCTTTTTTTACAATTATTTCAGTTGCCTATATATTTTGGTATTAATACCTTATAAGATATATACATTTATGATATTGATTATAGTTAGATCTTCAACAGAACAGATAGAAAATATGTTAACAAAAATAATAAAAATAAAAATGATTACATTTATATGCTTAATTAAATGAAATATAAACTCAATGTTTTCAAGATTTTTATACGTTACCCATTCTCTTTGATTATCATTAAGAGTTAAGCCACTATATATATAAATAATATATATACAAATATATATTTGTTTATTTGACAACATAAAAATTACTATGAAAATGCTAAGCTTTTCTTTTTTAGTGATCTTATATTACCAAAGACTTCTATCCTAATACTCTGTTCAAATGTCACTTGAAATAATCATTTTTCACTGGGTGGTGGTGGCATACATCTTTAATCTCAACATTTAAGAGGCAGAAGCAGGCAAATCTCTGAGTTTGAGGTGTTCTTGTTTACAGAGATGGTTCTAAGATAGCTAGTATTACACAGAGAAACCCTGTCTTGAAAAATATATGGAGAAAGAAAATATTTTTCTTTGTTTCTTTTACCAGTTTGACAGGAAGCTAAATTTGTTTAGTTTAATTTTACTTTTAGAGGATATTGTTTCTGCTTTTAATTAATTATCCTTTGGACTGTATTAAGCACATGATCCAAGTACTTCAACTAAATCACTCTTGCCTGGTACTCAGATCAGTGGATTACTCTTCCTTCACTGGAGAAATGTCTTGCAGCAACACACTCAGGGCCTGCACAAGTTCAAATCAGAAAAATAATCTTAGTCCTGAAGGATAAGAAATTCAAAATCTGACCTCCAACCAAAAAAAAAAATGTATTTGCAATTGATACCTGGTGAAAAAGCAGAAATCTGTTTTATCTGATATAGTGTGGCCGATAGTATCAGTCACGTTCCAGGGAAAGTGTTATACACAAGTGTTACAATAAGGTTTCTTGGCCCCGGGTGCCAGAGGTCCAGACCCACAGACCTGTAGCTCCAGACTGCTTAGCTGCTCACTGCTGATCAAGCCCCCAGAAATGATTTAGACATTTATATTAAGTTTATGTTGTTTGGCCTATGGCTCAGGCACGTTGATCGTTAGGTTTTTTTTATCTTAATTTATTTTTACTAATCTGTTTGCCCATGGCCTGTGGGCCTGGGACTTTGGATAAGCATCTTTGGACCTTATCAGCTGACACCTGAATCTCACCACACACGAGTCTACATCAAAGGACACCACATTTGTTGCTTTGTTCTATTATTGTTGTATTAGTGTTTTATAGTTTGCATGTTTTAGTTTTATTCCTTTTCATTTTTCTTTTGGTTTTTACATATTTTTTGAGAGATAATATGGTAGGGAGGTAGGCAGGATCTGGAGGCAGTTGGAGATCTAGATATAATATTATTAAAAGATTGTATAAATTTGAATAGAAATGAATAAAAAGGTTTTATCAAAGTAATCTAAGTGGAGTAAATGGGTTAACAAATTCTCTTTCCATTATAATTTCATGTTCAAATGGTTTTCATGTGTTCACTTGTAGAGAAATCTTAACTCGGTAAGGCTCAAGAAATATTATTCCATTGTAGCCAACACTATACAAAGAAAGTAAAGAAGTCCTGAAACCTAACTTAATTTTGGGAGAAAACATGTTGTTAAAAATGGAATGAAATTTACCTATAAAAACCTCTGGATAATTGATTCAGTATGTAATGTTTTCCCTACTGCTACATCATCTATCCTGAAATTCCCACAAGATTTCAGGGATGGACATACTTGCTTTTGAATTTTAAGCTACAGAAAGTTTGAGGTAAATATTTCCTGTGTTTATAAGTAACTAAACTTTAGAGAAGAAATTTAACAGCAGAAACTGCACTAATCAGATGCCTAAGTTATTTTTATCACTTAAGATACATTGTATGCTTTGATCTATTGTGACATATCTCCATATTATGACATGCTAGCAAATGTAAGATCAACTATGTGTATATATGATGTGGGAATGTCTTTTTGTGACTCTGGGCCTGTAGGCTAAAGATGGATACCCCAACTTTATAAAGGAACTTTGGATGACTGTCTTGGCAGATAGGTGTCATCTCTGTCATTTCTAGATTTTGGAAGTTGCTTGCACTTCCAGTTTACTTGGGTAAATATATCCTTCTGTGGTTTTTGATGTGGTTGAAGATTAGATAGTTATAGGTATAGTTTTTCTTAGTCATTTTGAAAGGTATATTGGATATGAAACTTTAGATTCATAAGGATAAGGTAGATGATAGAGTATTTTGTTTGATTTTGCTAAATACAAATAGATTAGATATTGTAACTGTAATTCTTGCTTGATAGCTATTTTGTTATATGTAATTTTGTAGTATAAGGTTTCTGGCCCTGACTTTCGGGCCTAACCTCAAGGTCTAGGCCCACAGACCCACAGTTCCGCAGTCCCGCAGTCCCACAGTCCCACAGAGACACACAGATGCTTTCAATAATTTTTGGTTGATCAGTCTCAGCCCAGGCATATCACTTGCTAACTCTGTACCCTTCATTTAACCCATGACTCTTCCTGTTCAGCCATGGGGCTCAGTACCTTTTCTTAGAGCAGCATGGTTGTCCTCGGCTTCCTCTGGCTTCTCTCTGGCGATTTGCTCTGTGCTTCCTGTTCTCAGAGCTTTTCTTAGTCTGGTAGCCCCGCCCACACTTCCTGCCTGCCTTTGGCCAATCAGCGCTTTTTATTAAACCAGTGGGTGGGACAATTATTTACCATGAAACAACACAATACTCCTACATAATTTTGCTATGTTAAAATTGAAACCTTCCTTTTTGATTTGACAGAAAGGGAGAGGTGATGTGGGAATGTTTTTCTGTATGCTGTGAATATCAATCTTTAAATAAAGGAGCTGTTTTGGGCCCTGACAGGCACCATAGAAGAAGTAGGAGGAGAAATCAGAGCATAGGTAGGAGAAGCAGGGCGGAGTCAGACAGACCAAGCCCAAAGCCCAAAGGAGCAATATGTAAGGAACAAAGGTGAGCCACAGGCCATGAGGTTGACAGATTAGTTAAAATGGGTTGAGTTAAGATGTAAAACCAAGCTAGCAATGTACCTGAGCCATAGGCCAAACATCATGAACTTAATATGCTGAGTCTGAGTCATTTCTGAGGGCCAGAGCAGCAGCGGGTGGCCAAGGGGTCTGGGGCTGCAGGTCTGTGGGTCTGAGACCTCTGGCTGCCCCAGACCGAGAAGCCCCATTACAACATATATACAAAAGCAAAAATAATATAATTATTTATTCAGTGTCCATATCAGAAAACATTTTACAAAAACAGAAAGTCTAACCTTAGTAAATTAAAAAAATATATAACTATTATAAAACAGATCACAGTTCTATCCATTTTAACTAATCTTTTTTACTTCAAACTTTTTTTTAAAACTTTTTCACAAATAATATTTTGGGACCATACTTATTTTAATAGATAGCTATTAGCTTTTAAAATTATGTGTATCTCTGTGTGGGATATGTGCACGTGTGCATGTAGCTACATAGGTCAGAGGCATTCATCTTCATGGCGAAGCATTCAGGTTGGGCTGCCTTGACATAAAGCTAAAATGTGAAAAAGTAAAGGCTCTATGGTCTTTGGAAACTTCTGACAAAATTTATCTGTGCTATCACTTGATTTGATGCCATTCACTTCCAAAATACTAAGATAATAACATTTTTTGTTTTTAATAACAATATTTGTAGTAATTCATTGCATCAGTTATAGGAAACTAATAAAATAAACAACCATGTTTATTTTAAATATTAAATGCAGCAATGTATGTAAAATGTATACTGTAAGCATTACATTCATGACAGTCATTCTCAGTAACAATTAAAATCTATTACTATTATTTGTTCATATAAAGATGTATAAAAAGGCAAAATTAAATATCATTTTGATGTTTTCTCAATAGAAAAAATTATACATTAAAATATATAAAATATCCTTAGTATGTGTGTTTTTATTTTGCAAAGCATAATAAACTGATGCCTTCCTTATTCTTCACAACCCACAAGTATTTGCTCACTGAAAAATAGAAAGAAAATACCACTATTATGAATAAAAATGTTGACAGTTTTTGAAATTATCTGAAATATTTATTTCCAAAAGACATGGTATACTGTCTACACAGTCATACATAATAGAATAACTTGGTAATTTTAATAAGAGTGTTCCTGTATGTTTCTATTTGTAATGAACACATACACACACACACACCCACACAAACACACACACACACACACACACACACACACACACACATCTGTCAAATGTTTCTAAAAGTTACTCTGAGTTTTTCACAACAGTTTTTATTACTTTTATTAGTATCTTAGTTGATATAATACACTTTAAAGAAGTATTGAAAATATTTTACCAGATGTAAATAAGAAATTATTATTCTCTGATTTCTTCAGCCAATGAAATATAACTGCTATTACATATGACAAATACATTATTAGCATCAATATTGAATAATATAAATTAAAATGAAATTTTAACTCATATGAAGATCAGGAAGAAATAAAAAATAAGTAAAGTTAATGAAGAGCCAGTAAAATAGAAAATTGAAAAAAGAAAACAGCAAGCCAAATAAAACAGGGAAAATGTCAAGCCTCTCTAATCAGTAATGACATTTGAAATAATATTAATAAAATATCAATTTATGCCCCTTAAGTCTGGAAAATAACAAGTCAATTCTAGGCAAGTAAGCCTGTGATTTATCAGCATACTCTTGTAAAGGTGGTAGCAATAGAAATTAATATTACAAGGATATCAGTTTAGCAATATATATTAAGAGCCATAAGATATGGACCACTGTACTTTAATCTTGGAATTTTAGCATAAAGAGATATTTCCTACAGCATTATCGATAAGAAGCAAAAATTTGGAACACATCAAAATAGTTGAATAACTGAATGATAGTATAGAAACTAAGCATTAAAACTATAAACATGCAGTGGTTTAGAAATAAACTTGAATTATTACACAAGAAGGACATAATTTAAAAAATATCACATAGATACATTCAATTTAAATACGGATACATTGTTTAAACAAGTATTTGTTTTAGCATCTTGAATTGTATGCAATTATCCATATACGAATTTTGATAAATGTATGAAAGTTACCATTTAGTTTAATTTAAATAAGAGCAATAAAATGAAGGGTAACATTTTCTGACATATATTTACATCTCCATTAGCTGTGCTTCTAATCAATGAACATTAGCTATATTTCAATATAAATATATCAATCTTTTCAAGAATTTGTAAAAAATATTCGATTAGCTGATTTTTCACCATCTTTAACTTTATGTTAAACTTTCTTTATATTACTATATTAATTAGTTCCACTTTGCTGTCGCATACATGAACAAATGTTCTGCAATCATTGTCTGATTAATTTCAGAGTGCTGAAACTTAAATTGCATAGTTATATTTTAAGGTCTAAATTGATTTTCACTTTCTGATTTTAGAGTATTGACATCCAGTTAGACAAAAGACTTAGGAAGTCAAGATGTTTAAAAGTAGAAATACCACTGCTACACTAAACATGATTCTAAATCAGTTTCTTGGTAACAAATTGTTTATGTAAAAGCAAATTCATAAACATCTAGAATTTTTAAAGAATAAAATATAACCTGTTGTTTAATGTCAACAAACACTGTTTTTTTCCAATTTAAAGTAGTATACCATTGCTGGTTGTGGCGGCCCACAATGGAATCCAGGCACATCATAGACAGAAGAAGGCATATCTTTGTGAGTTTGAGGCCTGCCTGGTCTGCAGAGCTAATTCTAGCACAAGTAGGACTGCAAAGAGAGATCTTACTTTAAAAAAACACACACACACATGCCCTAAATAAATACATGTATACAAACATAAAGTATGACAACATCATCAATAAAAATAATAATAATAATCTAATTGTAAATTATCATTTGTGTAATTTATTTTTTCCTACTAGTCTCAGTCCAAGAATTTCATCTTTCTTTTGCCTATTTTTTTCAAGTAAAGGGAATAAATAAAGGAAAACATTAGGCTGGTACTGGAGTTGAACAAGGGCAAATGTTTGGCATTTATGATGTAGTGAGAGACACTAATAAATCTGTTCAAAACTATACAAACTAATACAAAAGAAAAAGCTGTGTATAAGTTTATTTCAAAGAAGTTTGAAGGAAGGAAGGGGGAAAGAAGCACATTTTTAAACATTGGTTATGTTTAAATTTATAATTATTTAACATTGAGAAATTTACTGTTTTCTATTACGTGTTCACAGATCGCAAATATACTTTTCCTTAGCTGTAGGTCTTTCATGTTCACTTCTGTTTTTCCCCCCTCTGGACTGCAATTACTTACTAGTAATACCATACTGTTATCATGAATTAAAAGCATATGTATTTTACAAATTATTTATAAAAGTATTTCATTAAGTAATTCTTTAATTTATTGTGATATGGTTATATGTCTAAAGAAGATATTTTGTGTACAGATAACTATGAATCCACAAATACGCAACCATAATTTATGCCACAAGTTTACCCACCTTTTATCCACAAGTGTCCTAACACAGTATCTGTGTTTGTGATAAGAGTAATTAATATAAGACCTACTCTTAAAATAATTTTATAGGACCTACTCTTAAAATAATTTTAAAGTATATAGTATACTATGCATAATCCAAAAAGTTTATACTGTATACTATATATCCAGAACTTGTGATGTATAACAGAAACATTGTATCTTATTATCAATAAATCCTGATTTTCTCTGAAGCTCCAATGCCAGAAGAACTTTATGAGTTCAAATTTTATGATTTTGTTATTGTTATTCTGCACATAAAGGTAAGATAATATAAGGCTAGAAAGTTGGCTTAGCAGTTAAGAGCTCTTGAAGAGGACCCAAATATTGTTTTCAAAATCCACATTGTGGTTTATAATCACCCATAGCTCCTGTTACAGAAGATCTCGAATGGTCTTCTGACCTCACCAGAAATCAAACATGAATGTAGTGCACATATATTCATGCAGAAAAAAATCACATATACACTGAACAAATAAATAAATGCATTAATAAATGTTAATTCAACATTTAAATATTTAGTGTCAGTTTCATTTTTTTTAAATTAATTTTCAGTCTTATTGATCTTCTCTCTAATAGACTGTATTTTTTAAGTTTGAGAATTCCTGCATTTTTTCTATAGGTATTTCTTTTCTTTAGGTATATATAATTGTTTGTGTGTATATAATTACTTATATATACAATTGAACACACTGCTGCTTGCATGTGTGTATATATGCATTCATGTCAAAGCCAGACATAATCAAGTATCTTCATGAACTATATTTTCCTTATTTATGGAGACTGGAAATTTCACTGAACCTAGATCTCACATGGTTTAGTAGGTTGGGTGACCAGTGAGTTATAAAGTTCTAGATGCTTCCATCTTCTAAACTCTGGGATTAAAGGCATGCATTTATGCACCTATCTTTTTATGTTTCACTGAGTATTTAAACTCAGGTCCTCATGTTTGTGTGACAAGCATTATACGAACAGGGCCATTTTCCAAGTATCTACATACAAATTTTCTTTACAGTGCAATTATTGGCATTTATGTTACTTCAATATTCTCACAAATAATTCTCTGGCTATCCTGAAATTTGATGTACTGTGATAATAAAATATAAACTAATGTCTAAGGATTTACTACAACAATATCAATGTCTTTCTATTGATTGCATCATTATACTATAATATTCTGTCAATTTTCTTAATTTCACTTCTTAAATTTTGTTTTTTTATCTTACTACTTGAAACTTTAAAGTTTTGTGTGTGACTCATACTGTATTTCATATTGTAATTTAATGAAAAGTATTGACCTAGAGATGTTATTTAAATCATATTTTAATGCAACTAATATCCTGAAAAATAATCGGTGAATCATAAATTTAGGGGCAAGAAATATTGAAATTAATTATTTGTATTAAATCTATACAATTTTGAGCCAATCTAGTTCAGTGATATTTCTTCTTCTTTAAATGATTCAATGTACATTTGTAAATCAATATCCTGGGCCTAGAACACAATCTGACATGCATAATTCAACAATTCTTACTTGGAAGGAAACATACTAATTTCTCTATTTTCACCTACTCTTAAGTTAAGTTTGATTTGTAAATGCCAGAAAGCATATTTTCTAATATTTTCAGAACATTTTGAGCCATACAAATTAGTTTAATTTCTGTAAGATATTGAAGTTACTACAAAATTTATGAAATTTTACAACCATATTAATTCACAACCAATTAATAACACATAATATTTTAGCATATTAATGGATAAACTCATTTGTAAATCAGATTATATTTTTGTTAGCAAACACTGAAATTTAAGGGTAAACTTTCTATTTTTAACTTAGGTCTCATGAATGAACTCTAAAATGTTTATAATATCCCTAAACATTATATTCAAAATGATATCAGCATTATTTGTAAATATTTTTACTTTATAACATTCACAGAGTTTCTAATGTGCATTCAAACTCCCAAATTACATAATATGGATCCTAAAATACATTATGGAAGTTAGACATTGGCTCAAATTTTATTTATTACTCACTTAACACTTATAGTAAGATTACTTAGATAATTATCAACACTGAAGTTGTCATACATTTCCAGTAAAGTACAATTGCATAGCACAATGAAAGAATGATTACAGTATAGAAATAAATAATCAGGTTCTGGTTTGCCAACAGAGATAAAGATATTTCAAATTTTAGCTTCTCCCAATTCATGTCATCATCATTCAATCAAAAACCAATAAGATAAAACAATAATGTCTCTAAAATGAAATTTTTCTGTACAATTAAGAGATAAAGTGTCCACAGCTAACTAAGAGGTGAGTGGTACCCTGATGCCCAGGCCAAGCAGAGACTGTGGTTTCCAAATTACAGACCAGGGACACTGCCCCAGTACCCCAACAACACTCAACCCCACTCTAAACCAAAGAAAGCTGGGAGAGCCCCCCTAAGCTCAATCCTCAGAAAAAAAAAAAAAAAAAAAAAAAAACAGCTCTAGGGACATTCTAGGCACCAATCCCAAACTGCAATCTATATCATTACCCACTAACAACTGGATACCCAGAAACCTCCTTCTTGGTCCACAGTTGACTAAGAGAAACCCACCTCTGGGTCCACAGCTAAGAGCTGACTAAGAATTGAATAAGAGCCAACTAAGACCCTACCAAGAACAACCCTTATGACAACTTTAGACACACAGCTCCTTGGCCAACAAGCAAATAAGAGCAACCTCTTCGGTTACAGAAAACATTCATCCCCCAGGCTCACAACTGACTAAGAGCCAACAAAAAATGAACCTAGGATGCAATGAAAGTGCAAGAATACATGCAACAATATAAAGAACAACAAGACACCCCCAGAAGAAGTTGATGGCTCTACAACATCAATACCTGAGTATAATAATGAAGAGGAAACAACATTAAAAACAACTTTGTGAAGATAATAGAAGCTTTAAAAGAGGATATTAAAAATCCCCTTAAAGAACTAGAAGAAAATATAAACAAAAAATTGGAAGAGATGAACAAATCCTTGAAAACCAAAAATAGAAAACTAAGAAAAAGAGAACAAACATGTGACAGAAACATTCCAGGAATTAAAAAATGAAATAGAAGTAATATAGAAGGCACAAACCAAAGCCATGATGAAAATAGAAAACCTGAAGAAACTAACTGAAACCACAGATGCAACTATAACCAACAAAATGCAAGAGATAGAAGAGAGAATCTCTGGAGTGAAGGATTCAATAGTGGAAATAGATATGCCACTTAGAGAAAACACTAAAACCAAAGGAGTCATAACACAAAATGTCTAGGAAATCTGGAATAACATGAAAGGATCAAGCTTGAGAATAATTAGAATTGAAGAAGGCACAGAAAATATATTTAACAAAGTCATAAAAGAAAACTTTCCCAACCTAAAGAAGGAAATGCCTATAAAGATACAAAAAGGCTTACAGAACACCAAATAGACTAGATCCCCCACAAAAAAATTGCTTGCCACAAAATAATAAAGTCACTAAACCTACAGAACAAAGAGAAAATCTAAGATCTGCAAAGGAAAAAGATCAAGTTACCAATAAAGGCAGACCCATCATAATAACATCAGATTATTCAATGTAAATATTGGTCTGATGTTTTACAGACACTGAAAGAACATGGCTGCCAACACAGACTACTATATCCAGCAAAGCTGTGAATCACTATAAGTAATACAAATTAAAACAACTTGGAGATAATACCTTACACCTGTTAGAACGCGTAAGATCAAAAACACAGATGGCTGCCTATGCTGGAGAGGATGCTGAACAAGGGGAACACTCTTCCATTGTTGGTGGGCATGTAAACTTGTAGAGCCACTCTAGAATGCAGTATGGTGGTTCCTCAGAAAACTGGGAATCAATCTCCCCAAGGATTCAGCAATACCTCTATTGGGCATATACCCAGAGGATGCACATTCATACCCCAATGGTATTATTAGCTCAACTATGTTTATACCAGCAGTATTAGTAATATTAAGAACCTGGAAACAACCTAGATGCCCCTCAACTGCAGAGTGGATTAATAAGCTGTGGTACATCTACACAATGGAGTACTACTCAGCAGAAAAAAAGACAACCTAAAATTTTGAGGCAAATGGATGGATTTAGAGAATATTCTCTTGAGTGAGGTATCACAAACCCAGAAAAATAGGCATGGGATGTATTCACTCATAAGTTGATTTTAGATTAAAAGGAAAGAATCCACAAGCTGAAAAACACAACCCCTGAACAGCTTTGGATCAGTAGGAACTTAAGAGAGACATTAAGATATTCCCCTAAAAAGAGAAATTAGAGAAGACGACTAGATTATTTTAGCAAATTGGGATTATAATTTTGCAACCAAGAAGAGGTTGTAACAAACTGTGAGAGGAGATGGTTGAGTGAAAGGAGCAACAAAAAGGGAGAAGAAAAGAGACATATCTATATAGAAGAAGCCAATGTGGGCTTGGAAAGAGACTGGGTGCTAAGGAAACCTCCAGAAACTCACAGAATGTCCCTGGATAGGTCTCCAACCAATAGTGGAGGGGGTGTCTAAATAGGACTTCACCTGTAAACAAATGAATAACCACCCTAAGTGTCATCACAGATTCTACATCCAACAATAAATAGAGGTGTAGGCACAGATTCATGCCTGAGCACTGGGCTAAGCTCTTGTTCCAGCTGAGAGCAGGGGAACAGAATCTGTATGAACAAAGCAATAGGAATTATGAGGAAAATTCCCTTAGTGATGACTGTTTGGAGCTCCGGGTAGCTCACTGAATCAAGGACAGCCACTGGAGATCTAACCAAAAAAGGAGCAGGGCCCTCCAAGGGTAGGCAACTGTTGATTGGCCTGGGCAGTATGGGGAGCTTTGAAGGGTGGGGATCAGATTGTATTCCTGTGCTTGGGCTGGTACCTTGGAGCCCATTCCCTGCAGAACACCACCTAACCCAGTCTTGACTTTGGGATGAGAAAATTGGACTTTCCTGGGGTGAATGTACCAAGCTGAACTGACCTACTTTGCTACTTCTTGCCTTTTAGGGGGCAGGGATGGGTGGATGAGGTCAGGCTGAAGGATGACTGGGAGGGATTGGTAGGAGGGAAGGAAGGGAAGGAGGGGAGCTGGCAGATACATAAAAATGACATTTTTAAAAAATAAAAAACAGATAAAATGGTGGCTTCTTCATTGAATAATTAAAGACATGGGGATTTAAAACTTTTTAATAATTTAAATAATACAGTGAAAATTCACCTTTTAAAACTCTTTCTAAAATATTTTTTGCATTAATTTTTTGCTTATTGATTTTCACAATCATCCTGGAGTCCTAATTATAGTATATAATCTTAATTTTATTCACAGAGCTGAGAGTGATTTCATTGCAGATGCTCAGAGATGCTTCTGGTAGTTGAGAAATTTGGTGTAATATTAGATTTTATATCTTCATTTGTCTTTTTATTTGTCAGAATATACTGTCTGCGTAAGTCAATTCAACCCATTTATTTTTATTCTTAGCTCTGTGTACTCAGCCCAAATTTACACACACACACACACATACACACAGACGCACACACACACTATAAACTGGAAACAAGAAATTCCACAGAGTTTCACTCTAGAAAGAAGAGAGTATTTTCTTCAAAAAATAAATCCGGCAAGCATTGCATTAAGAAACAGCAAGCCTTGCACTACCAGTTTATTTTAAATATTTACAACTTTTAGATAAGAATATTTTGATAATGTGGAGATACATTGGGGCTCTTTGAAATGCCAGCCTTCACTCTTTAGCCACATTCTAGAACTTTTGGCCAAAGACAAATAAATACCTTGACATAGCTTTTGTCCATAAATTCTTTAAGTAGCACCCAATGGCTCATTTCTATAAATTTCTGCTCTTTTTGCTTCACCTCACTACACTATGGAGAATCAACTAATCAACTAATTCACTCAATATGATATACATTGGCAGAGGCTTTTTAAAATTTTATTTTCATTAAAAAATGTCATCTCCATCAATGTATCTCCTTGCTCTCCCTCCCCTCCCCCACCAAATCACTCCCATCTAGCCCTCAGCCTCATCTATCTCCATCTACCCATACCCTCCCTCAAAAGGGCATGAAGTCCCAAGGTGGGCCAGCCCAGCACTGCACATAAACTCCAGGCATATCTGATTCACTCATCCCAAAGACAATTCTGGGTTGGGTGTTCCTTTACAGGGAAAGGGCTCCATTGTGCCAGTCCATTAACAGGAACACAGCCTTATCTCACCCCTCATGACTCCACACACTCATGGCAGTTGAAAGCTGCTCATCCCCAGGGGGCCCAGCTCCTTCTCCTGATTCTGTGACCACTCCAGAGCTCCAACCAAGGATCACTGTGGGAACCTTCCTTATAATACCTATTCCCCTGCTCATACAGACTCTCCTCTCCTGTTCTCAGCTAAACCAGGAGCTCTGCCCAGTGCACAGCCATGGATCTCTGCACCCATCTCTAGTCTCTGTTGGTTGTAAGGTCTGTGATGACACCTAGGGTGTTTACTCATTTGATTATAGGGGAAGTCCCATTTAAGCACCCTCTTCACCATTGTTTGGAGACTTTGCCAGGGACATCCAGATTTCCCTTATAAGGGAAAATAGAGAAGATCACCTTAGCAAATTGGGGTCATAAAAGGTTGCAACCAGGAAGAGTTGGAAACAAATCTTGAAAGAAGGACATGGTTGAGTGGCAGAGGCTTTTTATTCGACATTTTAGAGACATTATTATTATTATTAATTATTATTATTATTATTATTATTATTATTATTATTATTATTATTATTATTTAGTTTTCAAATCCACTTATTATTATTTAGTTTTCAAATCCACTTTGACATTTACTTTTGGCCTTTACAATATTTCCTAATCAGTGTCGTACATCTTTTTTTAAGCATGTATTTCCTGAGGAAAAAATGATCTGTATTTTGACCAGTAGTTACCTTAGAAAGAATAAGATCATGGTAGAATTTTGGGTTAAAATACCTGCTCCCAACTAGAAACAAAACATCTACATCATAAATAGAGCTATGACAACTTCTGGTATAATATATATTTTTAATGGCTAGTATATATAGTTATAGACAACTAGGATAGCATGTTATTAAAAATTATGTACATAAAATGCATGTGGATTGGAAAAGTAATCAATATAAGAATAAATAGATTTGGTTGCCTTGAAAGGCTATTTTGTAAAAAATGTAAGAAAATACCTAGAATGATTAGTTGACAACTTCAGTGTAAATGTGGCATCCAAAAGGTCATTTGGGTTACAACTAAAGTAATTGTTTACCTCAGTAACAGTGTCAAACACAAATGAAGAATGAGTTCAGTACTTCATTATAAAATTGTATGAAGTCTAAATGAGTCAAAGTTCCAATAAAAGCAGTATATTATTAAAAGGGAAAGGCTCCTGTTAGTAAACAATAAATCACATTAAATGGCATGATGTCATAGTGTTTTTTTCTGTTGAAATAATGAAATAGCAGAGACTTTATAAAGACATAAATTCATTTAATTCAGTCCTGAATACTAGAAGCATAACAAAAACACAATATTAAAACAGATATTGGTATTTAGCTGTTTGGTATATGCAACATTTTGCTTCAAATCATGCAGAAAATAAGGAGGAAGAGTAACTGTAAAGAAGAACTCAAGACAAATTATCTGAATACATTTAAAAAGCTCATTTTCATTTTCATTGTTGTTTTGTTTTATTTAAGAGAAGGTCTGACTCTTTATCATAGACATGGCTGGAACATACTATGGAGCTCAAACCAGGCTGAAACATTTAGCAGTCATCCTATCTTGACCTTCCAAATTTTGGAACTGGAGTAATGAATCTTCATTCTCAGCTCAAAGATTAACTCTCATAAGAACTTAATGTCACCATGAATACTAATTCAATCTCATGAGAAAGACATTGCCTTTGTCAAAGATATCAGATCAACATACAACTGCATTGATAGATAACTTTAAACCTTTACCCTTAAAATCATGTTCATATCACAGAAAATGATCATATTTGGGTAAAACTGCATAAAATTTTTAATTTACAGATTCTTTGAAAACTCTGGCCACACAAAATAAATTATATACAAGAACCCTTATGTTTGGTCATGATGCATAAATCTGGCATGAAATCCATAAGTGGTATTATGATTTACCATAATACAATGAGGAATGTGATGGACCTAGTAAGACAAGAAAGGAAAAGAAATAAGGATATTCTATGAATTGTACCCTTCTTTCTAGACTTTCTGATGATATCACTATTTAAAGATTAGAATAGTTAGTTATTCTGCTTGGATGAAATCACACATCATGCTATATGAGACAATGTAACCAAATTCACAGTCAGGAATTTTTGACATAAATTTCTGTATATTGCTATAACTCTATAATAGAGCTTCAGTTAAGGATAGGTATAACCAACATTGTAAAAGTAGTAATCTCACAAAAATTAATCTATTTAATTAATGCAATGTCAATCAAAATTCCAACACAATTCTTCATAGACCTTGAAAGAAAAACACTGGACTACAGAGGGAGAGTAAATAAATAGATATCTGAATAAAAGTATAACCTTTTATTATAATAATAAAAACCCAGTGCTAGAGAAATTCCCAGGACTCCATAAGGATGACCTCAGCTAAGACTCCAAGCAGTAGTAAAGAGAGGACCTAAACTGGCCTTCCCCTGTAATCAAATTGATGACCATCTTAATTGTCATCATAGAACTTTCATCCAGAAACAGATGGAAGCAGATGCAGAGGTCCAAAACTAAGCACTTGGACAAGCTCCAAGTCCAGTCAAAGAGAGGAAAAAAGGATTATATGAGCAAGATAATGTTGAGAAAACCTACAGAAATAGTTGAACAAAGCTACAGGGAGCTATCTGATTCTGGACTGACAGCAAGGGAACTTCCATGGGACCAGATTAGGCTCTTTCAATGTGGATGACAGTTGTGTTGCTAGGACAGTTTGTTGGGCCTCTGGAAGTGGGACCAGGATGTATTCCTAGAGCACGAATTGGCTTTTTAGAGTCCGTCTTCTATAGAAGAATACCTTATTCAGCCTTCATGCACAGGGTAGGTGGTTGGTCCTACCTCAGTGTGATATGCATGACTTTTTGACTCTCTATGGGAGGCTTTCTTATTCTCTCTAAAAAGTAGAGGCAGGAAGCTGAGGAGTGAGTTGAAGGAGGGAAGAAGGTGGAACTGTGGTTGATATATAATGAAAAATCTTTTAAATAAAAAATCAAATAGTAAAAATTAAAAGAATAAATTCCCTTATATAATGACCTTTATTTCTCTAAATATACAGAACATTGACTCCAAGGCATAAATCCAAGACAAAAATATAAAATTGGTTTTGTTTGTTGCCACTGTATGTTATCTACTGAGAGTATGTATGTTATCTATTGAGAGTATTGATGTTTCTCATTTCTGCTTTCCAAAGAGAAGTACTCTTTCTAAGGAGTAAAGAAATTTTATTAATCCAGTATTTCTGATTTCTGAAGTTACTTTTCACATATATTGAATGAACAGTGGAAACAAGGAGTAGCCATTTTTGTAAGGGAAGTTTGTTTGATTATTACAATGATAAGAAATCTTTTACATAGTATACACAAAGAGAAGTACTTAGTGCACACACAGTTATTTAGGAAACTCCTTATTCAGTCATTATAATGAATGAAAAAGTAAAACAAACTCCATCTTAGTGGTCTATCGTGTGGGATGTCATTCTGAAACATACCTGTCTAGTCACTGAGACCAACAGAATTTCTGCATTAAGATGTGGGGCTCTCAGAGATTAAGGAACTCTTTAAAAAGTAAAAGAAAAAAATTGTAAGAGTGGATGGAGGAGACTAGATAATATAGCCCACTGCATCAACTAATCAACTAAATAAGCAGGGTTGACATGGATTCACAACAACAAAATAAGAAAGCACATGACCTGCCTGCGTGGGTCTGTACCAGGTCATCTGCATATGTGATGGATATTTTGGTGTTCTTGAGGAAATATTAACAGCAGAAGTAGGTGTGTCTCTGACTCTTTTGCTTATTCTTGGGAATCTTTTCCTCTTAATGGTTCCCTGGTCCACCCTGAAGTTGAGGGCTTTGTCTTGTCTTATTGTATCTTGTTATATCATACTTGGTTGATAGCTCAGAGAGACTGCTCTTTTATGAAGAGGAAATAGAGGAGGAGTGAATCTTGGGAAGAGAGGAGACAAGGGGCGGCTATCTATTATGGAATATTATTTAAGATGCAATACATTAATTTATCTTGCAGATTATTCGTTTAATGATGCAAAGACATTTTGCATTCTTTTATGTTGCATTTCTTTAACTCTGTGAAACTCTATTATTTTGCTTGCCCTGATTAGTCTAGTAAAGAGTGGAATGACCAATAGCTAGGCAAGAGCAGGATAGGCAGGGCTTCCAGAAAGAGAGCATAAGAAGAAGAAAAAGAAAAGAGGAATAAAAAAGGAATGAAGAACATTAGGGGCCAGTCACTCAGCTGCATAGTACATCATGTAGTAAGAAATAAACAAAGGTATCTGGGATAAAAGCCTAGAGGCAAAAGGTAAGTGGGACAATTTTTGTTAAGAAAAGCTTATTAGAAACAAGCCAAACTAAGGTCAGGCATTCATATGTAAGAATAAGGCTCCATGTATGCCCCTACCCCTCAAAAAAGATTAAAAAAAAAACTATAGCTAATAGGAGTGGAGAAAAGGGAAAACTGTGGTTAGGG
Organism: Phyllotis vaccarum; assembly: GCA_033318265.1. NCBI lineage: Eukaryota > Metazoa > Chordata > Mammalia > Rodentia > Cricetidae > Phyllotis > Phyllotis vaccarum. The sequence continues at coordinate 26,990,415 of JARWLC010000013.1, read as the reverse complement.
TGTATTGTATGACAAAATCTATTTTCAATAATCAAAAATATTTTTTCTGCTAAAACAATGAGGGTCAAAAGCACTCTGGACTTAATGCATATTACTCTTCCTAAAGTCAGTTATTACTAAGTGATGTGGGTTGTCTTTCTGTGTGCTATGATTGTTCTTTAATAAAGGAACTGTATTGCCCTATGGCAGGTGTCTTAGAAGTAGGTGGGAGAATCAGAGCATAGATAGGGAAAGTTGAATGGAGTCAGGAGAGACAACATCCAGCTGCCCAAGAATCAACATGTAAAAGTAACACAAGTAAGCCATGGGTCACGTGGCAGGACAGATGAATGGAAATGGATTGAGTTAAAATGCAGGATCTAGCTAGCAATATGCCTGAACAATAGGCCAAGCAGAATGTAATTAATATAAACATCTGAGTTATTTTGGGGCCTAAGCAGTGGTGAGCAGGTCGGTACCTTGGGAATAGGCTCGGCCAGAAATTCATTCTACAACTAAGTCTTCAAGTATCCATTGATTCATTAGTTTAAAATAATCTATAAAGGGGTATTCACTTCAAATGAGTGACTGATGTTCACATAGGCTAGAAAAAGGCATAGAATCCCCTGCAATTTTCATTACAGGTGGTTTTGAATAACTCATGAAGGTGCTATGATTCCAGCCCAAGTTCTCTAGAAAAGTAGCCAGTGCTCTTAGTTCCTGAGCCATCTCTCCACTGCCTTGAAATAAACTATTTTGCCACAAATCCAAATTTTTGAGTTCAAATTGCTTAATTCCTCAGTGATATAAACTACTACAGGAGTTAATGAAGGGTTAATCTATTAATTTTAAGTAAATAATACTAGTCATCCTCTAGAATTACTGATAATTTAAGAAGACTATTTTATCTTAAATATGATTTATTGGTATTTAAAACCAAATGAAAATGGAAAATTCCATGTGCTATGCATTCATTTACAAGCTAAAACTTTAAAACATCTATATTTAAGGCATTTTAGAATTTATGCTTGTAAAATTATATTTTTTCAGCAAAATAATCATTCAATGTTTTCAGTTTATTATTTCAATGAATCAGTTATATCTCAGGTAACAAAAGGTACCACTGATACAGCATATGAGTGTCTAAAGTAAATGGCCAAAGCTGCATCCAATTCATAGCATTGTTATAGCATTTATTTATTTATTTATTGATTGATTGATTGATTGATTGATTTACAGTTTAGAAGATAGAAGCTACAACTTCATGAGTTGTTTTTAAAATAGATAAATACACATCAAAACTTTAGAACACTGATTTTTATGCAAAATTAAATCCAGTACATTGTATTCTTCAGGGACTCATTTAGCTTTCATGATGTCCACAAGAAATATCAATGATAATGTTTTTTTTGTGACCATGCACCATATACATTTCTTGATTTTGTATCTAAGTTAAGTATTCCCAAAGTTCACCATCAAAAGGTGAGTTTGCCTATAATAGTATTTAATATTAATATAAATAAATATACTTAATAGCATATAATTTTTATATAAACAAATAATATATTAATTAAATAAAAAGCATAGAAAATAAACCTTAACACTATCTCCAATGTTTTTAAAATGCTTTAAAAGTCAGTGCCTTTTTTTTTACATTGGAGGAGTGGAATTTAGAATTTTCAGAGAGAAATTACATCTTATGCTTATTCAAAAATGTTAACCATTAAGTAATATTTTTTATTCATCTTTATTTTATATTTTTGTAATTTAAAATATAATTACATTTACCCTTTCTCTTTACTCCCTTATACCATCCCATATACGCATTTTTTTTGCTTTCAAATTGGAAAACATGGGACTATATTACCTGAAATTTCCAAAGATAAAATTAAGTCGTATTTCAGGAATTAGTTAATAAGAAGTTTTGCATAATGTGAAATTATTTTATGTCATATTCTGACAATAATCTTTGAAGAAATCTTTAAAAAATGGATCACTCATAAATAAGTACACTGAGTATAAAAGTTAATTGATTATTTTCATTTTATCAAGTCTTCCTCACATTTGTGTCTTCTATGTAAAAGTGTTAACAACTTTTTTTTAGTTTAAAAGATGTGATTCTAAATTATTTTACATTCTTTATCCTGTAGTACAAAACTTTACTTGTGTTTAATTTTCTGTGCTCTTTGATTTTCCAGAGAGTAAAAATCAAAGTTAGACAGCATAGCAGATAGAAATATTTATATTTTTATTGCTACTTTAAAGGTCTAAAAAACCCAGGAAATTCAAGTAGCAATTTTCATGGAAAGCATAGGGCTGATTCACAATCAAACTGAAATGAATTATGGTGGTTAATAGAAATGAGTAGTTATACATCCATTTTGTGAGTTTTTTAGTAGTAGTGAAATCCCTAGTACTTTTCACAACATATTAGATGATACAATTTTGGTTCCAATTAGATCATGAGAATTTTTCTTTCAATACATGGTCTTAATACATAGCTCTCTCTGTCCTGGTACTCACTATGTAGACCAGATTGCCCTTAAACTCATACATATCCTCCTTGCCTCTGTTTCCCAAATGCTGGGATTAAAAGAATATATGGTGATATATTGTGTATCAAAAATATAGATTGCCTGAAGATCAGAGGACAGATTCAGCCACAGAGTTAGCCAAAGAGGACAGGCAGTAGTGGCTCACACCTTTAATCCCAGCACTTGCAAACACATGCCCTTAATTTCAGCATGATGAGTGTTGAAACAGGGCAAAAAAAGGAATATAAGGCAGAAGGAAACAGAGTTTGTCCCTTTTCCTTTCCTATTCAGCTTGTTTCCTGGAGAAAGTACCTTCCCCTTTTGCCTGAGGAGTTGGAACAGTGAGAAGTAACTGTGGCTTATTCTTCTGTCTCTGTCTCTCTGATGTTTTAGCATTTGCCTCAAAATCTGGCTCGTTATTAATAGAATACCAATTTAAATTTGTGCAACAGGCCTGCACCATAATTTTTTATGTCCTTTAATAATGATAGCTCATTGTATTAACATGCAGAATAACATAAGAAATGGAGAAATTTAATTGTTAAATAATTGTTTTATTCATATTCAGAATATGCATTGTTAGTTATTTTGATGTGGATTAAAAGGAAAGATAAAAAAGGATACACTTTATCCAGAAAGTTTTATGCAAGTGCATTCATTTTGTGATAAAGTTGTGAAATAGTTGTAGAAAAGAAATTTAGCTGACAAGAAATATGATTAGAGAAGTTTCTTCCAGCTGTGAGTTTTCAGTAGCTCCAGAATTATGTATTATAGTTCTACTTTGAATTTGCAAATTCACTTACAGAAGTTACTAATTATATCTCTTCACAAAGGTCTCTTTTTGGTTAATGTTGTCTCTCATGGTCCATTCAGTAGTTTATTTTAGTACTTTTACCATTATACAGTATTCATTTAGGAATTAAGGAATCACAATTTTGGGTTATTTCTGGATCACTTTTCTTAATATTCAAGGTACTATCTTTACATTTTTAGGGTATTGGCATGGTCTTTCATAGTGTAGCAAAATACATTGTCACACAGGAAACAAAATGCTATACTTTTACTTATATATTAGAGCCAAACTCTAATTTTACCTGTCAAACTTGCATATTAAATTTAATATTAAAACAAATTATATCTAGTGATGACACATTGGTTGGAAAGTCATATTCATTAACTGGCTCTAGAGAGGTGTTGCTTCATTAGAAAAATTGGAAATATAACAAAAATAATGATATTTTAAAATTTTACTAACCATCTAGTTCATATACACTGAGATTCACTTTTAGACTTCAAGAATAGCTTATTATTACATTCATGTTTTGTGAATCACAGAATACAAAATATGTATCATCATTTTCTCACATTATGTGTTTTGAGCATTTTATTTTTGGTTTATCTTAACAAATATATTCTTAAAAATTATTTATTTCTAAAACCCTTTCTTAGAAAGCCCTTTTTCTGCCACAGTTAGTCTTCTGTATCACAAAATCTAATTAGTATTAATAGTGAAAAGCACAGATCTGGATATTGTCATAAATGCTGATAGACAAGAGAGCCAAAGGAGCCAGAAACTAGAATGTCTTCTTACCCCTATTGAATCCACAGAATGAAAGCTCTGAGTTCCTATCTCCTCCTGCCATATTCCTCTCTCTGCCCAGGTATATTACTTTTTGTTTCCATTTCCCTAGTGTTGGGAATCAAAGGAATGTGCCACCACTGCCTGGTTCTGTTTCTCTTTTAGACAAGATCAATTTGGTGTAACCAAAGATGTCCTTGAAATCTGGATCTTCCTGCTTCCAAGTGTTGGGATTAAATGTGTGTGCCACTGTTGACTGGCCTCTTTGGTTAACTAGTGGCTAACTCTACCCTCTGATCTTCAGGCAAGCTTTATTTGTTATTTATTTGAGCACCAAAAAGAAAAAAAATCAAGTCTTCCCTTCTGCCTTTCTCTGGGTCCCTTAAAGTCATTTGAGGATCTGTTTAGTATCTGTTTGTTCCATGGGAATCTCTTACTTCTCCCTTACACTGACATCTCTCACATTGCAAAGAAATCACTTCTTTGCCCCATTTCTAACTCTTATTTTTTCTATAGGACTCTAATGTTGGCAGAACCTCATGTTCTACAAAAGACCCAATAGGTAAGAAAGTAAACCTGTTTTTGGCTAAGCTAGGTTTACATTTACTACAACAGCTACAAATCAGAACTACTTAGCTGCAAAACCAGACTTGAAACATCATCTAGCTGATCTAAACCTACCAAGTCAGATTAGAAGCAAACTGAGTTCTAAACTCCTACTCAATAATAATTGGCCCCACATCTATAACAAAATTTATAATCAATAACATAAGTTATAATTCCCAATTCCATTATAAAAACACAACAAAAATCCTGTCATAACAATCTCATAAGACAGCAATTTAGTAACACTCAAGACAATAAATTCTTTTAAGTAGATATGTGTGAGAAATATTATAGTGCTTGTAATCAGAATGCATGATATATATGTATGAAATAATCAGAGTACCAACTCAATATAAGTGAAAAATTAAGAGTGACAACTGTAACCTGAAGTTTCTAACCTAACACAGGCCCAGTGTTCAGAGGAATTTTTCCCACTCAGTCCCACAGCTGCCACTTAAACAGTAATTATTTAGAGGCTTATATTAAGCACAAACTGTTTGACCCATGGCTAAAGCTCAGGCTCATTAGCAGTTACCTCTTACAACTTAACCCATTTTTATTAATCTGTGTCTTGCCATGTGGCTCATGACTTACCTGGACTTTGACATCTTGTTTCTTTGGGCAGTAGCTTGTAAAATCAAAATCACTGTGAGACTCTACTGTTCTTCTTTATCTATACTCTCATTTCTTTCCTGCCTTTAAGTTGACTTACCATAGGTAAAAAACAGCCTCTTTATTAACCAATGTTATTCACAATGTACAGAAAAACATATATCAGACAATGTTCACTGAGAACTGCAAACATAGTAGATACTACAAAATTGACTTCAAAAGTATGCATAATATTTATCATGAAATAAATATAAGCAAAATCACAATGTCACTATATAATTATTATAGCCAGAGGCATGGACATCTGGGAGAGTTCATTGTGAACACAGCCCTGAACCCAGATATATGAAGAGAGGGTTGAGAGGAAAGAATAAAGCAGCAACCAATCAAGAGTGGCCCTGGGCCGAGAGATGGGTATAGTCAAAATAGCTGACTTATATAATGGTCAGAGGAGCTGGGAGAAGGAAAGCCCAGCACAATACTTATTCTGAAGAGTTTTTAGTGCTGATATGGGAATGTCTTTCTGTATGCTGTGAATATCAATCTTTAAATAAAGGAGCTGTTTTGGCCTATGACAGGCACCATAGAAAACGTAGGTGGGGAAATCACAACATAGGTAGGAGAAGCAGGGCAGAGTCAGACAGACCAAGCCAGCCACCAAAAGCAAAAATTGTAAGGAACACAGGTGAGCCATGGGCCATGTGGCAGACAGATTAATGGAAATGGGTTGAGTTAAGATGAAAGAGCAAGCTAGCAATGTGCCTGAGTCATAGACCAAACAGCATGAACTTAATATAAGAATCTGAGTCATTTTGGGGGAGCCAAAGCAGCTGAGGGTATCTAAGGGGTCTGGGGCTGCAGGTCTGTAGGTCTGTACCTCTGGTTGCCTGAGGCCAGGAAACCTCATTGTAACAGAGTGCCAACCAGGAGGGCCATGTAATAGATATAGATTGCAGGATACTGGTCACCTGGTATTTAGCATCAACTTTGATAAGTTAAATAGACAACAAAGTTAACCTTTTGTCTAGGGATTAAGTCTTAACAACTATCATCTCAAAATATTTATAATTGCCATGTGTTATATAATATTATATATCTTTGCATGACACATTACCTCTGTTATAAATGTTATTACTGCTGTAATCCCTGCATTTAGACTTTAATTTTTCCCATTTATTAGTATAGTGAAAGAGATTGAACCTGCAGCCTTCTATCTACTAGAGAAACATACCATAAACACAGGGTCACTAGTATACATTCATATTTGTCAGTTTTTAATTTTTATTTTATACCAAGTCTGATTTTGCACCCATAAGTACAAAAATATTAGCTAGAGCTATAAATAAATGAGGGAGATAAAGGGCTACAAATAGAAAGGGAGGAAGTCAAAATATACTAACTTGCAGATAATATGATTCTATACATGAAAGACCTTCATGATTCCATCAAAAACTTAAAACTGATAAACACATTCAGTAAAATAACTTGACATACTAGTAACTCACAAGACTTCTTCTTTCTAATATAAATGACAAGCAGACAGAGAAGGATATTTGGGAAAAATGCTATTCACAATACTTTTAAAAGGGATAAAAATAAAATGTAACAAAATAAAGCACAATGAAATAAAAGAAAAATTATTTCATCTGAATTGGCCAAGACAAAGAGAAAGAAAAGAGCCCAAGAGGAGGCACATGACTGAGAGAAGCACCCATTCACACAATCAGGAATCCCATTAAAACAGTAAATTGGAAGCTATGGTATATATGCAAAGGACCTGGAGCACAACTCCAGGTCTGTGTGTTCCAGTCTGCCATGTGCATAATGCCTCAGTCACTTTGATAATATTGACTTAAATGGCCTTGGAAAATAGTTTTAATGACAGGGTTTCTCTATATAGTTCTGCAGTTCTGAAGCTTATCATGTAAACCAAGTTTTCATTGATCTCACAGAGATTCTTTTACCTTTGCTTGTGTTGTGTTGTGCTGTGGAATTATGTGCATGTACATTGTAAATCTTTGTCCCTCCTACTGTGATTATTTGGGGCTGCTACTCCAGGTCTCAGAGTTAGGCTAGGGCAGAAACTTCTTACTATAAATAACATTTCAATATGGGGCATGATCTACATATACTTGAGAAAACTTAAAAAGTTTCTAAAAGGGAACCAAAAACAGCTTCCAAGTTATGTCTCTCAAATGGGCCATGGTAGAGAGTGACATTAGGATTGAATTATGAAATGGTGGGTTTGCTGCATGCAGCCTGAGCTGCAACATGGTATGTTCCTGCAGTCTCCCAGAAACCTTGGTACTAGCACAAGCTGCATATAAAAGATTTAAGGTTTCCATTCTTATAGATAAAAAGGGAACAGAGTCAAGCATGGCTTCTTAGTAACAGTGTTTTCTTGGGAAGGCTTTCTTTGCTGGCAGCAAGTGAGGCTTCTTTAAGGGATACTTTAAAGAGGCCCTACTGACAAATACTTAAATGGAGTTCATGAGCAGTGGTCAGTGGTGCTCTATTTGGTAGTAATCTGAAGCCAAAATTTTTCAGATTTGGGATGGTGAATGTGGTTCTGCCAGGCCAGTACCTCTGCTATGAAACTAGACTAAAGATTTGGGTGGAGCTAGCCAGCCACCTTAGCCAAGCCTTTAAACCTTGCCACACCTTAGCAGATTAAGAGTATGGACAGAAAGAGAAAATGATAAGAGATTTACAGTAAAGTCAGATTCAAAGAAATTTTTTAAAAAGCACAACAGAAAACCTCTAAATGGTTTACAGTATGTTTAAAAAGATACATCAGCTTGGGAGAAAAAAGAAAAAAAAAACATAGAAAGACCTTAAAAAAAGATATATATATATGTATATACACACACACAAAGAGTCTGGTTATGGCATGCTACATTGTGTTTGAATTGCTTGACTGTTGAGAAAGTAGCAAGAATTGCTAAGAAATATTTGATTATAAATGCTTCTGGATTAATACAACTTATGTATTTTGAAAATTGAAGTCAAAAGATATGTTAATTTGGAAAAGAGGTTCTGCTTCTTTTTCCACAGAAAACAAGAAGCTATGGATTCATTATGGGTTAAAGAAAATAAGTGTCTTGACTTCCAAATTGAAGTCAAAGATATGTTACTTTGGAGAACAGTTTTTCTTTTTTATTTCCACTGAAAATGAGAGGTTGTATATTCAGTCTGTGTTAAGAAAACTGGTTTGATCAAGGAATACCATGCTAAAAAGTCTCCAATGGAAATGGATATCCCAGATAATGCACCATTTCAGAGCACCTCTGTTGCAGTTTCCTCTGAGTTCTGCATCCAGAGCAGCTTCAAGGAGACTGACTGAGATGACCCAGCTTCACAGATTACTCCACTAAAGACTTGTCCATAATCCTAAATTTTCTTTGGGTTCTCATAAGCTTAACTGCATTCCCAGTCAGCAGGAAGTAGTCTAGAGAACTAAGCTCACATTTCAAAAAATATAAATTGTGGATATTTGTTTTTGTTTACAGTCTTTGATACAAGTTGTTTTAGATAATAATGAGGAAAAAAACTATACACAGAAAATTAGATTTGGAGTTCCTGTTTTACAAAGAAAAAAGGGGAAAGTGCTATGAGATTATGCTCTTGTACACTTTAAATATTTGTTTTCGTACTGGTTTATTAAATGCTTATTAGCAAGAAGGCAGACAGGAAGTATAGGTGGGGCTACCAGACTAAAAAAAACTCTCAGAGGAAGAAGAACAGAGAGGAATTCCAAGGAAATGCAGAGGAAAGAAGATAATAATGCTCTAAGAAAGGGTACTAAGCCAATTTGCTAATCATGGGTTAGTTTAAGTATAAGAACTAGCAAGCAATATGCCTGAGTCATAGACAAAACAGTTTGTAATTAATATCAGACTTTGTGTGATTATTTGTGACTGCTGGTCTGGATCTTGGGGCTGGAGCAGAAACTTCAGATTACAGTGTGTGATTAAAAAGGTATACTCCCACATTGGCTGAATGAAAAATATAAAATAATAAAAAGAAAAAAAATATATGCATTGTTAGGGCTAATATTATGAAAATGTTCTTCCTATTCAAAGCATTCTGTATTCCCCATCAAAATTCCAATGGATACTGAAAATAAAACAAAGCAAAAACTTTAAATTTCATATGGAAACACAAATGACATATTATAGCTAAAATAATGTTGAATACTAAAAATACTTCTGAAAATATCATCACCCAAGATTTCAAGTAATATCACAAATATGTACTAATAAAAGCAACATAATGTTGCCACAAAATAAATACATTTGTAAATTGAATAGAATTGTGGACTCACATACCCTACCTTCCTACAGCAGTCTTATTTCTTTAAAGATGCTGAAAATACACAATGAGTAAATACAGCATCTTTATCAAATAATGCTGGTCAAACACACTGTATAAAACAGCTAAGCATAAAACCTGACACACTAAATCTAATAAAAGAAAAAACAGAGTATAATCACAAAATGATATCCAGATGTGACAGTCAAACAAAGAAAGTGACACAATATAATCTGATTTCTAACAACTTGTCATTATAACCATAGATTAATGTGTCTCTCAAACTTCATTAGAAAAATTTTCTATTCCATTGCCTTAACCACTAAGCCACAACTAAATAGGATCAGACTGTTCCTGTGCATGGGCTGGTACCTAGGAGCCCATTCCCTGCAGAGGAATACCTAACCAGTCTTGACTTTGGGATGAAGAAATTGGACTTGCCTTGAGTGGATGTGCCACAGTAAGCTGACCCACCTTGGGACTTCTTACACTTTGGGGGAGGGGATGGGTGGATGGGAAGGGAGGGGTTGAAGGCTGAATGGGAGGGATTGGGAGGAGGGAAGGGAGGGGGAGTTGTAGTATGAGGTTTCTGGCCCTAACCTCAAGGTTTAGACCCACAGACCCACATACCCGCAGACCCACAGACCCACAGAGACACACAGATTCTTTCAATAGTTTTTGGCTGATCAGCCTATGGCCCAGGCAAATAACTTGCTAACTCTTTACCCTTAATCTAACCCATCACTTTTATCCTGTTCAGCTATGCAGCTCTGTCCTATGCTTCTTCCGGCTTCTCTCTGGCATTCTTCTCTGTTCTTCCAGTTCCCAGAGTTCTCCTAGTCTGGTAGCCCCACCCACACTTCCAATCTGCCTTTGGCCATTTCAGTGTTTTATATTAAACCAGTGGGTGGGACAATTATTTACAATCAAACAACATAATCTCCCACAGGGAGTAGGGGGATAAATGGATAAAAATGACATTTTTAATAAAAAATAATAAAATAAAGAAAAAAATTATGATATAAAAAGATTTCTTCTATTTTAATTAGATATTCATATTAACAGAGACTCATAATTAACACAAACAAGAAGTGGCTGGCTAGTTATAAAAATTTAAAAAATCATTATTTGAATTTGGACTGTGAGTTGCAGTTTATGGTCACACACGTGTAATATCTAGAAATCATCAATAAACATAAATAAATCTTTTTATTTGGGGGTAATCACATGACATTATAAAAAGTAATTTACAATTATTTAATTTTATTTTAAGAAAACATTAATTATAGAGTATGACAATTTGCCACTTATTTTGTTAACTAGAAAAATAGTCAAGATTTGGAAATCTGAATAAGCTGTTTAATGGTCTAAGATCTTTATTTTAATTGTAGCTTAAATAATATAGTGACAGTATAGTGCTATTCATGTTTTATTTTTGAATGATTTTATAAGTATTATTAATTTCAATTTATTCCTAAAAATATTAAAGAAAACAGCAAATATGTGTGCTTAACACATACCTCTAATCTGTTTCTTTTATTAAACATGTAAAATAACTTAGTAGAAATATCAGTCAGGATAGTAGTAGAAACAATAAGGTTCTTGATATTAGTTTTATAGATACATGTTAAACAGGGGAGAAAATATTGTAACTACAATTAGGTGATAATTTCATTGTTCACTTTCTTACTATCGAGTTAATGACTAGCTCAAGGAACCGTGAAAACCAGCGAGAAAATGATGTTTAATGATCCAGTAAGTAATTAAGTGCCTTAAAAGAAACTACAGTGTTAGGTATCATTGCCCTTATAAATTCTACTGCTACAAGAGTAACATTTAAAGTTGTGTTTGCATACATTTCTTAGATAGTATATGTCATTAAGTCAGAATAAATAAAAATATATTTTAAAATATAACTTGTCTTTTAATACATTTTAATTCTTATTTAAACCAACTAGTTCCACTAGAATGAAAGTATCATCTTTATAACTAAAGTTTAGATAACACAGAAAAATTTTCCAGAGATGAAATCTACTTTCAAATGTTATAAGACAAAAATTTCATTTAAAATATGTTCCAGAGAATTGAAATGTTTAGTTCATTTGAGAATCTAAATACCATAGTTAAATGTAGACATCAATAGTAAAATTTAATAAATCAGAGATAGCCATCAAGTCATACATAATATGTCAGCTTTCTATCTTTCTGACTTCTAAATGTTAACTATAAGGTAATAAAAGAGAAAAGGGTGTTTTACTTTAGAAGAGTCTTGGAAGGAGGGAAAAAAGATAGACTCATTGTTTTTAATGTGATATAATTATATATATTGTCATTTATTATTTCCAAACTTGAATAGATGATATGACTTAAATTAGTGACATCTATACATTTGCATGTATCACTGTATTTGTACATAGGTATCAGATAATAGCTGCAGCAAACACTGGAGAAAATTGCCGAAATTTTCCTGAAATTTAGAACACCCATTGATAGCATCTCAGTTACCATGAAATATATTCATTTTATATGGTTATTCTTTATCACAACCGTATTTTCTTTTATCAAAATTCATTGTGTTTATCAAAAAACATCAATAATTTATTACTATTTATTTCAAAAATGTAAGAAAGATTTGGAGACAGAACTGTATTAAAAAAACCATCAGCAGAATACATAGTGGTCAACAAACCCAGATGATTCAAATTATTCAATTCAAGGCAAAGTACAAAAGGAACAGAAGTTTTAATTCTTCTTTTACTGAAAACCCCTGTAAATAATTTACACAGATTGAATTAAAAATTTAATGTTCAACCTGTTTTTAAAGTACAGCTTAAAATATAAAACCAGGATGGTGCAATTCATCAAGGCATTAATGATTGAATAAAATATTTAGATTTGCTACAAACCAAACGAATGTTACTTTCAAAGTAAAATATAAAACCATAAAAAGTTAAAGCATTAAATATCTGTAAAATAATCTAAAAACAAATATGGATAGATTGAAAAAAACTTTAATAAATATTTTGTATTGGGCCTTATATGCTGGCATTCTACTTACACAGGCAATCTGTAATCCAGCACATTTTATTAATACAAGAATATCTTCTTCCATACTTCCCTATATCGATTAGTTTTAGGCTAGTGAGGTTCAGTGTGGCATATATGAATTAATAATTGTTCATATCTACATTAGCAACTTTTGTTGTTGCTGTGATAAAATGCCATAACCAAAATAAGCTTAAGGGAGAAAACATAGTTTGACTTACAGTTTCAAAGGGCAAGAGTACACAGTAATGGGAATAGCATGGCAGGGCCACAGGAGAAGGAATCTGGTTTATCATGAGGGAGAAGAGGAGCTGGGAAAGCTTATAAACCTTCAAAGCCTAGCCCTACTCATATACTCCCCCTAGCACATCTCTATGTGTCCTAAAAACTCCTCTGAAGAACACCACTGAATGAGGACCAAGTATTTAAATATATGCACCAAAGAAGAAATTTTCTTATTCAAATGACCACAATATCAATTATTTGTTCAGTTCTTCTTTGGCAGGGTTACCCAATTTCTAATAATCATCAATTCATTTTCAGGTCAATTTTATCTTTTATTTCACACCTTTAGTGGAGAACATATGATACTGAAGTAGTTTTACATGCTTGGCTTATTTTACTTAGCATTCTGTAATTCATTCATCTTACTACAATTTTCAGAAATGTATTCTTTTTATCCTCTGTTTTAGTTTATGTATAAGTGCACACTTGTACACAAATATGTCAAGTGCTCGTGAGTTTATAGATTCTAGTTGACTGTCTTCAATTACTTCCTATCTTGATTTTTTCACCTTACTTTTTGACATAAGATCTCTCAAAGTTCAAAGAACCCAAAGTTCACTGATTTGAAAAGATTTCTTGGCCATGTGAATGCAGGAATCCTAACATCTTTTTTGTTAGCATGCCTTGGAGTACAGGTATGTGTCATCATGCCAAGATTTTTATACAAGTGCTAGAAATCTTAATTCATATCTCTAAGTTTATAAAGCAAACACTTTACTGACTGAAACATCTCCTTACCTCAAGATTTTCCTTTTAATAAGAGAATAATACTGATGTGTAGTAGGACAGGCCCATAGGGCCAAGAAAATCACCTCAAAACAGTTGCTTATGATCCGACTTGGAGTTGGTCTGAGGGTCTAGCAACAGCTGCTGTCCAACATTCCTGATTGCTCAGAGTATGCCTACCAATGGGCACTGCCCAGAGTTCTTGACCACTGGGAATCTTCAGAGCAACAGACGCTTTTAGATCTCCTGATTATTCCCAGACAATGTAGGGTGGCTACAAAATATCAGATTATGTCACAGCCTGGGTGTTAGGAGGAGGGCATATAACACTGTTCCCATTTTTGAACAAACAAGTTAGTCCTTTAGTTTTCACCTGACTCCTGGGGTCTGTGTCATTGACTCAGAACCTTCTCACCCCCCCTCCTCCAAGGGAACTCTTAGGACTCAACAATATTCACTGTGTATAAATATTCCATAATCTGTTAATCTTTAAATAAATACATACATTTACGTTATAACATGTCTATTATAAATATTGTCACAATTCCTGAGGACTATATATAGCAAGTGACCAACTAGTGTTTGACCAGTCAAACCACCAGAGGAGTGAATCCCTGGTGAGGAACCCCACTTGGCAGAGGCATGGAATTACAGACTGTGATTGACTGGTAGCTTCTGTCTGTAACTTTTCTTTTGTCTACTATGTTTCCATTCTGAAAACAGCTGTGAGTGTTCTCTCCACTGCTTGTATATTTATCTCACAAAAATATTTAATGTGTTGAGTACCACAAATAGAGCTATAGATGGGATGATCGGTATAAGTGGGATTCAGCACCTCCCTGATCTGGGCCAGCCAAAGTTTGGGATTCACCTAGGACCTTTGAAGCTGTAGCTTAAAGTGTGGCTAGAAACAACTTAAAGTGAAGTCTCTGAGAGCAACACTCTCTCTCTGCTTTCTACCTGGAAGGAAGACCTTTTCAGGATGAGTGGATTCTTTCCTTTATTCCATTTCCTGAAGTTATATTATAGTTTATTAAATAAATATTGACCCCAATAATATATCTCCTTTTAATAATTAATTGGGCTTGTTATTCAGGTCACATTTGGTTCCCAATGTCTGATTCCCCCATACACATTCCTAACCTGTCACAGGTAGAATCCTTGGCCTTGGTTCAGACTGCCTAGTCCTTGTAAACTGCCTGCACATCCTCTCAGTAAGTGGAGTCTGGGTCCTGGCTTCAGTCTGTACTAAATCTCCTGAGCAGTACTGTGTGAAAACTGCTGGTCCTGCTCCCTCCCAGTGCCCACTGCTGCTTTGCTATCTCCCAGCACCTCAGTGTGTCACAAATATGCACAAACTAGTTTTGCCCCCCCCCCCCCCGGCCCACAGGACACATGCAGCCCTCATGCCAGCAGAAACCCACCAGAGAGGCCTTCTTCAGCCTTCTCTGGTTGTTTGAGGGTGAGCCATCTCTGCCAGCCTCCCTCCCCTGCTCACATGCCCATGATCTTATACTTCCACCACCATAGCAGTTTTCAAACCAGCTTTGGGGGTTCACATATTTGAGTACACTGTCTCTGGTCCTGTTCAATACTTTGGTCACCCTCTATATAGCTGCATTTGTTCTAACTTTCTAAGAAATGTAGAAGCTTATACGAAATATGGTTAGGGAGATGACCTGCTTGCCCTGAATAATTAGAACAACATCTGAGACATCTGCTGGCCAAACATCGCTATTTTATCTAGATTGAGGTAAAGAATAAAACAACTCTTTCAGACAACTTTTTAAGTTGCCATGGCAGCCAACACAGCCTATCAAGAATTTTGAAATATTTTTGCTGCTACAATTGAGGAAGTATTTCATAATTACACTTTTGAGAGCTTCTCTCTATCAGTCCTGTAACTTTTCTGCTTGATTCTACATTTTTCATTTCAAAAATATGGTTTGATAAATAAATAAGTGTCAATTGGACTGAAATTGCAGACTAAAAATTATAAATTACTTTCTGAAATGCATAACCTGGAATCTGTTAATGATAAATTATCATTGAAAGTTAATTTTGTAAAGCTAGTCATGACAAACTTTAGATAGATTCTTCTTTCTGGGCACAAATATTAGGTATCTATGAAGATATGTAGATTTATAGAACTATCTGTTAATGATGACAATAGAAAACTTATTAATTCAATTGAATCATTAGAAATACTTATTACTAAAGGAATTTAGACCTTCAGAAACTGATGGTTTTTAAATTTCAACAATAGGAATATTGTTTTGCTGTAATTGAGATGGATGTTAAAGTATGATCAACCCAGAATAGTTCAGAAAAAAGAATCACCAATATCTTATGGAGTAGAAGATAGTTTGCTTAAAATTTTAAACATACAAGGTCTTCCTTTCACTCCTCCTATGATCTATCCAGCTACTATCCAGAAAAGGCAAATAAATGATAAATCTCATATAGGGTTTTTAAAACATAATTGGGAACTCATACATATAATAAATATCAAAAACATCAAGGAGGCTATAATGGAATGCAGAATTCATTACATATATGTTAAACAAATGCTGAATTCATGGTCTACAAAAATAAAATCACAATTATTGAATGCAGCTAACAGCTGCTATCTTAGATTATAGCCAATATTTACAATGGAGAATTTGGCCAAGAGACAAGGCTAAGGCCATTGAACAACAAGGAAGGTGAGAGGTTTTAATATTTCTCAAGATTCTATTCTTGTTGAGGGTCAATTTGCTGATGTAAATTTTCAAACTACTTTGATGAACATATATAACTGCTATGTTGTACTGCCACTTTGAATGGTAGGGAAAAGATTCTAGAACAAGGACAGAAAGTTGAGTCATATACTAAAGTCAGGCAAGGCCAAAAAAAAAAAAGAGGAAACCCTTATGCTGACTTTCTATAGAAATTAACCAAGATTAACACAGAGCAGTGTCATATCCAGAAGTAAGAAAGTAACTAATTCTTTCTTTGGCTTCTGATCATGCTAATTCAAAATGTGAACAGATCCTTATGTTGCTAAAAATCAGATTAATGTCCCTAGAGGAATGGATTTGATATGAAATCAATGCTGAGTCTCTTAATATAATGATGAATTTTGAGTCTTGACTAGGTCAAGTCTTGATAATGTAAAGAAAAGAAATAAAGTTATCAAATGTTTTAACTTTAGTAAATCAGGCCATATTAAGAAGGAGTTACATACAGGACACTCTGATAATTAATGGTTCTTCTGGAAATGACTCAATCAGAAGAACATTAACTTATGGATTATGTAGAGGGTGTGGCAAGAGTAAATATTTGACCAATAAATGTAGATATACAAGAAACAAACAAGGAAACCATTTACCATTGGGAAACGCCTTTTGGGGCCTCTCACAAGAAGCCCCCCAAAACAGGTCTCAAATTCAAAAATGTTTCAATTATATCCCTTCACAGTGGTGAAACAAGTTCCATAAAACAATTAGAAAATCTAGTGCCTAACATAAAACACCACATGGCATTGGAAATAGAGTAATTTTAAAGGAGGAATCAAAATCTTCAAGTAAAACAGCAAGACAGATATTCTGACAGACTTCCATAAATGAACAATGTCCAAAATTAATAGTACAGATAAATAACATTATTATTTAGGGACTGGTGAACATGGCAACAGATGTATCCATCATAATCCTACAATCATGGCATTTCAAATGGCTGCTAAAAGAGGTAGGTGTTGAACTTTTAGGAATTGCAACCATATCTCAGGTGAAACTATAGAGAGCCGCGTGGCCGCACCTTGAAGATGGTGCTGGCTTCTGCCTTTCACCTTCCCGATGGTGAGAACTCTCTGAGATAAACAACTCATTGTTTGGCTAAGGCTAAGCTCATGGCTTGCTTCCAGGTGTA
Source organism: Phyllotis vaccarum (assembly GCA_033318265.1). NCBI lineage: Eukaryota > Metazoa > Chordata > Mammalia > Rodentia > Cricetidae > Phyllotis > Phyllotis vaccarum. Next base: position 26,972,829 of record JARWLC010000013.1, on the reverse strand, counting down.
GCTTGCTTCCGTGCACCTGGATCTATTGGCATGGCCCATGTGGCGCCCCGTGACTAGCAGTCCATAGGGTATTTAGCTGGGAGCGGGTTTTCCCCAGAGGCATAAGTGGGAGAAGAGGCAGAAAAGGTTTCAAGGTCCTGAATAAACCACTGAAAGAAGAGCACGGTGTCGCGAGCGCGACATGAAACAAAGTGTAAGATGGCTTGAATGCATAGGAGCAGAAGGATGGAGGAGAAGGATGAAGCCATATATGGTTAATATAGCAGTGAATCTATGTGGTCATCATCTTCTACAGCAATGTACCTAGATTAAAATTCCTCAGAGATCAGATATGAACCATAGACCCATTTATATTTTTGAGATTAATATTTTAAGGCATTATAAAAATGTTTCTAGCTATTCAGATTGTACAAAAATGAAACATGACAGCTGTTGACCCATTAAAGACAGCCACAGCCCTACCTTTCAAATAGTTGGCAAATAAGCCTATATGGATTCATCAATTTCATTTAACAAAATAAAATTTTCAGGCCTTAGAACAGCTGATACAGGAGTAGTTAAATGTTCAATATATTGAAGAATCAAAAAACTCCTCAGAATTCTCCTGTATTTGTGGTAAAAAAAGAAATCTGGAAATTGGAGCATGATGACAGTTCTAATAGCAGTAAATAAGATAAGCCAATAGGCTCTTTACAGTAAGGAATTACTTTGCCTTCCTTGTTCCCTAAGAAATGGCCAACTATAGTTATTGACTTAAAAGACTTTTTTATACTATACTTCTACAAGAACAGGATGAAGGAAAATTTGCCTTTATAGTGTCTCTTATGATAATTCTCAGTCTAAAAAGATATCAGTGGAGATTTATCCCACAAGGAATGTTAAATAATCCCTCCTTATATCAATATTTTGTACAACAACATTTAGAAGTAATATGTAAGCAACTTCCATAATCTAGATAGATTATATAAATATAGATATTTTATTGGCTGCCTCGAATATAGATTAGAGAGAATGTTTGAAGAAGTAAAGGAGATTTTGCTTGATTGGGGACTGTAAATTGTCTGTAAAAATACAAAGAGGAGATTCTATTAATTATATAAAATATAAAATAGGTCTACAGAAAATTAAACCACAAAAGGTGTAACTCAGGAGAGATAAATTGTTAACACTTGCCAATTTCCAAAGACTGTTAGGAGATAATCTTACAAATAGCCCATTATTGGGATAAAAAATCATAAAGTGGTAATTTATTTAAAACCTTTGATGATGATATGGACTTAAATAGTCCAAGAGAATTTTCTATGTCCTCTAAGCATTCTCTATGCCAGTTACAATGGGAAAAGAATATATTATATTATAATGGATATTTCTGCCACATAGGCTGAGTAAATATTAAAAACATGTCAGGAAATGATTTCTGATTTGATTTTTAAAGGAAAATTAAGACTTTGACAGTTGAAAGAAAAGGACCCAGCAGAAATTTCCATACTTTTAACTAATTAAGAAATTTATTGATTATGGGCAGACAGAAAAACTTGACATAGAGCCTGTAGTAATTTTGGGGGAAAGATTAACAAATATCCCATAAAGCAAAAGAATTCAATTTGTAAAGGAAACTAAATGGATTCTTCCTAGTGTATTAAGGGATAAACCAATTTCTAAAGTCCCTACATTTTATACTGGTAAAAAAATTTAGTAAAAGCAGGGTACAAATCATAAAATTTAAGAAAAGTGGCTCAAAGCTCCTATAATTCTTTACAAAAGTCACAATTATACAATATTATCATGTTATTAATAGACTTATTGGCTTTTTAATATAGCAACTGAGTCTCAGTTTACAGAACAAGTTATTTTATATATTCAAACTTCAGATTTTATTCATGATAATACAGAATTAACTTCATTATTTTTACAATTACAGGATATTATTAGAAATAAAATTCATCTTACACACACACACACATATAACACATATCAGATTCCACATGTGTCTGCTAGGTCCTCTAGCACAAGATTATGATGAGATTTATCAGTTATTAATGTGATGGAGGCCTTGGAATTTTATAAGAACCACCATGTTACCATGTTCATATCAAAGGATTTTTTTAAGAAGGAATTTTTCCATCACTTGGCACCAGACCAAGGAAATTATAAAGAAATATCTTACTTGCTCTTTCTATCACCAACTACCATTACCTGGAGGAAGCAATACTAATGGTACACAAAGAAATGAGATTTGGAACATGGAAGTGTTTTATTTTCTAGAATTTGGAAAAATGAATTATGTACACTATATCAATGACACTTATTCAGGGCATCAATAGGCAGCTGATCTGAGGTCTGATAAGGCTGATTCTGTACATTCCTTTTGGAAGTCATGGCCATTATGGGAATATCTATACAAATTAAGACTGTCAATACTCCATCATATATTTTTTTTAAAATATGAAACAGATTTTTGGATATTATAATAGAAAGCATATTACAGGTATGCCACACAATCCTACAGGACAAGCAGTTGTGGAAAGATTTAATTGCATGTTAAAATAGATGCTCCAAACACAAAAAGGAGAAACAAACAAAAAAAAGATAAATTTAATAATGCCCTACTAATTTTGATTTCTCTTAATTCTGGTAAGAAATGAAAGACAGCTACAGAGAAACATTGGATAATAGAAAAAACTTCTGAGATAAATCAACCTGTCTACTTCAAGGATTTGATGACCTCAGAATGGGAGCAAGGATGAATGCTTCATTGGGGGAAAGAATTTTACTTTTGACTCTGTATTAGAAGAAAAGCTTTGGGTACCAGTGAAATTAATAAAGATCCAATTTGAGAAGAGACACTTCTTGAAGGGGAGAAGTAATGGCCTCTCCACCAATATAACAATTTAATGAATGATAAGAAAAACTCACTTACAAAGGTTGAAGCAGGGTTTTATTTTTGTCTTTACAGAAAGATAGAAATAACCATCTTCAATAAGTTAAAAAAACACTGGAAACCTAGACATCTAAGGCTAAAAGTAAATTAGTTCTGAAAGGATTACAAGCAAGGTAATATAATTATCACTGCCAACTGACTGTTATTATTAAGTCCTGAATTTCAATGTCACTTTCTGTCTAAGAAGGAGGTATGTGCACTACCAAGTTTTACTCACTTGTTGGTCAATGTGTCATATCTAGCCTGAGAATAATTGTGTGACTTATCATGTGTTATAATAATGGATCAAATTCTGATGATGTAGCTTATAATTGTCCAGAATTTGCCAGAGATGAAAAGATTTGGATGCATCTGTTTCAGCATGAGAAAAACTGTTGTGTAAAGAGCTATATAGTGTGTTTGTGAGTATATGTGTGTGGTGAGGTGGACAGAGAAAGCTGAGGACAGAAGATAAGTAGCTAGGCAGAAGTGAGAGCAAGAGAGATTTTCAGAGAGGATTTTTCAATAGTAAGTAAAAGAAAAAGTTAGCATCACACAGTGTGTATGTTACCTTATTTTACCCTCAGATTGAAAATGTCTAAATCTCACTGCATTTGTGGATTTTTTTGTATAACTGAGTTGGCCTTGGAGCAAGATCTCCAAAATGCCACCAATATACAATAAACATGTATATAAAATATTTCTATAGTTTTCCATCTTTGAATATATATCCAGTAGTATAAAGCTATGTCTATTTTATATTTTTACATCTACAAAACATATATCCATTTTTCTCTTGAAGTAAATTAGTGCTGCCAGGAGCAGACCTGTCTCACTATCCAGAAAAGTCTAAGCTCTTAAAATATTTTAAATGCCATATTCTGTAGGTCTTAGAAGTGTTTGAAGATTACCTGACTAATTGAAATATATCTTTGTATACCTAATAATCTAACTAACATACATTTCTTAATTATACATTACAATTCTAAATCAGTTACATAAACATCATATCTTAAACAAGAGTAGAAAATACATATAGTATAAAAGAATTGACCTTAAATTTGTATCAATAAACCAAAATCCATACCAATGTAAAACATTTTGAGATTAACAGCTGATTTCCTGATCTAAATACATTCAATAATCTAATTTTTTAAAAAATCATTTATATACCATAACCCCTTTTTCTTCTTAGAAAGAGATTAACTATGACCATTAACCATTTATAATGAAAACAAACATCTAGAAACAATATTTGGGGAATTTGGGCGTTGTTTTCCATTACTACTTCCTGCTGATTAAGGGGCATTGAAAATCTCACTGTTGTTGAGACTGGATCAGTCTGTAGCTCTGAAGCTAATATAGCCATCTCTTCCCATTAGGTTTTTTCAAGGGGTCTTGGTTGATGAAACCATATTTTCCTGGAAGCAATCCACAGGTTCTCATCTTCTGTGGAAACAAAAGCAGAACTCTTCCAAAGCAATAAAACCTTAGACATAAATTTCAAAGTCAAAATACCTTTAAAATATATATTCTTGTTTAACTTAGTAGCCTTTGCATTTGCAATCCATTGTCTTTCTGCAGTTAGCTCACTAACAGTTAAAAAATTAAAAGAAAACATAATAACAACCAAAATCCAGATTTTGTGTCTATTTTCCATCTTTACATGACTTATTATAGTTTTATTACTCGATTTCTCTTTTTAAAAACTTTATCCTCTTTGTATTCTCTCTGAAGCCTATGTACCTTTTACACATTATTTTAACCTATTTACAGGTTTTTCTTTTCATCTGAATCTGTTTTATTGTGAATCCTTAATCATCTTCCAACCATAAGAGCTTTTAAAATGCACTCTCTAAAAGAGCAGCATAGTTTTTGCAGATTAGGCTGAATCACTAAGTTCTCTTAAAGGGACCGTGTCTCTGTTTGTGGCCAACAAACAGAATATACCCAAGAAAATGCTGCTACTAAGAAACTTTGTTTCCTTTTTGTTCAAAATAAACAGAAATCTAAAATCAATCACATGCTACTGAGTCTTCTGTGAGATTTTAGGAACCTGCCTGATTGCAGCTTACACTGCCTGCCACCAGTCTGCTGGCGCCATTTTGAATGTGACCCAGCCGCCATGCTCCCCACTACTACAAATGGTGGTACCAATAGTTACAATATTCTTTTGCTTGTAAGATTTTCTGGATAGCCTCCCTTTTAATTTAGACTTCTATATGTCCAAGGTCTTTTTACTTCTTTAAGATGGGTGTTTCTAGTTTTCTGTATAGACAAAAACAGAAACCTGCACTGACCCTTTGTTTTTTCTTACAACTGAAATAATGGTAATATTGGTGGATGATCTATCAATTCTTAGTTCCATGAAGTTTCTCTGGTTATAATTGAGTCTTTATTAATTTTGAAGGTATCCATAACTTTTCTTCACCTGTGGAAGCAAAAGCAAAACCCCTCCCCCAACATAGTACATACCCTGACTTCCATTCAGAGGTTAGTACATCTTTGAAGTAAACAGGCTTATTTAGTTCAGCTGTTTTTTTTCTATAGTCCAATCCCTTTCAGGAGCTGTTGTTTGTTTCTCATTAGCATTGAGAAAATTTAAAGTTAATAAAGCATTATGTTGTCTATCTCTGGGTTCTTTGTTATTCCTTTCTGTTTATTTAGCATATCCTTTAGAGTTCGATTTGATTTCTCTATGACTGCTTGCCCTGTAGGATTGTGTGGTATTCCTGTAATATGCTTTATATTATAATAAGCAAAAATTTGTTTCATTTTACTAGAGACATATGCTGGAGCATTGTCAATCTTAATTTGTAGAGGTATTCCCATAATGGCCATAACTTCTAGCAAATGTGTGATTATAGAATCAGCCTTTTCTGAACTCAAAGCAGTTGCCCATTGAAATCCTGAAAACATATTTATTCTATGATGTATATATCTTAATTTTCCAAGTTCTGTAAAATGAAATATATCCATCTGCCAGATTTCATTTCTATGTATACCTTTAGGATTACTTCCTGCTGGCAATAGAGTTTAGTTATAGAAAAAACAGGTGGGTCACCTTTTTACAATTTCTTTGGCTTGTTGCCAAGTGATAGAGAAATCTTTTTTTACTCCTTTGTTAGTGATATGATGCTTTTTATGAAATTCTGAGGCCTGTAGGACATTTCCTATTAATAATTTATCAATTTCATCATTACATTGTGTCAAAGGACCTGGAAGACCCATATGGGATTGAATGTGTGTTATATAGTAGGGATGATTTCTAGTCCTGATTGTTTCTTGTAACTGAATAAATAATGAAGTTAATTCTGATTTATCATTAATAAAATCAGCTGTTTCAATGTGTAGAAAAACTTTTTCTGCATACTGAGAGTCAGTGACTGTTAAGAGGTTCAGTAAAGTCCACTAATACCATCATGATAGTATATAATTCTGACTTTTTAACAGAATTATAAGGGCTTTGAGCCACTTTACTTATATGTTCTGATTTGTACCTGCCTTTCCTGATTTGTATGCATCAGCATAAAATGTAGGGGCTCCAGAAATTGTTTTATCTTGTACAATACAAGGGAGAATCCAATTAGTTTTCTTTAGAAATTCAATTCTTTTGCTTTGAGGATATTTGTTGTTAATATCTCCCCAAAAATGTTGCAGGCTCTTTGCCAAGATTCACTTTCTACCCATAATTGGTCAATTTCTTCATTAGTTAAAGGTACAACAATTTCTGCTGAGTCCATTCCTGTCAATAGATGAAGTCTTAATTTTCCTTTAAAAATAAGTTCAGAAATCTTTTCCACATATATCTTTAACTTCTTACTTGGTTTATGTGGAAGAAATATCCATTCCAATATAACATTTTCCTTTGCATTAAAATTCCTGTAGGAGAATGCTTAGAGGACAAGATAACTAGAATGCAATTAAGGTCTAGATCCACATGATCCAGTTGTGCCTCCTGTAATTTCTTTTCCACCAAAGCCAATGTTTTCTCAGCTTCAGGTAACAATTCTCTTGGACTATTCAAGTCCTTGTCTCCATTTAAGGTCTGCCTAAGGCTGGGGGCTAACCCAGAGCAGAAAGCCTAGCCACCAGTAATTACTCCTCCAGCCACGTGTTGTTCTGGCTGGCAACTCCAGTTTTTTTGGGTAGGGAGGGGAGGAATTCATGCCCCAAAGTTGGGCACCAATTGTTGCACATGTAAATGAGACTCAGGGATAAATCTCTGTGGTAAGAGGTTTCTGGCCCTGACTTTCAGGCCTAGCCTCTAGGCTTAGACCCGCAGAACCCCAGATGCACAGAAACACACAGATGTTTACAATAGTCTTTAGCTGATTGACCTAAGGCCCAGGCATATAACTTGCTAAGTCCGTACCCTTGATCTAACCCATGACTTTTAACCTGTTCAGCCATGGGGTTCGGTACCATTTCTGACATCAGCATGGTTGCCCCCTGCTTCCTCTGGCTTTTCTCTGGCATTCTTCCCTGTGCTTCCTGTTCTCAGAGTTTTCTTAGTCTGGTAGCCCCTTCCACACTTCCTGCCTGTCTTTGGCCAATCGGTGCTTTTTATTAAACCAGTGGGTGGGACAATTATTTACAATGTAACAACACAGTCTCCCACAAATCTCTGAGGAAGTTGGAGATATTAGAGAGAATAAACACCACAGTCAGATCTTACCCAGCTGTTTTCCAGCTTCCTCAGCCTGGCTTCTCTTGGCTTCCTCCCCTTGGGTTTCTATGCCTACCTTAAATACTCTTAAGGCCTGGCCTCACCACTGCCTTCTTGGGAGCCTGGAATTCCTTCTATAATCTAAAATTACCTTGATTCAGTTGGGATTAAGGGATTAGGTCACCACTCCCAGGATACTCCCTGTGCTGTGAATCACCACTCTCTTATTCTCCTAGACTGACTGTGGTTAGAGCTCAAGAACTTCTGGAGCTTTTATTAAATACCCACATAGGCTGTGGATAGATTCCCTCTGATATCTCTGAAACTTCTGAAGCTTTTATTGAATCCCCTCAGATTAGGTTCAAAAAGAGCAAGAGTTTAAGTATAGAAACAGTTTAGAAAAAACGAGAACAGGAAAGGGGGGTGTAACTGATGTTGTGCTAAATGGACATGTTGCCACACTTCTTTCTAAGTATTTATGTTTATATCCATAGATTTGTGTTGTTCTCAACTTTATTGAGAAAACCATTGTTTTTAGAGAGTGAAGATTAATGCACAAACTCATCTCTTCTAAATGCTGAGAATAAATTGTTGAGTGCACAGTTTTAATAGGACATCACTTATTAGCCTTTAAATGGCTGTGTGAAAAAACCACAGAAAAGGGGAATGATAGACTGTAAGAATTAGAAGTTAGGGAAGACTGCTATGGAATGCTACATTCTGGGTGACAGGATCCATGTAATTATGGACACATACTAGCTGTAAATGCATGTACAGCAAAACACAGGATGAATACAGAAGGAGGACTAGATGGAGTGAAGAAGAATGTAGAAGAAAGAGGAAGATAAAACAAAGTAATAGAAAGTGATGGTGTTAACAAGTTTTATGCATGTGTAAACTTTTCAAATTAAATATGTACTGGGAATAGAAGAGAAAATTGGCTATTAAAGTAAATCCTCATATAGAGGGAAGAGGCTTTTTAAAAATAAAAGGCATTTAGTGTACACATTATTGCTTCTGGACTTTATAGAAAGTATTTACTTTTATGTTGTTAGGTTTTTTTTTTAAATTTGGTTTTGTCTAAGTATTTTAGGGATAGTGATATCCTTCAACTATTCTTGGTATTTTGTCATGACCCATTGCCTCTTTTGTCACACTGATGAGGATTTCATAATGACTTATGTGTAAACAGAAGTTTCCACATCACTTGTGGTAATATAAAACTCCATATTACTGAACATCAATATTAAGCCAGAAGCTAATCCTGTTAGGGGAATTTTGGTTTCTTCAAAGACTGGGAAAGTGAAAGTACACCCAGAACATCACATGGACACCCCACCAAGTAAAAGAACTATACCCAGTGACAGAAAGAGCAGAAATCAAGTACATTCTCTATTTCTTTTTAATATTGTCTCATTTTTCTTTCAAGCAACTGCATTTCTCTTATGTCAGTTTTAAAGTATGGCTGTTTGTTCTTTCTCTTCCTTGTACATACATTTCCTTTGCTTGTATCTATCTGTATTTTCTGGTTGTAGATGTATCTCTGTAGCTCCATGTATTAATTCTCATAATTACCTTCAAACAGTTACCTATTTAAAAATTACCAGGGCTATTAACTCTCTGTGTAAATATTACTTCTTGAATTAAAGAATTTATTAAACATTTTAATCTCATTGAGACATTTTTATTATACAAATGCTCTCTGGGTTCTATATAAACTGTTTTGCTCTTTATCTGATAAATTAATAATTATTGTATGTGGCCATATAATATACTATCAGTATAGCAAAAGAAAATTAGAAATGCTAGATTCCAGCTGAGGAATCCAGAAGCATGTTTTTAAATAAAATCTTATCTCATCCAATTAGAACTGTTATTTTTATGAATGAATGTAACTCATGCTTAAAGCAACTAATAAATTGTCCAAACGCATGCAAAGAACAAGCAAGTATTGAGAATGAAGACTTTCTGTATCCAGTGGCCCCATTTTTTTCCATTAGGTAATGAATCTAAAATGAAAGTCAGAAGAGTGTCTTAGCCTTTGACCAAAATATAAGCTTTAAGAATTTATACTAAATAAATAATTCACCTGGAGCTAAAAGTTATTCATTGCAGCATTATGTATGCATCTGTAATGATTCTACTACATATGCTAGGCCTATTGGATAACACTTTTCTTCAATATTCAAATAAAATTATATGGATTTTCATTCTGCAATTTTTTGGGAAATAAATCTTCCTTAGTAATTTCACTAAGAATTTCCCTTCATGGACATCCACATCTCTCTTTATGCTTTCAGTGAATTAATTATTTTAGTAAGGCCAAATCTTCATTATATTTTCCATTATATTTTTGGCACTGTCTTTTTTTGTTACATTGTTATATAAATTCTTTTGATAAACAGTAATGCATTTCTAAATTTTATATTCAGTCTAGTATTGTCATTCAATAGTAATATAGCCATAATGGCTATTTAGTTTTAATCAGAGAAATAATAACACAAAAATAAAGAGATTATGAAAAAGTAACAAATTAAGATGTATTTGCAGTCACATTTTTCTCTTCTTCTTATTCATTTTATTGTGTGAGCACACATAGATTTGAACATGCATACATGCAAATGTGCACAAAGGATCCCCCTATATTATATTTCTAACTCTTAACATAATCATGGAATAAAATCCTTGGAAGAAAGGTCAGGAAAGAAAACAAGGAACTACTTACTCTCTTCACTTTATATTACTCCATGCACAAAATCCATCTCTGAAACTAATGGGATACAAAAAGGTATAATTGTTCATTTTATTATTTTTATTGAAAATGTCTTTTGTATCCATGTATACCCCTAGAGATGAGGAGGGGGAAGACCAAAGGCTGCCTGAAAGGCAATGAGAGGAGGGAAAGGAGGGGTAGAAGGATGAAACATGAATAAAAAAATTCTTTAAAAAATAATAAAATAAAGATAAAAGAAAAACATATAATTCAAAATAGCTATGCATGGTTGAAAGTTATCAAATTTACTAAGACATCATCAAAATAGAAAATAAACATAAAACTATATCTTAAGTAAACAATTTGAAGAAAAACAAAAACAAATGGAATTTATATTGTGCTAAATTGAAGCTAAAGAATAATTTTATGACACAGGTATCTAGTCAATGCTCTTCAGTCTAGTATAGCATAAATGTTATAATTAGAAGTCAAAATTCTTTCACCTTTTACATTACCTATTTCAAAATAAATGAAGTTTTGTCACATTTGACATATTTGTTTCAAATTATAAACCAAGATGTATGACAGGGTGCAACCAAGGTTTAACTATATTCCTCTCAAGAATCTACCCCTGGTGAGTTACTTCCTCTAGTAACAACTCACCTCTAATATATCTAGAGCCTCTCAAAATAAGACTCTTACTGCTGCCAAATTTTCAGTTTACATGAAGCTTTATGTTTCTATTCATATCCAAAACATAGCAGTCCTCAATCAAAATCAAAGCAAAATAATTTGAAGGCAATTTAATTAATAAATACCAATTTACACTTGATATGTAAGACTCAATTATATAATTACTATAACACTATGAAGATGATAGTTTAAACTAGGAAAAAATAAGAATGGAATATTTTCAAGTGGATGTGAGTTTTAGGATATTAGAGGGATATTGTTAAATATTGTCATTTAAATGTCCCACTTCTAAGGCCATAGGCTAAACTCCTTTGGGAAGTGATTAGACCATAAAAGATGAGATAATTTCAATTAATTATTAAATCAACTGGTATATTTATGATTTGGAAACTGGGCAATTGGGAAATTACAGAAATGAAGGAGGTGGTGACATACTTTCTCTTGCATAGATTGTTGCTTACCACCAGGTCAAAACTTTCCTTCATGTATCTTTCCATTATGATGTACTGTTTAACCATAGGCCTGGAAATACAAACCTAAAGGACCCTAGACTGAAAGTTCCTGGCACTACGTTGCAAAATAAATCTTTCTCGTTTATAATATATACTTGAGAACTATTTTACCATTTAGAGAGTCTACATGAAATACATTGTTGCAAACTACTTTTTACATACAGTTCTTTTTCCACACGCCCAAAAACCCATTTAAAACATAGATTATGCAATTAAATCATTGTATCAAAATGCATGGACTTTTATTACAGGCTAATATGTTAAAAAATGATTTCTAGATATAAACTATGTCACAAACCACTATTAATATTAAAAAAATATTTGTATTATCTTATGTTCATTTATATTTTCCCTGCTGAAGTTATTGATAGTTGTTAGCAGCCATGTGGGTGATGGCAATTGAACCTGGATCCTCTAGACAAGAGTCAGTGTTCTTAACCACTGAAAAATCTCTCCAGCACCCACTATTTGTGTTTTACATATCAGCTTTTCTGTAAAGATTAACTGAATCTCATCTTATGAACAAAAATTTAAATGTTATTGGATCTGTATAAGGTAAATTAATGGAAAATGGCTGCTTTGATGCATTATATATTCAAAAACCTTTTAAAGAACATAAATATTCAAGTTTAAGTACAGTAATCAAGGAAGTTAATAAATTTCAGATTAAAATCAAGCTTCTTTAAAAAATAGTAAAAATACATTATATAATATAAGATTGCTTGTTTGTTCCTCCAACCTCTAAACTAATTAGGAGAGTGGAATTAACTTTAAAGTTTTAGTAATTAGTTGAACAATAATTGAGGTTATTCAATGTGCAGAAATCATTTCTTGCATATTGTGTACTTATCAATTTCTTTGAAAACAAATTTAATATTAAGAGGCTTCTGAAACATATTTGAGCCTTTTACATGTATCTCCATGCCATGAACTCATTTTAAATACAATTACTTGGAAAACTATCATTTGAATTCTTAAAATTCTTAAAATATATTGATTTCTTATTTTGTAACTCAATTACATCACCCTAACTCTACAGGAAAATATTTTGGAATTGTTTACATTTAGGTCAGAATATCCTTATAACTTCATTTTCTTTGGAGGGTGCTAAAATATTAAATATTAAAGAATAAATGTGTAAATACTATAAAGGTAAGTAAAAAAATATATGCACATAACTAGAAGTGAAAAGTGGGATTAAAGTTCTTTCCATGTTATTAATATACCCAAAAAAAGGTTATTTTAAAATATAACTAGTTCATTTTCATCAATCACCCCCATTGAATTTGAGTCCACCTGAGTAGATGGAGATTATGTCAATGTCTGAGTCTCATTTTAGGTTGTAACACAGCTTTTTTCCCCCCATACAATTATCATAATGGGAATTTTCTCTCACCCTAGTAACTGGTTTAAAGAAAATATATCCTTGAATATGCTAGACTAAAAATTGGAAATGAAGTTTGCTTGGATGAAGATTTTAATTGTAAGGATAACCTATCTTAATACTTTTAGCAGTCGTTTTTGCTATTAATGGTGTAATCTTCCATTAAAAACAAAAAGCCAAAGCAAGCAAAAGTTGAATGATGTAATAGAAACTGTGGTGGTTTTAAAGAAAATGGCTTCCAAAGAGAGTGCCACTATTGAGAGGTGTGGCTTCCTTAGAGTAGATATGGCCTTGACAACTTTTTGTTGTATAAGAGTCAAGATGAAAGAATTCTCACCTCCTTCTCTAGCATGATGTTTGCCTGGATGCTATCTTGCTACCAACCATCATGATGATGGACTAAACCTCTAAACTATAAGTCAGCACAATTAAATGTTTTCCTTCATAAGAATTCCCATGGTCATGGTGCCTCTTCACAGCAATAGAAACTCTAGGACAAAAACACAGTTCTGTTTTTATCACTTAACTTATAACACTGTGTATGTGTGGGGGGTGGGTATGGGTATGTGTGGGTGTGGGTGTATGTCTGTGTACTTAAACTGATTTTAGTTTGAGTTCCATCCATTAGATTTCTGAGGTTGTGTAACTGACCAAAATATTACCTTCAACAGAAGAGACTATGTTTACTGACACATTTATCAAGGTGTAGTTTCTCTCCCATTGGAAACGGAGTGGTCTTCCAGGAGAAAAAAATTCTGAGAACATTTATGTGGTTTGGATATGGGGCTTGGTAAGAGATATAGAAGGCCATGTGTAGGTATAAAGTCTCTCCTGCTGGAACTGTTTGCCTCAAGACTATTTTTGAAGACAGACTGTCCCAACAGATATTTTTTAAAGCTGATTAATAATGACTTAGCATGGTCATCTTTATAACACAGGAATCCTGGTTTTACAACTGAGGCACTCTATCAATATCAGACAAATAAGCTTAGCCAATATATTTCTTAAATCCTATTAATTGGTTATCATGTTCATACATGATACAAATGGATCTACATATATAAAAAGTTAAAGTTTTGCAATTATAATATAATTATAGAATTTCATTCTTTCTTTTCCTTCCTTGGAACCTTCCCATATACTCCTTGTTTTCTTTTTTATTTGTGGCTTCCTTGTTAGATTAAATATTATTAAAGACAAATATATGTCTCTAAATACATGAGTATATTCTTCTTGGTCAGTATAATGTTAATTGTGTGCATGTTTTCAGGACTGATCATGCATTATTGGAAAAACAATCAATGTACTCTTCCTAGGAAAGACTATTTCCCCCACTCTCAGTATTTCTTAATTTGCTGCAATTCATTGTATAGGGCTCATACACTCATGAACTCATGTAGGGCTCATGAACTTTCTCCCATCTACTTTCATTTGTCTATTGTTGGTCTTGTTCAGCACTTGTTTAGGCCAACAGTGGAATTTAATATTTTCAGTCAGTATGAAAGCATTTTGCTATAGCACTTAAAAAGTCCCATCCTGAATTGAAGTGATTTATAAAGGTCAGTTTCTCAAAATTACATGTAGGTTTATACTTACTAACACACACATATATGTATATATATGAATATATATGCACATATGTATGGATTCACATATATGTATACAGATAATAGTAAAACTCTGGAATCATACAAAAGGTGAGATGTTATTAGTGTCATTTTAAATTTTACAAATAAAAATGCTCAGGATTTTAAAATATCATTTATACATAATAACATACCTCTGTTAAAAGGATTAAGTAGACTCAAGGGCTCACAAGTGTATTTATGACATTCAGATAGTTGTTGTAAGAAGATTTTAGTAAATTCATAGCCAAACTGGAATACAAATAATGTTTCAAAACAGCCCAGGCTACAAGTATTATGAGAAAATATTTTATAAATGTGAATAATTAAATAAACAACAACAACAAAAAAACCAGAGTGTAGTACCAGGTTTCTGGCCCAGACTTTTGGGCCTAACCTCAAAGTTTAGGCCCACAGACCCGCAGACCCGCAGTCTCACAGTCCTACAGAGACACACAGATACTTTCATTAGTTTTTGGCTGATCAGCCTCAGGCCCAGGCATATCACTTGCTAGCTCTCTACCCTTCATCTAACCCATGTCTCTTGTTTAGCTATGCAGCTCGGTACCTTTCTTTAGAGCAGCATAGTTGTCCTCGGCTTCTTCTGGCTTCTCTCTCGTGCCCTTCTCTGGTGTTCTTTCTTAGTCTGGTAGCCCTACCTACACTCCCTGCCTGCCTTTGAACAATCAACTCTTTTTATTAAGCCAGTGAGTGGGACAGTTATTTACCATGAAATAACACAATACCCTAACATATCCCCCTTTCTCCTTTTAAAACAAAAAGAACTGCAAATCCAATATGTGGGAGGTTGTGTTGTTTCATTTTAAATAATTGTCCCAACCACTGGTTTAATAAAAAGAGCTGATTGGCCAAAGGCAGGCAGGAAGTGTAGGCGGGACTACCAGACTAAGAAAATCTCTGAGAGCAGAATACCAGACAGAGCACCAGAGAGAAGCTGCAGGATGCAGAGGACAAACATGCTGCTCTAAAGAAAGATACCAAGTCGCATGGCTGAACAAGAGACGTGGGATAGCTTAAGGGTAGAGAGTTAGCAAACTATATGCCTGGGCCTAAGGCTGATCAGCCAAAAACTACTGAAAGTGTCTGTGTGTCTCTGAGGGTCTGCGGGTCTGTGGGTCTGCAGGCCTAAACCTTGAGGCTAGGCCCAAAAGTCAGGGCCAGAAACCTCATACTACAAATGGCAGCCCAATGTGTGGCAAATATGCCCACATAAAGTCATAGAAAGCTTAAAAATGGTCTAGAGCCAAAAGCAGCCTCTGAATTGTGTCTCCCACATGAGCCATGGTACAGAGACGCCCTGGTGAGGCCTGTCGGCTTGAGCTACAATGGCGGGCTTTTGGAGTGCAGCTTAAGGTGTAAAATGGCTCATTCCTGAAGTCTCACGGGAGCCTAGATATAAGCAAAAGGTTGTAAATGATTTATTTAAGGTTTCTGCTCATAAGGACAAAAAGGGAACAGAATCAAAGATGGCTTTCTAGTGGCAGTGTTTTCTTGGATCAGCTCTGTTTGCCAGAGGCAAACTGTGGCTTGGTTTTAAGAGAAACTTCCTGATTCAGCATTAGAAGCAAAACATTTGTGAGTTTTTAAAGAGGCCCTGCTACCTAACACTTAAATGAAGTTAATGAGTAGCAGATGGCAAAGCTTTACTTGATAATTATATGGAACCTAAAATTCCCAGACTACCAGCGTTAAAAAGATAAATTCTAAAAAGATAAATTCTATAAAATTAAACTAGGAGCTGGGTGGAGCCATCCACCCATCATACCAGCCTTTAATCCTGGCAGATTAAAGGTGTGTTCAGAAACAGAAGAAATAGAAGGATCTGGGTAGTCAATCATCCTAGCCAAGCAAAGGTGTGGTCAGAGACAGTCAGAGATAGTGGCAGATTAAAGGTGTGGTCAGAAACAGAAAAAGTTAAGAAATAAATATACAGTAAAGACAGTTTTTTGTAAAATGTCTAAGTGGTTTAGAGTGTGTTGAAAATATATATACATAGGCTTAGAGAAAGAAAATAAAGGTTTGAGAAATCCTTTACAAAAGAAATAAAGTAAAATAAATAAATAAAAAATAAGCCAGGTAAAGATGGAAAATACAAAGAATGTCTGGATACTGTATGTTATTGTCTTATCTTCAAGCTTCTTGACTGAAAATGACTTAGTAAAAGCTGCTAAAAGACAGCTGATTATAAATGTTGTTGGAGTAATTCAACCTATATATTTTGTAAATGAGTTTACTTTAAAATTGAAGTGCAAAGATACGCTACTTTGGAGAAGAGGTTTTCCTTTTATTATCACAGAAAATGAAAGACTGTGGATTTCTTCCTGGATAAAAACATAAAGTTTGATAGAGGAAGACCCCCTGAAAAATCTCCAATGGGAAAGGATGGACCAGATGATTCAGCATTTCAGAGCACCTTTGTTGAAGTTCCAGAGCTCTGAATCCAAAACAGTTTCAAGGAGACTGGCTGAGATGACCCAGCCTTACAGACTATTCCACTAAAGAACTCTACATAATCCTACATTTTTCTTTGGATTCCCATGAGTTTGTCGGCACCCCATTCAGCAGGAAGTAGCCTAGAGAACGATGCCCACATTCCCCAAACATTGATTATGGATATTTGTGTTTATTTACAGTGTTGTTTATAGGTTGTTACAGATAAGGGGGGAAAAGAATATTAGATTTGGAGTTCTTTTTGTTTTAAGAAGAGAAAAGGGGGTATGTGGGAGGTTGTGTTGTTTCATTTTAAATAATTGTCCCAACCACTGGTTTAATAAAAAGAGCTGATTGGCCAAAGGCAGGCAGGAAGTGTAGGCGGGACTACCAGACTAAGAAAATCTCTGAGAGCAGAATGCCAGACAGAGCACCAGAGAGAAGCTGCAGGATGCAGAGGACAAACATGCTGCTCTAAAGAAAGATACCAAGCCGCATGGCTGAACAAGAGACATGGGATAGCTTAAGGGTAGAGAGTTAGCAAGCTATATGCCTGGGCCTAAGGCTGATCAGCCAAAAACTACTGAAAGTGTCTCTGTGTCTCTGAGGGTCTGCGGGTCTGCAGGCCTAAACCTTGAGGCTAGGCCCAAAAGTCAGGGCCAGAAACCTCTTACTACAACAGAGGTCATGCAAAAACTCTTGTATATTAACACCAGAGATAAATATAGTTTCAAAATTAAAAGAAAAAAAAACAAAATTTGTGAAAATAATAATTAATGCATAATAATTATCAAATGTTTTTTCTTGGATACATGCTATATTTTGTAATTACATAAACATAAATTCTGAAAGCTAACAGTAGCTTCACTTTTAAAAGAACTTCACATAGATACTGATATTTTTATCAAGTAGTTAGGCTTTCTGGTAAATAATTAAACCACTAGGGCTTTATACATGCAAATGTTATCAGTTCCCGTATGAAATTATTGGAAGCACCTTTTCTGCTGTAAAGTTAATATATGTAAGTCATAATCTGTGCTATACCATTCTACACCAAATATTGAAATGGACTTCTCAATCTTAAAAATTATGAGAAATCAATTGCTAAGTTTTTCTTTAATAGCTGCAATAACAGACCAAGGCATAGGTTATTAGTTATTTGAATGAAATCACAGTCTGGATAACCACAGTCTTTGCCCTCTCTGAGCCAACATGTGTAATAAGGGAGCAACACAACAATTGTTCTCAAGCTAAGCTGAATTGTATTCATTTTTATGTCCTTTAGCTACTCAATGACACAAAATATCTAAATCATTTTATTATCATGGAACAATTATTTACAACCATAAACATTAAGAAAGCCAGTGTTCAGAGATACACTTCAAGTTATTTTTTATAATGAAGATAGTAAACAGTTGGTGCAGTGCCAAGTAAGACAGTAGAGTTCAGACTATCCAAACTACAGCTGCTGTAATAAAATAATAATTTGAGAAAAATGTCAAAGCTTCTGAAATCCTAGATTACACTTTGTATTTGTCATTAATCTTATCTTAATATGTTATAGAAGCTTTCAAAAATAAAATTCAAATATTATAGGATTGAGACGAGAGTTTGCAAGTTAATCCATATAATTTTCTCTTGAAATTGAAAAGATTATCTGCTCTTTTATGCAACTGTTATGTAATTTATCTTTAGTGGTTTCTTGAGTTAAGGTTAATAAATATACAGATCTGCACATACTAATATGTGAAGTTTAGTGAGCTTGCATACACTTAAAAACATGTGATAACATTAAACATAATCAAGGTAATAATCACATCTATCATTTCCAGTTTATTTTACCTTTGTTGTCATAAAGATAATTTAAAATGATCTATTTGCAACATTTTAAACTTTAGTGTCATACACTGTTAACTATATACTATCAATTGTAAATAAATATCTAGAAATTATTAATATTTTTAAAGATTTACTTTTATGTTTAGGTGTGGGTATCTTTATGAGTGTACAGTATATGTGTTGATGTCTATAGAGAACTTTTTACTCATTCACTCTACATGCAGGAATATAACATTTCCATTTGTGTAAGAGAATGTTAGATTCTTCTTAGAAAGGAAACCATGTAGTACTTTGTACTATGACAAATATTTCAATGGCATAATAATTTCAAGAATCAATTATTTTCAAGTGTTAATATTGTAGGCACATGGAAAGATTTTTCTGTTTAGATATAAATATATAAAATATACCCACATTTTATATATATATATATACACACATATAACTTAAATTATATATTAATCTACCATGTTATATATTTACATACATACCCAGATATATGTAATATTGAGCATATTCTATTTTTCCTTAAAATAGAAGTTTGTCAGTTTTTTTAGCTTTTGTAGTCTGTTTCAATTTTATGAAAAAATTATATGGATTAAATGTTATCTGGTCTTTTATGCAACTGTTATGTAATTTGTCCTTAGTGTTCTGTTGAGTGTTGTGAATATATACTATATATTTATTAAACCAGTCAGGAATATCAGAAAACAAATCTAACCACAGTCTATCCAGGAGGATCGGAGAGTGGTAAATCATACCTTTAATCCCAGCATTGGAAAAGCCTTGGAGTGGTGACCTATGCCTGACTGGGAGTGGTGACCTAGGCATCTAATCACATAACTCCAGAGTCAGAGATATTTCTGGGTTTCTATGAGTTCAAGGCCTAACTACCAAATAGTAGTAGCTCACACCTTAAATCCTAACTCTAAAATATGATGCAGAGTTAAACCCAGATGGGAAAAGAAGGTATTTAACACAGGCATAGGAGGACAGAATTATTCTGGAGAATAAGCAAGGAGATAGGCTGAGGAAGCTGGAAGATACATTAGGTGGGTGAGAGTTGACTGTGGTCTGTTATTCCATCTTTTCACCAATGTCTGGCTCTGAGTTTTCATCTAATAACTACTAGAATTGGTGTTATAACTGTCCTTTCTTCTCTCCTTGTTTCCAGGGTACTTGTGGAAGGCTTCCCTGAAACACCAACGCAAAGGCTTTCTTAGATGCAGAATGTCTGCTGCTTACCTGCTGCTACGCAGGTTCCTCATCCTACATATTCCTGCAATGACAGGGAACCTATACCATGAACAACTTTTGCAGTGAAACAGCAGAAGTTCAGGAGCTCAGTTATAACACAGTGGGATCATATATGTGTGCAGGTGCATATCCACACATGGGAAGTCCAAGGAAAATTTTGGGTGTCATTTCTTAGGTATGTGTAGTGATATGTTATATATTTCATAAAACAAGTCTGGAATATCAGAGAACAGATTCACCCACAGTCAGTCCAAGAGGGTCAGAGAGTGGTAACCCTTTTCTATAATTCCGTCATGGAGAAAGACCAAGAGTGGTAATCTATGCCTTTAATCCCATAACTATAGAAACAGAGATATTTCTGTGTTTCTGTGAGTTTAAGGCTAACTACCAATTAAATTGTAGTAGCTCTCACTTTTAATCTTAACCTGGATATGAAAAAACTGGGTGAAGAAAGTATTTAAGGTAGGTGTAGGGAGACAGACTTACTCTGTAGAAGTGACAAGGAGTAAGGCTGAGGAAGCTGGAAGATAGCTAGCTGGGTGAGATTTGACTGTGGTAGGTTTCCTCTCTCTTATATTCCAGCTTTTACTCTGATATCTGGCTCTGAGTTTTATTTAATACAACCAGAATTCATGCAACAGAGTGTACCTGTATTGGTTGCTTTTTCCTGTTAATGCTAGGCTTATAGTTTATCCTCTTGATGCTTGAAATTTAGGTTTAAATTACTAGCTACCCATTTTCTTTCAAATACATAATGAAGTATGCTATAAACTTCCTTCAATACTCTTTTTGTTACCATTCATAAAATTTTTATATTCTGTGATTTTCTTTTCCTTTACTTCTTTTTTGTGTATTTTCTATGCATTTTGGAGGGGTTAATATAAGACTTTTACAAAGATGTCATATTTGCAGATAAAGTCTTAATTCAACACATATCCATTTTTTTTGCTTTTGCAAACCTTTTATTATTTTTAATTAATTTGTATATTTGTATCTATTAATTGATTTAACTTATTTATTATTTCATGTCTGCATGTGTGATGTATATGTTTACTGTGTGTACTTATTTGCAGTGGCATATGTGTAGATGTCAGAGGACAACTTTGTGGAATTGGCTATTCTCTTTACCATGTGTTTCCACAGATTAAGTTTTAATTTTCAGGTATGTATTTGAGTGTTTGAGGTATCTTGAATGCTCCAATATTTGATTTTGATAGTTACTTTTATATTAAAATTTAGTAATTTACATAGCATTATGATTATTGTACAATATACCATTTTATGATTGCCAACATAAACATAAAATTTTAAATTTACATTTATTATTGTATGTTCATACTCAGAAAAGCACACAGAAAAGGTTAGAGAAGAACTTGCAGGAATTCATTCTCTCCTTGCAACATGAGGGTAATCTCAACTTGGTGAGTTTGATGGAGACATTTAGTATTGTATTCCATGTAAGTAACTGTAGTGAAGATTTAGTAACAAATATTGCTGCTTGATTTCTGTTTATATGACTTGTGAAATCCTTATGACTGTCAGTATAAGATGCTGTGAATGTCTTACATAGATAACATTGTGCAGGGAACTATGAAAAAGTGAGTAAGGCAATAAAACTAGGTAATTTAGATTATTCTGTAAATAGAAAGAAATGGAGGGAAAGAAGTCTTATTAACAATAATGCTCCATCTATAATTTGTGGAATGACTGCTTTCATATCCAGCTAAGATATTGCTATTGCTATACAGATTTTATAAAAATAAATGATAAAGTGTAAAAATGTAATTTATTTAAAATATTTTACCGTGTTATTCCACTGCAAACCATTAACTAATTATCTAAGCCAATTAGAGGGTGAAATTAGAGGGTGAAAATGGGCAAATTTTTCCTACTTAGAGCCAGGCAATGGAAGATAAGATCATATTTTTGCAACTTAGTTCTGTTTTGCTGATAAAATGGTCCATATATCCAAAGGTCTAAGATTGTCAGTAAAGTTACTAGTTCTTTTATTTATTTACAACTTTATAATTTTAAAAATAAAAGTCCAGTCTAATGAAACACATTTAGAATTCTATTCTCTGTGAGGTGCCAGTGTTGCTGTGAAAATATAATTCAGATCATGTTAGTCCTCAGAGTTCTTACACTGGCCTACATTGTTCTCTATGATCTTGCCCCAGGTTATCTCTCTGATCTCATCTGCTATGACTCTTTTTGTTCTTTGACCTCAAACTAAGCAGACTTTGATGTGTCTGAAATAAACCAAACAAGTACCCCTCTGAAGGTTTTGAAACTGTGTAGTTTTCTCTGTCCAGAAATTTCTTCCCTAGGAATTTACTTGTTTCACTTCCTCTTTCCATTCCGATCTTTGAAAAATCAGACAATTCTCTAACAGTGTTTTCTGACTGCTCATTATCCCTAATCCTGATTCATTCTTCTTTAGAGCTCATATTATAATAAGACTGTATTTGGATACTACATCTAGAAAAAGGACTTAATTAGTTACTCTTGCTTCATCAAATCCAGGAATAAAATATATTCCATAGGGAAGGCTCAATAAATATTTTTCTTTAAAGCATAAATTATATAAGAAACTTAAACTCAATTACTATTATTTGGTGTAATATTTCATAATTAAAATAGTAAAGTTTATAGATATTAAACAAGATACTTAAGTCTATGTTCTCAATATATATAGTAGCTCTAAAACTCTTCTGTTGCATGTGTTCCCAGAAAACAGAAGATGCTAATATTTTATTAAAAGTGATCTGTAATGTCAGCTTACCAGAAATATCTCATCTACACTTTCTAAAGTTATAGATTAGTTCTTTTAAAACTTTAATTTGATATTCTTCTTTTTACCATTAGATGTCTAATTACACCTAAATATTAATCTTGCCTTTCAATGCTCTCTATATAATCTCCAGTTCCATCTGGAAACTCTTCCTTTAATTTTAAGCTTACAAAAATATAGACAAGAGCTGAACCTTTGTATATGTTGTCCATCAAAATTCTCAAGTGAGATATTAAACAAAGTGATTTTACAAAGCAAGAAGCTAAGTAAGTAAGATTGGGAAGAATGGTCTTCCTCAGTGAAGAACAAGTAACACAGTTGATTGTTGAATACCAAATGGTCAGGCCAGAAAACATACATACACTGCACAAATTATACTTGGTCTTATAATACAAATCCAGACATAAATATTGAGGAAAAGTGGAAAGATCAGAGAGACAGAAAAAGAAGCCACAGTCACTTCTCACCAGGAATCCTCAGACTGAATGCCTCTGACTCCTCTGCCTAAAGGGAAGGATGTCTGAGGCAAAAGGATGAACTCCTGCCTCCTCCTGCCTTATATTCTATTTGGCCTTCAACTCACAGATATCCAGAGTGACTTCTGGCTCTGAATCCCAAGTGCTAGGCCTGAAGCTGTGAGTCTCCACTCCCTGACCTTTATGGCTAAATCTGTGGCTGGTTCTGTTCTCTGGTTTTTAGTTAAAAATATGTATATAATAGATTACCACACTGCCACATATATACAAGTAACACTGTATAGAGCGAGTAGGTTATATACATATATATACATATATAAAAAAGAAATGTTATATACCTTAGATAATATTCTACAACACATATATAATTGTTATGCATATATATACACATATATTCATATAAGTATTCATTATTGTACATAGTATATACACAAAATTTATATACATATAAAACAAGGAAAAAGAGGCTATTTATTGGAAATAAAACAAAGAGGGTATAGATAAGAGAAAACAAAGGAAGAAGGGGGAAATTGTAATTATAATCTCAAAAATAAAAGATAATATTAAAAAATGAAAAAGAACAATGTACTTGTCACAGTTCTAAAGAATGGTTGGATACTACAAGAACAGGTAATTTAGTTTGTTTAGTAGTGTTCTTTAGTATAGAATATTTTTTAAAAAAACATAAATAAGTTAAATTGTTTTTTTAAATTAAAAACAGTCTATGAAGCATGATCAAATCCCATTTTGTATTCTAAATTAAGTGATTGGATATGATTTACATAGAGATAAATATACCATTTGTGATTGGTACAGAGAAATAAATATAGAAGCAATTTACAATAATTTTGCCTTTTATTTATTTGTTATCTTTAAGTTATGTAAGAAAGTGCATGTGTTAACAGGATACCATGTAAGACTTCATGATATTCATTGTGTAATGCCATGTCTATGACTTCAGTCATATACCTATGATATAGGCTATCATTAAATATGTTTTGTGATACATAGTAAATGAGTATTATTTATCATATCTCTTGATTTTAACACAAAATGTCTTATTCCTACATAGGTATAACTCGGGATCCATTGTTCAAAAGTTTCCCTTTTTTCTCCAATATTTTTCACAGTACCTAGTACCAAGAATTTTAATTATTTTAGAAACCTCTGATCTCTGTAGTGGTTTTTACAATAGCTGGAATAATTTGCATTCTACTCAAGGATGTGTAACATTTTATTTATTATTTCAATCACATTTTATTTTCAATATTTTTATTTATTTTTTGAAATTCCAGGCAAATTTAATAACTACAGTTGTTGTAATCACAGGCTGCCTCTATTGACTCATCAAACCCAGGTACACATAAAAGCATACTTACTGAAGAAAAATGTTACAACTATAAAGACTCAGAAATTCTTAAATTTGTATTTCAACAATACTCAAGATCAGAGAATAAACACTGCTAAAAATAACACAAATAATATGACGACTATTTTGACTTTATATACAGTCTTTTGCAACAATGACTGTACATTGGAAAGAAACCATACCAGCATGGGAAATGCAGGAAAATATTCAGTAATGTCTTAACCCTCACTGTACATCAGAAATTTCACACAAAAAAAGCCTTGCAAATGTAATAAATGTGAAAGAACATTTGCTTGCTGTTCCAATTTCAGGAGTCATCAGAAAATCCATACTGATGAGGAGAATTGCAGTTTTCAAAAGGGTATAAAGGTCTTTCATCAGCTTTCACATCTTAAAAGCCATTACAGACTCCAAAGTAGAGAGACACCTTATGAGTTTGACAGACTATTTCTTCACTATTCCTTACTTAAATGGCATCAGAAAACAAATTTTTAACATGGGATGTTTTCCGTATGCTATGAATATGCTTTATTGCAATTTGTTAATAAAGAGGCTGTTTTGTCCTTACAGGCATTGAGGAATCCAAGTGGAGATAAAGGAAAAGTAGAGCAAAGTCAAGGAGAAGCTACAAGCTGTCACTCAAAGAAGCAAGATGTAATAGAGTACAGGTAAAGTCACAGAGCCACATGGTAACACGTAGATTAATATGAATGAGCCATAGGCAAGTTTATAATTAATAAAAGCCTTTATTTGATAATTTGGAACTAAGTAGCAACAGAATGGAAGGTTGAACATTGGAGCTAGGCCAGGCCAAAGATTTCTTATTAAAAATGGGACCCAATGTAGGGCACTGAAAAAGCTTTAAAAAATCTGAACACAGAGAAATGGAACCACCCTGAGCTTCTTTGTCTCGTGGGGTTCTTTTATTGTTGTTGTTTTCTTTGTTCATTTATTTTTTATTTAAAAAGTATTTTTTCATATATACCACTGTTCCCACTGCATTCGCTCCTCCCAGTTTCTCTCATTCTTCCAATGCTTCCCTCTACTCCATCCACTCATCCATTCCTCAAGAAGTCAAAGAATTCCAAGGTGAGTCCATTTGGTCTAATATATCCAGTTGAAATAGGTCCAAGTAACTCATCCCAATATCAAGGCTGAGTTAGGTCTTCTTCTGTAGGGATTGGGTTCCAAAATGTCCGTTAATGCACAGGAATATACTCTGATCCTACTACAAAAGGATCCATTATCATCTACATTTGGGGGATTTAGTTCCTTTTCATGAAGGTTCTTCAATTATTCCAGAGTCAGTGAGCTCCCAATAGCTTGGGTCAGTCATCTTTGTGGGTTTTCTTATGATCTTGATCCCTTTATTCATATATCCCCCCCCATCTCTCTATTTATCTTCTTCAGTTGGCCCAGGAGCTTGACATAATGCTTAAGTATGGAATCTTTTCTTCTGCCTTTATCTGTTGCTGAATGAAGGTTCTGTCATGGCAATTAGAATGGCCATTCATTTGATTATAGGGGAAGTTCTCTTGGCTATTGCTTGGAGTCCTAGCCAGGGACATCTTGTGGGTTCTTGGAGGTTTGCTTAGCACCAGGTTCCTCTCCAACTCCACAGTGGCTCCCATTACCAAGATACTCATTTCTTTGTTCTTACTCTCTGTTGCTCCTCTCACTCAACCATTTACTTTTCCTCATGATTTTTTTCCCATCTTTTCTTGGTGGCTACTTATTATAATTCCAATTTACTCAGGAAATCTTTTATGTTTTCCCTTCCCAGGGTGATTACTGGATAGATATTACTCCTGTTACTTAGTTGTTTGAAGGTTGTGGTCAAAGTTCGATTCTTTTTTGCTTTATGTCTAAAATCAACTTATGAGTAAACACAGAACATGCCCTATCTTCCTGGGTCTGTATTACCTCATTCAGAATGGTAATCTCCAAATACATCCATTTGCCTGCACATTTTAGAATGTCACCTTTTTACTGCTTATACTCCATTCTGTAAATGTACCCCAATTTTTAAATTCATTCTTCATTGTGGGGGAATCTATGTTGTTTTCAGGTTCTGGCTATTAAGAATAATGCTGCTAGGAACATAGTTGAGCTTGGGAAAAGAATAGATATCAATTATGCATATGCCTAATAGTGGTACTACTGAATCATTAGTTATATTGATTTCCAGGGTTGTTTTTTTTTTTTTTTTTTTTTGAGGAAATACCATACGTATTTCCAAAGTGGCTGTACAAATTTACACTCCCATCAGCAATGGAGGGGTGATCCCCCTTTCTCCACATCCTTCTAGTATAGGTTGTCATTTGTATTTTTATTATAATATTAACTATTCTGACAGGTGTAAGTTGGTATCACAGAGTTGTTTGAATTTGCATTTCTCTGATGGCTAAAGATGTTGAGCAATTCTTTAGGTGTCTTTCAGCCATTTAAAATTCTTCCGTTGAGAATTCTCCTTTTAGCTCTAAACCCCATTTTTAAAATGGATTATTTGTTTTTCTTAGCCTCTAGTTTCTTGAGTACTTTATATGTTTTAGAGATAAGTCCTCTGTGAGATGTAGGATTAGTATAGATCTTTTTTTCTATTCTTTAGAATGTCATTTTGTCTTATTAACCATGTCCTTTGCTTTGCAGAAGCTTCTCAGTTTCAAGAGGTTATATTTATTAATTGTTATTCTTAGTGTCTGTACTACTGGTATTATATTTAAAAAGTAGTTGCCACTTTATTTTCTATCAAGTTCAATGTAACTGTGTTTATTTTGAGGTCTTTGATCCACATAGACTTGACTTTTCTGCAGGGTGATAGGTATAGATCTTCTATATATTATCATCCAGTTATGACAGCATGATTTGTTGAAGATACCATCTCTTTTCTATTGTATATTTTTTGTCTTCGTTGTCAAAAGTCAGGAGTTCATAGGTATGTGGATTAAGGTTTGGGTCTTTGATTTGATTCCATCAATCCACAAGTCTGTTTTATGATAGTACCAAGCTGTTTTTATTACTGTAATTCTTTTGTATATTTTGAAGTCAGGGATGGTGATACCTCCTGGAAGTTGTATTGCTGAACAGGATTGTTTTGGCAATCTCAATTTTTTTGTTATTCCATATGACATTGAGTGCTGTTCTTTCAAGGTCTGTGAAGAATTGTGCTAGGATTTTGATGGGGATTGCATTGAATCTGCATATTGTTTTTAGTAAGATTGCCATTTTTATTATGTTGTTCCTACCTATACAGGATCATGAGAGATCTTTTCATTTTCTGATATCCTCTTCAATTTCTTTCTTCAGTGACTCAAAGTTCTTGCCATAAGTATGTCACTTCTTTTGTTAGAGTTATGCTAAAATATTTAATGCTATTTACAGCTATTATAAAGGGTCATGTTTCCCTGATTTGTTTTTCAGCACTTTAATTATTTGTATATAGGAGGGCTATGGAATTATTTTTTTGAGTTAACATTGTACCTTGCTACATTGACTAAGGAATTTATCAGCTGTAAGAGTACCCTGGTAGGATTTTTGCGGTCACTTATGTATTCTGTCATATCATCTGCAAATAGGGATAATTTTATTTCTTCCTTTCCAATTTGTATCTTCTTAATCTCATTTTATTCTCTTACTGCTTTAGCTAAAACTTTGAGAACTATCTTGAATAGATATGGGGAGAGAGGACAGCTTTTTCTAGTTCCCGATTTTAATGGGATTGCTTTGAGTTTCTCTCCATTTAGTTTAATGTAGACTGTTGGATTATTGCATATTACTTTTATTAAGCTTAATTATTTTTCTTGTTTTCCTGTTCTCTCCAGTAGTTTTGCAATAAAGTTGTGTTGGATTTTGTCAGAAGATTTTTCAGTATTTAATGATATGATCGTGTGTTTTTTTCAGGTTGTTTATATGATGGATGGCATTGACAGTTTTTCATATATTGAACCATCTTTGAATCTCATATGAAGCTTACTTCATCATGGTAGATGATTTTTTGACATGTTTTTTTTTCATTCAGTTTGCCAGAATTTTATTGAATATTGCATTAATGTTCATGGGGGAGATTGGTCTGTAATTCTCTTTCTTTGTTGCATCTTTGAGTGGCTTGATTTTCAGGGTGACAGTAGCCACATAAAAAGACTTTGTTAATGTTCTTTTTGTATCTATAGTATGGACCAGTTTGAGGAATATTGGTATTCATTCTCCTTTAAATGTCTGTATAATTCTACTCTGAAACTCTATGGCTCTGGGATTTTTTTGTTTGGGAGACTTTTAATAACAACTTCAATTTCCCTGAGTGTTATTGGTCTACTTAGGTGATTTGTCTGATCTTGTTTTGATTTTGGTGAATGGTACCTGTCTAGAAAACTGTCAATTTCTTTTAGGTTTTCCAATTTAGTAGAGTATAGGATTTTTAAGTATGACCTAATGATTCTTTGGATTTCCTGGGTGTCTGTGGTTATGTTCTCCTATTTCTTTCTGGTTGTGTTAATTTGAATAATCTCTGTATCTCTGCATTTTGGTTAGTTTGGATAATTTTTATCTATATTGTTAACTTTCTGAAAGTACCAACTCTTAGATTCATTGATTCTTTGTACTCTGTTTAAATTTTATTGATTTCAGCTCTGAGTTAAGCTATTTCCTGCCTTTATTCCTTGTAGATGAGTTTGCTTCTAATTATTTTAGAGCTTTCAGTTGTGCTGTTAAGTCTCTTGTATGAGATTTCTCTATATTTTTAGTGTAGGCATCTAGTGTTATGAATTTTTATCTTAGCACTGCATTCATTGTGTCCCATAAATTTGAATATGTTGTGGATTCATCTTCATTGAACTCTAGGAAGTCTTTAATTTCTTTTTTTTTATATTTTCCTTGACCCAGAGGTGGTTCAAACAAGAGATGTTCAGTTTCCATGAATTTGTACCTTTCAGTAATTTTTGTTGTTGTTGTTGAACTAACTTTAGACCATGATGGTCTGATAAGACACAAGGAGTTATTCCCATTTTTGTATGTATATTAATATTTGTTTTATGACTTAGTATTTGGTCAGTTTTAGAGAAAATTCCATGGGGTGCGGAGAAGAAAAGGGATATTCCTTTTGGTTTGGGTGGAAAGTTCTGTATACATCTGTTAAGACCATTTGAGTCATAATATCATTTAGATCCCTTATTTCTCTGTTAAATTTATGTCTGGTTGACCTATCTGTTATGAGGGTGGGACGTTTTTGTCTCCTACTACTAATGTGTGGGGTTTGATATGATATTTAGTAATATTTCATTTACATATGTAGGTACCCTTATGTTGAGGAAATAAATGTTCAGGATGGAGACTTAATATTGGTAAATTTTTACTGATATGAATAAGTTAGGTTCTTCCTCATCTGTTTGGACTGATTTTAGTTTGAAGTCTATTTTGTTAGATAGTAGGATGTCTACACCAGCTTGTTTATTAAGTCCATTTTATTGGGAAGTCTTTTCCCAACCCTTTACTCTGAGCCAGTGTCTGTCTTTGAAGTTAAGGTGTGTCTCTTGTATGCAGTAGATGGATGGATTCTGATTTTGTATTCAAACATTAGGCTGTGTCTTTTTATAGGCGAATTGAGTCCATTGATATTAGGGATATTAAAGACCAGTGACTTTTTTTCCCGGTTATTTTTGGTGGTATCATATGTGTGTTTCCTGTCTTTGAATTTTTCTCCTGTGGGCTTATTTATTGCTTGTATATCTACCTTCTTTAGGTTGGAGTTTTCTCTCTAGTGCTTTTCTGTGGGGTAAGATTTGTAGATAGGTATTGTTTAAACTGGTTTTGTCTTGAAATATCTTGTTTACTCCATCTATGGTGATTTATAGTTTTTCTGGGTGTAGAAGTCTGGGTTGTCAAACATTGTATTTTAGTATCTGTATAGCAGCTAACAAGGACCATCTGGATTTTATTTCTACAGAGTAATCTGGTGTTATTCTGGTGGGTGTGTCTCTATAGGTAACTTGGCCTTTTTTCTTCGGAGCTCTTAGCATTCTTTCTTCATTCTTTTGGTTTAATGTCTTGATAATTATGTGGCAAGCAGACTTTTTTGGGGAGGGTCTAGCCCATTTGGTGTTCTGTAAGCTTCTACCTCTGTGGGCATTTACTTCTTTAGATTGAGAAAGTTTTCTTTTATGATTTTGCTGAATATATTTTCTGTGTCTTTGAGATGGTATTCTCTTTTTTCAGTTCCAATTATTCTTAAGTTTGATCTTTTCACGGTTTTCCATGTTTCCTGGATGTTCTGTGTTATGGCTTGATTGTATTTGTGTTTCCTTTTACTGAGATACCTATTTACACTATTAAATTGTCTGTAACAAAGATTCTTTCTTCTGTCTCTTGTATTCTGTTGGTCATGTTTGCATCTCTAGTTCCAGTTCATTTCTTCAGACTTTTGATTTCTAGTATTGCCTCAGTTTGTGTCCTCTTTATTGCTTCTATTTCAGTTGTTAAATCTTGAAATGTTTGCTTCATCTGTTTCATTAACTTTTTGTTTCTTTATTTTCTTTCAAAGCCTTGGTCATCTCTTCCATTTTTTTGTGGTTTTTTTTTTTTTGTTCTATATCTTTAAGGGTAATTTTTTATTACCTCTTTTCAAGCTTCTAGTATCTTCATAAAGTTGTTTTTAAGGTCATTTATTTCTGCTTCTTCTTCATTACCATGATCAGGTCCTATTGTAAAATTCCAAGATTCTGGTTGTACCATGTTGTTCTTTATGTTGTCTTTTGGATTCTTTCACTAGACTCTCCCATTGGTTCCTTGGATCAATGTAGGATTTTTCTGTATCTCAGAGGTTTGATTTTGGTGTAGTCTGTCTTTGCTGTGTCTTTGCCATAGAAAACCTCTCTTGGTCCAATCTGGGTCCACTTGCAGGTAGTATATTCTATGTCACAGTTACCTGTACTTACTGTAAAAAGAGCTGTCTGAGTCTATGTCTCAGGGATCTAACCTTAGTCCAATATGAGCTCTTGATCCAGAGGGAGATTTTGATTATTTTTGAATTTCATGATCCAATACATGTTGATGAGTTGTGGGTCTCAGGTACCCCTCTCAACATAGTAGGTACTGACACACTGTGGGTCTCAGTTGACCACTTTTGATCTAGTAGATGCTGAGGAACTGAGTGTCTTGTGTAGCTACTCTTCATTCAATGGGAACTGAAGAACTGTGGGTCTCAGGAAACTTCCCTTGATCCAACAGGTGCTGGGGGACTATTTGTCTAATGTGCGCTGAGTATCACGTTGCTGCTGAGGTCACTGGGTAAGAGAGTGGGTTGGAGGATGGGATGGGGTTTTGTAGTTGTGGGTGTCCAGAAAACTGGATTTTACTGGTGCTTCTGGCCTGCAGTGTTTTTTCTGCTGGCCTGGATTTAGGGGAGATTTAAGTGGGGGTGAGGTTTCAAGGGCTGTGTCTCAGGGCCATGGTCCCATAGACCAGTTCAGCATCTATATAAAAAAATTCTTATCCTATTGAGGTGGCATCTCATTTTGGATTTAATTGTAATTCTACTTTATAAAGAGGCTCTAAGTACTTATATTTTGTTTAATAATTCTCACCTTCAAGTTTAACTATATATTACATAAAAGAAGTACATTTTGACTTAAATCTTTTGATGTATACTTTCCAGTTTCTAATATTTTTGTATTTCAGTATTCTTTGTATTTTATGCATATTAACTCCTTACCAAAAATATATTTTTTAAATGTCTCTTTTTCTATAGGTTGATTTTTTTCAGTTTTTCAATAATTTCTTTTTGCTGTAAAGAAGGCTTTTTTATTTAATTAAAACAAAAGTATCAAATTTTTGGTTTGTTTTCTGTGATTTTGAGATCTTGTTCCAGTGCATTACAACATTTCTTAAATTTAGAATAGGCTTCTTTCATATAAATATTTTACCTCAAGACCCAATTAAAGCAGTCTTGAGCTATAAGAATAGTCACCATTTCTCAAGAACACTAGTAGTAGCCAGAACCTGGGAACAACCTAGATGCCCTCCCAATCAAAGAACAGCTTTAAAATGTATACATTTACACAATGTAGAATTAGCCAGTTATAAAAACAATGACCTCATTAAATTTGGAGGGAAACAGATGAAACTTTATTAAAAAAAAAAAAAACACCCTGAGTCAGATTAAATAAGGACAAAAATGTTATATAGTTACTCATGAGTGAATATTAGGTGTACAGGATAACCAACCTACAGTACATAGCCCCAGAGAGACTAGTTAACAAAGATGAATGCATGTATTTCTCTGGGAACAGGAAATAGAGATCTCCTGGGTAAACTGGTTGTGGGAGTAGAGTGGGGGAGATGAGAATTTGAGGGAACTGATAGCTAGAGGCTAATTAGGAGCTGAATGGTGGGAAGAATAACAAAACACATTTATTGGGAAGGACATTTGGGGATTTGGAGAAAGCTGACTATAAAATCTCCCAGGAATCTACAAGGGTGACCCCAAATAGGACTCCTTGCAATAGTAGGAAAGGTGCCTGTACTTGTCATCTACTATAATAAGATTGGTAACTACCCTAACTGTCATCACAGAGCCTTTATCCAGTAACTGATAAAAGAAGATGCAGAGATCCATAGCCAACCAGTGAGCAGAGCTTCAAGAGTCCTCCTGAAGGAAGGGATAAGGGATTGTAATAGCCAGGAAGGTTGAGGTCATAAAGAGGGAACCCATAGAGACAGCAGACCTGATCTTGAGGTAGCACATAATCTCTGGACTAGCGGTTAGGAAGCCTTCATGGGACCAACCTAAGCCCTCTACATATGTGTGACAAATGTGTGGCTTGGTATGTTTTTAAGACTCCTATCAGTGAGAACATGACCTGTCCCGTGTGCTTTGTTGCATTTTTGGAAACTAATTTCACTTGCTAGATGACATCACCCAAACTTGATGAATGGGGATGAGCTTGATCCTACCTCGACTTGCTGTGCTGCTGTGTCATGCATTGTTCAAGCCCATGGGCTGCTTTGAATAGAAACTGAGGAGGAGTGAATAGAAAGGGAAATAGATGTGTGTTGGTGGGGAGGGGGCAAGAATGGAGGAAGGAAAACTGTGGTTGGTGTGTAAAATAAATTTGAAAATGTTAATAAAATAAAGAAAATTGGCCATTTTCCATATAAATATAATTAGTTTCCCCTTCCACAACTCCTCTCCACTTCACCAACCACACCCTTTCTTTCTCTCATTAGAAGTAGACATCTAGATAATTAGAATAATTAATAACTTTTATTTTTATAAATAAAATAAGAAAATAAAAACAAACAAACCAGTATAGAACAAAGTAAACAACAGTTAAAGAGCCAAAGAAAGGGTACAAAAAATATATACCAACACTGAGGCATGCTCATACACACACAAATCTCACAAAAAAAAAAAAACCCAGAAGCCATAATGTATATGTGAATCACCAAGTTATGATAAAATTAAAGCATTATGGGACCAAAAAAACAAAAACCAATGTTACCACTGAGTTTATTTGTACTGGTTATCTATGGAAGAACATGGATCCTGCCATTAAGTACGGTTTGAACGCCCTGTCAAATTCCAATATAAGTAACTTTTTCCTTTAAAGTAGTGGTTAACTGGAGATGCCTTCTGGGTTAGGAATGGTAGCTTGTTTTTATTTTCTCTTCTTAGCATTGGGACTTTGTAGCAGGGGGTTTCTGGTCCCGGGCAGCCAGAGGCTCAGACCCTGCCGCGCCAGACCCCTTAGCCACCAGCCGCCGCCGCTCAGGCCCCCAGAAATGACTCAGACTCTTTTATTAACTTCATGCTGTTTGGCCTATAGCTCAGGCACATTGCTAGCTAGCTCTTACATCTTAAATCAACCCATTTCTATTAGTCTGTCTGCCACGTGGCCCATGGCTCACCTGTGTTCCTTACATGTTGCTCCTTGGGTGGCTTGCTCGATCTGCCTCTGACTCCGCCCTGCTTCTCCTACCTATGCTTTGATTTCTCCTTTTACTTCTTCTATGGTGGCTGTCATAGGCCAAAACAGCTCCTTTATTTAAAGATTGATATTCACAGCATACAGAAAGGCATTCCCACATCAGGACTTCATTTAACTTGAACCTATGCAGGCCCTCAGCATGTTGCCACAGTCTCTGGTGGGAGTTCATATATACTTCATTTCTGTTGTGTCTAAAAGACACTGTTTCCTATTCCATTAGAATTTCATTCTACTCCTTTTTCTTTAATCAAGAAGTAGTATCTCTGTAGCTTTTTCTGGTGCTCATCCTGGAACTCTTGCTCAAAGACCAGGCTGGCCTTAAACTCACAGAGATATGCCTACCTCTGCCTCCTTTGTGCTAAGATTAGAGGCAAGTGCATCCACCTTACAGCTCCCTTCTGACTTTTCAAAATCATTCTGTCTGTTGAGCTGAGGTGATAGAATTTGATGGACACATAATGTTAGGGCTGAGTATTTCAATGTATCTCAACCTCTGCATGTCTATCAGTGAGCCTATATTCTTGCTGTTATCTACTTTGGAAAGAAGTGTCTCTGATAATGGCTGAGCAAGACACTGAATTATGAGTATCATAGAATATCATTAGGAGTCATTTTTTACTGTTATTTTCTTTTAGAAGAATGCTATAGTATTTATTTTCCCCTGGTGCATGGCATATCTAGTTCATGTTCTTGGTCACCCAAACAAGTGTTTAGCATTGGTTTCACTTAATGAACTGGGCAATAATAAAATAAAATAAAATCTTGGCTAGTTACTTCTACAAACTTTGTGCTACTGTTTCACTGGCATGTCTGAAAACCATTTCTTTTCCAACCTTTAGCACTCAAATTTCTCATGGAAGTTGACAATATTACACAAAATCATATATTCTGAATTTATCATAAAATGTACTTATATCATAATCTCTTGGAAATTCATCTACTTTAGAAATATATGATAGAGTTGTGATGACAGTAATAATTAAATTTAAGGAATAAGGAAATGTTATTTTGTTCTATATTATATCACTAACGTGTGTGTTCCTGTCTTTGTTCCTCTGCCTCCCTGTACCCACCCCCACTGTTGTGTGTGTGTGTGTGTGTGTGTGTGTGTGTGTATGTGTGTATGTAAGAGACCTTTCCAAGTGTATATGTCTCTGCTCATATATGTGTGTACACAGCACTTAGATTATCTTATATTGAGGCCAAAGGCTGTTATCAAGTATCATCCTTAAATGTTTGATAGTCCATATATCCTGAGGCCATAGTTCTTGGTGATCATGGAACTTACCAATTTACTAGTCTAGTCTGATATAGACATACCCTGTTTGTAGCTCCTGAAAACTGGGGTTGGACCACCATGCTCACTCAGCTATTATATATGAATGGCAGGTGCATTCCTAAACTCCAGTCCCAACGCTTGCACCATAAGCATTTTCACAATTGAACCACCCTCACAGGCCCATCACTCTGACTTTTAAAGCTGTTGCAATTTAGTTGAACACTGCAATACTCCAAAAATACATAGTTTATTTTTGTTTGTTTTGTTTAGTGGAGGCAATATAGAAATTGTAGTATAATTCAGAATATTGTTGAAAATGTCAGAATACATGATCAGACAGGTTGTTCTTGTTGATTTTTTTATACCTATGTTATGCATCTCTTTCTGGTCAGTTTTTAAATAATTTTATGTAAATCACTATTCTTTACTCATCCTGAAATTCTCATATTCAAGTCTAAGTGTATATTTTGGAAGAATTACAGCTTTTTAAGGCTTTGAAAAGAAGCTGAGTTTTATGCATCATTTTAAGAACTATCTAAATACAGATAATTCTTAGATTTGCATATATTATGTAAACTTCACTTCTATTTTGTTGCACATTGTCATAAACTGGACATTTTTCTTGAGAATTTAGTTGGTCCTTTAAATTTAATATAATGTCTCCAACCTCCTCTGAATATCTATCCCTTTTCATTATGAGAATTGAGTGCTCAGTTTCTTGAATTTTATCTTTAAATTCTCATATCACTATGACTACTTAATTCCCCTCACTTGCATGATGTTTTATTTTTACTTTTTATTTTACATGTTTGTTACCCTAAGAATCAAACCACACATTTATACTACTTATCTATAATCTTAGCTCCATTCTCTACCTTTTGGTCATCACTCTGTTAGTTATTATCCACTCCTTACGTTATGTCAGTAAGATTATCTTTAGCCTTTCTCCATTCTGATTCATGAAACTTTATTTTGAAAAATGTCTTTGATAAATGAATGTTTAATTATTTTTACTGTACTTAATAATTAGAACATTAATTCAAAACTAAACCACTTTCATGTATCACACTTTATGTTCCAATTACATTTTAACTGGGTTTTTTTTTTGTTCTTTGAGTTTGATAAAAAAAAATAAG
This sequence comes from Phyllotis vaccarum, assembly GCA_033318265.1. NCBI lineage: Eukaryota > Metazoa > Chordata > Mammalia > Rodentia > Cricetidae > Phyllotis > Phyllotis vaccarum. The sequence continues at coordinate 26,935,738 of JARWLC010000013.1, read as the reverse complement.
GTAGAATTGTAGTATTAATCTTGATTTACAAGTGAAAATATAAAAAATAGTTTTAATAACTTTCAACTTTCCACAAATATCTCTATGAATTAATTTATGATTTTTATTGCTCATATTTGTTTAATTACCCTTAAAGTATCTCAATAAAACTTATTTCTTCAAAAATAAACACAAATATGATTAAAATGTTAATCAAATACAAGGGTCAATTTCAAAAAAATCAGAATCAGTAAATGTCAAAAATGACATAATAAAAATGCATGCACATCTGCATTTAAAGGGCAATAGTTATTTTCATGGTTTTTGTTTGGTAGTAAGCTAGATGGAATTATTTCTATTTTCTTTTGACCCTTATCTAAAGCTTAAAATAGACTAGGATACCTCTCAAATTTACTAACACAGTACTTTTCTTGGCAAATATTGATGTGCTCCTAACTTCTCTAAGTTTAGCAGCTGGACTCAGAGACTGTGATGATTGCCTTGTCATTCTATAATTTGTGACAAATCCAAACTACTTCCTGTTCATGGGGAATACCAGTCATCTGTGACTTGATTGGTCATATCAATTTTATGTTGTAATGTTCTCATTTGCAAAGAACTGTCCCTGCCAGCTGTCTTAGAAAAGCTGTCAAAAGTCAAACTCCTATTCTAAACTCTCCAGAAGCAGAAACGCCAGCGTAAATGAACCCTTACTTCTGTATCAGCATTGTATTTCCTGAAAAATTTGAAACAATGTTAGATTCATTACTGAGTAGCAGTATGTGAGATTAGAAGTTGAATGTTCTTAAGTTTCTCAATAGATGCCATAAATCATAGTTGCTAAGATACATAAAATTTAGACAGGAACTAAGAAGAACTAGGCTTTCTTTTAAGCTCTTCAATTTACTGGCCAAACTTCTAAATGTTATATGATTTTTTTTTTGAGTTTCATAAACTTGCATATAAAGTGAGAATAGGTCTTAATTTATGAACACATATGTAGATTAAGTGGCTTATCACTGATAAAATATAGTGCAGAGTATCTAATATATAGTAAATGAAAGATACTGTTACAGAAAAGTATATTTGAGGCTATGTGGAACATTTTTATTTGAGACAAAATAGCCTATTTGTACTTATACACAATTGATGGATGAAGTAACAGTTAATATTTTTTTTTAAAATTCTTTAAAAGTTGTAGTTACAGGAAAACCAATATAGCCACAGTTTAAGAAGATACACATGTTTTTGGCTCCTAACAGTTCTCTCAAGGGAGAGGGCAAGAAAGTGCAGAATCAATGACACAGACCCAGAGAGTCAGATGAAAAGGACTAAATCCTTTATTCAGCACTGGTGAAAGAGCCTTATATACCCTCCTCCCAGTACCTAGGCTGTGTCACAGTCTGGTGATACTGCACAGCTGCCCCACATTGGCTAGTCACAATCAGAAGATCTGATAGCATCTGTTGCTGGGCAGATTACCAAAGGTCAGGAACTCTGGGCCATGCCTGTTGCTAGGCAGATTCTGAGCAATTAGGAATGTTGGACAGGAGCTGTTGCTAGGCCCTCAGGCCGACTCCAGGTTGGCTCATAAGGAATTATATTATATGCATGCCTTGGCAACTGGTTTGATACAATTTCCTTGGCCCTATGGGCTTGTCCTGCTACATATCTACACTTTTTATTTTATTATGTGGGCACTCAGTGGGAATCAGAGTTCTTTCCCCTGAACTTGTTGAACCCATCTCAGGAGGGCTCAGCAACTGGACTCTGTATAATGAGATGTGTATGTCCACAGGGAGAAAGAAAACACAAACACTTTCTTGATTGAGATAGACACAATCAACTATGAATAAAGTTTTAGCTTTATTTGCTAACAGATATGATGGAAGTCTAAACTAGTGAGGATATAAAAACACTTTAAGAAGAAGTGAAGGGTATATGCACTTATTAGCACTTATAAACAGAATTGAGTTATATGTCAAGATTCTCACAAAGTAACTTCTCCTGAGCATGAGGTTTATCTGGAGTAGCTGACATACCTAGTATCCCTCTATTGAAGAACACTGAATTTTTTTCTCTCCCAGATGGTCTAAGTAACAGTAGAGTTCATCTATATATCTGTTGTGGAACATTTCTTTAATTTGGCAGAGATGTGTTACATTTATTTATGCTGAATTGGCTTAAAATATAAACATGCATTACATTTGTTTATGCTGCCTTTGTTTAAGCTGCAAAGATGTGTTTGTTTTACTTCTCTGAGGCAACCAATTGGTCTAATCAAATTATGAGTGACCAATAGCTAGGTAACAGAGGGGTTGGTGGCACTGGAAGTCAAAAAGAATAGGTAGGAGAAGAAGTTTGCACTCTGGAGGAGACAAGAACTAGGGAGAAGGGGAGATTTCATGGGCTAGCTAACCAGGCAGCCACCAACCAGCCAGAAAAGTAGAACACACAGAATGAAGAAAAAGGCAAAAAGCCCTGAAGCCAAACATAGATGAAGACAAACAGGTTAAATTAAGTTATACGAGATAGTAAGTAAAGTGCCTAAGCCAAGGCCAAGCATTCACAACTAATAATTAGTCTCCTTGTCATAATTTGGGAGCTGGTTGGTGGCCTAAAAGAAGGCCTGCTATATCTACATATGTAGTCTACATGCGTATTTATGTTTATTTCTAAATATAAAACTGCAAAATCTCTCTTTTGCTCCTGAAAACTGACTTTTAACCAAGTAAAATACCCTAAGATAAGCTATTGCATCTTGGTTCTCAACTTTTGTTTTCTTTTGATGAAAGAGAAGTCCTTCTGTTCTGAGACCTTAAAAGCTAATACAGTATTCTCTTAAAGTTTCATTATTGTTTTATATATGACTGTTTTACATTTTCTTATTTTGAGCATTTTAAAATTATATTTATTTTATGTGTGTTTTGTCTGTAGGAATGCATGTATTTGATGTGTTTGTACCAAAGGCCTCCTTAGTCAAAACCAACATTGAAATCCCTGAAAATGGAGTTACAAATGATTTTGAGCTGTCATGTGGATGTTGGAAATTGAACTCTATTGCTCTTAAAGAACAATAAGAGCTCTTAACCGCTGACTCAACTCTCCAGCCCTCATTCTTCCTATGTATTTCTTCCACTGTGGCAACATTGTTTGTAAATAAGGTTTCACCCTGACCTGGTCCATATGTTTTCGTAGGATCTGTAGCCAAGAAAGAGAGAGTAGATTCCAAGTTAATTGTATAATTATGAGTGCATTTTATTTTGGTAATCTTTAAGTATACTACTGAATTTGGTTGTCCCCTTATTGATTAAACACACTGCACAAAAGTGAAATCCCTGAAGTTCTAATGAGCCTTTGATCTGAGTCACAAATAACCTCTGACTATACTTAATGTACACTAAAGTTCTTTTTGAAATTCTGCTGATGCAGAAGGAATATAAAGTAGAGTTAGCCAATTTTAAGGCCTCTTCTGAGACTTATTCCTTGACAGTTGACAGAAATACTCAGAAATTAGCATTTTGGTAAAACCTTATTTGTTTAAGATGCCTCTTAGCTAAAGAGACTGTCTGTACAAAAGGATTAACCTATTGACAATGACTTTCGAAATTCAAACCCATTGAATAACAAGTACTGAATGTGTTTACCTTCCTAATACACCACAATTCACTATGAATCTAGCTTTCCTGAAAAGGTCAAAATGCATGAAGGGCTGAATTTCAATAAGAAGACATGCATAAACCTGAAGTTTAGTAGAACTGGTTTTGCTGAGTATAAATACAAAGTTAATTATATGAACCTGGGTCACATAAATTGGTAAATACCCTTACAAAAATATAACATGTCTTATTAGGTAATTTTACATTTCTAATAGGTCATTTGTTTGTAATCAAGCTTATTATTTTTTTCTCTGAAATAAATTCTACAAACCTCCGTAACTTTGGGGCTATTCTTGCAAAACAAGTTTGAGAATGTCACTCTGCAAAATGACCTATAGACCTTTTATATATTAAAAGTTTCAAGGTACATTTTGATATTTACCTCAGAGAAATGCTACTTTTAAACACCTAACCCAAGTAAGAAAAAAAATAGGAAGATTGATGAATTTGCACAATTTCATTTTGGCTTTTACCTGGGCATCCCCTTTCCTGACCTGATTTATGTGGTTAAGCTGAAACACCAATTTTTCAATATAGGTGTAAGCTGAATATTCTACTGTTATAGTGCCTCCAAATAGGTTATGCATCAGAAATCTTTAGGTGGAACTTATAGTGGACTGCTTCAAACTTTACAAAGTGAGCATTTTAAAACTATAAGAACTAGATTCTTTTATAGAAATAGTAGTTCCTCTCAGGAAAATAACATGTATCACCAATTGTAAATATATCTCTTTCTGATGACAATTCAAGTGGTATTATGGTACTTTTCAACCTCACTACTAATTTAATAATTTTATTTCCATATAAGATTCAAATCTTTGTTTTTTGGATAATCAATCATTAATACTTAAGTAGAAGGATTTCAAATTTATATTCTCTCTCTCTCTCTCTCTCTCTCTCTCTCTCTCTCTCTCTCTCTCTCTCTCTCTCTCTCTCCCCTTGAGATAAGGTTTCTCCATGTAACTCTCTAGCTATCCTAAAACTAGCTACATAGCTAACTCTGCAGACCATTCTAGCCTTGAACTCACAGAGATTCCCCTTTCTCTGCCTCCAAAGTACTGGGATTAAAGGCCTGTGCCATTACCACCACCTGGCCATTCCCCCACTCTTGATAGTTACTCTGGGCTGTGGGTGCTTCACATTTGCTTTTTAATTAAAACAGTTTCCTCAGTATATTGTTAGAAGCAACTTCATGGATAACATAAAGCTGAGTTGTTAGTATGGAAAAAAGAAAGAAAAAGTGGTGAAGGTGGTGAAGATAGTGAAGCTGACATGCCACTTTAAAAATTAAACTGTGTTATGCTTGACACTTAAAGATAATCTCACTGAATTCCATTCAATAAAGCAAAATACTTGGAATAATATTTCAGTAGAAGGGGCATATTGTGTTATTTAGTTTACTGGTGTTGTGATGAAATACCATGCCTAAATGCTACTTAAAGAAGAAAGTGTTTATTTTGGCTTAAGGTTCCTAAAAGATAAGACTCCATAATGCCTGGGAAGTAAGCAACACATGGTAAGCATAACATCAAGAACAGGAAGCTAAGCATTCACAATCTCAAATACAAGTGTCATGTAAAGGAAAGGTACACTTAAAGTCTGATGAAGCTCTATAATGTCAAAGATTGTCTACTATGACTTCCTCTAGCCAGACTGCAGCTACTAAACCACCCCAAACAGTAATACTAAGAACTTAGAGTTCAAAACTCTAGCCTTCAGCCTATTGGGTACATTCCTCTTTCAAACTATACACATAGACGCCTATATAGAGCTCTCCCTTGTGAACATTGCCACAGGATTTTGAACCACAGGTGTAAAATATAAGGTATTATCTTTATTACTAGAATAGAGACATTATTTTTCGTTCATAAAACTACTTCATACTAGGAGATACCCAGATTCTTATTTTATCTGTTTTTGTTATGTTTACTTTGATACTTCATTGACAAAAAAGTTAACTGATTAGAAGTCTGATCATCAAGGGCCCAAAAAATATTCAATAGACTGTTTAGATTAATGCATTTGTATTTCTAATTATGAATTAATAACATTGTCTTATAGATTTCTTGATTTTCATCATTCAATTATCATTATACTAAATCTTGAAATTATAAAATATTTATAAGTATATTAAAATCTTTACATATTTACACAAATTGATGTGTACTTCAAAGAACTGCTTTTATAATTATCAATTCAATTTTCACACTTTAAATAACTATAATGGTCCAGAATTTTAAGTTGTGTTTTAAAAGTAAATATGAAATGAGACATATAACCCTATAATTAAAGACACAAATGCACTCACACACAAAATTCAGTACATTAAACATTTCTTGAAACATTGTAAAGTAGAGAAATAACAAATAAAATTTCCCCCATAAGTGTTTGAGTGAATGAAACACCAGCTCAGTATTCTGTCTGCATTGTAATACACTATACCTGAGGGAGGTAATAAATATGAAATGATGTGCTGTCCAAATTTGTCCTTCTGTGGCTCATATTCTCAAGAATATGTAGCATCTCTTGCAAGATTGTTGAAGTCACTGGCAGTTTTGCTGACAAATCATCATACACTAGCAGTGTATAATTCTCTCTAGTATATAAAACATACATGAGAGAGATACAGTGTGTCTCTAAAAGTTTTGCAAGGAAACTATTAATCATAGTAAGAAAGTAATGCATTTTCATTAGCCTAAACCTAGCAGTTGAATTTCTATTCAGCTGTACTAATTGTCTAAAAGCTATTTAAAAATTTTATGCTGTCTACACATATATAAATTTCTCAAGCAACATTGTGGATAAAATATTGCTAACTTCTATTTTTAACTATTGTTTAATTTTCTTCATTTTGATATTTTATCATTATGAAAGGCTTATAAGCTGGATGCATTGACCAAATATATGATAGGTGTAAATATGACATGTAAATTAAAAGTTATGTGAGAAAGAACAGTATAATGATAACTACATATATATATTCTTTCAATTTTAATGCTACAGTATAATTATAATAACAGATACAAACATGTAAACTTTGATTCTCTTTGCTTTATTGGGGAAAAGTCATTATCACTGTAGTAATGAGATCATATAAGATGATCAGGTTTAAAATTCATATAACTACTGTGTAGAAATTAGATTTCTTGTACCTGGGTGGCCAGGGGTTCAGACCCACAGACCTGCAGCCCCAGACCCCTTAGCTTCCTACAGCTGCTCAGGCCTCCAGAAATTATTCAGACACTTATATTAAGTTCATGCTGTTTGGCCTATGGCTCAGGCACATTGATAGCTTGCTCTTACATCTTAAATCAACCCATTCACTAATCTGTCTGCCACGTGGCCTATGGCTCACCTGTGTTCCTTACTTGTTTCCTCTTGAGCATCTGGTTTGATCTGTCTGACTCTGCCCTTCCTTTCCTACCTCTTCTGATTCCCCACCTACTTTTTCTATGGTGCCTGCCATGGGCCAAAACAGCTCCTTTATTTAAAGATTGATATTCATAGCCTACAGAAAGACATTCCCACATCACCCCTCCCTATCTGTCTAATCAAAAATGAAGGTTTCAATTTTAACATAGCAAACTTACATATAACAAAATAGCTATCAAGCAAGAATTAGAGTTACAAAACCTAGTCTATTTGTATTTAGCAAAATTAAAGAAAATGCTCTTATCATCTACATTATCCTTATGAATCTAAAGTTTCATATCCAAAATATCTTTCAAATGACTAAGAAAACTATACCTATAACTATCTAATCTTCAACTACATCAAAGACCACATAAGGATATATTTACCTAAGTAAACAGGAAGTACAAGCAACTTACAAAATCTATAAATGACAGAGATGACACCTATCTGCATGGACAGTCACCCAAAGTTCCATTATAATGTTGGGGTATCCATCTTCAGCCTAAAGGCCCAGAATTTCTTTTCATTTCAGTGAAGCAGGAACTCTGCTCTGCTCATTCATCAGTTCATTCTCCTTGAGTCCTGAAGAATGTCTAACTTTTTTCTCTGCAAAGTAAGAACCTGAATGACCATCTCAGCTTGTTCTGCCAAAGTTCAGAGATCACCTTCCTATGGAAACTGCATGTCCAGTTTAAACAGCATACTGTCAAGCAAACAATATAAGAATAGGTTCATGCCCAGTGGCTAACTAATACCACAAAGAAACTAATCTCCATATGAAGTTTCTTTGATGCCCATTTTTTTTTCAAGTGAATTGGTGCTGCTAGGAGCAGACCTGTCTCACTGCCCAGAAAAGTCTAAGTTCTTAAAACATTTTAAATGCCATGTTCTGTAGGTCTTAGAAGTCTTTGAGTGTTACCTATCTAATTGAAATATATCTTTGTATACCTAAAAATTCTAACTAGCTTAACTATAAGTTTGATTATCAAAGGTGACTATTAACCTGCATTTCTTAATTATACATTACAATTATAAAACATTTACATGAACATCATACCTTAAACAAGAATAGAAAAATACATACAGCATAACAAAATTGACCTTAAATTTGTATCAGTAAACCAAAGTCCATACCAATGCAAAACATTTTGAGATTAACAGCTGATTTCCTGATCTAAGTAAATTCAATAATCTAAATTTTTAAAAAATCATTCATATACCATATCCCCTTTTTTCTTCTTAGAAAGAGATTAACTATGACCATTAACCATTTATAATGGAAACAAACATTTATAAGAAATATTTTGGGAATTTGGGCGTAGTTTTCCATTACTACTTCCTGCTAATTATGGGGTGTTGAAAATCTCATGGGTTCTTGAGACTGGATCATAGTCTGCAGCCCTGAAGCTGATACCGTCATATTTTCCCATCAGAGATTTTTTTCAGGGGGTCTTGGTTGATGAAACCATATTTGCCTGGAAGCAATTCACAGGTTCTCATCTTCTGTGGAAACAAAAGCAAAACTCTTCCAAAGTAATAAATTTTTAGACACAAATTTCAAAATCAAAATACCTTTAAAATATATATTCTTGTTTAACTTAGTAGCCTTTGCATTTGCAATCCATTATCTTTCTGCAGTTAGCTCAATGACAGTTAAAAAAATTAAACGAAAATACAATCATAACCAAAATCCAGATTTTGTGTCTATTTTCCATTTTTACATGACTTATTATATTTTTATTACTCTATTTCTCTTTTAGGGACTTTCTCTACCCTCCTTCTTTTCTCTCTAAAGCCAATGTAACTTTTAAACCCATTGTAACCCATTTACAGGTTTTATTTTTCATCTGAATCTGTTTTATTGTGAATCCTTAATCATCTTTCATCCAGAAGGGCCTTTAAAATACACTCTCTTAACGAGCCATATAGTTTTTGCAGAAAAAGCTGAGTCAGGAAGTTCTCTTAAAGGGACCATGTCTCTGTTTGCCACCAGCAAAGAGAGCAGACCCAAGAAAATGCTGCTACTGAGACACCATCTTTGTTTCCTTTTTGTTCAAAATAAACAGAAACCTTAAATCAATCACTTGCTACTGAGTCTTTTGTGAGACTTCAGGAACTGACCTGGTTGCAGCTTACATTCCCTGCTGCCAGTCTGTCAGCACCATTTTGAATGTAGCCCGAATGCCATGCTATCTCTGTATAATGGCCCACTTTAGATACACAATATGGAAGCTGCTTTGGCTCAGTTTTTGAGATCTAGAACCCTTTTTAAACTTTCTCAGGCTTTATGTGGATATTCTGCCCACATTGGGTGCCATCTGTTACAATGTAGTTTCTTGGCCCTTGGCAGCCAGAGGTCCAGATCCACAGACCTGCCATCCCAGACCATTTGGCCACCCACTGCTGCTTAGCCCCCACCCAAAAAAATGACTCAGATGCTTATATTAAGTTCATGCTGTTTGGCCTATGGCTCAGACACATTGCTAGCTTGCTCTTACATCTTAAATCAACCCCTTCTCATTAATCTGTCTGCCACATGGCCTGTGGCTCACCTGTGTTCCTTACATGTTTCTTCTTGGGCACCTGGCTTGATCTGTCTGACTCTTCCCTTCCTTTCCTACCTATTCTGATTCCCCACCTACTTTTTCTATGGTGCCTGCCATGGGCCAAAACAGCTCCTTTATTTAAATATTGATATTCATAGCATACAGAAAGACATTCCCACATCACTATTGTTTTCACAGTGTAGAATAAACACATGCAGAATACTTATAAGAATTGATTGTCCTCATTAAACATACAATGTGATTTAAGGAACACAGATATTTCTATATCTATTCTGAATGGAACAATTAATTCAAAAACTCATTTTATTCAACTCTAGAGCTCAAAAGAAAAGGATTATCAAAAAGAGATGGCATCTTGTTTTCATCATTATTATCTTCTATCTATGTGACATCCCAGAGATCTTACACCAAAAAGCTTAGGTACTTATCTCAAATGTGAAACAAATAAACTGCAAAGAAGCTACTGTGTTTTAGCTGAGTTGAGTGCTTCCTTCTTGGAGTCTAGCTTTTACCATACCAAAAGGTGTTAGGCAGACTTCTGAAGAAGACCAATAGTCATACCCAGATGTGATGCCTGTGGAATGACAAGGACCAACATAGCATGATAACTCAAAGTTTGTCCTAGTGGCATGCATACCCTGCTAGTAACCAACAGACCTCTAATTAGGCCCATGAGCCCCCAATGAATAAGAAGGAAATCATGTCTCACACTAAATCTATCTACCTGTGACTAATGTAGTCATGGATTGTATATGAGAATATACTACAGACACTTTACAAAAAAATTAAAGGCATATGAATGAGAGAGAAAAAACAGAAATAAATGGGAGAATTTCAAGGGATGAAAAAGAAGTGAAGAATGATATAATTATAGTTTAATCTCAAAAATGAAAGAAAATGGCCTTTAAGAAGAAAACTACAAAAATATGAGGCCTTGGAGAGAGAACAGAGACAATAAGAAGGTCTAAAATCAATTAAATTAGAATTCAGAGACCTGGAGTCAAAACCTACCTTCTTTGCCACTTTCTGGCTGTATAAGTTATGCAAGTCATATATCCATTCTCCATTCTTTATTTGCATCTGGGGGCTCTTTTTTCACAAAGTGTAATAAATATTTCTGCGTCTGTGTTTTTCCCCCCAGAGGACTAAAATAAATGATTCATATAACTAGAAAGACACTGTGTAGCACTGGCGTTTTGAATTGTTTTTATATTAAATTCTACTACATACAATTGAAATTGCAATTTCTACAAAGCATTTTCTTGCAAAGCTACATGCATGAAGCTTCATTAACTTACTGCCTTTTCTAAGCTATGCCAAAACAAAACCTCACTTTTTTTTCTTTTTATAGGCATAAAGAACATAGTTTCTCCCATACTTTGTCCTTCTTTATACTTTCTCCAGTGCATTCCTTCCAGCCATGATATTTTTCCCCTTCTTTTCAATCTCATCCTATGATCCCCAGCTGAGATATGCAGCTTTCCTGTTATAGAATTTTTCTTTTTTTAAAAAAATTTACTTCTTATTTTTAAATTTTTTATTAATTCTTCAATTATTGTATAATATTGTTTAATCAGAATAACCTTTTGATACCTCTTAGATTGTCTCCAAATTCCTATCAATTCTACTTCACATTCTCTTTCTTTTTCAATTTTAAATATACTTATTTTATATACAATTTAAATATACTTATGAGATTATTTTCTCATTACTTCTAGGTATAAAGCCTGTCTCAGAGAATTGTTTATATGCCATATGTCACACCATTAGAGTAAACTGACTCTCCAAGCAGGATCAAATGTTGATAGTTACTCAACTAGGAGTGACCCATTATACCTTGCTTTTGTTCTTCATGCTGGTATTTTGTGTGGCTTAAGCTTGCTTAGTTCTTGTACTTGTCAAATTTACTTTGAGTTTTTATGTGAAACTACCTTGTTATGTCTGAAAACCCCTTTTTCTTTGATGTCATCTATTACTTGATTTTTACAATCCTTTTGCCCATTCTCCCAAAAGATTGCCTGATCCTTTAGAGGAAGCATGTGATACAGATGTCACACATTTAGGACAGCACTCTGAAGATACTAAAGGTATATTCTCCTTATATTGATTAGTCAAGATCTTTTCTCTTACTTACAATTTTCTGAAAGCTTTTCTAATGAAGATTGAGAAGATCAATGATCTATGGGTACCAATATCTTGTTAGGAGTCTTCTTAATAAGATATCCATTTAGCAGAAAGATAGTATTAGGTTTTATCCTAGGGTCTATGACCTATTTAGCCATGGGTTTTTGGGCCTCAATAAAAGTGTCCAGCATGGGTTCCATTTCCTGTATTGGGGCAAGAAGAAATTAGTTGGTTACCCCTAAAACATTCAAGTCACTATTGTACATGTAAGCTTATTTTACCAGGCAGATCATTATTGTTGTTTATACAGATTGAGGCCTGGTGAGAGTGATGAATTTTTTTCTAGTAGCAATGATAAAACCCTATGAAAATATAAATGCTGGCCAGTGTGTATGAAGCTTCTATCAGTATCAGCTAAAGTATTCCATGGTCTATGACTCAAGTATGTAGTGTCTTTAGAAATAGTCTCCATATCAAATTCTACATGGTAACATAGAGCAATGATAATAACCTGTAATATTTATGTGTCTATGGAACTTATCGATAAGCAACTCAAAAAGAGGTAACTTGTTCATAGATTTTGTATTAGGTGGCATCTTTGTATCTGCTTATAATATTGTCCTCCACAATAGGGCAACTCCATTAAATCTTTTTATATATTTATGTACACATGCGTATGTATCCAAGAGTGATATAGCTCAATAATGTAGTGTATCTATTCTATTTTTTTGAAGAAACACCACGCTGATTTCCACCTTAACTGTACTACCTTTTACTATAATCATCCACGTATAACTGTTCCCATTTCAGTGCATCCATGCCAACATGTGCAGTCATTTTTTTTATTGATCTTGGACATTCTCAGTGGAATAAGATGAAATATTTAAGTAGTTTATGTGCATTTTCTGATGGTTAAGGATATTGATCTTTTTAACCATTTGTGTTTTATTGGACAGGGCCTCTATTTAATTGCATTCCCTGTTTTTAGTTGGTTTTTGTCATTGATGTCATATATTATATATATTACCCCTCAGCTATATATGTGGTAAAATTTTCTTCCCATTTTATAGAATGTCTCATCACTTTAATTATGGTATCCTTTGTTGTACAGAAACTTATTTGTTTCATGTGGTCTTATTTTTCAGTTGTTTCTTTTATTCCCTGAGCTATCAGTGTCCTGCACAGAAGGCTCTTTTCTGTGCCAGTAAGCTGAAAATCATTCTCTCTATCAGAATCAGTATATCACTCTTTATGCTGATGTCTTTGATCCATTTGTAGTTAGGATTTTTTCACGATGAGAGAAGGAATCAAGCTTCATTTTTTAAATTGCAATTATCAAGTTGAACCAACATTACTTATTGAAGATGCTATTTTTTTTTCTCCAGTGTGCATGCTTGGCATCTTTGTCTAGGCCCTCAGTTCTAATCCACTGATCATCCTGTCTATTTTTATGTGAATACTGTTTTGTTTTTATTATATCGCTGAACTTTTTCTTTTAAACTGCAATAAAATTTTCTTTGAGCTTAAGAACAATAAAGAAAAACTATTTCTTTAGATACATAATTCATATATATGTACATGCATATATATATATATATATTTTAAAATAATTAAAGGATTGGGAAAATGATGAGAGTATAACTTGGGGATACCCTGAATCTCCTGAAATTTGGACCTTAACTAAAAGTTCACTGATCCACTGTACTTCATAAATCCCTACCCTAACTTGAAGGCCACAGTGAGGTACAGATAGATTATAGGCCCCAACAGGTGTGAATATTTTACTTTATCAAAGGTATAGTTACTTTAATAAATTGCAATAAGTCTTGTTGGGAATGTAATTTTAAAATGTCAATAATAAAACCTCTTTATACTGTATTAAGGCCCTACTTTAAGGGATCTGGCAGATTTAATTTCATGGATGTGAAAATTTTCTCAAGTTTGGAAAATTTTTCAAGTTTTATAATATTCTAGTGCTATGATTCAAGCTATCTTTTCATTCATGGTTTTAAAATTGTTCTTCTTATTCAGATTTCTTTCTATCAATTTCACTTCTTGGATCATGAATAGTCAGGGCAGATGTCTACAAAAGCCATATTATAAACATTGCTGAGACTTGACCCCTGCTACTTCAAGAAACAATTTAATGCATTAGATTTAAATTATTCATGCTTGGAAGCAAAATCTCTCATTTCTGGTCTAGAAAACAGAGGGCAATGACAAATGTGCTTAAGCACGGGCCCCTGTCTTACTATTCTATTTCTTACCATTTTGGTGAACACCAGGTCTTTAGGACACTTCTATTTTGGAAGATGAAAGTTTAAATGGAAAAAAAACTCTAGCATTTTAATTTTACTAAGCCTTTTAACCCAGTTATCAACACTAAGCAGACTTCCCAAGCCTATTTACAGGGAGCCATTTTGTCCCACACTTCAGCCAATAAAACAAACTAAATTCTTGACACACTTTTCAATTGCTCAAATAAATCCAAAATCTCTGCTCAATGATTTATATTGATAATCTCAGCCAGATCTGATTTTGTGCTGTCTCCAGCCTCATCCCAAATCCTTTAAATACATGCCTACATGTGCGCATCAAATTTGTCATAGAAAAAATTGGAAAAAATAAATTTTTTAATGTACATAGTATATTTCTCCATGGACATGTTTTACTTCATGTTTGAAGACATGTTCTCATGTCTGCTTTGAGAGCTAGAGGAAATTGTGAGTGAGCATCAGAATTGCCATGCTCAACATCTCTATGAGCAAAAATCATTGATGATTTTGCAGGGATTCTTGGGTTAATTCTTCAAGATACAGTGAAGTAAGCAGTAATACAAGAGGTTTGTGTAGAAACACATTCATGAAAAGAGTTGAGAGCCCACTTCCTTGGGTCAAATAAATCCACCAAAGTCTGAGAGCTTAATATATTTACCTCAAAAAGGTTTTCCCGCTCACCTCTATTTCTACCCATAAGACTTCATGATTTTCCAATCAATAAACTCATTTCAAATGTCTATATCTTTCAGCCAATTCTATTATAGTAAAAATGCATTTGTGTCCCCACATCTTAAAATTGTTACAATGTGGGCATTCATGTGATTTCAAGTTATACTTTTCCACTCAAGATGATCTGAATAATATGGTGGACTTTGTAGCCAGTCATTATGATAGAGTGTGATTGGTAAGTAGTGACTGAATTGACATTTTAGTGATGACACTATAAAGACAGAACAAGCTGGACAATAACTAAATTACTACCTTTAGCTTCTAAAAATGGCTTTCTGGCAGCAATGCCTACGTTTTTGAGAAGTACTTTTTTGGTTTAAGTCATTTTTAACAAAATTCTTGTTTCTTTCCTTTAGACAGTCACTATTTTGAGCAAAGTAAAGGGTTTTTTTTTGTTTGTTTGTTTGTTTGGTTTTTTTAACAGTAAGACTACACTTAACTGTGGCCATGCAAATATTGAGATTGTATTTAGATATTAAGTTGGCTTAGTAAAGTAGTAAAGATTCTCCTTCAAGATCCATGACTTCACTAGTGTGAGTAGTTAGGTAGCTTACCAGTAATAGGTGATTCCCAAGTGGCTAGGTTTCTTCATATGAGGCTCCATGGCTTGTAATTAATAACCTGTCAAAAAAATCCACTTTGGATGGCACAGGAGACTAATATGGATAGGAGACTAATATGAGCTGCTAGGCATGTAATTTGGAGTTGTACAATGTGTATCATACAAGCCAGAGTTAGGCAAATAATTGGAGAAAATTTTGATACAATAAAAAGTGTTCCCATCACAAGGCAACTGGTTGGCTGAAGCTTCATGGTGTTTAAGCAGAGTTTTAAATGCCTAGACAATGCTTATAAAAATGACTAAGAATCAGATTTATTTTCTTGTCTCTTACTAAAGGTTGCCTTTGTATATCTGTCATTTAGGTTGTTTTTTTAACAGATATAGATATATTTGCATATATTATTACTTCAGCCTTTTGAAAAGATCACATTCTATGCAAGTGTCTTCTTGGGACTATTTGAGGGTGGTGGCAGAGGTCAATGTATTGTATGGTTGACAAAATTTTGATTTGACACAATAAATAATGACTTCAATTCCTCAAAATGCATATGATGACAACAGATGTTTCAGGGTAATTTCGAGCCTGTCAATGGCACCCCTGGTACCATGATGTAGTGCTCATATTTTGGGTGCTATCCAAAATAATTTTTGTATGTAGCTTAAATTGCAAGGTAGTATTTTAAGATAAAGTTCTAAAGTAGTTCAGTGATGCAAAAATAGCTCTAACTGTTCTGAATATATTGAATTTTTTTCTTAAAGAAAGAAATACTGAATAATGGCATGATTTACTGAAAAAGCAGCTTAGATTGAACATGAAATTCAGATCACTGAGAACTGTTAAGTTCATGAATTACAGGAATATAATTTGTAAAAAAATAGAGGGAAGTATTTGAAAGGGTCTAATATAATGTGAATGATGCATAGTATGTGATTGGCCTTTTACTTTATTCTTAAAAACTTCCAGTAAATGGAGTACATTTTAAAAATGAAAGCCAAGACCAACAATGAAATTGACTACATGACTACAAATAATATAGCATTTTCTATCTCTATCTTTTTAAAGAATTGCAACTGATTATAGGTATATACTTTATGGTTAAGAATACTAATTTGATTTTTTTGTATTATGATGACATTTATTTTTATTATACAGACTAAAATGATACTTGAATTCCAAAAAGCAATGAATGGTTTCATTGTTGTCATATAAAGTAAATAAACTTTCTTTTAATTCCTTCATATATCACATTTTCTTCATTATTTTAGACAAAACTAAAGCTTTCTATTTGTCTAAATACTAATTAGAAAGCAGGCTTGGGTAGATTATAACTAAAAGATGACCTCAAAACAAAAGCTTCAGCTGACCTCATAGTGGAACTTGGAACTGGAGCAACATTTCAAAATTGTTCTGACTCTTGAGAGGGAAAGGACATTTACATGTCTCTATGGACATGTTATAAGAGAAAGGGGTATGTCTTGTAGATTGATCCTCTTCATAAGATAAAGACCTTAAGAAGATAACACCAAGTATGTTATTCAACTGTGACCATTGCAGGTGTGATCAGGAGGGCACTAGCAGAAGAATGTAGGAGCACAGGATTATGGCTACAACACACATGATGAAGTTACAGTATTACAGTTCTAGGAATCTTAATCCCTACTCCACCCAATCTAATTTGTTTATATGACAAAGCAGAGAGGCTGCATAATTTATTCAATCTGATTTTATTATACAGCCTTCATCTAGTAACAGATGGAAACAGACTCAGATGCAGATATCCATAGCCAAGCACCAGGCTGAACTCCCAGAATCCAGTAGAAGAGAAGGATAAGGGATTAAATAAGCAAAGGGTGTATGTATGCATGTGTCAGGATCATAATGGGAAAATCTACAGAGATGACTGAACTAAACTGATGAGAATTCTTAAACTTTAAACTGAGAGCTGTGGAGCCTACATGGGATTGGACTAGGCCCTCTGCATAAAAGAGATAGCTATATAGCTTGTTCTGTTTGAGGGGTTCCGAGAGTAGTATCAGGATCTAGCCCTGGTGCATGAGCCGGCTTTTTGGAGCCCATTACCTACGGTAGGATGCCTTGCTCAGCCTTAATGGAGCAAGAAGAGGTTTTGTCCTGCCTTAACTGAATGTACCAGGCTTTTCTGATTCTTCATAGGAGGTCTTATCTTTTTGGAGAAGGGGAAGGGAAGTGAGGAGAAGGCTGAGAGAAGAGGAAAAGAGATGAGAGAGGGATCTGTGGTTGGTATGTAAAATAAATTAAACATTTTCTTAAATAAAAAAAATACTCAATTAAAAAAGTCCATGATGTTTCATCTTTCCGCAGTGTTTATTTGTTCTGTTTATTTACTGTCCACATGACTGGAAATTTTGAAATATTTCCTTGCATGCATGTATTTAATAAAAATAGCATCATTGGTTTGATTGATTATGTTAGATGGAAAGAAGCTATAAACAAATGTTTTCAATAATGGTCAGTTTAACAGTTAATTACATTTTTTCAAATCAATGGAAATATAGTATTAATATCAGAAATGGCATTGCACAACAAGATTTGTGGCAATAATACTAGTGCAATTTCTTTTTCCCTCTACAGAAAACTATTTCTTACCACTATTTGCATACCATAAAATTATTAGAAATCTGTTTTATAATTTTGAACCATACTTATTCTTTTTCTTTACTCATCTCTATAACCCCAATAAATTGATACTTTTGTGATGTTTCTCATCTATATGCTATAAATTGGAAAAATTTTAAGCTTTATTTAGTGTTATTATAATTTTCAGCCTTCTTATTCAAGGTGCCTTCAATATTCATCAGTAAAATATAATAAATTTTCAAGGACAACAGCATATAAGGCCTTTTCCCTTATGAAGTGAATACTTATAAATTATACAATATTACTTAATGTTTTGATGACTGATTTTTCTGCTTCTAATATTTTCATCCTTAATCCCTCAGGAACAGTGCTATGATA
Organism: Phyllotis vaccarum; assembly: GCA_033318265.1. NCBI lineage: Eukaryota > Metazoa > Chordata > Mammalia > Rodentia > Cricetidae > Phyllotis > Phyllotis vaccarum. Next base: position 26,917,430 of record JARWLC010000013.1, on the reverse strand, counting down.
TAAATTTTTTACAAAATGATTGGATTGCATAATTCAATCCCTAAAATTTTAGAGAGGAATTTCAGCTTAAAATGTTATCTGACTAGAATAATTTGACATGGCATCTTTTCATTGTTAAAAAAAGAATTCAAAAGAGGCAGAAAAAAAGAAAATAATGAGCCCCCAAACTATAATATTTTGATGTATTTCTGACAATTATTTGATATAATGAAATTTCTGGCCTGGCTACTCCACAGTTTGGACTGCTCACCTCAGTTTATCTGGCCCAGCAATCCCAAAGTCCCAAAGAATTATACAGGCACTTATATTAAGTTCATGAAATTCGGCTAGTGGTTTAGGCACATTGCTAGGCAGCTCTTAAAACTTAATTCAACCCATTCTCATTACTCTGTCCTGCCATGTGGCCCATGGCTCACCTGTGTTCCTTACATGTTTCTTCTTTGGGCGTCTGGCTCGATCTGTCTCTGACTCCACCCTGCGTCTCTCACCCATGCTGCCTCTTGCTACAGTGTTCTTCAAGGATCAAAACAGCATTTTTATTTAAAGATTGATATTCACAGCATACAGAAACACATTCCCACACCAAGTACCTAGTAGGATTTAACAATAACAATAACTAGTTCAATTAAAATGAAGAATGTTTGCATTGTTCATCTGTATTTTGAAAGTAAAGTGAATCTGAATGTTGAGTGACACTTTTTACCTGTACTTTATTCTCTAGTCATTTATATAGAAATACAGAGTTCTTATGGCACCAGATTTACATTGTGAACCACTGTGGAAAAATATTATTAGGATTTCTAAGATGCAGATATTTTAATACAAAATTTTCATTTGAGAGTTGTTATTTTTTTACACGAAAGTAATTTAATAATTTGTTGACTGCAAACTATTTCTGTTTAATTCATGTGCATTCTTTTTATTTAAAGATATTGTGTCCATTTGTGTGATATTTAAGTTAAAGTATGAAATAAGATTACCAATAAAGATATATATTTATCATTACTCTCTAATATATCTATGGCTGAGTTGTGTGAACATAGTTAGATGAATATTGATATCTTGCTCTTAGACTATATTGTATTTTTTTCTAATGCAAGTCTGATTTAAACACACTTAATACCTCAAACAATTTAAATTTTTTAAAGAAATCACACTATCTATATTTTTAATATATGGCAGCCAGAGAGCTAACATATGTTTGTTTTTATTTCCCTCCTCTATAAAAGTAGGGTTAAAAGAAAATAATGCCCATCTTATTGTGAAAAAAGTTGTGATTTAATTCTTGTACGTGAACTTCAAGGAAAGTTTCTAACCTAATTAGTAGCCTGAACTCTCCTCCAAATATAAAGTAAAGTTCTGAAAGCAAAGCTATGTAATAATTATTATATCTGGTAAGAGCACAGTGAACTGTGGAATCCAGCAGTTGGCAAACAGGAACAAAGGCACTCCTATGATAAAGTACTCTGTTATTCAATCAAGGAGGATAAAATAAACAAATAAGAAGTAGCAAGCACCTCCTAAATTTTTGTTACTTATAGTATTTATTTTGACATAATTATTACAAATTTAATCGATATGGCTAGAGAGACACCCCCCCCCCAAAAAACATACCTCTTTCAAAATTAAGCTGCATTTTTCATTGTCTTCCTCTACTTGGATTGAGAAATGGAATTGGGTACTGTTGTATATGGTAAATCAGGGTCAGTAAAGTTAAGATTTTTATGGATATAAAGCTAAAATTAGGAGATTTAGAAAGTAATTAAGTTGTGGAATGATAATGCCACAAAATTTACCCAATCCTTGACTTCTCTTTAAACCTAATGCATACAGATTAGGCCCCATGGCACATACGCAGTCTTCTACCAAACATTGGTAAGTAAGGGACCTGTTTAAAGACAATATATATTATTGAACTGGACACTGGACAAAATCAAAAACATCATTCAAGTGATAACATAATTTGACTATCAAAGTAGTAGACAAAATAAATGGTGAAAGATATCAGAGAAAATTAATTTGCAGTTACATGCTATGGGTTGAATTCTATCCCTCAAAAATTTAGTGTCTGTAAATTTCACCATATTAGAATGAATGACTATATTTGAACATAGTATCTTTAGAGAACATGTTAAGGAAAATATAGTCATGAAATTGGACCCTGATACTAATTTTATCATAAGAAAAAGAAATTCACACCTAGACATTGAGGAGGAAGATATCATGTAGTACCTGGGGTACTTGTAGATCTATAAGTCAAAGAGAGAGATGTACAAGAGTCTTACTTGTTTTTAACAATTGTTACTCAGACACCTAATAGAACTGTGAGAAAACTCAAGTCTTTTTTTGAAGATAATAACTTTGGTATGAATTAGCCTAGGAGCTCTGGCAAACTATTATATGCATCAAATGATTTCAATAACTATGAATTTCTCATAGGAAACCATGAAAATCAAAAGAGTAGAATAATTCTTAAAGAATAGAAAAATATAAAGTGTCATTCAGAGAGCTATGCTTCATCAATACTGGCAAAATAAAGACATACTACTGTGGAAGAAAAAATAAAAAATTGATATTATGAATAATTCTCTGGTTCTTGCATAATCTTAAGCTTACTATAATGCTATCATTTTGTGCAGCTATGATGTATAATAATTAAAATAATACATTATCATCAATAAAATGTGTTAACAAAACAACAAAGAGTACTTTCCTGCCTAAAAAAAAAAAAAACAGTGAAATATGTTGAGACCAACAGAAATCAAAACAAACAAAACTTTGAAACTTTGACAATGAGTGACATGTCAAACAGCAAGTGTGATATTGCAAATAATAGATTGTTTTTCTCCTTCAATTTATATTTGGCATTCCTAAAGTCTTATCAATATGACTGCTCAATTAAACATGCCAAAGTGAGCTGGAAAAAGACCTTGAGTCTCAATACTTCACAAAGAACTACAGAAAAAGAATGCTGAGAATAGAAGTAGTCTTTCTTAGATAATAGCACACTGATTGTTTATCCAATACCCAATGGCCACTCCTAAAAACATACATAGGTACAACATTATACAGACTAAGCAGGTTATATTTAAGAACATGTTTTTATGTTAACATACATATATGCACATAACAACAATTAATAAAGAAGAGCTGATGGATTTTAAAAAGAATAAGAAGAGGTAAATGTGAAGATTTGAAAGAGAAAAGGATAGGGTTGAAATGAGTAGTTATACTGTATTCTCTGAAAGAAATAATTATGCCTGGCATTGGTAGCATATGTCTTCTTTTCTTTTTTGTATGTTCATATTATTATTATTTTATAAAAATTGTCTTTTTATCTATGTGACCCCTGCTCCCCCTCCCTTCCATCCTCCCAATCCCTCCAAGTCAGCCTCCAGCATTCCCCTCCCCATCCCCACCCCCCCACCAAAAGGGCAAGAAATTCCAAGGTGAGTCAATTCAGCATGGCATATGCACTCCAGGCAAGTTCAATTTCCCATCCAAAGTCCAAAGTCAAAACTGGGTTAGGTGTTCCTCTGCAGAAAATGGGTTCCAAGGAATGTCCAGGAACACAGTCTGATCCGAGTATTTGCCTTTAATACCAGCACTCACTTGGGAGGCAGATCTCTGAGTTTGAGGAAACTCTGGTCTACAGAGTAGGTTTAAGGATGGCAAGGCCTACACAAAGAAACCTTAATTCCAGAAACAAAAACAAAATTTAAAAAATGCATCTGACATTCGAAAGAAAGACATTATAATTCAATTTCAAGGTTTTACAATAGAAAAATAAGAAAAAATTAATGTATTATATATTGAGAGTGAAATAACCTATAGCATCATAAAATTTCTATATTCTAGTTGACAGGGTAAAACAGCAATTCATATAAATTATCAACAATTATATTTGTACATTACAATCTTCACTGCAAATTATAATAAAGCTATATAGCCAAACTACAATATGCAATTTAAAATAACATGCACTCATATGAAATGTTAAAGAGGTTGAATGTACAGTAGTTTTTCTGGATGTATACCACATTTAAATCATTATGAATTAGAAAAATGATTAAATATTGTATTAGTAATTTTACTTTCCTTATTGCCATGAGAAGATATCTGTTCAAAGCAACTGAAGAAGGGATTAAGATTGGCATATACTTCAGTGTCTACTCTATTGTGGCAGGGAAGTCAGGGTAGCAGATACTTCATATAAACTGATAATATTACATCTATAACTGCAAAGGAGAGAAAGATAAATGTTTATGTTTAGCTTACTTCCTTTTCTTTATTATCTCTGACCTTACCCCATTCAAAGTTGACTCCCAAATACAGAGTAGGCCTATCCTTTCCAAGTAACCCTTTCTAAAAATGCATTCATAAGTCATATATATTATTTAAGAGTGATTCAGTCAAACTGAAAATGAATAACCACCACAGTCAGTATCATCCTCAAGATTATATAGATGCATTTATGAAAACATAAGATAAATTATCAATAATTCTTATAACATTGTTTAAATTATATTTTTGCAAAACAAAATTTTTGAAGTTAGAAAATCAGTATTACACAAATAACAAAAGTATTATTTCCAAAATATATTATATAGCTAAGAAAAATATGTGCATAAATAATCAAAGTCCTAGAGTGATTAAATGCTTAAAAGATAGCAAAACTATATTTTGAGAAAAGAGGCCATTATTTTTTCTTAAGTAATTAATAACCAGCTCAAATAAAAGCAATGGCATAGTATATTTAGCAACATTATCCTTGAATTTAATCATATTTACATCTAACAAATATCATAAACAACAGATTCACAATTGTCACAAATGTCTATTGAAAGTTTTCTAAGAGTGGTAATTTCTGTGGTCATGAAATAGACCAAAGGAAATGAAAAATCAACTATATCATATAAAATATTGTTTTCTTAAAAAAGGAAACAACTAGAAACCACTAACAAAAGACCAGCGACAATTGCATCTTGGAGAGGGGAAAGACGGAAAGAGACAAGAAGTCCTATCCCTAAGGTACTATTGCTACTGTTCACTTCTAGGAGTTGGAAAGACAGGTTTGTTTTTTTTTTGTTTGTTTGTTTGTTTTTTGCACCTGAGAAGTACTCCATAATCTGGTAGAAGACCACATACCTAAAAATATATGGGGTTAACACACACAGACACATACACACAAAAATAAACAAAAGAAACAAATTTGGCTGGTGTCTAAGGGTATTCTATTCTAGTTGTAGTAACAAAAACTTAGAGCCAGATCTCAGGGAAAGGATGAGATATCAAAGAGAAGAAACACCACAGTCAAATCTCACCCAGATATCTTCCAACTACCTCAGCCTCATTCCTTGTGGCTTCTAATGTTCCATCTGTCTTTCTACACCTGCCTTAATTATCTTCTTTGCCCAGCTGTTTCACATCCATGTTACAAATAAAGGAACTGGCTACTATTATTTGGTAGTTAAGCCTTGAACTCACAGAAACACAGAAAAATCCCCTCTGTCTCTGGAGCTATGGGATTAAAGGCCTGGCACTACCACTGCCTTCTTGGGAGCCTAGAACTTCCTCTGTAAACCTGCTGGTCATAAACTCAGATCTGCTGGGATTAAAGGCATAGGTCAATACTTCCAGTCTTTCCCTGTACTTGGATTAAAGGTGTAAGTTACCACTCTCTGGTCCTCTGTAGGCAGAGATTTTCTTAAAATACACCAATCCAAGATTAATATTTATTAAAATATAAGCCAACACTCACACACAGGTAACAGCTTATACAGGTGCCTGATAGACTGAATAATCCATATGAAGGACTATGGATGCTGAACTGGTCTCTCCAGCAGTCAGGAACCAGGAAAAATGGGATTCCCAAGATCCCAGCAGCCCCTTATGAATGGAATTGGCCACTCCCCCTTCATCCTGGCCTGGGTCCCTGGATAAGCATCTTCAGACCTTATCAGCAGACACCTGAATCCCACCACATCTCCCCCTTTTGTCTAACTAAGAAGGTTCTAAACTAAGAGTATATATAACAGGAATTATTATGAAATAATATCTAGGAGAGGATAAGGCACAAACTACAACCAAAACCTAACACATATAACGTGCATCACATATTTCTAGAATATTGGTAGATGGTAGAGTGTATAAATTATTTCAAAAATGTTCATCTGGGAAAGTGAAAATCCAACATCTGAATGTTCCTTGCTAAGGGATAAGAGGGTAGTAACCTTAAATACCTATTCTTCAACCCCTTCAAGACCTGAGAAGGAAAATGTATGACCTGAAAGTCAGAAGCACATGCAAGTAGTAGCTTCCAAAATTTGGGAGAGGACAGTGACACAGCTACCTGGTTTTGTGCACCTTTGGAGCATCCATCATATTGGCTACAGGCCTATGGTATCTGACAGATCTTTTCACAAGCAGGGCAACTTTGGAGGGACTGTCTTATCCTGTCCAGGCAAGTTTCATCAGTTTGATCCATCTTCTTCATCCAGCTTGGATATCATGTTTGTACCATCAGCAATCAAGGTAAGGGCAGTTCTTTACCAAACCGGCCATTCTCTGCCAAAAGGACAAACTCCAAAGGAGTGTTCTTGATGCTCAACACCATCTCGGGAAAGGAACAGTGATACCAGGAGTCGTCGCATCTCTTGCAGCCAAACTCCAAGTAACCAATGTTAAATGCCATATTCTCTGAGTCTATGAAATGGTTGAAGACTCCTGTCTATCTATAATATTATAACCTGTATCTGAGAGGACTGTGACATGGCAACTTAATGTTGACTGCAGTTTTTATCATCCTAAGGATTAAAACCTGTACTATAAAATTAGATTACCTGTAAAGGGGTGTATAATCTCTGAATAATGACTTTTAGTATGACTATCAAAAATTAGCCAGGGGTATACATACATACCATGTAAAGTGGCAACAGTATTTTAGACATGTATATACATATATATCATCCAAACAGACGTATATAAAAATCTTGTACATATATCATAACCAGTGCACTCATACATTATATCTAGTATAGTAAAATGAAGTTAGTAAATGTATAGTGGCCATGACAATAATGTGCAAATATTTTAAACAAAGGTAGAAACATACATAAAACATAACAGTTACAGATTCAATTTTACATAACAGTTACCGATTCAGTTTTATATCGATGTACAAGTTGCTTTGGTTATATGAAGCAATTTCAGATTTAACTTTGTACCAATATACAAATTGCCTCAATCAAACATATAAAATGGTTTCACATTTGTATTAATATACAAATGTCTGTGCCAGTACAAATTGTCTTTAGCTTAGCCCATATATTTGGCTAAAAATTGTTTATAGGTAGGTAGAACAATCTACCTTTATCTATCCTATCTATTCCCCTTTCTCTTTTTAAAAAGAGATACTTGAGGCTATATTATTGTTCTGTCTTCAACCAAATTTTTAACATATCTATTCTATCAGAATAATAATTTCCCACAACCCTCAGAGTACAAAACTTATTGGGAAAGGGGGCATAGTCTATCATAAGGTTGCTTCGTGCTGACGTAAAGACGATGGCATCCCTTTGGGATCCTTTAAAAGCTAAAATAATGATTAAACTCTAATGTACTCACTATACACATCTATAACCACTCTCAGAGTACTGAGTAAATCCATCTGGAATTCTTATTAGAAATGTGATCCGAAGGATAATCATAGAGAGCTATCTTGCAACCGTTTTTGAATAATCTATTTTCTAAAATCAATCATTGATTGGTGTACACCAGGTTCTTGATTTCTCTATTTCTGCCTCTGTATGCCTGCCTGCTGGTATATCTCTTTCTCTCTTTATCTCACACTCTCTCTTTTATTCCTGTTTCACCAGTAAGAGTCGTGATGGGGGCCTCATCTCAGTTCCAGATTCTTTGTAGATAGTTGATAGGAGGAAATGTTATTTACAATGGAAAAAGTAAGCATTGTTGATAACCAAAGAAGGTATTTATATCCTTTATGACTTCATGAGAAGATTGTATAAAGACAGGATATTTGGAAGATACAGATACAAAGAGAAACAAGGTTCAAGATGAAGTCACAATAATATTGGTCCCTAAACATTCCAACTGTCTTCTGTCCCACACCAGGTGGCTTTTCTGATATGAGACAGAATCTCCCACATTTTCTTTACCAATATGCTTGGGTTTAGAGAGGGAGAAAGCCACTTGCTCCCACTCCAAATCCAGCCCCATTAATAGTCAAATAAGGACCACAATTTTTTTTTGAAACAGGTGTAGATATAAGATGCAAAGCTATAGAAACCTCATACTACAAATGGCAGCCCAACGTGGGGCAAATATGCCCACATAAAGCCATAGAAAGCTTAAAAAATAGTCTAGAGCATAGGAACTGAAGCCCAAAGCAGCTTCCGAGTTGTGTCTCTCACATGGCCTGTGGTAAAGAGACTGAGTGGTATATGGGATTAAATTATAAAATTCTGTGTTTGCTACATGGAACTGAAGGTGAACAAGGCCAGTTCCTGAGTCTAGATGTAAGCAAAGAGCTTGTATGGTGGATTTAAGGTTTCTATTAAAAAGGACAAAATGGGAACAGAATCAAAAATGGCTTCATAGTGTAGATATTTTCTAGGATCAGCTCTTTTTGCTGGAGCCAAAGTGAGGCTTGGCTTTTTAAAGAGAAGCTTCCTGATTCAGATTTAGAGGCAAAACACTTGTGAGTATTTTAAGAGGCCCTGCTGCCTAATACTTAAATGGAGTTAATGAGCAGAAGATGGCAAAACTTTACTTGGTAATTATATGGACCGTAAAATTCCCCAGAGTACCTGGGTTAAATTCTATGAAGCTGGAGCTGGGTGGAACCATCCACCCATCCTACCAACCTTGAATCCTGGCAGATTAAAGGTGTGTTCAGAAACAGAAAGAAATAGAAGAATCTGGGTGGAGTCAATCACCCTAGTCAAGCAAAGGTGTGGTCAGAGACAGAAAAAGTTAAGAAATAAATATACAGTAAAGACAGTTTTTTTTTAAAAAAAAAGTCTAAGTGGTTTAGATTGTGTTGAAAATATAGATACATAGGCTTAGAGAAAGAACAGAAAAGGTAGAGAAAGCCTTTAAAAATAGAGTAAAATAAATAAATAAAAAAACCACGTAAAGATGGGAAATACAACGAATGTATGGATACTGTATATTATTGTCTTATCTGTAAGCTTCTTGACTGAAAATGAGTTAGTAAAAGCTGCTAAAAGACAGTTGATTATAAATGCTGTTAGAATAATTCAACCTATATATTTTGTAAATGAATCGAGTTTAAATCTGAAATCCAAAGATATGCTACTTTGGAGAAGAGGTTTTTATTTTATTTTCACAGAAATTGAGAGACTGTGGATTTATTCCTGGATAAAGAACATAAAGTTTGATAGAGGAAGACCCCCTGAAAAATCTCCAATGGAAATGGATGGCCCAGATGATTCAGCATTTCAGAACACCTCTGTGAAGTTTTCAGAGCTCTGTATCCAGAACAATTTCAATGAGACTGGCTGAGATGACCCAGTCTTACAGACTACTTCACTAAAGACTTGTGCATAATCTTACATTTTTTTTTGGATTCCCATGAGATTGCCATTGTCTCCATTCAGCAGGAAGTAGCCTAGAGAACGATGTCCACATTTCCAAAACATGGAATGTGGATGTTTGTGTTTATTTACAGTGTTGTTTATAAGTTGTTGTACATAAGGGGGAAATAGAATATTAGATTGGGGTTCTTTTTGTTTTAAAAAGAGAAAGTGGGATATATAGGGGTATTGTGTTGCTTCATTGTAAATAATTGTCCCACCCACTGGTTTAATAAAAAGCACGATTGGCCAAAGGCAGGCAGGAAGTATGTGGGCAGGACTACCAGACTAAGAAAACTCTTGAGAACAGGACGCATAGAGAGAACACCAGAGAGAAGCCGAAAGAAGCAGAGGATAACCATGCTGCTGTGAAAAAATGTACCGAGCCACATGGCTGAACAGGTTAAAAGTCATGGTTTAGATTAAGGGTACAGAGTTAGCTAGCTATATGCCTAGGCCTTAGGCTGATCAGCCTAAAACTATCATATGCATCTGTGTGTCTCTGCTGGTCTGTGGGTCTTTGAGTCATAAATCTTGAAGTTAGGTCTGAGGGTCTGTGGGTCTGTGGGTCTAAACCTTGAGGCTAGGCCCAAAAGTCCGGGCCAGATACCTCATAAAACACAAAGGAGTGAGAATTGAGAGATTACCCAGTAGTTCATATTTGAATCAGTTGGTCTCATAGTCCGTTGTTTACATTCCTTCATCATCGTTCTCTCTTCCATTAAAGGCAGTTGTATCCATTTTCCTGTAAAGGCAAAATTGAGACCCTGTTCTGGTCTTGTTAAATGTTTTTTTTTCCTTACCATGTATCCATTTGTCATATCAAGGATGAGTAATTACTTCTCCTCCTCAGGAAGGGACTCCTTTTCAAAGCAGACCTTTATTAATTTTGTCAGTACCCATATCTTTTCTTTTCCTGTTGAAACAAAAGCAAAACCCCTACCCCATCGAAGCACATATCTCAGCTTCCATTCTGAAGTCAACACATCCTTGAAGTAGATGTGTTGGTTTATCTCAGAAGATTTCTCCATTACCCAATGTCTCTCAGCAGTTGATGTTCCCTTTTCATCAGCATTAAGAAAATTCAAAGTCAATAAAGCACTGTGCAACCTCTCCCTGGGTTTTCTCATTTCTTTCTTTTGTTTATAAAGCATCTGTTTCTAAGTGCAGTGAGATCTCTCCACAACTGCCTGTCCTGTAGGGTTGTGCAGTATCCTTGTAGTATGCTTTATATTATAAAATCCAAAAATCAGCTTCATTTTTTGGGAAATGTAAGCTGGAACATTGTCAGTCTTAATCTGAGCGGGAATTCCCGTTATGGCCTTGGCTTCCAAAAGGTGAGTAAGTACAGCATCAACATTTTCAGAACTCAGGGCAGTCGACCATTGCATTCCAGAGTAAGTATCAAAAGAATGATGTACATATTTCATCTTTCCAAATTGTGGAAAGTGAAACACATCCATTTACCAGATCTAATTTCTCTGTGTACCCTTAGCATTACTTAGTGCAGGTAAAGATGGTTGGTTATAGAAAGAACAAGTGTTACAATTCCTTACTATTTCATTTGCTTGATGACAAGTGATGAAAAACTCTTCTTTAGTCCTTTGCTACTAACATGATGTTTCTCATGTAATTCTGTGACCTCTAGCACTTTTCCTATCAGCAACTGATCAATTTTGTCATTACCTTGTGGTAGAGGGCCTGGGAGACCTGTGTGTGCCCTGATATGGGTTATGTACATAGGAGGTATCCTATTTCTGATGAATCCTGCAGTTGTATAAACAGTAAGGGCAAATCTGTATCATCAGGAATAAAGTCAGAAGTTTCAATATGTAAAACAATTCCTTCTGCATACTGAGAGTCAGTAATTACATTGAGAGTCTCTGTAAAATCCAACAACACCATAATGATTGCATATAGTTCTGACTTCTGAAAAGAGTTAAAAGGGCTCTGAGCCACCTTAATTAAGTTTTCCCATTTGTAACCAGCCTTTCCTAAGTTGTTCGCATCAGTATAAAATGTTGGAGCTCCAAAAATGGGTTTTTCCTGTACCACATGAGGAAAGATCCAAATAGTTTCCTTTATAAATGGAATTCTCTTACTTTGAAGATATTTATTATTAATCTCTCCTAAAAATTCACTACAAGCCTTTTGCTAAGGTTCACTGTCTGCTCATAATCAATCAATTTCTTCATTAGTCAAAAGCACAACAATTTCTGCAGGGTCCTTCCCAGTCAATTGGTGAAGTCTGAATTTACCTTTAAAAATCAGATCAGAATTTTTTTGATATATGTTTTCAGCCTCTTGCTTGGCCTATCCGGCAGAAATATTCATTATACCATAATATTTTCTCTTTGCATTAAAAATACTGTTGGAGATTTTCTAAAGGGTAAAATAATCAATATGCAATCTAGGTATGGATCCACACAATCCACATGTGCTTCTTGAAGTTTCTTTTCCACCAACTCTAATTGTCTTTTGGCTTCATCAGAGAATTCTCTTGGATGATATAAATCCTTTTTCTCATCCGAAGTCTTAAATAAATTAACTAGTTCATAGTTTTGTATAACAATAATGGGCCATAGATGAGTAATATCTCCTAATAGCTTTTGAAAATTGTTGAGTCCTCAATTTATCTCTATTCAATTTCACATTTTGTGGCCTAATTTTCTGTAAACCTATTTTATATCCTAAATAATTGATAAAATCTCCCCTCTGTACTTTCTCTGGGGCAATTTGTAGAACCCAATCAAGCAATATTTTCTTTAGTTCTTCAAATAATATTTCTAATGTGTTTGGGTTTAGATCTGCCAACAAAATATCACCCATATAATTGTAAATGATAGATTGTGGGAGGCGCTTCCGTGGCACTTCTAGTGATTGTTGTACAAAATATTGGCATAAGGTGGGACTATTCAACATTCCTTAGGGAAGGACCCTCCGTTGGAACCTCTTAATTGTACATGAATTATTAAGAGTAAGCACTGGGAAAGCACATTTCTCTTTGTCCTGTTCCTGTAAAGGTATGGTAAAAAAAAAATCCTTCAAATCAGTAACTGTAATAGGCCATCCCTTAGGTAACAGAGAAGGCAGAGGAATACCAGATTGTAAAGAGCCCATAGGTTGAATCACTTTATTAATTGCTCTTAGATCCATCATCATCCTCCATTTTCCAGATTTCTTCTTGACAACAAAAACAGGAGAATTCCATGGACTTGTTGATCCTTCAATATGCTAAGCCTGTAACTGCTCTTGTACTAACTTTTCCAAAGCCTGAAGTTTTTCTTCTGTCAAAGGCCATTGCTGAATCCAAATAGGCTTTTCTGTAAACCATCTCAAAGGCAGCACTCTTAGTGTCCTTTTAGGTTCTGCGGTTATTGGGCAATTCTTTTGTACAACCTGAACAGCTGTTGTATTTTCTTCATAGCACCTTAAAGCATCATTTTGGAAAACATAATTGAGTCTCCGGTTGATATCAGAACCTGGAGGGATTTTAATCTGGGTATTCTATTGCAGTAGTAGGTCACAACCCCACAGATTTACCACTATGTCGGCCATATATGGCTTCAACTGTCCTTTCTGACCTTCTGGTCCTATGCATTTGAGCCATCTTGCACTCTGTTTCATCTGAGATATTGTTTCAATACCCAGAAATTGGATATCCATTGCCTGTAAAGGCCACCTTGGATGCCATGATTGTGTGGTTAGGATCAAAACATCAGCCTCCGTGTTGACTAAGCCCTGGATATAAATATTATTTAACTGTATTTTCAATTTTGGTCTTTGTTCATTTATTGAAGTCTGCCAAAATATTTGTTTTGTGATTCTTTTTGGAACTTCTAATTTCTCTCTTGAATTCATTCTATTATCCAATGACGTATGATCTTCTAGATCAGGCATTGGATGTCCTACTCATCTTGAGGATGCTGACCTTCCACTTTTACTGGATATAATCTTACCTTCCCCTTGACTTTGGAGTCTGATTTTTGGGGGCTTCCCGGGGGAAGCTTTGAGAGGTGTTTTCCGATGGTAAAGAGTTGCCTTCTTTATCCCTGGTAGACCTACATTCATTAATCCAATGTTGTCCTTTGACACACATTCTGCATAACCCAGAAGGCAATGGCCTTCTGTTCAAATCAAACCTAAAATGGGTATTATTTCCAAAAGTACCTTGTCCACAATTCCATCTTATATGGCCTGGTTTACCACAGTTGAAACAAGTGATGTCTTGGCTCCTCACCCTAACATTAGCAATGGCTTGGCCTACCCAATTCTCCTCATTGCAATGGAGAGATTCAGCATTTATTGCATATTGAATCCATTTTTCTATTGGTGCATATCTGATTTTTACAGGCATAATTATTCTTTTACATTCTAGATTAGCATGATCAAAGGCCAGAGAAAGTATTAACTGAGTCCTAACTTCTGGTTCTGATACTGTTCCATGTACAGCCATGGTAAGCCTCTGTAGGAAGTTGGTATAAGGTTCTTTTAAGCCTTGTTTGACCTTAGTATAAGGCTCAATTTTCTGACCCAGGTCCAAAATCTTTTCCCAAGCATTCAGTGCAGCAGTATGGCATAGCAATAAAGTATTCTCATCATAAGTAGTTTGAGCCTTCACATCAGCAAACATGCCTTCACCAAGGATTTGGTCCTGAGAAGCAAAGAAACCCCTAATTTTTCCTTGTTGTTCTAAGGCCCTAGCCTCCTCCCTAAACCAGCTTCTCCACTGTAAATTTTGACTTTTGTCCAAGAAGGTGGTTAGCTGCATCCAATCATGTGGTAAGATTCAATTTTTTGTTGACCATTTAGTTAGGAGCTGTTTTACATAAGTAGAGTGTATACCATGTAAAGATATTGCCTCCTTAAAATCCTTGATATCTCTCATATGTATTGGCTCATAACTGTACTGTACAAATTTCAAGGACCCCCCCCCAAATGCTTTCTTTGTCTGAACAGTAGCCAGGAACAATGGTGGTGGGGAAGGGGGTAGCCCCGTCATGTTTACCCCCTTAGGTAGAGTGTCTCCAGTACCGTAATATCCCATCGAGGGTTGACCTGAACTGTTCTGAGCATAAGATACATTGTTACCCTTTTCTGGTACTGCAATATGGCCTCAGTCAGTGACCAGTGACCTCTTGTGCTAGTGGGTGGGCAGATCGACTGCAGGGCGGGCAGGGTGGGCAGGGGACCACGCTTGTGCTAGGGGCGACTGTGCTTTAAACTTGCCCAGGTCATGGCTCAGTCGCAGGCAGAGACTGTGCTTGAGGAAGTTGCAGTGGCTCCGAGGCAATGACTAGGAGCCTCCACTCAGTGCTGAGAAAAAACCATGCTGAGGGGCAAAGGGGTGACCCAGGGCTCAGTTCTGCATGCTAGACAGGTATGTCGGAGAATGGGCCCGGCAGAATCAGCTGGGTAGCTGCTGGGATATGGCTCAACTGGTGCAGGTAGGGGACCACCCATTACTCTGTTCTGCAGGTTGGCTAGAGAGTAAGCAGTGGAGCCCAGTATGAAGGAATGACAGGCCAGTGAGGGAGGAAGGTTTAAGCCCATCCACTGGAGTGCAGGTTCCCAAAGGTGAACACTCTGCCTGTCCTCTGCTTTCCAACAGTGTTCAAAACACAAATGGACCACCTATGCCCATGGGCACAGGTCCGATGAGGTTGGGCTGCCAAATGAAGGAAGTAGTTCTTTAAAAATACCAATCCGAGATTAATATTTATTAAAATATAAGCCAACACTCACGATACAGGTAACAGCTTATACAGGCACCTGATAGACTGGATTATCCACACAATGGACGATGGATGCTGAACTGATCTCTCCAGCAGTCAGGAACCAGGAAATGGGGCTTCCCAAGATCCCAGCACCCCCTTATAAGTGTGGTTGGCCACTCCCCCTTCAGGAGCCCTGGACCCTGGATAAGCATCCTTGGACCTTATCAGCTGACACATGAATCCTACCACAATCCTCCTGTATTGACTGTGGGTATATCTCTTCTCTGATATTTCATACTGTTTTTTTATTAAATATGTAACATATCATCAAAAACTATGACCACGGTACCTCTTAGAAAAATATAATTGGGCTATCTCCCTTACAATTTTAGAGGTTTATTTCATTAACATCATGATGGGGAGCCAGGAATCATGCAGGCAGACATGCTGATGGAATAGCTGAGAGTCCTACATCTTACAGGTAACAAGAAATTGACTGTTGGTCACACTAAGAGAAGCTTGAAAAAAATATAACTCAAGTGCTCCCACAATGACAAACATCCTCCAACAAGGTCACACCTTCTAATGGTACCACTTGCATTGGGGGTCATTTTTTTCAAAACATCACATTCCACTTAATGGCCCCCAAAGGTTTATAGCCTTATTATATTGCAAAAATCCTTTCAGTCAAACTTCAAAATTCCCCATATTATATAATAGTATATAACTTGTTTGTTTCAAGGTCTAAAGTATCTTCTGAGACACATGATAATCACTTAACTGTAATTCCTCTGTAAAAATAAAAATCAGTCAACAGATCACATACCCATAACATGAAATAGCACAAGATATATGTTACCAGCCAAACATGCAGGGAATGGGACACAGTGAAGAAATACTGAAATAAAGCAAGACAGAAAACTAACTGAGAAAACGCCAAACTCTATATCTTTAAGTCTGATGTTAAAACACTATTCATATACCCAACTAAATTCAGTTTTGTTTACTAAAACATAATTCTTTCTCTTGGATTTGTTCCACTCCCTGTTAGCAGCTTTTCTTGATAGGTATCTTGTGATGCTGGTATCTCAAACATGTTGGATTCTCCAAGGAAATCCAGGCTTTAACTTTATGTCTTCACCTAATGGCTTTTCTATTAAGTATCTGTTCAGTGGCATTCCTGATACAACCCTGGCAACAGTGTTTATATTCAATAGCCCATTTCTTTTATTCTTAACTCTAAAGGCAGAACCACAACCATATGGCTGGAGATGCCAAGTTCTACTGCTTGCTGGAGCTGAATGTTGGGCACCTCATTCAATTCAAAACTCTTTCTTCTGCTCTCAAAGCCTGGTTATCCTGAAACAAGCTCTGAAGACCAGGCTGAACTCAAATTCAGAGATCTACAAGACTTTGCCTTCTCAAGGCTTGGATTAAAGGTGTGTACTACCATACCTGGCTATAAGCTTTTCTTTAGTATTTATTTTTCCTCTCAAATTGGAAATTTAGGTTGGTGGGATTTTACCCTAAGGTACACACTCCCTTTTTATTTATTAAGTGTTTATCTGATTTAACACACGATTGATAAGATAAAAAGGTAGATCATTGAATATTCTTTTAAAAAGGAATTCTTTCTTTTTAAATATTATACATTGTTATTGATCTTTATATATTGATACAAACTTTAAAAAATTTTTGTTAGAACACACTGCATAGATATTTCTACTCTTGTTCAAAGTATTGTACCTGTACAACTTGCTTAACAATGTAAATCAAATTGCTAGTACTTGAAAATTATTATTACAGAGTATTCAGGATAATAAAGAAATGCACATGATAGTAATTACTTATTGAAATTGAACTTGTAGTCATGTTTGGTATATTTTCAGGGTCAAACAGGGATATATTTTAAACAGATTTTTTTCAGATCTTTCAGGGATATCTAGAGTATGACCTTTAAGATGTCTTAACATAGGTCTATTTATTTTTAAGACAAAGAGACATGTCTGCTCCGGGTAGCATCCATCTACTTCAGAGATACTAGACATCAAAAAAAAAAAAAAAAAAAAACAAAAAACAAAAAACAAACAAAAAAAAAACTCCATATGGAGTTTACTTTTTTGTGGCAAAAGTTATCCAATGGGCAAAAAAGTGCCCTTGTCTCAACTACTGACAGTATGGTGTCTAAAATGGACAAACAGGACACAAAATAAAGGACTGCTGAACTTTGCCAAAACAAGGTAGAAGAGCCATTCATAAAGTCCTGCTTCATAGGTAAGTTTGTCAGATATGCCTGTAGGCCAAAGATGGATAGTCTAAGTTTTAGAAGAAATTTGGATAACTGTCCAGGTAGCCAACTAATTTTACTATTTCCCACATATTTTTTTTTGAAAATCAGTTGCTTGTACTTCCTGCTTACTCAGTTAATATTATTTCCTTCTTGAATCTATAATGGAGTTGGAAATAGTTATAGTTTTCCTTGTAAACAAATTCAGAAAAGAAACACACTAACAATATTTAACGTTTATAAGTTTGAGAGACACCAAAAGAGAGATTTAGGCTTGGTATCACACGTTAGGTTAGAAAGTAAATTAGGTACAATATTTTGTACTCACCAAGATAGAACAAATAATGGAGTATCTGAATTTGTCAAATGTAATGGAATAGATATTATTTATATAATTATTGTCTGTATAAGTTATATATGGATATTATGCTTATTGTATATATTTTATATTACTTATACTCTTATTTATTTGTAACAAAAGGGGAAACATGGTATTATTTTGTGTAGGTTCTAACAAATAAAGCTCCCCTGACTATTAGGGGGCAAATACAGCTACTAGCTAGCCATAGATATCAGGCAGTGGTAGCACACCCCTTTAATCACAGCATTTGGGAAATTATGCTTATGATCACAGTACTTGGGAAGCACACAGGCCTCTAATCCCAGGAATAGGGATGTTGAGATAGGAAATAATATGGCTACACAGAGAGAAGAATATAAAGCCTTTGGAGAAAGAATCTCAGTCTTTTTGGCCTGAGGATTTGTAGAAGTAAAAACTCTCTTTAGTGGCTAGATCCTTTATCTCTCTGTTCTTTGATCATTTGCCTCAATATCTGGCTCTGGGTTTTTATTAAGATCATTTAGAATTTGTACTATGCAGGATTTAGTCTACTCCAATTCATTTTGCCTCAAAATTTACATTTTATAACTTATCCTGTTTAGCTTGTTACTTTTCATTATAAATCTTCATTAGTTACCACTAATATCCACAGGACACAGTCTCTACTAAGCTATTTTGAGATTTCTTCTGTCAAAGACATTAATACAAATCTTTTCACTTTAGCCCGAGGCAGTAATACAAAACTCTTGACTTTAGCCTCAGGCAGAATTTTTAGACAAGGGTAAAAGTAGCCACTTTCTTTACCAAAATATCCCCCAAAACAATCTCTAGGCATGCTATTTTTTTTCTCCTCTGAAAACTCTCCAGTGATCCCCCAACAGTTCAAATAACTCTTATCAACTCTGTCTCCTATGTTCCTACTAGTATGGCCCATTAACCAAAGTTTAAAGCACCCCATTGCTTTCATAATTTAATATCCAAATTCAGGCCTATTAAAACAATACTTCTTCCTGCTACAAACATTTTACTTAAAATTACTTCACTGCCATGAAGAGACACCATGAGCATGGCAACTCATATAGAAACCATTTAATTGGAAGGAGGGCTCATTTACAGTTTCCAGAATAGCCCATTAGCACAGTAGAAAACATGGAAATATGTAGGCAGATATGGTGCTGGTGTGGCTGAGAGACCTATGTCTTACAGGTAAAAGCAAGTTGACTGACAGTCACCCTGAGAAAAGCTTGAGAAAAAGAGAGCTCAAAGCATTCACCCACTATGACACACTTACTCCAACAAGGTCATACCTCCTAGTGTCACTTTCTTCTTGGTCCATTTGCTTCAAACCACCACAGGTAGGTACTAAAAAAAGACAAGATTAGAGAAGAATATGGAGAGGTGGTTAATATGATCAAAGCAGATATAAAATTTTCAAAGAACTAAAAAAAATCTAAATAAATATTTAGCCTAATCTAAACTAAAATTGTAATTTATCAAAATTTTAAATGTGGTGGTAAGTAGTGCTTTGAGGCAGAAGTAAGAACATTAATTCTCTTTACTAAAAAAATTGAAACATCTCAAAGCATTTAGCTAGTATCACGTCTCATGTAAATACAAAACCAATAGCAAAACAAGTACAAAGCAAGTACGTACAAAGAATTTTATATCTATTAATTAATGTCTTGGTTAATAACTAACTTCCAGAACTCCTCAAAAAAATTCCATTAAGACTTTGTCAATATAAAATGAATAACCTCAATAATTTATAGACATATCAAATGTATATTTGTAATGATAAACAATCCTTTGCAGGATGGGAAGAGGACTTGAATCTGACAAGAGGTCCTTATTTTAAATACAGGAAAAATTATTTATTTCCTTTTTTCAAATGCTTGTTGATCATTATGATATTTAAAGTGGATATCTTCTCTTGAACTTACAATCATTCCTGGCAAAATAGTTATCTTCTTCAAACGTACTTATTATACAGTAGAAAATAGAAAAGAACGACAAAAATGCATACTACATGTAGAAAAAAAGATAATTAGCAAATAAAATTTATCCGTATGTAAAGAAGAACATACATATCCCAGTTTTCTGTATTTGAAACACTACAAACCTGTTTCAGTAATAGAAATGTGCTGAACACAAGCAATGATAATAAAAAGACTAAAGAAGAGAAATTACATAATTTAGAAATTTCTTCATAAAGTAGTAATAAAATTCAAAGCATTCAAGGATAATATATATATACATCACATAATTTATAGATATATATGTATGTATACATATTAAATATGAGATACATTTATTGCTAAAGTATATATATTTTCAGTAAAATTGATTGTGTGAAGAAACTGATTGAAGATACACTAAAAATTTTCAGTAAAATTGATTGTGTGAAGAAACTGGTTGAAGATACACTAAAAATTTTCAGTAAAATTGATTGTGTGAAGAAACTGATTGAAGATACACTTAAAAGTAAACAAATATAAATCATATAGAAGCAAATAAAAGATTTGATTTTACAATTGAGCAAATGGCCTGTGTATACACACAACAGAAGATGTACTACACCTAATATTTGGCTATGGGTCTTAACATATGTTCCCCTCAGTTACTTGATGCAAAATCTCTGATGATGAATATGTTAAGCTTTAGTCTTGGAGTATAGCGGTACAGGAGTATAGAATCATTTTATTGACATATTCATTCTCATTGATCTTCTCTTCTTCCTCCTCTTTTTCTTCTTCTTCTTGTCATGTTTGGATCTAAAATAGAAAGTGGAGAATGTATTTGAATGCATTGGTACAAAAGACAAATTCCTGAATTGAACATTAATAGTATAGCCACTAAGATCAACTACTAATGAATGGAAACTTATAAAATTTAAAAGCTTCACTACAAAAATAAAAAAAAAAAACTTCAGCAGTACAAAATAATTGCATTCTACTAAATGGGAAAATATTTAACAACTCCACATCTAACAAAGGGATGATATCCAAAATATATAAATAATTCAATGAACTAGATGGCACCAAACAAAACAATCAAAAATGGAGTACAGATATAAATAGAGAGTTCATAACAGAGGATGCTAAAATGACTAAGAAACATTTAAAGAAATATTTAACATCCACATCTGTATGGGGATTATGTTATTCCATTGTAAATAATTGTCCCTACCTATGAATTTAATAGAAAGTGCTGGTTGGCCAAAGGCAGACAGGAAGTGTGGCCAGAGCTATCAGACTAGGAAACTCTGGGAACAGGAAGAACAGAGCAGAATGCCAGAGAGAAGCCAGAAGATGCAGAGGACAACTATGCTGCTCTGAGAAAAGGTACTAAGCCCCATGGCTGAACAGGATAAAAATCATAGGTTAGTTCAAGGATAAAGAGTTAGTAAGTTATATGCCAGGGCCTTAGGCCAATCAGCCTAAAATTAATGTAACCATCTGTGTGTCTCTGCTGGTCTGTGGGTCTGTGGGCCTAAACCTTGAGGCTAGGCCCGAAAGTCTGGGCCAGAAACCTATTACTATAATTGGCACCCAATGTGGGGCCAAGGGAAGCCAGGCTGAGGAAGCTAGAAGACAGCTGGATAAGATCTGACTGTGGTGTTTATTCCCTCTGATATCTCTGACTTTCTCAGAGATCTATCCCCAAATCTCATTTATTCATGCAACACACATCCAAATGGGGAAATGCATATAATCAAATGATTCTGACATTTCATCTTATACCTGTCTGAATAGTTAAGATCATAAACAAGTGACAGCTCATGCTAATGAGGACTTGGCATAAAGGGGCAACACTACTCCTTTGTTGGAGGAAGTGCAAACTTATACATATACAGCCACTTTGGAAATCAATATGGTTGTTTCTCAGAAAATTGGGACTATATCTGACTTCAGACCATGATTTGCTACTGCTAGGCATTTATACAAAGTATTTCCATCTTATCACAAGGACATTTGCTCAAATATGTTCATGGCAGCTTTATTCACAGTAATCACAATCTGAAAACAATCTAGCTATCCCTCAACTGAAATATGGATGAAGAATATGTGGTAGATTCATACACTAGAGTATTATTCAGTTGTTTAAAAATTATGCAATTTACAGGCAAATGGATAGAACTAAATTTTAAAAATTTCCTGAGTGATGTAACCCAGACTTAGAAATACAAACGTGGCGTGTACTTACTTATGAGGGTATATTAACTGTAAAGTAGAATATAATCATGCTACAATCTACATATCCAAGGAGGTAAGCAACAAGATGGTCTCAAGGGGAGCATGATTCTCTATGGAAGAGGAAATAGAATAGATTTTGCAAGTGGACTTGGAGCATACAGGTTTGGTAATAGAAAATAATAGGTTAGGGATATGGAATGAAAGTGTGCTAGAAGAAACAACTGGAAATAGAGTACATTTCTAGGTCAAGGTAGAAACCTAGTTCAATGACAACTTGCGACTCATGTCACAAGAATGAGTCCACACCTGTCACTGAATAAAAAGCTAGGAATCAGAGTCTAGATAGACCAGAATGAGTATTTCTTAAAATATATAGAAGTACAAACAAAATATGATTCAGCAATGAATGATGTATATCTAGGAAATATGAAACTAGTCTATTGATAGTTTACTATCCATGTTCTTGTTTACTCTAGTGTCTTTCAGAGTAACTAAAATATTAATTTAATCTAAGTACTTATCATCAAATAAAAGATAAATAAATGACTACATAAGCACAATAAAATCATGTTTTTATTTAAAAATTGAAGAATCCTGTCATTTGGATTAACATGAATGAATCTTGAGGAAGCTATCTTTGAAATAAGGCAAATGGATAAAGTCATGCATTATATGATACTATTGTCATGTAGAATCTAAGAAAATCAAATGAAGCAGGGCATGGAGTTATGAATTTAGGAAACAGGGAAGTATGAGCAAATTTAGAAGATGTTCATTCGATTTAGAGGTTCAGTTAGTTAAAAAAATGTGAGTTTATAAATTAGATTGTGGGTAATGTTGATTACAGAATTCACTATAGAATGAGTGTTGGGATGGCTAGTTAGGTGATGGTGCCTATAACTGAAAGAGGAGTCTGACTTTGACCTCCATATACATGGTGTCATGATCACATAAACACACAAAATAATCAAATAAATGTAACACAAAAACAAAAAGCAAACAAGTAAAATTATTCAGTATAGTTAATGGTATTATATTCCAGACTATGATCAAAAAGACAAAAGAGATATTCAATCTGCTTTTCACAAAATGTGCTAAATATATGAGGCAATACATTTCAGGTTTATATATATATATATATATAAACATTATATGTAAACATTATATATATATATACATATATAACATTTAACCATAATGTTGCAGGTAATAAATATATAAAAGATTTATTTGCAAATAAGATAAGATAAAAATTAAATGATAAATACAATATTATTTATTTTGATACATAGAAATCACTTTAAAAGATTCACATAAAATGAGATATTTTAAAGTATATTTGAAAGATTTATATTTTACATTAAGTGTACGTGTATTTTACTTGCATCTTCTGCTTATGGAAGCAAAATATGGGAATCAGGTTTTCTGGAACTGAACAAACAAAATGTAATTAGCTCTCATGAGGGTACTGAGAACTACATTCATGTCCTTTGCCACAGTACCAAGTAAGGCATGTCTCTAAACACTATTTAAGTTTTTAAGCTGATGGATGATATAGCCCATAATAATTATATTTTTATGCCTTTATTTGCTTATTACTGCAGTGCTATAGATCAAAATTAATGTATCACACACACACACACAATTGATCTTCAATTTAATGATATCCTTAGACCATCTATAAAATTTCAAGTAATGGCAAGTATACATGAAGTGAATATGTACAAACATTTGTAGGACAGTAATTAATGCAAATGTAATGCATATAAAGAAAGAGTCCCCACATGCCTTACTTAGAATGGTCTTGACAAAATGTTTGCAGATTGGGAATTCTGAGTATTAAAATTTAGATGTTAATTTACAGATTAACAGTATAAACTTTTGCTTACATAAAGGACACATGGTTTTTATGGATCAATAGAACTGAATCTGTCAATTGAGCAGGTTATAGATTTCAAGTACAAGATTAAGATGTTTGTTTTAGGCATTAGATGCTTTTTCCAGTAAAACTGAACAATTCCCATTTGATTTCAAAAGTTTTGACTTTTCTCACTGCTGATCAGGCTTTGAGTCTAAAGATTTGAATTAAGAAAAGACATACTTACACTTTAACTTATCACAAAATCAAAACTTTTGAGTAGTGGATTGTGGCAAGGTCTTACATAAGATTCCATCTGAAGTTGAGAGTTAGAATTGGTAAACAAAGCCTTAAAAAGGAAAAACTTTGATTTCCTAAAATATTAACATCTGTATGTTTATTGTTATAAGTTTCATTTACTCTGAGTAGTCTGATTTGATTTTAAAAGTCTTCCTTGGATCGCATGTCCAAGATAATGCCTTATGGGGGTCATTTGTATATCTATACTCTTTAGTTATAATTTATTCTTGGCATGATTCTTTTGGTATGTACATGGATCCTAGGACAATGCATTTTTAAGTGTGAAACTAAGTTTCACCCACAATTCTGAAGATTGTTTTGTAAAGTAAAAGCACATCTTTCATATTTCATATGAAATTTCACATACTTTACACATTTTATATATTGTCAACAAGCTTTTTCAAGTTACTTTCTTTGATGTCATTTATCTAGATTAAAAAAGAGAGTACCTTCTAAGCTCAATTGATGTATCACTTATATATTATATAGAGGAAATTGCACATTTTCTTCCTTGAATAAACATCCAGTTGGGCAATTAATTCCCATGTTCTCTTTCTTTCAAATAGTCATTACATACCAAGATAAATTTGTACTCCAGTTTGAACATTTGTCTCACCCAGAATTCATTCTACAATATAGTGTCCTGAGTGTATTTGAAAGCAGAGCTATTGAGGTGAGTAAATATATTATGCAAGTATATCTATCATCAGTGGGAATAAGAAACCTTAAAACATTGGATCAACAAGTTGCTGTAGGATTATGCATTTTTACAATGTACATCTTAGTCATTGTAAATATTTGTTTAATAAAACTGATTATTCAAGTAGCTAAACAGTAAATAAAAGCAGACAAGCAGACTAGGAGAATTCTGGAAAGTAGAAAGCCAGAGAAGAAATTCCAGGGTGATTCTGAGGAAGCTGGATGAGAATGATGCTCTAAGAAAATGTACCAAGCCACATGGCTGATTATGGGTTAGTTTAAGAGCAAGAGCGTATAGTATGCCTGAGTCATAAGCCAAACAGCATATAATTAACATAGATTATTTGGGTCTGCTGGTCAAGATCATGGGGCTAGGCCAGGCCACAAACATAGGACTATGACAATTCTTCTATATAATGTAAAAGATTAGGGATGCCTTATAAGGAATTATAGTAGTTTGAGTAAGAAACTCAATGGTTTATATGCTTGAATGATTGGAACTCAGCTGGTGGTGTGATGTGGGAATGCCTTTCTGTACGCTGTGAATCTCAATCTTTAAATAAAGGAGCTGTTTTGGCCCTTGACAGGCACTGTAAAAAAAGTAGGCAGAGAAATCAGAATAGGTAGGAAAGGAAGGGCGGAGTCTGAGCAGCAGATCAAGCAAGCCCCCCAAGGAGCAACATGTAAGGAACACAGGTGAGCCACAGGACATGTGGCAGACAGATTAATAGAAATAGGTTGATTTAAGATGTAAGAGCTAGCTAGCAATGTGCCTGAGCCATAGACCAAACAGCATGAAGTTAATATAAGCATCTGAGTCATTTTTGAGGGCCTGAGCAGCCGCGGGAGGCTAAGTGGTCTGGGGCTGATTGCAGGTCTGTGAGTCTGGACCTCTGGCCACCTGAGACCAAAGAAACCACACTACAACAGTGGTGTTGTTTGTAAAGGTTATATAACATTTAGGAGGTTAAGCACTCCTCAAGAAAGTATATCACTTTGGCTAGATTTTGAGCGTTTATAGTTTTTCCATATTTCTAGTTCACTTTCTTTGTTTGTGTGCAGTTGAGATATAATTTCTCAGCTTCTTCTTCTGTTCTCATCCCTCAGCTATTATAATGGATTTCTAGATACTACTTGAAACACAAGTCAAATTAACCTCTTTTTTTAAAATTGCCTGTTATCATAGCATTTCATCACACTAAGAGAAAGTAGCTAATACATGAATGAATTTAAGCAGACAATGAATTTGTTATCACCTTGATGTTGGACTATTTAGCAACTAAAAATATAAATAATAAGTGCTAATTGTAGGTATCCTAGATCGATGCATATTATTTTAGCATCCATACTAGCTTAAAATGCATGGGTACATTGTTGTACAATAATATAAAATATAAAATAATATAAAATAGATAAAATATTATATAACACAATGTGTATAATACATAATACAGTTATTTATATATAATTTAGAACATAAAATAATATCTAATGTTATACATATAAGCTATATAGCTAATATAATATATAACATTTGATATATATTAAATATTATCTATAATACTTAATATATAGTATAAAATAATTTATTTCCAACTAACAAGATACGTATAAAATACTATAGATTGTTTTTAATTTAATTGACTATAACTCTTTCCTCTATATAAATTTAAAAGAATCTCACATTGGGATAATACCTAAATTGATATTCAACAGTAGCATTTTTTAGTTTCTTGAGGCAATAAGTTTAATTTCACATTTCTTTATACTAGCATGTATATATTTATTAGAAAGGTTAGTTTTGAAAATATTGGCAGTGCAAACAAGAAAATAAGTCACACATATATATGTCAAACACATATAAATACATACACACATACACACACATATACATATAACGAATAATACATATGAGTGAAGTGCTGAGAAGAAAACTCACTTTCTCTGCTAGAGCAACAAATATATCATGTAGGCAATATCCTGTCAAGCCAATTATCCTGCCACAATTAAGATGTATCTCCCAATGGCTAGAGAGTTAAAATAACTTTCTGTTCTTACAGCAGACTTGGGTTTACTTCTGAGTAACTATATGGCAGCTCAGAGTCATTGGTATTGACAATATAAGAGCATGCAATGATGTCATTTAACCTTTTCAGACCCCATATATATATACACACACACAATACACTTATGTATATGTGCTCTAAACATTCATACCCATTAAAAAATAAATAAATATTTAAAAGTACATATTATAACATCAATTATTTTAATCAAGAAAAACTTCTGATAGGCATTCGTGGGACCATTTCCCAGATGATACAAGTTGACTATTAATACTAATGATCATAGTTCCATAAAGAAAATAAAAATGTTATTTAAAATTTGAAATTTCTCTATAAAAACGCAAGTCTAGAAATATAGAATATATCTAGCTTTTTTCTCATCATTTCTTCTCTTTTCCACTTCTTCATACCCTTAGTAGTAAAAGACTGTCTTTGTTGCTCAACAATTTAACACAGGACTCATTAAAATATTTAATACCTTTTTTATTATCTAATTTTCCCATCACAATTATATTTCTCCTCCCTCTCTCCTTTTCTCAGAGTCCTTTTGTCAACGTCTTCTGCTCCCCCATCCACTCCTCCTCCTTTTTCTTCAGCAAAGAATATGCCTTTTATGTTTATCAGCCACCCATGCCTTATCAAGTTGCAATAAGACTAGGTATCTCCTCTCCTGTTAAATCTTTAAGGCATTCTTTTAAACATTCATCTGACTATTTCATATTTGTATCAAATACATATTTGCACGAACATTTAGGTAATTAATTTTCTCTTTTAAAAGTCTGTGTATGTTTATGTCTGATAATTTTGAGAAGAGAAAATGATGTTTCCAAGATAGTGAACATTTTGAGTATTCCTATTTTTATCTTAGTGCCAAGTTGAACTTCCTAGAATAATTAACTTACAAACCTAATAATAATATATGAAAGTCTTGTGCTCCTCATTGATAAATATGTATATTTGATCCATTTTTATAAAATTAGGAGACAAAAATTTCTACCTTACATTTATCAACTTTAAACAAAATATTAACCATTTTATTCAAAAATTGGTACCTTTATTTTTAATTAAAATGAAATTCTGTTCACTATAATCTATAGAATAATTACTTCAAAATGGTTTATTCATTAGGGAAGCGTCTGTCAGTTGAATTCAGAATTTTATGACAGCCTACCTTATATATCCCTTGTGACTTCATTTTTGAACTGCCAACACTAGAATTAGGGGCAAACCGTCATGATTGTTCAGTATTTCTAAACTCTGTCCCTCATGCTTCCAAGGCAAGCACTTTACCCACTGAGCCAGCTACATAATCCTCATAGTACATATTGAATAAACATGTCTGCCTTGTCTTGTTTATCTAAAATCCAGATTATATTTTGATAATATTATTTCACGGTAAATTCATATCTTAGATTTACAACTTAAATAAGACATTGCCCAAAAGAAAAATACTATATACCCAGTGAGAAGTTGGATGATTCTTTTTGTCTCCATTTAGAAAATGACAATCATGTTTCATGCATATCTAGTGTTGCTTATTTTGTAGATCTTTTATCAAAATAAATATAACAAGCCTCCTTTAAATGACATATAGCATTGTTTCAATATTTATTTCTATTCAAGTATTATAATTATTTTATTCTATAATTACAATTAAATATTATTTAATTGCATAGGCTGGAGGAGCTTTAATTATTTTTAATTTATGGCCAATGTGTTTAATGTAACAAACATTCACAAACATGTTTTCTAGGTATGCATGTTTGTGTATACATCTATGCATACTGCCATCTGGTAAGTCCATGGTAATCTTTTAGAGGAACTGCGAGACAATGCCTTAAGTGCCAGTAACATTCTACTTTTAGACTACCAAAAAATAAATGCTCTGAGTTTTCAGAATCTTTACCATGATTTGTTTTTCTTTTTAAAATTTTAGTCATTATTATAAATCTCATTATAATGTATCCCTGTAAAATTTTGTAATAATTACATAATTTGGTTAAATTGCTATTTTTACAGTCATAAAAGCTAAATAATATGAAAGTAACCTATAAACGGAAAAAAGTGCTGAATCCTCTTTACAGTGTCTTAAACCACAAAATGAAATGTAGATTTTACATAATCTTAAAATTTACACTTGTATTTATAGTTATAGCAAATGCATGTGAGAAATGATGTTATTAATATAAACTACAGTTTGTAATATCCAATTAAAGAAGTTTACAGTTCTTAATTTTGATCCCTTATATTATTACAATACATTTTAATATGTTTCAAAGAACATGCTCAAAGATTGAGTACAAAACTTTAAGAAACTCATTTTAAACTTTTTGTTTTCATTGTCAAATTTTCACTTTTAAATATATATTTGTTGCCTGACATTCACTATCTATTTTAAAGACAAAGTAAACTGTCAAATTTCTTGAAATCAGATATCTTTTCCTTGATAACTATATTGCTTTGAGTTAAAAAATAATACATGGCTGAGGAACCTTATAAGAATAATGTATTGGGCTTACAATTCTAGAGTGATAAGAGCCTGACATAGTGAGAAATTATGGCATCAAGCAATCAAGGTGCCTCCTTCAGCAAACTAAGAGTTTACATATTGACCCTCAAACAGGAAGCAGAAAGCATGAACTAAATATGACAGGGCTCTGAAGCCTACCTCCAGTGACATACTTCCTCCAATAAGACCACACCTCTTAAACTTCTCAATACAGTATCAACAAGTGAAGAAGTATTCTAAATGCATGCAAAGTATGGGTGGAAAACATGATTTGACCCACCACTCTTGGATTGCTCGGAATTTGTAGGAGAGGAAGGTAAAAACATTTATGATGCAGAGTGTTCAATATATTAAATCCAAACATATTGTTTGGATTTATATACAGCTTAATGTTTTATAATGGAATACTTGAAGGTATATTATCTATCTACCCATTTATACTTTATAATCTCTGACTACTGAATTTAGTAAAAAAAATAAATAAATAAAGAGGTTAATACCATCATAAGCTTTTATCAGTCAGCATTCTGTATATTGTTTTACATCTGTTTTCTCCTCATCTTCATTCTTTGAAATACCAACCACTGAAAAATAGGAGAATTATTCTAAGTTCTCTCTCTCTCTCTCTCTGAATAGCATCTTGTAAAACTAAAAAGAGAAAAATTAATCACATCACTCTCCAGGGCCTGTAACATAAATTCAAAATCATTAGCTGGGCTTACAAGTGTTCCCAAAAGAGTCTTCATTGCAGTGCTCAAACCTTAGGTCTAACATTCCAGTAAAAATTCTCTCTGGTGCTGAAATCCATCCTAAGTTTCAAAGCAATGATGAAATGGAGATTTACCTGCAGGTTATCTCCTAGTAATATAGTTGATAGAATACAAACAATAGTTAAATCTCAGTAAGGAATATGGAAATCTAATTGATCGTTGCAATAGTTCTCATGTAAAAATTAAACATAATATTACTGCTTACCTCTTAATTTTTGAGTGGACTAAGTGAGTCATTTATATAAATATATTGGTTTTTACTTAGTAAGGAGCTAATTCAGTAAGTAAAAGCTAAGCATTTTGCTAATGTACTTTGTTTGTTGGCTTATAAAACTTACAAGTTTCAGTATAAGGGCTCTGAAAGAAACATAAAGGCTTTTTGTTGTGAGGTCTTTGAAGGCCAATATACTATATTTTTGTTCCTGACCTATACTATATTTACCTAGTATTATGACATTTACAGGGGTCTTAAATAAAAATGAGTTCATGGATTAACTTTAAAATACTCTGGAAAAGTTTCATTATTATAAAGCTAAGGAAATTTAAAAGAATAAGAATTGTTTACACAGTGCTGTTTCATAAAAATCATGTTATTTCTTTGAATATGTTTGTAAATAAACCAAGCCAAGCAAACAAACAACTTTAATGAGAAAAACAAAACAGAATGAAGGAAAAACAGTCACTGACAGACATAGTAGATTATAAACAAGAATGATGATCAAACAGGGTCATTCTTTATACCTTTTTATTATAGAAAAGACAAAATGTGGCAATCAGAAAATGAAATAGAGACAAGTACGGTTTTCTATCCTGTAGTTCTTCAGTATGCATCATAAGAATGTAATTTACTTTACAAAGTATGTAATATTCACCATCAGAAATCACAAAATAAATGTAAGTTTGGTATGTTTTCTCCATTTTGTACATACAACAAGAAATATTTTTTCTAGAAAGATATTTTAAAAATTATAGAATCAATTGAGAACTATGTAGATTCACAATAAAGGTTTAAGAAGAAACTTTTAATAGTACATGAAAATATGAAGCCTTTGCACACCACTAGATTCAAATATTTTGAATAATCTGTACAATATAGAAAATTTAGATGATGCTAAATTTTTTTTTACATTTATATTGTTTTAGTAGTACATACATAATCTCTATAAATAACATACTCATAAGTGAGATCATTAAATCAGCAAATACTATTTTAAAACAGTATGCATTATGTGTATCTGTAACAGCTTTCTGGCCCTGTACAGCCAGAGTTCCATAACCACAGACCTGCAATCCCAGGCACCTAACTGCTTTCTACCACTAACCGCCCCCCCTCCAATGACTCAGATGCTTATATTGACTTCATGCTGTTTGGTCTATGGTTTAGCACACTGCCAACTAGCTCTTTCATCTTAATCAATCCATTTCCATTAATCTATCCTGCCATGTGGCCCGTGGCTCACCTGTGTTCTTTACATGTTGCTTCCTTGGGCTCCTGGATCAATCTCTCTCAACTCTGCCTTCCTTCTCCAACCTATGCTCTGATTTCTGCCTACTGCTACAGTGCCTGTCATAGGCCAAAATAGTTTCTTTATTCATACAACCCACAAAGACACTTTCACATAACTTCCCCTCTTCTGTCTAATAATAAAGGAAGGTTTCAATTTCAGCATAAGACATTCCCATATCACTTCCCCTTTTCTGTTTAATCAAAAAGGAAGGTTTCAATTTCAACATAGCAAAATGACATATAACAAAACAGCTATCAAGCATGAATTACAGTTACAATATCTAGTCTATTTGTATTTAACAAAATTAAGGAAAATATTCTGTCATCTACTTTAACCTTGTTAGTTTAAAGTTTCATATCTAATATACCTACAATAATAACTAAGGAAAACTACTTATAACTATCTAATATTCAATGACATCAAAGACCACAGAAGGATAAATTACCTGAGTAAACAGAAAGTGCAAACAACTTCCAAAATCTAGAAATGACAGAGATGACATCTGACTGCTTGGACAGTCACCCAAAGTTCCTTTGTAACATTGGGGCATTCATCTTCAGCCTACAGGCATCTTTGACACACCCTTCAGCGAAGCAGGAAATCTTAAGTACATCGCTGCCCATTCTGACATTCAGTCACTTCTCCTTGTGTCTTGAAGGATGTCTGTCAGTTTTCTCTACAAAGCAGGAACCTGAAGGACTATCTCAGATTGTTCCTCCAAAGTTCAGAACTCACTTTCCTATGGGTCTTGCATATCCAATGTATACAGCATACTGCCAAGGAGTCAATACAAGAACAGTTTCTTGTCCAATGACTAACCTAACCATTGTCATAAGCAAAGTAAATTCCATATGTGTTCTTTCAATGCCCATCATTCTCTTAGAGTACATTGGTGCTGACAGGGGCAGACCTATATCATTGTCCAGAAAAGTCTAAGTTCTTAAAATATTTTAAATGCTATATTCTGTAGCTCTTAGATGTTTGAAAATTACCTGTCTAATTGAAATATATCTTTGTATACCTAAAAATCTAACTAATATGACTATAAATTTGGTTATCATGACTATTAATCAGAATTTCTTAATGTACTTTACAATTTTAAAAGTTACATTAACATCATACCTTAAACAAGGGTGAAAAATACATATAATGATCTTAAATTTGCATCAATAAACCAAAATCCATATTAATTTAAAATATTTTAGGTTAACCACTGATTTTTTGGGTTAAATTAGATTCAATAATCTATATTTTAAAAAAATTATTCATATACCATATCACCCCTTTCTTCTTAGAAAGAGATTAGCTACAACCACTCACCATTTATAATGAAAACAAACATTTACAAGCAATAGTTTTGGAAATTTGGGCATAGCTTTCTATTACTACTTCCTGCTTGTTAAGGAGCACTGACAATCTTATGAGGTCCTAAGCCTGGATCATTTTCATCTACAGCCTTGGAGCTGATATGACAATCTCTTCCCATCAGAAAATTTTTAGGTGGTCTTGGTTGTTGAAACTATATTATTCTGAAAATAATCCATAGGTTCTCATCTTCTGTAGAAACATAAGCAGAACCTATTTTACAAAGCAACATATCCTTAGACCCAAATTTCAAAGCCAAGATACCTTTAAAATATATTTGTTTGTTTAACATAGAAGCCTTTGCAATCACTTGTCTTTCTGCAATTAGCTAGTTAGCAGTTAAAAATTAAAATAAAACACAAGAAGAACCATAATCTAGACTCTGTGTATTTTCCATCTTTGTGTGGCTTTCTATCTTTTATTATGGTATTTCTCTTTTCTAAAGAAATTTCTCTACCCTTTTCTCTCCCAGCTTACTTATTCTTTTTCACATACTTTGCAACCCATTTATAGAGGGTTTTTCTTTTTATCTGAATCTGTTTTATTGAGTATACTTAATCATTTTCCAACCAGAAGAACTTTTAAAATAATCAGTTATACAGCTCTGCTTTGCCTGCTGACTCTGCCCCACTTAGGGGCTCCCCAACATTTTGGAGGTGCCTGAGCCATGCTTAACTTCCTAGTTTTGGGAGTCAGTATTAATTATTGTGAAATCTTTTATCACCCCAACTCCGGGGAATCTTAAGAGTCCACACTATCATCAAGTAAAGTGCCTCCTCTGCTCAATCTCTGCCCACTTCACTTAATCATTCAGTAGCAAGGCCTCTTCCAGAGCCACACAGTTTTTGCCAATAAAGCTGAGTCGGGAAGTTTCTCTTAAAGGAGCCACATCTGCTCACCTATAGCAAACAAAGCAGATCGCAGAAAATTCTGCGACTAAGAAACCATATTTGACTCTGTTTCTTTTTTGTTCAATATAAACAGAAACCTTGAATCAATCACATGCAGCTTGTTGTTTATTCAGTGTCTTCTACAAGACAATGGGAACTGGCATGTTTGCAGCTAAAGCTGCCTGCAGCAAGTCTGAAACCACTTTGTCAGTGGCCCAGATACCATGTCATCTTTGTGCATGACCCACTTGAGAGACACCATTCAGAAGGCACTTTTGGCTTTGTTTATGTGCTCTAGAACTCTTTTTAAGATTTCTCGGGATTATGTAGGTGTTTGGCCCATGTCGGGATGCCATCTGTAACAGGAGGTTTTTGGCCCCATCCAGCCAGAATTCCAGACCCACAGGCCAGCAATCCAAGTTTTCTAGCCACGTTCCACTGCTTACCCCCTGAAATGACTCAGATGCTTATATGAACTTCATGCTGCTTGGCCTATGACTTAGGCACACTGTCAGCTAGCTCGTTCATCTTAATCAATCCATTTCCATTAATCTGTCCTAACATGTGGCCCATGGCTCACTTGTGTTCCTTTATATGTTGCTTCCTTGGATGCCTGAATCTCTCTCTCAATTCTGGCCTCCTCCTACCTATGCTCTGATTCCTGCCTATTGTTATGGTACCTATTATCAGCCAAAATGCTTTCTTTATTCACAGCACATAGAAAGACATTCCCATACCACATATCATTATTTCTTCACAGAACTTTTCCATTTTGTTGAGATTTTTTTCAAGGAATTGTGGTTTCTCTTGGAATTCAAGCAAAAACCCTAAGGATTTTAGAGATATGAATAAAACTTGATGAATTAGTTTTAGTGAAACTTTAATGGTTGAAAGAAATTTATTATTCAAACACTAGTTAAATAGAGTTCTAGGTCACAAAACATCACATATATTATGGTATGTAGTGCAGTATATTTTGAGAAAATAATATCTTAGAAAATTTTTAATCCTCATTTTATTATATAAAGTGTTTGGTTAAATCAAGATAGCACTTCATGAAATGTGCATTAGCTATCTTAACTATCTTAATTGCTCTAATTTTAAGAACAGGAGGAGTAAAATTGGTTTAACTGTCTAGAACTGTAAAGCAAACAAAATAAAAAGAATCTTTCTTGAAGAAGATTTCAATCCCTATATATTATTTAAAAGCCTAAAGCTATCCGACTTTTCCTTTGTGACCTTATTTCCATTTTGCAAAGTCTTCCATAAAGTCTCTTAGGATAAATCAAAGAATAACCTAAAGACAGTCAGTCAGTGCTTTTGACCTTTTGACTATAGTAACTGCAAATATAAGAAATTTGTTACAATGATGTTTTATATCAGGTCAAAATGATAATGTAGTTGAATGTTTTTATTTTTCTTTGCCTTTGTGGTATGGTTGTTCTTATTCAAGCTCTTTCTGTCATGTCCTACCAGTAGAGAATATTCAAGATATTCAGTACTAAAGAACAAGACCTACTAAATACTAGCTCTTATTTAATTAAATGAGGAAGGGGGAAATATCTTAGTTCAGTTTTTTTTGATGTCAAAATAGATTTTATTGCTATGTTAAAAAAATGTTGTGAATGTAAAACCCAGCAATACGTTTATTTTTTCTCTTGAGAATAGGTTTGCTGGACTTTACATTAAATAGATTAAAAGTATGCCTGTTATCACCCTATCTTTGACTAATAGGTTAGTAAGTATCTACTTTTTTTAAATGCTGCAAATTATAAACAGTTCTATCAAAGAAAACATAGTCCTAATACAAGGCAAACTACCTTTCGTGCTCATCATAAAAAGCAGGTAATATGAACATCCTGTGTTTTCCATTCCAGGGAGAATAAATGCAAGGAAAGATGATAAATTGCCACATGGAGGTCTTTGTGGCACTAAATGATTTGAAGTAATGAGATATTATAATTCAACACACAGTAGGAGACTAAACTGTTTTAAATTTTGTATTACATTATATTAAATTTTTAGTTATGTGCTGTTGGTTTAGATATTATCTAAGATTCAGAGTTAGCATTCATGAAGATGTGCCCAAGAATACAAATCTTTAAGAAAGGAACTATAATAGTACAAGTTGATTTCCCAAGGATGCAAAGAGAATAATTTTCTACCAAAGAAGCATACCTTTTTTGCACTCTGATGAAAATTAGGCATAGTGTTATACATACACTTGTAATACATCTTGTAGTTCCATTAGTACAAAAACTGGGTCATAACTAAAGTGTAAATCATATGCTTGTTTTTGTATTGCTTTATCTAATCATTTATATATGCATTAGTCCTGTTGTAAAATAGAAATGTGATTTTCCTTTTTCAAGTCTAACTAAATCTTACCATTATGCAAATACACATCTGTTCAAAAAACAAAAGCAAAAGAAATAGCATACATTTACTACAGAAAAAAAACAAATATTTCAAAGATATGAGGGGTGTAATTTTGTTTGTACTTTATTTATTTAATCTACTTCAAGATCTAATGGTGATAGAATTTACCGTTATTTTACAAACAATAATTTTTTTCCTTAGAAGGGTTTGACCATAATGTATGCAGAACACTTAAAATTAGTTACTTTAGAGAAAAAAAACATTCAAGACAAACTAAATTTATTTTACTTATTTGAAATTTACAAAGCAATAACAGTTATCTGTAAAATCAGAGATCTAAGATGGTCACCTATGATAACAAATGGTTTAGCATTCTATACTTAATTATAATAGCAATTATAAATGATTGTTATCAATGGGAATACTTTAACTTATAATATTGAACATATTTTGCTTTGGATAATAATTGAATCTTGGTCAAACACACCAATTGTTTAATTAAGAAATATTCTAGTATCTACTAAATGTAAAGCACTTCCTCAAAAGAAAGTTATTTTGTGTACAAATAAAATAAAACCAAAAAAAGCATGTTGTTGTTGTTTGAAATTCACTTATAAAATAATTTTTGGTAAATAATTATATTTCCTTAAAATAATTCTGTAATAAGGAAAACTAGATATTGTTGTCAAACATGATTCCTTGATTAAAATAATTTTTACTTCTGAAATAATTGACTTGGGATAAATATGGATATGATTAGTTATGTTCATCATCTATTTCACTAATATGTATCAAGTAAAGATTTAAGTTATTACATAATTATACCGGTAGTATTTAATCATAACAGATAATTCTGTTCAAGATACTACCTATTAAAAAGTGAAACAATGTTAGTCTGAAAAATTGAATTCCCTAAATATATGGGAAATTTTCTCTTTTTTTGAGACAAGGTTTATCTGTGAAGCTTTGGAGCTTGTCTAAGAACTCACATTGTAGATCAGGCTGGCCTTGAACTCAGAGATATCCACCTGCCTCTGCCTCCTAAATTCCGTGATTAAAATTATATGCCACCATTGCCTGGCTGTGTGTCACCATTGCCTTTCCAAACAGTCTTCAAGTAATTTATAAATTTCAATGACTTAAACATTTGCCCAAGAAGAAGTTTAAATTACAAAAAAAATTAATCATTCAGGATAAAACTTTAAGATATATATATATCTTATATGGTATATGCTACAAGGTGAAATCTAGGTCTATAAAATATTAATGCCTATTCATATAATTTTCTTTTCTAAACTGGTATTATTGTAAGATAGTACAAGTCTACTCTTACAGTTCCCATTGTGTGTATAATGAATATTAATAATTATTTTTGTTTTCTCTTTCAATAGTAAATCTTCTGTTATGGAAGCTACATCAATATCTAATCTCTGAATTATGTGAAAGTAACTTCTTAGACTGAAGAAATTTTTAAAAATATTTCTTACTGTTTCAGTACAGCTTTAACATATTTAGTAGAAGAATAGGTGTTTGGCCTAATTTGTCTTAACTTTGATTTAGATTCTTCATTTTACTGGTTACCTCATTTTATGTATTACATGATTTGGAAATTTTATGTTTGTGTATATATTTCTGTAATTTATATGGGAATGTCTTTCTTATGCTGTGAATATCAATCTTTAAATAATGGAGCTCTTTTGGCCCATGGCAGGCACCAGAAAAAAAAGTAGGAGGGGAAATCAGAGCATAGGTAGGAGAAGCAGGGTGGAGTCAGACAGACAGAGCCAGAAGCCCAAAGGAGCAGCTTGTAAGGAACACAGGTGAGCCACGGGCATCTGAATCTTTTCTGGGAGCCTGATAAGCTGTGGGCGGCTAAGAGGTCTGGGGATGCAGGTCTGTGGTTCTGGACCTCTGGCTCCCCGGGACCAAGAAATCTCACTGTAACATGTAATGGTGCATGCAAATGTGTTTGCCTGTGCTCGCACATGAGTGTTGTGGGGGCTGAAGTCAAAGCCAAGTATCTCGTTGAGGCAAGGTCTTTCATGCAACTTGAAGTAACTGATTAAGCTCACATGATTATGCATAAAATTTCATGTATCCTTCTGACTTGTTTCGCTAGTACTAGGATTCCAGTTATAGCTTATCA
This sequence comes from Phyllotis vaccarum, assembly GCA_033318265.1. Classification (NCBI taxonomy): domain Eukaryota; kingdom Metazoa; phylum Chordata; class Mammalia; order Rodentia; family Cricetidae; genus Phyllotis; species Phyllotis vaccarum. Next base: position 26,878,786 of record JARWLC010000013.1, on the reverse strand, counting down.
TGCCAAGTCCTCTAGATGGGTTCTAGGAATTAAACTTGTGTCTTTATAATTTACAAGGTAGCTCGTTCCATATGGGTTGAGCAATTTTCCAAACACCGATGAGCAAGTTTAAAGAAATAAGATTAGATGCTTTGAGGAACAATACTTATTGTTGAATGAGTGTTGAATAACAACATTTTTGCCAGTTTTTTAAATTTTTATTCCTTTTTCTATGATATGTTTAAAGTATCAATACCTTACTCATTTGTAAAGGAAACATTCATAGTATTATATACATTTTTCTCTCTTCTTCACTATCTTTGTCTCTCTCCCAAACTCTCTTATAAAAATAACTGAGCAGAAACATAGAAACAAAAGAGATCAATGACAATGTTAATTTTAAACTGCTCATTGGATAGTGTTTATCATAGGTAAAGCTCTGACATAGTGCATCTGTGGGAATAAATTTATGATGTTTTAAAATTGAATAATTTACTATTACACAAGACAAAGTTATTCAATTACTTTAGTCCCAATTTTGACCACTAGGGGGCATATCTATCCATAAATAAGATTAACCATTTAACTTAAAAACCATGTAAATAAATGTTTAATTTCAAATAAACAGAATTTGTATAGTGATATTGATTTAAAATTTACTACAGTTTATTTCAGATGCTTTCTTACCAAATAGTATATCAGGCAGATTATTATGTTCAGAAAAGAATGAAATAGTTAAAAAATATTTTTTATTTAAATTGTTTCTCAGTACTATCGTTCAGAAAAGAAACATATTTTATGTAATATGTGAATAAAAGTATATTCCATTTTCTTATTATGTGCACACAGAGTAAGTTTACATCGTACAACTGTAAAATTATAACTTCATTTGATATTTTGTCCTGATTTTGGGAAAACATGAGGAATATAAATCAATTTAAAATTTTTGAGTTTTAAAAGTAAAATTAGCCAAGATATGATTTATATACCTTTGACTTACAGAAATAAAAATTAATTTTAAAAAATCAAATTTTAATTGTTCTAACAATACTCCTCAATTATATCTTCTCATTTGTGTATGCTACCAGAACAAAATATTTTAATATGCTTTTTTATTAAATAATAAATATAATGATTCTATTACTCTTTAAGTAACAAAAATAATTACTTTTACAAGTTCTACTTTGACTTTTTTCCACCATTGCTGCCTAATATTTTTAGCACATTTTCCCTGATGATTTCATTAGGCATATAATTTTATTTTTACTTTCTTTTTAATTCACATGTATGTTTTAAAACTATTAAAGCAATTATTTTTACTCTAGATCCATAGAGGTTTTTGAATGAAAGAGATCTAAAGAAAAGGGCTCATTATTTAAATATTACAAAGGTTTTGGGGAGTAAGTACAAACAATAGTAATATGTTGGGATATATGAGAACTCTCTAGTCAATAACTTCAATTGTAGTAAACTCTTTCATCTAAAGAGGTGAGTTACCATTTTCCCAGCCTGTAAGCCAGGCCAGCCTCCAGGACTGAGCAGTAGGGTAAGGTACATTCTACGCCCAAGAACCCCAGAGCACCTCCTGAAGCAGACAACAAGCAGAACCCCTGCAGGCAAGTCTGATGATCCTCTCTGCTCATCTTAAAGAAAAAGAAAAACAAAATGGGAAGAAATCAATCACCTATAAAAGCCACTAAAACTATAAAAGCATGCAAAACAGATGAAGAAAACAGTATAAGACATGAAAATTGAAATAGAAACCATAAAAAAATCACAAACCAAGTAATGCTGGAAAAGGAAAAAGTGAATAAAAAACAGGAATTACAGATTCAAGCACAACAGAATGCAAGGGAGAGAAGAGAGATTGATATTGAAGATATAAGATTGGAAATAGATTTAGTCAGTTGAAGAAAACACTGAAGTCAAAAAGTTATAGCACAAAATGTTCAAGAAATCTGGGACACCATGAAAAGACCAAACCTGAGAATAATAGGAACAGAAAAAGGAGAATACCAGCTTGAAAGCACAAAAAATGCATTCAACAAAATCATAGAAGAAAACTTTTCCAACAAAGAACAGAATGCCTATGAAGATTACAAAGCTCGAAATAGACTAGATCCCTCAAAAGTCTTCTCACCACATAATAACTAAAGCAATAAACATATAGAATAAAGAAAAAATATTAAAAGTTGCAAAGGAAAAAGGCTAAGTTTATTAAAAGGGCAGATCCCTGAAATTATCATCGGATTTCTCACTGGAGACTGTGGTGGTCAGAAGGTCATGGACATAAATTATGGAGACACTAAGAGATCACAATACCAGCCCAGATTCCTAAACCCAGAAAAACTCCCAATCATCATAGGCTGAGTAAACAAAATAATCCACGAAAAAGCCAGATTTCAACAATACCTATCTAAAAAGCACTAGAATAAAACCTCTAACCTAGGAAAGTTAGATGCATATAAAAAAATACAATCAATAGATAAATCCACAGAAAGAAACCCAAAAGAACAGCAATTCACACACACACACACACACACACACACACACACACACACACACCCTAAAAAACAGGAACTAGCAATTACTAGTCATTAATATCTTTTAATATCAATGGACTCAATTCCCCTATAAAAAGAAACAGGCTAACAGAACGTATATAAAAATATGATCCATCATTCTGTTGCATACAAGAAAAAACACCTCATCTACAAGACAGAAACTACTTCCTAGTAAAAAGTTGGGAAATGACTGAATTTTCAATCAAATGGACTTAAGAAGTAAGGTGGTGTAGCTATCTCAATATCTAACAAAGTAGACTTCAAACTAAAATCAATCAAAAGAGATCTGGAAAGTCATTATCCATTCATATCAGAAAAATTATCATAATAAAATCTCAATCTTGAAGATTTATGCCTCCAATACAAGGACACCCACATATGTAAGAGAAGCATTACCAAAGCATAATTTACACATTAAAGCTCACAAAATAATAGTGGAGGACTCTCATGCCCCACTCTCAACAATGGACAAATCTGTCAGACAGAAACTTAGAGAAATATTAGAGAAATTTGTGACCAGCTCAAGTCCACTGTTATAAAGCTGATTAATCCCAAATGGTCACACAAAGACTTATCTTAATTACAAACTGTTTCTTCGGCTTATGGTTCAGGTTCCTTCTCAGCTATCTCTTATTCTTATAGCTTAACAATTGTTTTGCCTGAAGTTTTGTGGCTTTACTTGTGTGTCATTACATCTTTATTTCTGGGCAGCAGCTTGCATCTTCTCTCTAACTCTGCATTCTTCTGTAGGCTTCATGCCAGAGATGCAGGGATGATTCAACGCATGAAAAAATTTCAGTGCACTTACCTTCTAAGTAGCCTGAAAGAAAATAACCATATCATTCTCTCATTATATGCTGGACAAGCCTCTGACAACGTCCAGCCCTACTTCATGATAAATGTCTTGGAGAGATCAAGGATACGAACAATAGACCTACAGAAAATAAAGGCAAAATACTTCAAACCAACAGCCAACATCAAACTAAATAGAGAGAAACTCAAAGTGATCCAACTAAAATCAGAAATAATGCAAACCTGTCTGGTCAAAAGTTCTCAGTCCAGTCTTTTCCCTGAGGTCTAGACCACAGACAAAATAATGTCATAAAGGCTTATATTAACTACAATTTGTTTGGCATATAACTCAAGAATATTACTGCGTAACTTTTATACTTTAAGCTAATCAGATTTCTTATTTATGTTTAACCACGTTGCTTGATATCTTTTCTTAGATCAACATTCTCATCTTCCTTACTCTGTGTCTTTGGGCCTCTTTCCATGAATCTGCCATCTTTTGCATTTATTTTTATTTGGATTGCCCACCTGCATGGATGCTGCTTTGCATAGGCCCAAACAGTTTATTTGTTAACCAATGGCTATAAAACATATTTATGGCATACAGAAAGACAGACACCGCATAGCACTTCCCCTTTTTTTTCTAAATATAAAAATATTTTAATATAGTAAAATTACATTCAGCAAACATTATCAAGTGAGAACTATAGCTATATAAACAAGAGTAGAAATATACACACAGTATAACAAAATTAACCTTAAATTTGTATCAATAAACCAAAATTCATATCAACAAAAAGCATTTGAAACAATGTTTTTTGAAGTAGATTAAATAATCTACATTTTTATTTTATCATATCTATAATCTACTTTAATTTTTGACTGTGACCAATAAGCAAATCCTCTAAAGAAAGATATCAACCCACAAATCTATTCTGGAGGAATGTTGGCATAGTTTTCTAGACTATTTCCTGCTAACTGGGGCATTGATAATCTACTAAGATCCTGAGAAAATTCAGGATTATGGTCAAGTCCTGATTGGAATATTCTTTGAAGCTGGGCCCATTTCAACCATTCTTCTGGAAACTGTTCTGGATACAGAGCTCAGAGCAAATGGCAACAGAGTTGCTCTAAAATGTCAGATTATCTTGGCCATCCATTTCCATATGAGGTTTTTCAGGGAGTCTTCCTTGATCAAGCCTGGTTTCTCTTAACTCAGAATGAGTCCTCTACCTCTTATATTCCATGGAAATTAAAAGAAAACCACTTATTTAAAGTAACATTTTTTATCTTTATTTTGATGTCAAAGCATTTATAAAATAAAGGTTGTATTCATTCAACATCAATTATAGTCAAATGTCTCTTAGCAACACTTGCTCAGCAGTCAAGCAATTCAGTATAATGTAACATACAGTATCCAGACACTCTGTTTATTTTCCACGTTTATGTGGCACACACACACACACACACACACACACACACACACACACACACACACACACACATACACACATATACTACTTTATTTCTTTGTAAAGAAATTTCTCTATCCTTTTCCCTTTTCTCCCAGGCCTATTATATTTTTTAATACACTGTACAACCATTCAGAGGTTTGGTTTTTTTTTTTTTTTTTTGTCTGAATCTGTCGTTACCGTATCTCTTTGTTTTCTGACCAAACAATTAATCTGCTAATGCATCACTAGTATTAAACCCTTTGCTATGGAGGTTTGCCTCCCCCAGTTCCTTGGTCTGTGAGAGCTTAGCTTCATAAACTATGTTTACCATCCCAAATCTGGGAAATTTTAGGGTCCATACTGCCAACAAGTAGAGTACAGCTGCACATTGCTAAACACCATTTAGTGTTTGGTAGGGGAGCCTCTTAAAAAAGGCTCAGAGTTTATGGCACCAAGGCTGTCAGGAAGCTTCTTTTAAAGGAACCACACTTTGGATCACCACAAGTAAACAGAGCCCTCTCAAAAAAGTGTTGCTACCAAGAAACTGCCTTTGACTCTGTTTCCTTTTTGTCTGTAAAAACAGAAACCTTAAATCCAACATATGCAACTCATGCTTGAACGGAGACTTCTATGAGACTATTGGAACCAGTCATATTGTAGCTCAAGGCCTCACTCAACTCTGTACCACAACCACTTGAGAGACTCAATTGGGAAGATGTTTTTAGCTCTGTTTCTGTGTTCTAGAACTCTTTTAAAGTTTTCTGTGGATGTATGTGCACCAAGAAATAATGCCGTTTGTAGACAGTAGTTTCTGAGTCCTGTCTTAGTCCTGACGTTATACTTTAAGTTAACCCATATTTCTTATTATGTTTAGCCGTGTTGTTTGGTACCTTCCCTCAGAACAGCATTCTCATTTTTCTTTTTCTGTATCTTTTGGCATCTCTCTATGACTCTGCCCTCCTTTGTCTTTATCTCCACCTGGATTGCCTACCTGGTTTCAAGCTGCCTTGCCATAAGCCCAAACAACTTCTTTATTAACCTGTGTTAGTAAAACATATTCACAGCATACAGAAAGACATCATCTATACAGTCTCACATATCTATTCAATGTAATACTAAAGATTCTAGATAGTCCAATAGGACAGCAAAAGGTGATCAATGAGATACAAATTTAAAAGGAAGAAGTTGAACTTCTGTAATTTGTAGATATGATTTTATAAATAAGTGAACCCCCAACCTACCATGGAACTCCTACAACTGATAAATACTTTCATCAATGTGTCAGAATGTAAGATTAACTAAAAAATATCAATAGCCCTCCTAAACACACATGGTCAAAGGGATTAAAAGGAAATTAGGAAAATATTACCCTTTAAGAGAGCTGCAAATACCATCAAATATAATAATTCTAATCAAATATGTGAAAGGCCAGTATCTGAAAAAGAAATTGAAGCTATCAGAAAATGGATAGATCTCCAATCTCTCAGTTAGGATCAACAGTACAAATGGCAATCTTACCAAAAAAAAAAAAAAGCAATCTACAGATTTAATGCAATCTCCATCAAAATCCCTTAATAATTCTTCATAGATCTTGGAAGAACAAAACTTCATATAGGAAACAACAACAACAAAGCAGGATTGCTCAAACAACCTTGTTCAATAAAAGAACTTATAGATGCATCACTATCCCTGATTTCAAGCTCTACTAAAGAGATACATTAATAAAAACAGCATGGTATTGACATAAAAACAGACATGTGAATCAATGGAATTGAATTGAAGATCCTGACATTAATCCACACACCTGTGAATACCTGATTTATGACAAAGAAGTAAAAAATATACAGTGAAAAAAGGCATCTTCAACAAATGGTGCTGACATAACTAGATGGTTTTATGTAGAAGAATGCAAGTAGATCCATATTTATCAACCTTCACAGAACTCAAGGACAAATGAACCAAAGACTTCAACATAAACCCAGTTACACTGAACCTGATAGAATAGATAGTGTGAAATAGCCTGCATATATTTCCACAAGAGACCACTTTCTAAATATAATACCAATAAGACAGACAATGAGAGCAACAATTAACAAGTGGGACCTCCTAGGACTAAAAAAAATTCTATAAGATAAAAGACATGGTCATTAAGATAAATCAACAGCCTACAGAATGGTTAAAGATCTTCATCCACCATCCATCTGAACTCAGTAAACTAGTGGTAAAAAAACAAAACAAAACAAAACAAAACAAACAAAAAAAACTAATTAACCCAATTTAAAAATGGGGTACAGAGCTAAATAGAGACTTCTAAACAGAAGACTATCTAATGGCTAAAAGGCATTTAATGAATTGTACAATATCATTGGCCATCAGGAAAATGAAAATCCAAGCAACTCCGAGATATCATCTTATACCTATTATAATAGCTAAGATTTAAAAAAAAAAACTAATGACTACTTATGATAGAGGGAATTTGGAGGGATTGTTAATTTGTACAGCCACTTTGGAAATCAGTATAGTGGTTTCTCAGAGAACTGTGAAGCAATCTACCTAATGATCCAGAAATGTCACTCTTGGGCATATACACAAAGGATGCATATTGTTGCCACAAGTACATTTGTCCAACTATGTTCAAAACAGCTTTATTTATAATATCTAGAAACTGGAAACATCCTAGATGCACTCAGCAGAAGAATAAATTTAAAAAATATGGTCCAGTTACACAATGGAGTACTACTCAGAAGTAAATAAAAATGACATTCTGATTATTGCAGGTAAATGTATAGAACTAGAGAAAACTCATCCTGAGTAAGATAACACAGACCCTGAAAGACAAACATGGTATGTATTCATTAATATGTGGATTTTAGACTTAAAACAATGGATAATAAGGCTACAGTTCACAACCCCTGAGCATCTCAGCAACAAGGAGGAACCTAAGGGACACACCCATGGATCATCCTAGGAAAGGGAAATATATAAAATCTCCTGAGTAAAATGAAATTTTTTTTCATGTGGGAAGGGCGCAGAGGGAGCTGGGATGAGAACACAAAGGAACGGGATGATTGAGTTGAGGTAGGAACAGAGAGGGAAAAATGAAAGAGATATCTTGATAGAGGGAGCCATTGTGGGGTTAGAGAGAAAACTGATGACAGTGAAATACCCAACACCCCACAAAGATGACCTCAGCTAAGATTTGAAGCAAAAGTAGGGAGGGTCCTTAAACTGATCTTTCCCTATAATCAAATGGGTGATCACCCTAATAATCATTATAGAATCCTTGTCTAGCAACTGATGAAAGCAGATGCAGAGATCCACAGCTAAGTACTGGGATGAGCACAAAATCCAGTGGAAGAGAGGGAGGAGAGATTATATGAACAACTGGGTCAAGATAATGATGATAAAACCCATAGAGACAGCTTATCCAACCTATTTGGGGATCACTGACTATAGGGGGGTTGTGTTGCTTCATTGTAAATAATTGTCCCACCCACTGGTTTAATAAAAAAGTGCTGATTGGCCAAAGGCAGACAGGAAGTGTGGGTGGAGCTACCAGACTAAGAAAACTCTTGAGAACGGAGGGAAGTACAGAGCAGAATGTCAGAGAGAAGCCGGAAGAAGCAGAGGACAACTATGCTGCTCTAAAGAAAGGTACTGAACCACATGGCTGAACAAGAGACATGGGTTAGATGAAGGGTAGAGAGCTAGCAAGTGATATACCTGGGCCTGAGGCCAATCAGCCTAAAACTATTGAAAGCATCTGTGTGTCTCTGTGGGACTGTGGGTCTGCGAGTCTATGAGTCTTAAACCTTAAGGTTAGGCCCGAAAGTCCAGGCCAGAAACCACTTACTACAAATGGCAGCCCAACGTGGGTAAAATTACCCACATAAAGCCATAGAAGGCTTAAAAAACAGTCTAGAGCACAGGAACCTGAAGCCCAAAGCAGCTTCTGAATCGTGTCTCTCAAGTGGCCCACAGTGAAGAGACTGAGTGGTATATGGGATTAAATTATAAAATGGTGTGTTTGCTACATGCAATTTAAGGTAAACAAGGCCAGTTCCTGAGTCTAGATGTAAGCAAAGAGCTCTGTATGGTGAATTTAAGGTTTCTATTAATAAAGACAAAGAGAGAACAGAGTCAAAGATGGCTTCTTAGTGTTGATGTTTTCTTGGATCAGCTCTGTTGCTGGAGGCAAACTGGGGCTTGGCTTTTTGAAGAGAAGCTTCCTGATTCAGCCTTAAAGGCAAAATACTTGTGAGGTTTTTTTAAGAGGCCCTGCTACCTAATACTTAAATGGAGTTAATGAGCAGCAGATGGCAAAGCTTTACTTGGTGATTATATGGACCCTGAAATTCCCAGAGTACCTGGGTTAAAAAGATAAATTCTATGAAGTTAGATTAGGAGCTGGGTGGAACTGTCCACCCATCCTACCAACCTTTAATTCTTAGATTGAAGGTGTATGCAGAAACAGAAGGAAATAGAAGAATCTGGGTGGAGTCAATCTCCCTAACCAAGCAAAGGTGTGGTCAGAGACAGAAAAAGTTAAGAAATAAATATATAATAAAGATAGTTTTTTTTAAAAAACGTTTAAGTGGCTTAGAGTGTGTTGAAAAAATATATATAGATACATAGACTTAGAGAGATAAAAGAAAAAAAAGGTAGAGAAAGCCCTTAGAAAAGAAATAGAGTAAAATAAGTAAGTAAGTAAGTAAGTAAGTAAGTAAATAAATAAATAAATAAATAAATAAATAAATAAATAAATAAAAATAAGCCACGTAAAGATGAAAAATACAATGAATGTCAGGATACTGTATATTATTGTCTTTTGTTTAAGCTTCTTGACTAAAAATGAAACAGCAAAAGCTGCTAAAAGACAACTGATTATAAATGTTGTTGGATTAATGCAACCTATATATTTTCTAAATGAATTTACTTTAAAATTGAAATGCAAGGATATGCTACTTTGGAGAAGAGGTTTTTGTTTTATTTTTACAGAAAATGAGAGGCTGTGGATTTATTCGTCGATAAAGAACATAAAGTTTGATAGAAGAAGACCCCCTGAAAAATCTCCAATGGAAATGGATGGACCAGATGATTCAGCATTTCAGAGCAACTCTGTTGAAGTTTCCTGAGCTCTCTATCCAGAACAACTTCAAGAAGACTGGCTGAGATGATCCAGCCTTAGAGACTGCTACACTAAAGACTTGTCTACAATCCTAAATTTTTCTTTGGTTTCCCATGGGATTGTCAACATCCCCATTCAGTAGGAAGTAGCCTAGAGAACAATGCCCACATTCCCAAAACATGGATTGTGGATTTTTGTGTTTATTTACAGTGTTGTTTATAAGTTGTTATACATAAGGGGAGAGGAAGAATATTAGATTTGGAGTTCTTTTTGTCTTAAAAAGAGGAAAGGGGATACATAGGGGGATTGTGTTGCTTCATTGTAAATAATTGTCCCATGCACTGGTTTAATAAAAAGTGCTGATTAGCCAAAGGCAGGCAGGAAGTGTGGGTGGAGCTACAAGACTAAGAAAACTCTTGAGAACGGAGGGAAGTACAGAGCAGAATGTCAGAGAGAAGCCGGAAGAAGCAGAGGACAACTATGCTGCTCTAAAGAAAGGTACCGAGCCACATGGCTAAACAGGAAGAATCATGGGTTAGATGAAGGGTAGAGAGCTAGCAAGTGATATACCTGGGCCTGAGGCCTATCAGCCTATAACTATTGAAAGCATCTGTGTGTCTCTGTGGGACTGCGGGTCTGCGAGTCTGTGAGTCTTAAACCTTGATGTTAGGCTGGAAAGTCCAGGCCAGAAACCTCTTACTACAACTGACTTTGAACTAACAGCTGGGGAACCTGTGTGGGACTGAACTAGGCCCTCTGAATATAGATGACTATCAAATTGTTGGACCTCTGGCAATAGGATCAGAATTTATTCCTAATGTATAAACTGGCTTTTTGGAACCCATTTCTTACACAGAATACATTGTTCTACCTTGGTACTTGGGAGATGACAATGTCCAGTTTGTCAACTAAATATGCAAGACTGCATTGACTCACTCGGGGAGTCCTTAACCTCTCTGAGGTATTGATGAGGTAATGGGTAGATGATGACTGGGAAGATGGGAGGGAGGAGGAACACTACTAGGCATGTTAAAAACAGCTTTTAAATAAATAAATAAATAAAAATATAAAGTAAAAAGAAATTAGACATATTGTTTGGTAATTTATGGTTTACCTGTTACATGGTGCTTCCAACTGTAGAAGGTTTTAAATATGGAGCTTAAATGACATGCAGATTTCTTATGTTTTGGTTGTGGGCCTAGCCACAACCATCTCTCTAGCCTTATGTGCCAATTCTCAAGTATCGCTTGAGCCCTGCTGTATAGCAAACAATATTGTTACAAGTTTGTGGGGCTATTTGTAAGGACATTAGAATTTGGAAGTTCTATTAAAATCATATTACTAGAAAACTCAGTGTTTTTTTCTGGAAATTATCTGGGGAAAAAAGATTTTTTTCAAGAATGGGTATATCTCAAATTTTTATGTGTTTAATATATGTTGGTAGTGATAATTGAAATAATTGCAGTATGATATTTCTGTTTGTGCTATTTGTTTAATAAGAGACTTCTGAGATGACTCCGTGGGTAAAGCATTATCTGAACTAATGTGAAGTCTATATTTTAAATCCCTGAACCCATGTAAATACCTGACATAACTGTGGCTAACAGTAATCAGAATTCCAAAGGCAAGGTGGGAAACAGAGAAAGGAGAATATTCTGAAGCTTAAAAGAATGTAAGCCTACTCAACATGATTGGAAACCCTTAAGAGACACTCTCTTAATCAAGGCTGAGGGTGATGGCTGCTTGAATCTGAGGTCTGACTGAGGTGGTGAGTATCCTCACACACATATACATAAGCACACACACACACACATAACCGGTTTCAGCATGTTCTCATTATTTTAATTTCTATTATATTTTTCTTTATTATAATTAAATCTATAAAGATGATGGATTATGTACAACTCCATAGTTTAATGGAATTTAATCCACTTTGATTTTTTTATGCTGTTTGATGTTACTTTACTGAAGTTAATGGACATTGAATGAGTAATAAATACCCTTGACTGGTCTTAAGATATATTTTCATTTGTAAAATTAACATAATTTTGATGAGAAAAGATTCAGTTTTCACATCTTAAGAGCCTCATAAAAAGCCCAGAAAAGTATTAATTCTCAGAATATATTTACTTCTGTCCAAAATTTATGATATGTGGGAAATCTAGATGGTTCAAGACTCATTACATTTTTATTATTTTAAAATTTTATATTTAAATGTATTTTAATTATATTATTTTCAAGCACTACTTTACTAATTCATTAATGATTTTATACAATGTGGTTTGAATGTATATCCCATCCTCTCCAAACTTCTCTCATATCCATTGTTTCCACCCTTTCCCACTTAACTTTGAGACTTCTCTCCCTTTGCTATGTTGATGAGAGTTTTGCTCCCACCTAGTCTTGTACTGCTCTAGAATATGGTTAACATAAGAGGACTCTCATCATCAAAGAAATATAATTTTCCTCTTGTAGCAGCTATCAATTCTATTACAGTAGCTCCTTTGCTAACTTTGGGTTTTGTGCCCACATTCCATCACTCTATACAGTCTGGTTGTAGCTTGCTCAGATTTTGTGTGTTCTCATTACATTTTTTAAATGATCACTGTACTTAAATGCTAGCTATTATTTGTCAAAATGTGAACTATATAGTTTACAATTACCTTTTGCTAGTGTGTGTTATTTCTTTAGTTTGTTTCTTATTAAATAATACCATTAGCCATTTTTCTCAATCTAAAAATTTTCTTATTTAATTCATCATAAAATAGTTTGTTTTCCTCTAGAGAGATTTGAGTATATTTGGTCACATAAATATCTTAGCCATCATCCTAGTTATTACTTTATGTATATATTTTTCATATTATACTAGATTTCCTATCTTAATATTTAAAATGAAGTATATAAGCCTTACTTTCATGTTGATCCCTATAAATTCCAAATTTAAAGTACAATTCTGAAGTATTTCTTCTGCATAGATTGAATAACACATGGGTGGTATTATATTATTGTCTTTAAATATAAGCAATTACAGAAAGAGTAAGCTGAAGCCAAGAGTTTATTTACCTCTATATTAACCTGTTTAGCTATAGCTACAATTTAGATTACTCCTAAAAACCTAGGTATTAAAGGCTTGACAGCAATCCTTCAGAGATATTAGGAGGTTTTGTAATCTTTAATATGTAGCTCTTAGTGAAAGTTAGGTTGTTGAGAGGATATACTTGAAGGAAACTTTGAGACACTAGCCTCATATATATTTCTCTATGCCTCCTAGCCTCCATTAAGTAGATAGTTTCAACAACACAAAATTTTAAATCATTATCTGTCTTGTAAAGCAACAGGAAAAGTAATTTTGGACCAAAACTATGGAAAATGTGAGCCAAGATAAACTATTTCTCCATTTAAATTTATATCTTAGACATTTGATTACAGTGACAGAAAACTGGTCACTACATAATTCATTATTATTGTTTTGTTACAAAGTATCTACTTTCTGTCTGTTATCATTCCTCTATTTCAAGAATTTCCCTTCATAATTCTTGAAGTGTAGAACAGTGGCAATAAGTTCTTCATTTACTATTTATTGGAGAATTTCTTATTATTATGAATTATTATTCATTATTTGAAAAGTATCATTCTTCTGTCCATTATCTTCTATAATGACAGATATTGAAATTTTGTCATTCACTTCACTTTTCCACTAAAGGTAATATAAGCCAGTATCTTTTTTTCAAGTTAACTTATTCTTTATACTAAATAAAAGTAATCTATTGTAAAGCTAAGTGGATAGTTTCAATAAGTTCATTTCAAAGTAATGTATTAATAATGCTGTAAACCACAACTTGTGTGTTGCGTATACATGTGTGTGTGTCCAGATCATGTTCAGTGTCTTAGAATGTGCATGCTATAAAGAGCTAAACATGATTTTTCCTATGTTAAAGTCCTTGGAAAAATATTAGTATTATTTCTAGTTGCATACATTTACCAATTTTTGCTATTTCAGTATGTCTGAAAATACATTTTGAAGGTTTTGTGTCCTCTTTTATTTTTTTCATTTTTGGAAAGTATTATTTTGGCAGGATTGTTATTTCCCCAACCTCATAAACTTATGACCTGGCTATGATTCTATGGTTATTGAAATCAGATAAGCCTGCCAGAATGCAGTCAGGAAGAGGGCCCTTCATCTCCAGGTGTTTAATTACTTGGCATTTTAAATTCATTGAATCTGCCTACATGATCTCTTTCCTAAACTGAAACATTGCATTATATATGTCATCTACTCTATCATCCTGGAATTTTACCAATATGAAATATAAATACTGATAAAGCAAAAAAATCTAATAAGTAAATTTACATAAAAAGAGAAAATGTGAAACAAAAATTTGATCACAAGGGAAACATATTTGCACTGACAGAATTTGTTTTTCCCTTAATTTGATGTGTTATAAATTAAAATTTCACATTTCTAATAATAAATTTTACGTTTAACTCTTCATTTATGATCATAACAAGTTAAACTTGGTAATAACCCCATAAACATTAGATTAGGGTTCTAGTAAAATTCAAAAGTTAATATTTCATATAAGTATATACTTGGACTGTGGCTTTATACCATATTTCTCAAAAATGAATTCTTTGATATGGTAATTACTTACAACAGAAAATGCATGCAAAATTTATACTTTGGATTAAAGTTTATTAGTTCATTTTATGATGCTGTACCAGATATTTGAATACTAATGACTCACAAATGAAACACATTTATTCTGCTTACAGTTTTGTAGAATGAAAGTTAATATAGTATGCCACAAGTTCCAGGTTGAGACTTTCTCTATATTTGTGATATAAAATTATTTAAGGAATATATACATATTTGAAATAGAAAATTATGAATTTTGTAACCAGAAGTGGCTAAAGGACCAATAGTCTCTTTTATAACTGATATCTAAACAAGGAAGTCTAACCAGTGCCTTGGAAGACCTGCCTTGGTGTTTTCAGCATCAGCATTCTCAATAACTTAAATTTAGTTGTATCAAGTACCACTTCTATTTTTATATTACCTGGGAACAATGATAAGGAATTGTAAATGCTTGTTAAGCTCTCTAATCTGAAATTATGTTCTCTAACTCATGCTTGATCTCTTAAATGTGTTACATCATGGCCACTTAAAAGTTTACACATGTCTGAATCCTAACCACATTGATACAGAGAACTTTGATGGACACATTCATATCACTTAAAATATAATAATATTCAGTGTATTCTTGACTTTCTAGGTTTATGCCTATTTAACAATACAAACTAAATTTATTCCACCCAACAGTCTCAATTTGTTATTTCATGTCAGCATCATTCAAAAGTATGAGGTCAAAGTATTATCTTAGGCTCAAGGAAAATAAATCTTCAGCACAATGTAAGACATAAAAAAATGACTCCAGAATATAATGACATAATATCAACATGATAATATTCACATTAAAATGAAAATAAATAAATAGTAGAAAAGCTTAAATAATCTTACAGGTTTCCAACCCAGGAAGACAAATATTAAATTTTAGAGCTTCAAATCTCCCATTGTAAATACAAAGTAGAGGTTTCCCAAAGGCATATTCAAGCTTTCTCAATTACCATACATAGCTTATTGCAAAAATGAATGTTCTAAGTTAGATACTAATATCTTTTGTGGTCATTACTTGAACAGGACATTCAGTTGCTTATTCTTCTCATATATTACTTCTTCTGGAATTATATCCATGTGGATTCATTAGATAATACTCCAAGAAAAGGAAGAGAGATATCCTTCACAGAAAATAAAATATAATTATTCCTGAAGAAAAAGTGAGTATGTCTTAGGAACAAAGATTTAGTTTTTTCTCAATACCAAATTTCAACATGGTAACAATTGCAAGGAATTTTATATTATCAAAACAAAGGAAGTCTCAAATCAAGATATTTTCCAAATATATTATTGGAGACATCAGGTAGGTCAGTTACAGAATAGAAGGAAATTTTTGCTGTAGACCTTAGATGGGATATCTGATGCTATTTATAGCCTTTGAGTTGATGGAAGGTGATAGTTGATACATTTCAAAATGTATTTGCCTGATAGTCAGTCACATAGATGTCAGCTAGGTCAAACAGAACTAAAAGGAGATAGTAGTTTGGGTCTAGACCTTCATCAGATTTTAAATCTTACAAGTTTTTCTTAATCCATAAGCCTTGTAGAACTGTAGCAGGCCTTATTTTGGGCCACAAACCAGGTTCTAAATAAAGACAGAGACTTAATGTAAGTTATGAATGTTTTACCTTAGCTTACTTTTGTGCCACTAACTCTAAAAACATAATTTAACATGTTTCTCTTCATCTTTGTTTTGCCTTGGGACTTTGTGGTGTTCTTTCATTCTGTAGGCCCTATTCCATGGTTCTTTGTCTGTCTAGCTGCTGCTTGGCTGGCCCCTTGTATCTCCCTTTTTTATCCTTAGTTCTTTTTTTACTACCACTTAATCCTCCTGCCACCAGCCCTGCCTATCCCTCTACTACTTAGCTATTGACATTAAGCTTTTCATTAGATCAATCAGATGCCTTAAGAAGGCAAGGTAAAACAGCAAGCAATACATCTTTACATAGCTAAACACATGAAGCATAAACAAATGTAACACATTTACATTGGTGAAGCAATATTTCATGTCATAGAACCTATGATAAAGGTACATTTTCCCTTCTTAATCTGGTAATTTTAGTTCATAACCCTAGTGGGAACTTCTCTGGAAATTCTGCTTCTGCAGTAAGCTTCTTCTTGGGTTCTTAGGCTTTCCTTTGAAACATGGGTAAAAGCACACACAATTTCATCATTATATTGCATTCTGTGCAATAGTAAAATTTTCTCATGTAAATAACATTAAAGTCTGCCATTGGACCTACTTTAACCAGAGTTGAAGCTGCTTAGTGTCTTGAGGAAAACAAAAAGCTAAATCCAAGGATTTCTCTTATGGCAAGCTCATGGACTTTTCCCTGGCGTTTTCTAAAACAATTTTGCTACTCTAGGCCTCAGAGTGTCTGATGGGAGGGATCATCTTAAAAATGCCTTAGGTATTCTTCTTGTTACTTCCTAGTTGAATTATCTATGATAATTTCCTCTCCCATCATACTTCAATATTGAAGTTACTGTTTCCAAACATAATATGAATATTAATTACCATGAAGCACAATATCTAGTTTCATTCATTCCAAAAAAAATAAACTGAACTACGACTAAGGTAAAAGAAAATATCTCTCACAGAAGGAAAGATAGTCACTCTCACTTTAGCCTCTAGCTATCACTATTAACGTCTTCTAAGTTACATATAGTTTTCAGGAGTGATAGGATATATAAGAGATAGAAAGTTGTTCAGACAGTTGAGAGTTTACTGGTGGTGTTTTTGTGAATAATCACCAATGAATCAATGGGACTTTTAGTGATGGGACTACATTTGAGAAATCCATGATCCTATAGACAACATCAATAGTTATTGATTATAGCATTGATTCACTTGTCTTCACTTGAGTACAATAGTAACTATTTACTTGTGTTGTCAGTACCTAATTCAGGTAAAAAAAAAAAAAAACATTATCATATGTTGCTTTAGGCAAAATACCCCACAATATATGTGGATTTTCCAATCCTTCTACCTTCTCTTTTGCCTTTAAATATAAGTTAACGCAGACTAACTACCTCTGCTTTCATTTAATTGATAGATATTTTAGGAATGTTTTCAAATGGCATTTCTGTTGCTGTTATAAAAACACACTGACTAAATTTAAAGTCTTTTCTGGGCTAAGTTTTATGCCAACTTGAAATAATCAAGAGTCATTTGGGAAAGAGAAATCCTATTTGAGACAACTCCATCTCAAGACTGACCCGTGAGTCATTTTCTTGATGAAGAATTGGTACAGGTTGGCCCATCCCACAGGGGTAGTGCCGACTCTGAGTAGGTAGGTATTCCTTGTTTGGTTTAAGAGAGCAGGCTGAGCAATTAATGAGGAGGCAGCTCTCATCTACGGCCTCTGCCATTTATTCCTGTCTCTAGGATTCTGTCTTGAATTCCTACTCTGACTTTCCCTGAACGATGTGCTATAAGCTGTAAGATGACATTCCCTTCTTTACTTAGGTACTGTTCATTCAGTTTTAGGTAGGCAAAGTAACATATCATTAAACACAGCAAAAAATGTAGCACACCTTTACATTAATTTTGTCTATTCCAATTGAATCTTTTCATTTAAAAAGGCTTTATTCATGACCCCCTGCTCACCCTCCCTTCCCTCCTCCCAGTCCCTCTAAGTCCTCATTCAGCCTCTCCCAACTTATACCCCCATCTCTTCCCCTAAGAAAACAATGAGTCCCACGGTAGGTCAGTTCATTCTGAAATATCCAGTTGAGGTAGGTCCGATTCTCTCATCTCAGTATTAGAGCTCGGTTAGGTGTTCCTATATGGGCTCCAAGATTCAAGTTCATGCACTAGGAACAATCTAATCCTACTCCAAAAGGATCCAGAAACTGTCCATGCCATTTGACAGTCATCTACCATTGGAGGGTTGAATTCCTTTACATGAAGGTTCCCAAGTAGCTGTTTCTGATTCAGTAAGCTCACAATAGCTCCAGTCAGCTTTCTCTGTGGAACTCCTCCTTATAATCCCAATCTCATTGTTCATATATACTCTAGTCCCTCTCTCTTCAGCTAGACTGGAAGCTTGACCTGGTGCCTAGCTATGGATCTCTGCTACCACCTCTATCCATTGCTGGATGAAGGTTCTATAATGTCACTTAGGATGGTCATTTGTTTGATTATAGGGGAAGTCCTGTTTAGGCACCCCCTCCACTATTGGTTGGAGACCTATGGATTGGAATCCTGTGGATTCTTGGGTTTCCCTAGTACCCAGCCTCTTTCCAGCTCCATAGTGGCTTCCTCTATCAAGATGTCCATCTCTTTTTTTTCTCCCTCTTTGTTGCTCCTTTTACTCAACAATCTGCTTCTCTCATGATTCGTTTCCACCTCTTCTTGGTCACTACCCGTTATAATCCCAATTTACTGAGGAGATTATTTTCTCTTCCTAGGGGGACTCTCTGAATGTCTCTCATACATTATTTCTGTTCCCAAGCTATTCATGGGTTGTGGTTTGCAGCCTGGATATTCTTTGTTTTCTGGCTCTCTGAATAAATCATAGATTTAAAAGTTTATTTCTGAGTTGTGCCCATGTAACATGTTGCTTAGGCCCATATACATGTTCAACTTTTGTTCATGTTTAATTCCTGTACCACATCTATATTTTCAGGCATAATTATTTCAATATCTCCTATCCTTGGTTACCTATTTTATGTATTAGTATATTTCTTCTGCTATCACAAAAAGGACAAAAGATAAAAAAAATTACATACATAACTGTATTATTTAATTCTCACATTTAAAAGCTTAAGGGCCCAAAAGTATTTTATGCCAGCTCTCTACTGAACTCTTTGGAGCTTTATCATATTTGTGGCCGATGTCACAACAGGTAATACAAATGCAAGATGATGATGTTGAAATACAAAGGTGGAGCAGAATAAACCAATCTTTAATATCAACCTTCTTTATATATATAAACTTCATTTAAAAAAAAGTCATCTCCATCAATGTATCTCCCTGCTTCCCATCCCCTCTCCCAAAAGGGCAGAAAGTGCCAAAGTGGGCCAGCTTAGCACTGCACATCCATGCAGGCACACCCAATTTACTCAACCCAAACTCAAGGCTGGACTGGGTGTTCCTCTATACAGAATAGGCTCCAAGGTGCCAGCCCATGAAGAGGAACACAGTCTGATCCCACCCCTTGTGACTACTTACACTCATGACAGTCGAATGCCACTCACCCCCAGAGGGCCCAGCTCCTTCTTCAGATGGGTCTCCAAATGGCAATTCCCAATCCAGTGAGCTACCCAGAGCTCCAGCCGTCCATCACCATGGGAAACTTCCTCATAATACCTATCTCCCCTGCTCATACAGACTCTCCTCCCCTGTTCTCAGCTTGACCAGGAGCTCTGCTCAGTGCTCAGCCATGGATATCTGCCTCTACCTCCATTCCCTATTGGATGTAGGTTCTGCAATAAAACCTAGGGTGTTTACTCATTTGATTATAGGGGAAGTCCCATTTCGGCACCCCCTCAATCATTGTTTAGAGACTTGGCCAGGGACCTCATGCAAGTTCCCAGACATTGACCTTGCACCCAGTCTCTTTTAAACCCCATGTTGGCTTCATCTATTGAGATATCCATCTCCCTTCATCTCCACCTTTGTTCCTCTCACTCAACCATCTCTTTCTTTCAAGATTTGTTCCCAACTTTTCTTGATTGCAACCCATTATGACCCCAGTTTGCTAAGGTGATCTTCTCTATTTTATCTTCTCACAAGAATATTAAAATGTCTCTCTTAATTTCCTTCTTATCCCAAGCTGTTCAGGGGTTGCAGTTTGTAACTTGGATATTCTTTGCTTTTTGTCTAAAATCCACGTATGAGTGAGTGCATTCTGTGTCTATCTCTCTAGGCTTGTGATAACTCACTCAGGAGGATATTCTCTAAGTCCATCCATTTCCCTGAAAATTCTAGAATGTCTTTTTTTTAAAAAACTTCTGAGCAGTACTCCATTGTATAGATGTACTACAGTTTGTTAATCTATTCTTCAGTTGAGGAGCATCTAGGTTGTTTTCAGGTTTGTGCTATTATGAATAATGCTGATATTAACATGGTTGAGATAATGTGCACCTTTTGGGTGCATACGCCCAATAGTGGTATTGTTGGATCCTTAGGGAGATTGATTCCCAGATTTCTGAGGAATAGCCATACTGTTTCCAGAATAGCTGTACAAGTTTATACTCCCACAAACAATGGAGGAATGTTACCCTTGTTCTGCATTCTCTCCAGCATAGGCTATCATCTGTGTTTTTGATCTTAGCCATTCTGACAGGTATAAGGTGATATCTCAAAGTTGTTTTGATTTGCAATTTTCTGATGGCTAAAGACATTGAGCAATTTTTCAATGCTTTTCAGCCATTTGTAATTCTTCTGTTGAGAATTCCCTTTGCAGCTCTGGACCATATATTTTTTAAATTGGGTTATTTGATTTTTTTCGACTCTAGTTTCTTGAGTTCTCTATATATTTTTGAGACTAGTCCTCTGTCTGACATCCTTTGCCTTACAGAAGCTTCTCAGTTTCAGGGATCCCACTTATTTATTGTTGTTCTTAGTATCTGTGCTACTGGTATTATATTTAGGAAGGGATCTCCTGTGCCAATGAATTGGAGGGTATTTCCCATTTTTCATTCTATCAAGTTCAGTGTAGTTGGGTTTACATTGAGGTCTTTGATCCACTTGGATTTGAGTTTCATGCTGAATGATAGGTTTGGATGTATTTGCATTCTTCTGCATACTAACATCCACTTATGCCAACACCAGTTGTTGAAGATAATATTTTTTTCCCATTAAATATTTTTGGCCTCTTGTCAAAAATCAGGTGTTCATAGGTGTGTGGGTTAATATTTGAGTCTTCTATTCAATTCCATTGATCCACATGTCTGGTTTTGTGCTAATACGAGGCTGTTTTTATTAATATGGCTCTATATTATAGCTTGAAGTTGGGAATAATGATTCCTTCTGAAGTTCTTTTATAAAGCAGGATTCTTTTGGCAATCCTGTGTTTACTGTTATTTCATATAAAGTTGAGTATTGTTCTTTCAAAGTCTGTAAAAAATTGTGTTGGGATTTTGATGGCGGATTGCATTGAATCCGTAGATTGCTTTTGGTAAAATTACCATTTTTCCTATGTTGATTCTACCTATCCAGGAGCATGGGAGTTATTTCCATTTTGTGATATCCTCTTCAATTTTTATCTTCATTAACAAAGTTTTTGTCAAACAGGTCAGCTACTTCTTTGGTTAGAGCTACATCAAGATATTTAATGCTATTTGCAACTATTATAAGGGGTATAAAGGGTGATGTTTCCCTTATTTCTTTTTGAGCCCTTTTATCCTTAGCATATAGGAAGGCTATTGATATATTTTTAGTTTATCTTGTACCCTGATACCTTGTTGAAGGTGTTTATCAGCTATAGGCATTCCCTGGTAGAATTTTGTGGTCACTTATGTATAAGATCATATCATCTGCAAATAGAGATAGTTTGACTTCTTCCTTTCCAACTTGTATCCCCTTAATCTCCTTTTGTTCTCTTATTGCTTTGGCTAAAACTTTGAGAAATATATTGAATAGATAAGTAGAGATAGGACAGCCTTGTCTTGTTCCTGATTTTATGAGGATTGCATTGAGAATTTCTCCATTTAGTTTGATGTTGGCTGTCTGCTTTCTGTATATCTCCTTTATTATATTTAAGTATTTCTTCTGTATTCCTGATCTCTGTAAGACTTTTATCATGAAGGAGTGCTGGATTTTGTCAAAGGCTTTTTAAGCATCTAATGAGATGGTCATGTGTTTTTCTTTTTCTTTCAGTTTGTTTATATAGTGGATGAAATTCAGTTTCATGTATGTTAAATCATCCCTGAATCTCTGGGATGAAACATACTTGATCATGGTTTTAGATATGTTGTTGTAGAGAGCCGCATGGCCGCACCTTGAAGATGGTGTTGGCTTCCGCCTTTCACCTTCCCAAGGTGAGAGATCTCTGCGATAAACAACTCCTCATTTTGCTAAGGCTAAGCTCGTGGCTTGCTTCCAGGTGTGGCTTGCTTCCGTGCCCTGGATCTATTGGCATGGCCAACGTGGCGCCCCGTGACTAGCAGTCCAGAGGGTATATAGCTGGGAGCGGGTTTTCCCCAGTGGGAGAAGCAGCAGAAGAGGTTTCAAGGTCCTGAATAAACCACTGAAAGAAGAGCCTGGTGTTGTGTCATCCTTGCGGGCGAGGGTGCGCGCAACATGTTGTTGGATTTGGTTTGCCAGAATTTCATTGAGTATTTTTGCATCAATGTTCATGAGGAACATTGGTTTATAATTCTCTTTCTTTGTTGGATCTTTGAGTCTCTTGGGAATCAAGGTGGTTGTGGCCTCATAAAAAGAGTTCAGCATTGTTTCTTCAGTTTCTGCTTTAAGGAACATTTTAAAGAGTATTATTATTAGTTTTTCATTGAATGTCCAGTAGAATTTTGCACTGAATCTGTCTGTTCGCTGGCTTTTTTTACTTGGTAGACTTTTAATTACAGATTCAGTTTCCTTTGGGGTTCTAGGTCTGTTTAGGTAATTTATCTGATCTTTATTTAATTTTGGTAAGTGGTACCTTTCCAGAAAGCTATCCATTTCTTGCAGGTTTTCCATTTTAGTGGAGTATAGATTTTCAACCCATGACTTGATAATTCTCTGGATTTTCCTGGGTGTCTGTTGTTATGTTCCCCCTTTTCATTTATGATTCTATTAAATTGAATATTCTCTCTCTGCTTCTTGGTTAGTTTGGATAAGGGTTTATCTATCTTGATGACTTTCTCAAAGAACCAAATCTTTGATTCAACGATTCTTGTATCTACTGTATTGATTTTAGCCCTAAATTTATTTCCTGCTGTCTACTCCTTCTAGGTGAGTTTGCTTCTAATCGCTCTAAAGCCTTCAGCTGTGTAGTTATGTCTCATGTGTGAGATTTCTCTAGATGTTTCATATAGACATCCAGTGCTATGAGTTTTCCTTTTAGCACAGTTCTCATTGTTCCCCATAAGTTTGGGAATGTTGTAGATTCCTTTTTATTAAATTATAGGAAGTCTTTGATTTCTTTATTAAATTTCTTCCTTGGCCTGGTTCAATTGAGAGATGTTCAGTTTCCATGAGTTTGTAGGCTTCTGTGATTTTTGTTGTTGTTGAACTCTAGCTTTAGACCATGGTGGTCTGACATGATACAAGAAATTATTCCCATTTTTTGTATCTATTGATATTTGCTTTATGTCTGAGTATGTGGTCAGTTTTAAAGAAAGTTCCATAGGGTGCTTAGAAATATGAATATTTGTTTTGGGGTGGAAGGTTCTTTATATATCTATAAAGTCCACTTGGTTCATAGCATCTGTTTGATTCCTTATTTCTTTGTTGAGTTTCTGTCTGATTGACCTATCCAAGGTTGAAGGTGGGGTAGTGAAGTCTCCCACTATTAGTGTGTAGAGTTTGATGTGAGATTTAAGCTTCAGTAGTGTTTCATTTACAAATATTTGGGACATAAATATTCAGTTTTGAGACTTCATCTTGGTAGATATTTCCTGAGATGAATAAATAATATTCATCCTGGTACCTTTTGATTGATTTTAATTTGAAGTCTATTTTGATAGATATTAGGATGGCTACACCAGATTTTTTCTTAGGACCATTTGATTGGAAAGTCTTTTCTCAACCCTTTACTCAGAGCCTGTGTCTGTCTTTGAAATTGAGCAACAGAAATATCCTTTCTTATGTATATAATAATTTACACATACAATATTCTTTCACCCTCTTGTCCTTAACAAAATAGAATGTAAACATATTTTAATTTTAAAATGCATTTTAAATTATTACATTTTTGCTTGTTATATTCACATCTTTGAATCTGAATTTTATTTAAAATCACGTTAACATTTTACCTTATAAAATTAAATTAATGATTTTGAAAGGAATTAGAAAAATGTCTAGTACAGAAAAAATAAAGCATCCCAAGTACAACTGCCAATTTTATGATTCCCTTTGATGACAAAAAAATCAGTATCCAATAAAATAGAACTACATATGTTACACATGCAAAGTTTAGTAATAACTTGATATTATATTGGGTACTGTATAACCCAAAAGAGACTTTCTAGTTGTAGAGTTAAATGAAGTAAACTCTTTATAATTTTATTATTTTCATAATTTCAAAGAATAGTATAATTGCACATGAATTCCTTATAAAATTGCTTGAAGAAGAAGAGTTTTTGATATTCTTACTAGATTAAAAGATAAAACAATGTTTGGAAGCCTTATAAAAATTCAGATTCTCTGTTGTTATGAAAAATTGTGTTTATTTTTGAGTGGATATTTGTTATATTTCTCAGCTTCTAAAATAACACATATTGTTAGGTTTATAATACATGTACATTCATTAAAAGGGTAGGCCCAAAAACTTTCTCAGCATCAGTTTTATTTTTTAGATAGTATGGCTTAAGTACTTAACTACTACTCTAATTTTGTATAAAATGACATTAAGGTACTAGATAAAACTTTTAATGAACCACATTCCCAGGAGCTCATGGACTTCTTGGAGAATTAAACTCTAAGCCCACATCTTGAAAAGCAAAAATTGCTCTTATAACCCAATAGTCAATACTTGGTGCCAGGTTAGCTGGCAGGTGATGTCTGAGGAAGGGCCTTCCAGCTGGTTACTCCCTCGGGCTGAGCAGGGTGGTGATTGCCAATATCCCAGACCTCCCCTATCCACCAGAGAGAAGCACACTGAGCTGGGGTCTTGTAAAAGCATGTTCTCACTTTATTTTATCAGGCAGGGAGTTATATAAACTTATATGAGGAGGAGGCAAGAGCCTTGAGTGAGGAAAAGTGGATGTGAGTTTAGTGCCAATGAAATTGTTATAACAACAGTAAATAGGCAGAGGTGGTCTTGGGGTGGGCTATGCTTAGTTACTTGTGTGGCAATCATGGCCAGAGACAGGTCATCAAACTTGAGACAGGCTTGGGAAGTTACACCAGGCCCCAGCATCATTGTTAAAGGCCTATTGAGAGACCCAACAACTTGGTACAAGAATCTAGCTTTTATAGAAATATATATTTGATATTAGATAAAAACTAAATCCATAAAAGAGAACAAACTTTTATACAAGTAATAGAATTTTTAAAAATGTAGAAGGAGGTAAGAAGCAACTAATAAAGAATAAGATAGTTTGTTGACATCCTATTGACAATAATAGTTATTATCAATTTTTATTATATATAAATGAGTAGAATTTAAATATGTAAAAAAATATACCACTTTAATCAGTAGGTTTCTATACTATGCTGAATTTGCAATATAGTTTGACATATAAAGTAGTAATGTCATGAAAAATTCTGAGAGCAAAACATATGGGAAAATATAAATACATGGGAGATGATTGTAGGTAGTGAAGTTTAAATAAAAGTCTTTAATCACAGAACAAATATGTACATGAAGACAAGAAAATGATTTTATACTAAATCTTGTCAATAAATTTTACTTAGAATCAATGTGTACGTTGAAGTTAATCTTTTGAATTGTAGCCTAGATTTTTATTTATATTATAGAAAAATTATTGGTATAGCATTAGCAATTTTCAAGATGCGTGAAGAACATTACTTCAGATATGGAATTATGGTTGTGAAAAGATTGCAATAAACTGTTTTTAAGATTCACTGTAATACTCATGTGAGACATTTTTCTTTGTTTTACCTAACTGGGAATTTTTCATGAAAGAAGTGTGGTTGAAATGAGGAAAGTACTCAAATTCATTTCAAAACAAATAATCTGCTATCATATGGGGCAAAAGAATAAAATATTGGCACAAAATTAAAGAAGATAATGTCATATGGGAAATGCTTCATGTAATCATAAATCTTGAAACCTAAACACTTTGAAAAATTTGTGTCTGAAGTAAACTTAGAAATAAGAAACCAAGTCAAGAATGGTCCAAAATTACACCAAATTTCAAAAAGATTTATTTACTTCATTTAGAATGATTTCTATGAAGAAGTAAAATGTAAAAGTTGTAACCAGCCTAGCCAATTTAGTGTCCTAAAACAGTTACTTTTGAAGACACAAGAGATTATTCATTGCCTTATCATAATTTTTTTCTCTTCTATAAAAAGAAACTCTGACTCTAAAAACAAATAAACAACAGAACCAAAATTACAACCAGATAAGAGTGAAGGAAAGAAGAGCTAAGATTGCAAGTATGTGATTCAATATCTAAACTAGGGGAGTATAAAATTGATTGTCAAATTGCAAATTTTGAGGTCTTTTTATTTATACTTTCTTTTTTTGGTTTTGTATGTGTGTGTTTGTGTGTGTGTATTTTGTCTTTAAAGGCCATTTATTAACCTCTATTTCTTCATGTTGAGATAATGACCTTTTCTCCATGGTACAGTTTGTACCCTCTGTCCATGTAATTATTATTTCATTATTCTGTAACTTTCTTCTGTTTAAAATTATCATCAAGATGAAATGATCTTTAGGAATTTTTACAACTGGAATACTTTTATTTCTTTAATCTTGCTAGTGAAGAAGTGCCAATTATGTTCTCTACATGTTTTTTTTTTCCTGTTTCCAAATTTTCTATGCTTGGTCATTATAATTGCTGTTTTTAATTGCTGGTATTGGAGTTGAAAACAGAGGAAGCTGGGATATAGAGCATTCATTATATGAAAAAGGAACTTTTTGAAAAGGCTTTGAGGTGTTGAGATCTTTTTTAAAAGGAACCCTTTTCCCAAGTTTTCTCATTTCATCTATTATCTTTTCTTCTTTTCTCTCTATTTTTTATTTTGGTCTTCACTAATTTGATATAAATATTTTTCAATCCACTATAAAACCAGAAACATCAAATAAAATAATCTAAGAACTAACTAAATTAGAGCTAACTAAAATCACTTTCCAATATCATATTTAAAGAGAAGGTTTAAAACGTAAAGGAAGTTATTGTAAACTCCAAGGAAGAAAAAGAATTTTAATTTCCAGAAATGCCAAATTATTTTATTCACATCCAGAATTTCCAATAAAATTTGTAAATTAGGCAAAAATAAATTTTATAAATAAGTCATTCAATAAGATAAAAATTTCCTCATGAAATGAGAACACTGGCAATATTAGCAAAGACATCAAATCAAGGATCTTTAATATTCTCAAATTGTTAAATTAAGTTTAGAGAACAGCAACAAATATAATATTGTTTACCCTAGTAGAGCATGTCAGTAAATAATGAAACAAAAATAATAAAGTAGAAAAATCAAAGGAGAAATGAAGATAACTAAAATTACAAATTCTTTGAAAATATTTGTATTAATAAAAGATTGCTAGAACAGTATTTATAAATTAGTATACATGATGAAAGTCATTTTACTAAATTGATTTACATGATATGTGGTGGGTAATAGAACAAAATGGCTGTCTTCACAAGTATTGAAAAATCATTTGCTCTTTAGTCCATAAGGTTCCCTGTCTCAGAAATCCTAATTTTTTCTAAAAGCTTGAATGATTACTGGAAAAACTATTTGTCTTTTAGTCCATTTTGGAAACCTGAAGAATCTGGAGTGTGATCCTAGAAAAGAAGAAAGGCATCAACAAAAAAATAAGTGCACCATGTTAAAGACTTCAGCATCAGAAAAGCTATGTATTTTTCTTGAAACAACTTCGCAGCCTCAAAAAGAGGTTACACTTTTTGGAGTAATGGTCTCTTCTCTCTACAATCCTTTCTGGCAATGTCCTACTAAATTCCCTCAGAGACATGATGCTTTCTTGGTTCTAGTTTCAACAGCCTAATAATCAAAATAAATTATCATATGTTTGAAGAATAATGTTGATCAAACAGAAAGAAGAAATTCCAGTTTTTCAAAAAATCAACTGAAACTATGCTGTGTGATAAACAGTGGGGAAAACAGAAGAAAAAGTTTCTTAGAAATTAATGAGATAGCATTGAACATATAACAGATATGAACAAGTATTGAGAGACAGAAAATGGTATAAAGAGAATGTGGAGAATTTACGACTTCTCAGATTTGTCAAAAAGACTTTGTTTTACACATCTAAAACTTGAATGAATTTTCAAACAGGATAAGTGTTTCCAAAGACCAATTATAATCAAACATTGAAAATCCAAGGAAAAGAGAGGATCATGAAAGGAATAATAGAACAGTTATTTTCCAGATGCATGGGACTGTCAATAAAATTGACAGCTGGTTTCTTATCAAAACTTATGAAGTCTATAATGTGACAAGAAGAAAAATGTAATGTGCCGAAGTAAGACAACAAAAAAAAAAACAATATTGTACTGAGTTAAACTATCCTTCAAAAAGGAAGGACAAATGAAAGCAGAATAGAAATGAAATTTGCCACTGTAAATTTGCTGTACACAAATATTTAAGAATAAAATATGACAATTAGCAGTCATCTAGCATCACATGTAGAAATGAACAAAATTGGCAAACATAGTGCCAAAATTATTATATATCAGATTTTAAATTAATTTAATTCATATATTCTAAAGATAAATCAATGTTTAAACTGGTAAATTTAAAACTATACTTCATGGACAATAATGTGCAAACATGAAATACTTATTCTGTTTATATAGATAGAAAGTTTGTATAAAAATAAAATTTTTGATAAGTATTTTATTATTGTAAATGAATTACAGAAAATTAATGATAAGCATAATTCTAACATTTTTAGTTTGATCTCCTTCCTTTGATAAAGCAGTTTGGAGGATGAAATAATATATTTCATATTATATTTTCAGGTGGTCATAGTCCATCATTGATAGAAGTCGTGACAAGAACTAAAGGCAGAAAACTTGACAACAGAAAGCCTGGAAGTAGGCTATTTGCTGGCTTGTTAAGTGGCCCATGCCTAGCTATATTTTATGCTTAAGGTTTTATACCAATAACAAGCATATTTTGTGTGAATTCAAATATATATTTGACTTAAGAAAGGTACATAATGCAATCTACTACTTGAGCAAACTGAAGAAATTGTTCATTATTTTATTATCAAGGACATTCATAGTGAGATCAATAATAAGATAATTCAGTAGTTATGAGAGCTTTTTGCAACAGAGGACTTGTGTTCAATTCCCTGCACTGACATGACTGCTTATGACTTGTGATTGAGCACTGAGGTTATTCAATACCATTTTGTGACTTTTGCAGGATCCTGTATTACTACAGTGTACATATAAACATTAAAAACACAGTCTAAATAAATAAATACTGGATAATGAAACATTTGATAGAATCTGAATACAGAAATAATCCTTAAAAATTATATGATGTATCTAAAACTCACAGTCAAACACATATGTGAAAATATATTGCCTTACATACTATGAAAGAATGTCAATACTTGCTGCTTCTATGCAAGAGATATGTGAAGATACATCCAAAATATTTAGCAAAAATATACTGAAATTTAAAAGGCTACTGTAAAACTCTATTTTAATGGCTTACATGATAATTCACAAAAGAATTATAAAACTATACAAATATACACAGAAAACTTTAAGGATAAATATCAAATCAGAATAAATGAAACACAAAATAAACACACACACACACACACACACACACACACACACACACACATACACACACACACACAATAATGTTTCTTATAATGGTACTAAAAACCAAACGTTTATTTGACAAAATAATTTCAATCAGTGTAGTATTTGAAAACAAAGTATTTTAGGACTGAGATATGGTTTGGCAGGTAAGAGTAATTTTCTTGCAGAATATCTATTTTCTATTCTATTCACACATGTGGGGCCTCACTCCATATGTAACTCAAGTTCCAAAAGACCCAGTTCTCTTTTTTAGCCTCTAAGTATCAGGGACACATTTGGAGCTAATGCATACATGTATGCAAAATATTCATTGACATAAAAATGATGCAAATGTAACACATTTCAATAAATTGCAAGGCCTTTTCATGAAAATTGATAAATATTGTACAAAATAATAATTTAAAAAAGCAGCCGCCATTTTAAGAGGAAAGACATAGTTGTTGGAAGTAGAAGAAAAGGATGCTTAGATATAGAAATGGAAAAATGAGGAAAGGATGCAATTTTATTTTAATTAAATTATCTAAAATGAGATAAATATAATTAAGGAATACTTAAAAATTATTTTAAAGGCTTGATGCATAATATATTAATGAAGGGATATAATTCCTGAAACTTTTTGCAGAATTTTATTCTCTTCATAATTCTCAATGAATACATAAATGAATATGTAAAACTGTATATATTATTTTCTTAGTTTATGATCTTTTGTATTTACTAAAGCACTATATAGAAATACATTAAAAACAAATAATGTGTTGTTTAAAATGGAATATTTTAAAATTTGTGTTCTGAACTTTATAAAGGTATAAAATAAATTTGTTTCTTTCTTTCCTCTCTCTTTGACTTCTACTCATCTACCTGACACATCTCCTTATCAAACTTGTGTGATATTTTGAAAATCCACTAAATCCTGTTAATTTTTCCAATATAGGCACAGCTGTGGGACCATATAATAGAACACGAGAATCCTAATGGTTTCTACATCCTCATGAAACATGATGCACCACTCTAATTCTTAAGTTATTCCTTCTCATTTCATTGTGGGGTAAACATTTACAGTCATTGAACTTTTCCTATATTACTTAAATATTCCCTAAGTAACACATCCACATGTGTATGCACATTCATTATTTGGATAATACCACATTAAGATGCACTTATTTATGTTAAGTTCGTTCACCTTGTTTCCTTGTGTTTTTCACAGATTCCCTCACTATAGCAACATATTTTGTTAAGGAGACATTCACATCTTGTTTATATAGCTATTTAAGTAGGATTCACCACTCAGCCAAAAAGCATGCTGGAATTTTGTCTTTGCCTCCTTTTTTGCTAGTTCTTAAAGTTAAATATTATTTCATTTCTCCATTTGTGATATTTTCTGCATGTTATTATTTCCATCAAATTTACTTAATAAACCTGCAATCCCTAAAATGATGAATGTCATTTTCATGTGTTAATCAAATTTCTTCTCAATATCTTCTGTTCTAATATGAACAATGACATTTATATTTTTCCTGCTTTGACTTCGTTGAAAGCAATTTTATTAATGTAGCTGCATAATATTTGATCATCTGAAATCTTTTCAAAATCCCTTAATAAGAATATATGTTTGCCTCTCTTTGGATACTGGAGAACCTCAAACAAAAGGACAAAGATAATTGTATGTGTCAGAGGGTATAGAGAACATCGGGAGACCATGGCCAATGAACCAACTCAGCAGGGTTCGTGTGAACTCACAGAGACTGAAGCAACAGGAACAGGGATTACATGGGTCTTCACTAGATCCTCTGTCTAGGTGTGTGACTGCTAGCTTGATGTTTTTGTGGGACTTCTAACAGTGGGTTTGGGTATGTCTCCAACTCTTTTTTTCTGCTCTTGAGACTCTTTTGCTCCTACTGGGTTGCCTTGTTCATCCTCAATAGGAGAGCTTTAGCCTTGTCTTATTGCATCGTGTGTCCTATCTGGTTGTTGTTCCTTGGAGAACTGCTCTTCTCTGAAGAGGAAACAGAGGAAGTGTGGATCTGAGGGAGAAGGGAAGAGGGATTATCTAGAAAGAGAGGAGAAGGAGAAAACTAGGTTTGGTATGATAACATGAGAGAAGAATCTATTTTCAATAAAAATGAAAAATAAGATGTATGTTTTCTGTTTTTTTTTTTTTTAGCAAGGGCATCATGGATTACAGTATATTTCTTAGGTTTGAAAATATTCTAATATTACTATATTTGGAGAAAATGTGTATTCTAAACTCTATGATTATGTTCCTGTAGTATTTTTTCTTACAATGTTTCTTTATTTCTATAAATGATGCTTCTCTTCATCACTATCCTCATATTTATGTATTTTCTGCCACTCAAACATTGCAGATTATTATGGTTATATTTGTCCTGTTGTAAATAAATATTTTTTGTAAAAGCATTCCTAAGTGACCCAAAAAGCAAACATTTATTAAAGTTATTTTTAGTTGACTATAAATGTAGTAGTGGGGGTTCTTGGTCCCGAGCGGCCAGAGGTCCAAGACCTCAGACCTGCTGCCCGAGACCTCTTAGCCTCCCAGCCGCCCACCGCTCAGACCCCCAGAAATGACTCAGACACTTCTATTAAGTTCATGTTGTTTGGCCTATGGCTCAGGCACATTGCTAGCTAGCTCTTACATCTTAAATCAACCCATTTCTATTAATCTGTCGGCCACGTGGCCCGTGGCTCACCTGAGCTTCTACATGTTGTTCCTTGGGCGGCTTCAGCTCAATCTGCCTCTGACTCCACCCTGCTTCTCCTACCTATGCTCTGATTTCTCCTCCTACTTCTTCTATGGTGCCTGTCATGGCCCAAAACAGCTCCTTTATTTAAAGATTGAAGTTCACAGCATACATAAACACATTCAATCTTCATATGTTTTTTTTATCTCATGTCATAGTTGTTACAACCAATATATACCCTATTTCAGAAATTTCTTTTATTTAAAGGAAAGTTACTATCTTGCCTGTCTTGTTTCAACATTATATTGCTTTTATCACAAAATATATAATATCTTCATGTCAGCACCAAGGAATTTTTCACGTCCATTTATTTCAAAATGCTTTCTATAAATTAATTTTCAACTTATAGTTATTGATTATTTATGCTAGAAGCTATTCAAAGCCTAGGATTGAAAGAATAAATAGTCTGTAACAATCTATACTGAAAATAATTAATATAAAAGTGGGACAAGAATAGTGTGCTTCCAAAGGAGTTTTATTCTATCTATCCTTCTTCTCAACCTTATCTCTGGGTTTGCTAGTTCTTAGTTAAAAGTAAAACTCAGCTCCATTAAGTACAAGGGTATTATTATCATTAGTGAAATCTTCTGCAGTTATAATTATGAGGGTCTCTGACCCTGTGCACAAGAATATACTTTGTATATAAAGTGACAGCCTAATTTGGCTAGAGCAAGTCTCTGTGTAAGCTAATTACATGTGGTAATTTTGCCTGAATGGAGATTGACTTGAAAGTGAATCCAATTTAACAGTGAGGAGATTGTTAGAAGAAACATTTCACTGTGGGCTTAGAAGTCCCTTAAAGTGCTAATTTTTCACTTGAATAACGATATTGCCATAGGGGATATTTTTCAAATTATTTTATATTTGAGAGTGATTATTTAAACTGAAAAATAAAGACATATAGTTTCTCCTTTTTTGGGAACAATTAATGATGCTATTTATTTTTACACATTAACTTTAGTTCCTATTTTCTTCTATTCTCTTGTTCTTAAGTAGTAAACCACCTTGCTTCATAAAATAAAAAATTCTATTTCCTTAATGTACTCGGCTAAAAACTGGTGTTTGTTAATTTTATCAATCTTTCAAAGTTTTTAGTTTTTCAAATGTAATATCTTTGACATTTCAATAATTATTTACCAGAAAATCATTGCATATTATTACCAGTTATTGTATGTAAAGTTGAACTAGGAAACTATAAAAAAAATGCAGAAGAAGTGCTTTAAGGAGGAACTGAAACATGACTTTAAGCATAGTTTTCAGCTGTAAATCACAGGCAAAAGGTTTATTGTGTAATGGTAATTGGAACTAAAGCTGCAATTTTTCTATTATACTAAAATGTCTCACACTGATATGAATTAAATCCAACATAAACCCTGAACATGATAACAATGGATTCATAGTATATTCAACATAATATTGTGCTTTGTAAAATATACCAAGCTTAGAGACACACTGGACAGCTTCAAACTCAAACAGGAAAAAACATCCTGTCCTGTAGAAAAGCCACTGAGACTGAGTATACCACCTAATCTGAAATTCTTTTTCATTTTAGGTTATCATTTTTTTTTTTTAAATCTTCTATTTTATTTTGTTCTCAAATCAAAAATTTCTCTCCCCCTGAACTCTTGTCTTATTGGTGAGGTTTATACAATTTCAGTAACTAGTCAATTCTGTTCATTATTAACTCTATGAAATTTATGTGACTACTGACTTCACTAGTAACTGCATCCAGTAGATACAAACAGTACCTAATTTATGGTTGGTATACAGGACTCAAACATTTCATTGATCATGACTATCAGTGAAATACTAAAGAAAGGGGCCAATCTAAAGTAGATAATATCTCATGGGAATGAAAACTTGGGTAGGAGCTTTCCTGGAAATTAATTGTAAAATCTTATGAATCATATAACTTTCTTTGGAGTAATATAAGCACCAGATAATGATGATGAAAGGTTGAATGTGATTCATAAGCAAGGTAAACTGAAACATGGAAGTGGGTATTCACTTTCACAGCATATAACTACAATCATAGCCAAGATTATAAAGTTAAAATTTGTGATTAACAACTTCATTCCTTTTAAATTATTTTTATTAAATTAATGAATTCCTATGTCCAATCCAAAAACAGTTTCCCTTCTCTCCCTAGTCCCCTTCCAATCTCTTGCCCCCAACCTCTATGCTTTAACACTACACTCAGAAGAATGTTGAATTCTCATCCAAGGTACATTTGAAATGTCATAGTGAGGTCCCATCGTTAAAAAAAATAGACTGTGATTGTTTTGAAGAACACAACATCATCTTATAAAAAGATAATACAAATGATGTCTTTAAATGACTATACCCTATATCTGGAATCTCAGAATCTATCTATTAGTACCCAGGTTATCAGACCATTAATGATGATCAATTTACAATAATAACAACAAAATTATAAATGAAATGTTACAGCTTCTAATGTAGATTCTTTACTATTTAGACACAGTTTTCACATTCATAAAACAGGATAACTATATAGACATTGTCCTTTAATATTAAAATTCATATATTTGTAAACATTATGAAAGACAAAGCTATGTATATCTAGCTTGTCTCTATTAGTTATGGGACAGCTCATAACTTTCACAAAGTAAAGTAGATCTTGACTAAAAAATCAAAATTCTTAAAAACACATGGGCTTAAATGTGGTGTCCAAAGAAATGTTCAATTCAACAAAAAAGGAATGAACAAAATTGTTGTTTTGACACTGGTAAAAAACTTTAAGCATAAATTTATTCTGATAATTCAAGATGAATGTAGTAGATATTTTTAATATCAATGAATAATATGCAATTTTAAGAAAAGCTAAAGCTAGGATTATTTTTCCAAATATAAATTTGAGCACAATTACAGGAATAAGAGGAAAGGTACAAATATTAAATTGAAAAATGTAGCATGAATACTAAGTTGACCTATTAAAAACACAGATTCTGATAGCAGGGTCAATGCTAAAGATTAGAGAAGCCAGCCACTAGAGAGTTCTTACCTCTACAGAATCCTCAGACTGAAAGAACTAAACTCTTTGTCTCCTACCTTATATACCTCTCTCTGCCCAGTCATGCCACTTTCTATCTCAACCTCCCTAGTGCTAGTATTCTAGGTATGTGTGCCTCCCACTACAGTGATCAAAGTCATGACATCTGAAGTATTGAGATTAAAGATGTGTGCCACCACTTCCTGACCTCTATGGCTAACTAGTGGTCTGGCTCTGTCCTCTGACCCTCAGGCAATCTTTATTTGTTAGAGTATGTAAAAATATCAACTCAGTGAAGCCTAAATTTTGCTGAGCTATATAGATGGTTAATATTATCCTAGAGACAATTCAGATAGATGATCAAAAAGAAATTGTCAGCCTGGGGAAAAGCCTTAGTTGGTAAAATGCTTGTTTTGCATGCATCACAAGTACTCTTCAATTTCCAAAATCACATAAAATGTATGGTGTCTTCATAAACAATCATTCTACATTTCTGGATTCTTGTTGATCATTGGTCATGATCCTTACTTCTGAAAGAAAATGCCTGATATTGGTAGTATTGGTAGGCAGTCCCTCACATGTGAACACACACACACACACACACACACACACACACACACACACATTCACATACAAAAAACATTTTAATTTTTAACAATAATTGGTGTGCAAAGAACAAAATAATTATAGACCACCAGTTAGAATAAGAAGTACATAAAAAATAGAAAATTTCTCCCCTGCATCTTAGTCATATTAATTAATTTATAATTACAACATATAAACTTTGAATTTGACAGATTTTTTTGCTCTGTGACATGAGACCTGCAAAGATTATGATGAAATACACTTTATGTATCTTGTTTTCTAAATATTTTGATAACTTAAGGACATATGAAACATACAAATAAAATGATATACAAATAACCATGTAATTTGTTTATATAAGGTCTAGTAACCGGTTACAGCAAGAAATCATCCCTCATACACTTAGGTACACATGAAGAAATAAGCTTAAAACATCTCTGACCTTTTAAACAAATCTATAACCTACTACTGTCTAGTTAAATGAAAATATTTTCTCCTTCACTGAAAAAAGCATTATTTGTGTCAGGTGGTTTACTATTTTTGGATAAATATGGACTAAAACATTTAATCTCTTCTTGAGCTTGATTTTAGTTCAACTTACGTTAGTTTTTAGATACTATATTTCTGATTATAATTCATTCAAACTTTAGTTAAGAATTTGTACATTTATTAATAACTTTATAACCAAACTAAATATTTTATGTTCAACAAAATTTAAAAGATAAATGTAGCATAATTGTATTACATTGTAAATAATTGTCCCCTCTACTAGTTTAATAAAAATGCAGAATGGCTGAGGCAGACAGGAAGTGTGGGCAGAGATACCAGACTGGGAAAACTCTGGAAACAGGAAGAACAGAGCAAAGATGCCACAGAGATGCCAGAGATGCCACAGATGCAGAGGACAACTATGTTGCTCTGAGAAAATGTCCCTAGATTAATGGCCAAACAGAATAAGAATTGGGTTAGTTTAAGAGGAAAGAGTTAGAAAGATATATGCCTGGGCTCTAGGTCAATCAGCATAAAATTAACGTGAGCTTCTGTATGTCTCTGTGGGTCTGTGGGTCTACTGAGGCTTCTGTGGGTGTGCAGGTCCAAACCTCAAGGCTAGGCAGGAAAGTCCATGCCAGAAACCTCATAAAAGATAAGTTCAATTATAACTGATAGTGAAAACACTGTTAATTTTTATATCACAATCACAATAATACTTTATTGTGTATAAATATGTTGCTTTGACTTGAACTCTTCTAGAAATATTGATCTCCTAGGGTGATAATGATAAATAGTCTGAAAATGAAAAAGAAATATCTACATTTGGTTTTAGAAAGAAAATCATTTCATAACATGATTAATTACAAATTAAAAGCAATTACAGAATAAAAAATATAGATGTCTCATTAAGATCAGCAACAATGTGTGAATTATTTTCTATGCAATCACTACTTTGTTATAATTCACACTTAACTAGATATGTGATTTGACTTTTATAAGAACTTTTAAACTAAAGACCTTTCATATGACAGTTTTTAAAAGAAATGCAGTTAGATAAGGTTTAAAATTTAATTTGATAATTTAACATGAAAATATTTAAGTACTCAACATTTAGATTATAAAATATTTAATACCACTTATTTTACAGAATTATTCATTTATGTCTAATATTTCTCATTTAACATTTATATATAAATTCTTAACTGTTTCTTGAAGATGTTTCTCTTGCCATCCTAAAACTGAAAAATTTCAAATAATTTTCTTCTAATTTGTTGAGTGTTTGTCCATGTATATTCAACATTTAATTTGTAATTGTAGTTCCCTTCTCCCAACCTCTGAAACATAAACAGATATGCTTTTCATTGTTCTTGAATGAAAGCCAATCCAAAGTAACATAATTAAGGCAGCAATGTATTTTCTATTAAATACTGACCTATAACTAAGAAAGCCAATTGGGGCTTACAATTTATTGAAAGCCCCATAACAGAAAGAGGATTGACATACTCTCTGTGCAATTTCAGAATTCTATTTATAGTCTGACCTTAAATGGTACTTTAAAATTTTCAAGGATTTGAATCTTAACTTATTCATCTTCAGCTTAATAACATTATAAATAAATTGTTTTCCAGATATTTTTGTGTGACTATAACTCTACTGTCAAATATACTATCTATATGCCACATAGTAGTTATTTTATGCTGCAAAAGAACATTGCCAGCAAGCACAAGTATGATTATTTAAAAAAGTAGGAGAAATACATTTTAACAAACATCAACTGATAGCATATTGTTACTGTGATCTCTTCTAGCATTTATAAATGCTATATGGTGTTTTATTCTTTCTCTTCTCACAAGTACTTATAAAATTTCAGTGTAAAAAGAAAATATTAGTAAATACATCATAATACAGGTATGCTTTATATTCTATAGTTTTATGAATGCATGAACGCACTTACAATTAATTTTATGCTTAGTCTTTAAATAGGTTGAGTTATTTTATGTTCTATGTGAAGTCCCTTTAGTAAAATTCATTTTATGTCTCATAAGTACATGTAATTATAATCTAAATGTACCACTGAGGACAATTGTACAGAAAAATAGATTAAAGGCCCATGGCTCTAGCAGAAATGCAGCAGTCTAAAATTACTTGATTTCAAGTCTAAACTTGTGCTGGTTTGAAAAGGTATGGCTACACTCTTGTGTTTGAATGCTTGGTCCACAGGGAGTGGCAACATTAGGAGATGTGGCTTTGATGGATTAGGAGTAGAGTTGTTAGAGAAAATGTGCCACTGTAGAATCAGATTTGAAGTTTCATATATGTTCAGGCCATGGCCAGTGTGTTAGTCTCTTTATGCTACTTGTGGATCAAGGTGTAGAACTCTTGGCTCCTTCTCTAGCAGAATACCTGTCTGCATGATGGCATGTCCCACAATGATAATAAGGGACCAAACCTCTGAAAATATAAAACAGTCCCCCAAATTAAATAAATATCTTCTTCTATAAGAGTTGCAGTTACTATAGTATTGCTTCACAGCACTAAAACCCTAACTACAACAGCCCTATTATTATTAGCAAGTCATATATATATTATATATTCATATTTATATATATTGCTATAATAAATAATCATCTTCCTTCAAATATCTTTATGAAATTAAATACTTTTGGAAAGTATATAATATGCATTGATGCAATGATTATGATATAATGTTCTTAAGAAGTATTTATTTAGTGAAATAATTTTAGAATTCAGAAAATATGTACAAAAATATGAAAATATTAAATTCCATTTTGTTCTTATTTTAAGTATCTCCACATAATTTTAGCCTTAGGTTCATTTCCTTAGTATCTCTTGCTCACACAGTATTTTTGTTTGGTTTAGTAAATGTAAGAGAATATTTGAGATTCTTTCCTCCAGTGTACCAATTGTATATTATCCTTCCCCTCGAGTTAGAAAATGTCAAATAAGTGATACATTTTATCTTATTATGTCATATTAATTGTTAGACAGAAGTTCTTATGTTCACATAATTA
The DNA here is from genome assembly GCA_033318265.1 of Phyllotis vaccarum. Taxonomy (NCBI): domain Eukaryota; kingdom Metazoa; phylum Chordata; class Mammalia; order Rodentia; family Cricetidae; genus Phyllotis; species Phyllotis vaccarum. The sequence goes on along the minus strand of JARWLC010000013.1, from coordinate 26,838,701 downwards.
GAAATTCAAACTCTTTTAACTTTAAGTTAATCAAAAAGAAAAATTTTAATAAATAGGTCTGGCTCAATGAAATGACCATTCAAAAGAAATCATATTGTTTCTTAAAATAATTTAATCATATGAGGAAAACTAAGTCTTATTTTTAAATATCTGTTCCATCATTTTATAAAGAGAACCATGTGGTGAGTAATGGCTAGCAGTCTTGTAGGGAGCCAGCCGCACCCTAAAGATGGCGCTTGTATCGGGCCTATGACTAAGCGGTTTAAGGAAGCTCCTTAGTAAACAAGTCACTGCGCATGACACCTTGTAATTTTCCAGCAAGAAGCCTGGCCCCCAGACAGATACATCATATCGGGTGAGGGTGTGCTGACCAATGGGAAAGGCCCACGTCAGAGATAAACAATGTTGCCTATAAAAGCGGCCTGCCTGGGAGGCTCGGGGTCTTCCGTTCTTTGCCCTAGTGTGTGAAGCTTCAATAAACCTGCTGCAGAAGGATCCTGTTGTACTGCGTCTTGTTTGCGGGCAAAGAAGGCGCGGGACAAGTGGTGCTGAAACCCGGGAAAGACAACATCAGCTGCACCAGCGGAGACCCCTCGGTGACGAGGAGGATTCAGAACTGCAGAGTGTTCGCTCGGAGAGGTATGGTCCCTGACTGAAGTTTGGTTTTTAGTGCTTACTGGCAGAAGGTTTTGGCAGGATTAGGTTTGGTTCTAGTCACCCTGATCATCTTTCTTGTGGTTGCCTTTCTTTTTCATTGATTTCGGTGCTGAGTGCCTAAGACCGACGTAGGTAAGCGGCAGCGCTCTTTGGTTTCGTTTTGCGGATAAGCCGGACGCGGATAAGCCGCCGCGCTGCTAACGGTATCATGGGTACTTCGCAGTCGATGATCTCGGATTTAAGGATGGGCACCAAAGCTATATGGAAGATGATCAAGAATTGTTTAAAGGATGAGTCCTGCTTGCCAGTGGTCATGGAGGGACAGATAATGTTGAGAGAGGTTCAGGATAGCCTATCAGAAACCGAGCGGGATGAGAGATTGGGAGCGCGCCCCAAGGAAACTGTACATAAGGAAAAAGGACCCCCCGGTACCGGTATGGGGGAGAAAAAGGAAAAAGGACCCCCCGGTACTGGTATGGGGGAGAAAAGTTTCGAGAAAAATTATGAGAAAAATTCAGAGAAAAATTCAGAGGTTAGAAGAAAGAAAGAGACCAAACTTACCTTCCCCTGGAAAGAATTGGCTAATTTAGAGATCAGGGATGAAATAGAATCTTCCATTTCTTCCTCTAAATCCAGCCATGTAGATGAGGAAGACCCACTAGACCCAGGAGATGAATTTGATTTGGAAGAGGAGGCAGCCAAATATGAGGCAGAGAGATACTACCCTGATGATCCTCCTCGTAACCAAATCAGAAGGAACAGGCACAAGGCAGAAAGCCAGTTAGTGCGCAGAACTCCGCCTACAGCTCCTCCTCCTTATGGTGTGAGCGGTGCTACAAACTTTTCTTTCCTGCCGGAGGCCACGAGGCAGCAACTTAGTTTAGCATTTCTGGTATATGAGGGCCAAAATAATGATCGGGTTTATGCCCCAGTAGAATTTAGTCAGATTAAAGAGCTTGCAGAATCTGTCTGCAAGTTTGGTGTAAATGCCAACTTCACTGTTACACAACTTGATCGGCTTGCCTTGTGGAACCTGACTCCATCAGACTGGCAGACGGTGGCTAAAGCTTCTCTGTCAAGCATGGGTCAGTATCTAGAGTGGAAGGCTCTATGGCATGAGGTAGCTCAAGAACAGGCTAGAGTAAATGCTGCGGCCATAACCCCTGAACAGAGGGAATGGACCTTTGAGATGTTGACTGGGCAAGGACAGTATGCTACACAGCAGACCCAATTTCCTTGGGGGATTTACCCTCAAATTTCAGCCACGGCCATTCGTGCTTGGAAAGCACTCTCTAAAAAAGGAGAGGGTAGCAATCAGCTTACTAAGATTATCCAGGGACTAAATGAACCATTTGCAGACTTTGTGGCACGTATGACGGAGGCAGCAGGAAGGATCTTTGGAGACCCTGACTCTGTTGCTCCTTTTATAGAGCAACTTGTCTTTGAACAAGCAATATCGGCTGCCCCCGTGTGTGTATGGCCACCCTTTATTTGGATTGTAAGTAATGTTTCTATAGATAAAGATGTTTTAGAGTGTGCCCAGAGCACCTGCTTTTATACCCTTTGTTGGGATGCTCAGAAGTATTCCTTTGCGATGGTGACTCGCATGCCACGATTTGTGCCTATGCCGGTTGAGGCTCCTAGCAGCATGAGTTTGTTTTGACCTAAAAGAGATTTTGGCATTTCTGCTATAATTGTTGGGATTGTTGCGGTCACGGCTGTAGGGGCCACAGCAACCGCTTCAGCCCTCGCCCTTTCCAACACCGTACAAACTGCTCGGGCTGTTAATAATTTATCGGCCTCCATAACCATGGCCCTAGATAGGCAAGCATCCGCTAATACCCAAATTCAAGGAGGACTTATGCTGGTTAACCAGCGTATTGATTTGGTACAAAAACAATTAGACATTTTATGGCAAATGGCCCAATTGGGATGTGAACAAAAGCTCCCTGGACTTTGTGTTACCTCCATTCAGTATGAAAAATTTTCTAGGGCAGCTAACTTGTCGAAAAGCCTTTCTCAGTTTATCTTACAGAATTGGTCTTCAGAGTTTGAGCAGACGCTACGAGAGCTCCGCGTTGCCATCGTTCAGATTAATTCCACGCACCTGGATTTGTCCCTGACAGAGGGTCTTTCCACATGGATATCTTCGGCCGTTTCGTACCTGAAGGAATGGGCTGGCATGGGAACCCTTGGGATCCTCATGGTCGTGAGATTCGGAGGCAGTCTTTGGCTGATTTGCCAGATGCGAGCGTCCAGAAAGAGAGAAAGGACAATTTTGACCCAAGCCTTAATGGCTATTGAAGATAGACAATCCCCTACGATTTGGCTGGCAGCTCTGAATGAGCAAAAATTTTAAGTTTGACTGATTGTGGTCACCTAACCTTGCGGAAGGTATGCCTCTCCCTGATTGGTGAAGAAGTTTGGGCAGGCTTTGGCCTATTGCTTGGAATTGAGCAGGGTTGATTGTGTATACTGTATAGGTATGGCTCTTGCACTGAGAGGCTTAATTGCCATTGCACCTCATTAGAGCATACCTGTTATAGTTTCCATGTGGATTGTAAGGCTAAGCACTGCAATGGTTCCACCTTAGAGTTTGAGGGGATCCATGGAACATGTTTGTCTGCATATGGGCAAGGCACACAAATCCCATCTCCCACAAAGGTGCCTGGCTGGTCGGGAGGTGTACCTGGTGGACGCATCAGGAACGTCTCCTTTGTACATAGTTCCCAGAAGTTTTGGGAGGACAAACCTCTGTTTCCATCCACTGGATAGCCTCCCTCATTTTAAATATAAGAAAAGGGGGAGATGTAGGGAGCCAGCCGCACCCTAAAGATGGCACTTGTATCGGGCCTATGACTAAGCGGTTTAAGGAAGCTCCTTAGTAAACAAGTCACTGCGCATGACACCTTGTAATTTTCCAGCAAGAAGCCTGGCCCCCAGACAGATACATCATATCGGGTGAGGGTGTGCTGACCAATGGGAAAGGCCCACGTCAGAGATAAACAATGTTGCCTATAAAAGCGGCCTGCCTGGGAGGCTCGGGGTCTTCCGTTCTTTGCCCTAGTGTGTGAAGCTTCAATAAACCTGCTGCAGAAGGATCCTGTTGTACTGCGTCTTGTTTGCGGGCAAAGAAGGCGCGGGACACAGTCTAAAGTAAATTAAAATGAACTCTTGTGGGGGTAGTAGACACGAGAACATTGCCCATCAAATCTACTAAACAGGGCTCAAATGAGTTCAGCAATACTGGAACAGCAAGCAAATAGCCTGCAAGTGTCTGCACCAGGGGCTCTGTGTGTGTGTTATGGCTATTAGCTTGGTGTTTTGTGAGACCCCTAAGAGAGTGTATGTGGCTCTGTTTCTCTTTAGCTTGCTCTTCAGACTCTTTTCCTCTTGTGGAGTTGCTTGCCCAGCTTCTATAGGAAGGTTTCACCTTCTCTTTTTGTATCATGTTTTGTTTTATCTGACTGTTGTCTATGAGAGGCCCTCTCTTTTCTGAAGAGAAAATGGAGGAAGGGTGGATCCAGGGGGGGCAGGGAGTGAGGAGGGGGCACTGGGAGGAGTCGAAGAAATGGAAATTGTGATTGTGATGTATTTGAGAGAAAAACATATTTTCAAAACCCAACCAAGCAAACTAAACAGAAAACAAACAACAAAAAAGCAGGCAGAGCAGGTCATTAAAACAGCCCCTGTCCATGGGTTCTGCATCAGCTACCACCTTCATTTTCTGCCCTATTGGAATTCTGGTCCTGACTTTCTTTGATTGTGAATAGTGTTGTGGAAGTACCACTGGGCTCTGTTAACTGCTCAGTTTACTCTTGTACCCGCCAGTTTTCCTCTAATGCAAAGTCTGTCTTCATGGGATTTAGACTCTTCCCTGTCAGTGTCAAGTGTTTCCCTTGTGAAGCATCAAGAAGAAAGAGAGCAAGAAGCCAGTGTATGTGCTAAGCAGTTTACATGCTTTAAGCAACCCGAGTCCATGGAATCAAATACCAATAAATTATTAGCAGAAACAAACTGAACTTAAATCCAGACAAAACCAAAGCCCATTTGCAATTAGAACTCATGCCTTGGGAGCAATTTACTTAGCTCACCCATATTTTCTCACCAGAAATGGAATGGATCTATTGTCCAAGAGTGACTGTTGTCTGTTCATATTTACGCTTTATGGACCAGAGTGTCACATATGAACAGTGAGCACTTCTATTTGGTCACAAAAATATCAGTCTTTATGAATGGTTCTCAACCTATGGGTCATGGTCCTTTTGTGTGTCAAAATACCCTGCCATAGGGGCTACAGGTAGGTATTCTGAATATCAGATATTTATGTTCATATCAGTAGCAAAATTACTGTTATTAAGTAGCAATGAAAGCAATTTTTTTGTTGTACGATCACCACAACATGAAGAATTGTATTAAAGGGTCACAGCATTAGGGAGATTAAAGATGACTGCTCTATATAAATGTCTAGTTTAACAACAACAGGAGCAACACCAAAATAACCTCTTGCTAGAACCAAACAAGTGAAAACTTTAGCTATGATTTCATCAAAATACAATCTGCCAGCAAGATTTGTGAGCTTAATACTGAGCCTCATGTTTCAGATAATATTGTAGCAAATTTATAGCCTAGTATCAGACTCTTGGCATACCAAGAAGAACAAAGCAACTTAGTGTGGTGTCTTAACCTTTATAAAATCTACAATAATAAAATTGTGCTTTTTAACACAATCCTTTGTCATATCTAATACAGTATTGAAAAATGAATGCTGTATTCTGATGAGATTATTTGATTTAAGGTGTTCATTGGTAATAATTTTTTGGGTAATTTCTATTATTGTATATTGAGTCAAAAAAGTTGAAAATAGCCATGAAAATTTGTAAAATGTGGAAGGTTTTAAAGGGAAGAGACAACCTCTCAGAGCCTCTCATTATTTAAAAATTAATGCCAATGTACAGTGTCAACTTTTAAGGCCAAATTAGGTTTTGATCTTTTTTGGGCTATTAAGTACAAACATAAAGGTTAAAAAACATAAATAACCACTTAGAATGATAATAGAAAATGGAAAGGGTTGTAATGATATGGTAGAAAAGCATAAGACAGAGAATTGAACCATGCTAATAAATTCAATAACTATTAATCTTAAAGAGCTATGTAGTAAAGATTTACAATCAAGTAAAGATTGAAGTAGAAGAGGTGTTTGCTAACCAAATAATTGGTTGGCCAACGCTAAAAATGCCCACTGTGTTCACTTTCACTTTGGTCCACATTTAGAATTGAAACATTTTCTTCATGCATTAGTCTCACAATTAGTATTATCGAACATTCTTTATCTTTCTGACTTATTTTAATTTGAAATATACAGTGTTTTTAAATATAAAATGAATGAAAAGTGCTTTGTTCTTAGTTCTTCTGGTTTTGAATACCTTTGTCTATCCATTCACCCCGAAATAAACCTTATCAATGATGTATGATATATTTCTTGAAGATAAAAAAATTAAAAAAAATTCTCTTTTCATATCTAATCTGCTTCTTTTTGTCTCTGATTGGGAAATTGTGAACACTAGCAGTCACAGTAGTCATGGAAAAGTGGGTCATAATTCCTGTATTTGGCTTATGTTACAGCATTTGGTATTTATTTTCTTATCAAGTATTTTAATATCACTTACTATTTCTCTGTACATTTTTCAATGTACTTATTTTTCTCTTTAGCCAACAATGTTCTTTCTAATATCCTCTTGTGTTGTGTGACTAGTCATAAATTTCTTCGGCTTCTTTTGATCATGTAAGGGATTTTATATTTTCTTCAATTTTGAAAAGCAATTTTGTTGAATAAAGTAGTATTGGAAGGTAATTATAGAGTTTCAGTACTTGGAACATTTGCTTCCCAGATGTTCTGGATTTTTCCATTGAAAAATCAGCATACAGCTGTTTGTAAATTTTTATTTTCTGCTATAATTCATGTTGGACTTTGTTTTGGGGTTCAGTGTACTTTGTATTATGTGAATCTCATCCTCAGTGAGCAAAAACTTCCTGATATTTGGGAAACATTTTTGATTCTACTAAATATATTATTGTTAACATTCATGATGAGGCCATACTTGTTTTTCAAATATAGTTCATACATTTTATCTTTTTTTGGTTTCCAAAATAACTTTTTATTGTGTTTATGATTGTATTTTGACATAATTTTCTTTGATGGAATGATCTATTTCCTATAGATCAAATAAATACATGAGCCAAAAAGCTAATTATATATGAAAATTATGGTTATATTTCTTGAATTTTTAATTTTTACTATTTTTAATACTTTTTATTTTTTTATTTAAAAAGGCTTTTTCCATATATACCTGTTTGCCCTCCCTTCCCTTCTCCCAGTCCCTCCCAGTCATCCCTCAGCCTCCCCGCACCCCATCCCCCCATCCATTCCCCAAGGAGGGCAAGGAGTCCTAAGGTGGGCCAGTTCTGACTAGCATATCTAGTTGAGGTAGGTCCGAGTCCCTTCATCCCAGTATTAAGCCTGGGCTAGGTGTTTCTCTTTAGGGAATGGGCTCCAAGATGTCAGTTCATGAACCAGGAACATAATCTGATCCTCCTTCAAGAGGCTCCAGAAACTGCCCATGACATTTGACAGTCATCTACCTTTGGAGGGTTTATTTCCTTTACATAGAGGTTCCACTGTGATTGTTTCTGGTTCAGTGAGCTCCAAGTAGCTCCAGTCAGCCATCTCTGTGAGTCTTCGCATAATTCAGATCCCTTTGCTCTTATATTCTCTCTCTCTCTCTCTCTCTCTCTCTCTCTCTCTCTCTCTCTCTCTCTCTCTCTCTCTCTCTCTCTCTCTCTCTCTCTCCAGCTTGACCAGAAGACCAACCAGATGCTTAGCTATGGATCTCTGTTTCTGCCTCTATCCCTGGTCTGATGAAGGTTCTATAATGCCACTTAGGGCAGTCATTCATTTGATTATAGGGGAAGTCCTGTTTAGGCTCCTTCTCTACTATTGTTTGGAGTCCTAGCCAGGAGTCTTGAAGGTTTCCTTAGCACCCATACTGCTTTTCAAATTGGTTGTACAAGTTTACACTCCCACCAGCAATGGAGGAATGTTTCATTTGCTCCACATCCCTTCCAGCATGGTCTGTCTTCTGTAATTTTGGTCTTAGACATTCTGATAGTTTTAAGGTGGTGTCTCAATGTTTTATAATTTGCACGTCTCTGAAGGCTCTATATTCTTTAAGTGTCTTTCACACATTTTTACTTCTGTTGATATTTCCCTTTTTAGCTCTGAATCCCATTTTTCATTGAATTATTTTGGATTTTGGCCTCTACTTTCTTGAGTCCTCTATATATTTTAGAGATCAGTCATCTTTCAGATGTAGGGTTGGTGTCCCATTCTATAGGCTGTCTTTTTGTCTTATTGATTGTGTCCTTTGCCTTGCAGAAGCTTCTCAGTTTCAGGAGGTCCCACTTATTAATTGCTCTTCTTAGTGTCTGTGCTAATGATGTTATATTTAGGAAGTGGTTACCTGTGCCAATTTGCTGAAGGGTTTTTCCCACTTTCTTTTCCATCAAGTTCAATGTAGCTGAGTTTATGTTGAGGTCATTGATCCGCTTGAATTTGAGTTTTATACAGGGTGATAGATATGAATCTATTGGCATTCTTCTACATACTACCATTTAATTATTCCAGCACAATTTGTTGAAAATATTGTCTTTTTTCTATTATATATTTTTTTGCCTCTTTATCAAAAATAAGTTGTACATAGGTGTGTGGGTTAATGTTGGGGTCTTCAATTTTATTCCATTGATTCAGAAGTCTTTTTTTTTTAATGCTTGTACCAGGCTGTTTTTATTATTGTAGCTCTATAATATATCTTGAAGTCAGGGGTGGTGATACCTCTAGAAATTCTATTATGTAATAGAATTGTTTTGGTCATCCTGGGTTTCTTGTTATTCCATATGAATTTGGGTATTATTCTTTCAAGGTCTGTAAAATATTGTGTTGGGACTTTGATGGGGATTGCATTAAATCTGTAGATTGCATTTGGTAAGATTGTCATCATTTTTACTATGTTGATCCTATCAGTCCAGGAACATGGGAGATCTTTCCACTTTTCTGATACATTCTTCAATTTCTTTCTTCAGTGACTTCAAGTTCTTGTCAAATAGGTCTTCCCCTTCTTTGGTTAGGGTTACCCCAAGATAAACAACTATTATAAAGTGTTGTGTTTTCCTGCTTTCTTTTTTCAGCCCTATTATCATTTGTGTATAGGAGGGCTATTATTTTCTTGAGTTATTCATCTACCCTGCTACATCACAGAAGGTGTTTATCAGCTGTAGGAGTTCCCTGTTAACATTTTTTGGGTTAATTATGTATATGATCATATTGTCTGCAAATAGAAATAGTTTGACTTCTCCCTCAATCTCCTTTAGTTTTCTTATTGCACCTTTCCTGGAGGAAAATAAAGAAAACAAACAGTAGAGCTGTCCCTGGTGGTATGAGTGTGGGTGAATAGACCAGAGGACTTGACAACAGAAGTACCTGCTTCTTGCTTTAGACTTCATTGGATGAGCTAGTAAAGGCAGTATTAGAGATTTATCCTGGGAAGGAATGATGATGGAAAGCTGGCAGGAAGATCAACCCAGGCACCACTCAGAGCCAGCAACAGAGCTATGAGTTTGCCCCCAACATATACCTTATCTATGAACTACTGGAGCATGTGAAGGGGATGGACCTATATATTAAAAACCAAGACAATTCTAAGACACAGAATAGCAACAGGGTACCCAAAAGGATCCTCAGTGAGACCTCAGTATCAGTGATGTAGCAGAGGCCAGAGGCTTTCAGCCATAACAATGACTCCAATGATTCATGGCAATGAACATTTACTTGCAAGTAAAGATGAATGACTACTTCCACAATGAGATTCTTTTTTTTTTATCTTGTTTGTTATATTTGATTTTATTTTACTTTTAAACTTTGGGGGTTTTTGTGGGGATTTAAGGGCAAAAGGAGAATGCAAAGGGATGGGTGATAAATGGGATTTGAATGCATGGTATGAAATTTAAAAAATCTAAAAAGTTAAAAATGGAAAAGAAAGAAGTTATGCTAGAGATATTTTCAAATACATTATAAAATAGAAAAATACTACTATATTCATATTGGAAGTTACTTTAAGTACTAATAACAAATAAGTCCTATGATATGAATAAGGTAATTTTATGTGATGATATTTTTATTTATTCATACATTAATTAGCAAAATACTATGTGGCAAACAATATGAAGGACACAGGTGGATAAGACAATGCCAAATAACTAAAGTTCATATTTGTATATGATAAAAAGATGTGAAAATATATAATTTAATATGTAGCATGCCAGAACTTACCTGCAGCATGAGAAACAGACAAATAACCATCTCACAGATTTCATTTCATGCAAAAACCATTTGCCTTTACTCCTAGATCAAAGTATAGTTTAATAATGATGTCCAGATGGACATTGTCTTAGAATATAAGGTCTTTTCACTTTGTGTAATGCCTAAAACAATAAGTAATGTGTTTCTAACTGAGATGATGATCAGTACATATAGTAATGTGTTCCTAATTGAAATAATGAGTAGTAAAAATATATTTTAACTGTCAAAACAAAATAACTTGATGCAATAGATGACCTAACAATCAGATAGTATGTATTCTTATTCTATTTCTATCTTTAGCATGTAGAATTAGTAATCACAATTAATCTATGAATTTCTTCATTCTGTGGCACTGAATATAATTTATCCACAGACTTTCTCATATTCAAGCAACATTTTAAAGAAAAATTTTGGTCAAAATGTGAAATAGACAATAATACAGGATGTTGCTCATGAACCACCTTCAGTTTAAATGAAGCTAGATGTCTAGTATTTTAAGCATCAGTGTACCCATTAGCATTTCCATGTAATTATATGCACATATCTAGATACAAATTCCCCTGTCTAAAGTTATACTTAGACATCACTTACTACATGTCAGGGCGTATATAACTCTCCTATATAATATACACAATGATCTCTTTTTGTTAACAAGAGTCTGAGTGAAATGGGGAATATAAAGTTTATATCTGAAAATACTTTCCAATTATTTACTTATTTTTATTGTAGAATAGAAAGGAACATCACTAGCATGAAGGAAAATAAAGATTCTTTATATAGATTATTCAAACAGATCTTGACAGATATAGCATTTGAGGGATCCATTTTAAGACAGAATATATTTGTTTAAAACAATTCTTGTATTCTGAATAGTGACCAAGAAGCTTTTTAATGTTCACATAGTCATGTCACTATCTGCATGTGTACTTTTTTCTCTTCTTGTTAAAAAGAAAAGAAAACATTAAATAACAAAGTACTGACTTGTTTATATTTTTTGAAAACACTTGCAACCTATTGTAGACTACTTAATGAGAAAACAATTCATATAATTTTTATACTTCACAAGGTTACCAAAGATTGTCATTTAGAAACCACCTGTGCTGATTTTCTCCATAAGATTTTAAAGATATTTCCCATTTCAAGCATGATTATGAACTATCTCTCAAAGACCTTTGAAAACGGTGTAGAGTAGTCCTTTCTCTTCACTGTAGATCAAAATTAGACCATGGAAAGATTTGTTATTTATTGTATTTCAACACTAAAATACATAAGAAATACTGACTGGTATACTGTATACACATAAATGATATATATTCAAGAAAAGGTTCACATCTCCCTAAATTTTTATTATTATTATTAATTAAAATTATATACAATTTGTTCATTTACTAAATTTTTTCTACTTATTGTAGTGTGTTATGTTAATAATCATAATGTGGTAAAAAATTAGAATAGATAAAATTATACCCTCTTCTGATGCATATAAGGTCTTTTGAAATAAACTTTTTTCTGTAAGGTATATTTGGTTGAACATATATTTAAATCAGTAGAAAGAAAATTACATCCAATTTTACATTATATTAATTTATAGTAATTCCTTCACACTCTGTGAACTTTACATTACAAAAAAAATATATATACTAGTCATTGGAAAGGGTATTCAAAGTTCATAATAGGAAATTGTTTTGTTGAAAAGCTAAAAAACTTAATATTCAAACAGACAAGAGTGAGCAAGAGGAGGTAGAACAAATCATGAGAGAAAGAGATGATTTAGTGGGAGGAGCAATACAGAGGGAGAACAAAGAAATGGATATCTTGATAGAGGGAGCTAATGTGGGATTAGAAAGAAATATGGTGCTGAGGAAACATCCAAGAACCCACAAGTTTCCCCTGGTGAAGACTCCAAGCAAAATTAGAGAGTGTGGCTAAATAGTACATAGTACATCCCCTATAATAAAATGAATGATCAACCTCAGTGCCAATATAGAACTTTCCTCCAGCAAGGGATGGAGACAGAAATAGAGGTAAATAGCTAAGCACCAGGTCAAGTTCCCTGGCCAACTGAAGAGAGAGAGAGAGAGAGAGAGAGAGAGAGAGAGAGAGAGAGAGAGAGAGAGAGAGAGAGAGAGAGAGAGAGAGAGAGAGGAGAGAGAGGAGAGAGAGAGAGAGAGAGGAGAGAGAGAGAGAGAGAGAGAGAGAGGAGAGTATATGAGTAAAGGGATCAGGATCATGAGGAAGAGACCCACAGAGATGGCTGACCATATCTGTTGGGGAATTTACTGACTCTGAAATGACAGCTGAGGAACCTTCATGTAACGGAACTAAACCCTCCAAAGATAGATGACTGTCAAAGGAAGTGGGCAGTTTGTGGAACCTCTTGCAGTAGACTGGAGTTTATCACTCATTCATGAACTGACAACTTGACCCATTCCCTACAGAGGAAGACCTAACTCAGCCTTGATAGTCTGGAGAAAGAAAAAGAACTACCTCAACTGGATTTTTTAGCCAAAACTGACTCACCTATGGATTCTTTGCCCCTTTGGGGGAATGGTTTAGGAGATAAAGTGGGGGAATCCAGGAGAGGACTGAGAGGAGAAAATGGAGGGTGTACAGTAGAAAATCTAAGTAAAAAAAGAAAAAATGTACTATGGTAGATGTGTGTTTTATTGAAAAACTATTAATATTATTAAATGTTATTAATTATTATTATTATTGGTGTTACTAGTACTGTAGCAAAATTTCTTTTGTGGTTAGTTATTTTTTATTTTTGAGATTGTAATATAATTAAATAAATTCTCAGTTATTATCCTTCCTTCTAAACTGTTTTATATGTCTCTCCTTGCTCTATTTCAAATTCATGGCTTCTTTTTTTCATTGTTACTGTAACTATATATGTATTTGTGTATTCATATACATTTCAAAGCAAAAAGGCAAATATACAAGCAGTAGAGAAAAGTTTCAGAAAGAAGTGAAATAGTATTATAATCTGATTGGTTGGAAAATAAAGTAGCCTGAAATATTTTCTTAAATGTATGAGCATGTATTTGAATGATACTATATCTATGCATTTGTCTATATATATATATCTTCATAAACAAAAAGCTGGTAGTCCTTAAATTTTGTAGTCCTATTACTATACTTTGTGTTATTAAACTATCAATTATCTGTTTAAAACTGAGTTGTTAATTGGATATAAGAAATTATATGGTTAGCATATAAAATTTGCTTTTAAAATGAAGAAAATGTATTATTAAGAATATCATAGAACATGATGACTATTTAAGAATTTTTAAATTTCACTTTGCACACTAACCACAGATTCCCCTCTCATCCCTTCTGCTATCCCCTATAGACCTCCCCTCCACCGCATGCCCTATCCCTTCTCTTTAAATGCTAAGGCCCTCCACATTGGCTTATAAGGGGTCTCACCATAGGCAATGTGCTTCATGATATATTTAGCGGATGAATACAGTTTCACTACCGAGGTCCCTTCAAACAGTTCAAGCTACACAACTGTCTCCCTTATACAGTGGGCCCTAGTCTAGCCCCATGTAGAACAGGTATTAGTCTAAAGTCCATGAGTTATTTATAGACAAAATAGTTGATAATAGTTTATAATAATTCACAATAGTTTTCAGTGATTTTCAAAATGAGTGGAATATTTTATAAATTTTTGAGTAAGCAAAAATGTATTCACTTAACAAAAAACTGAAACTTGGAATATATACTTAATATTTTAAGTATTTTTCTGATAAACAGATAAAAGAAAATATACAGACTGATATGAAGATTGTGCTTACCTGTATTTTATCAGTATTTTCCCTAAACTACACTTCTGCTCGCTTACTGAATTTTACACTTTGTAAGCTGTATCCTGAAAATTCAGGCTGTGACACTTATGATGCCACTAAGGTCCCAGATTGATATCTTGGGTTCTTTTCACCCATGAGTCCAACTATGTGCAAGAGCAACACTAAATAATGCTTGCTCCTAAGTCCATAATGTGAGATTTACAATGATACTTTAACTTTGTAGTGAATTGAAGTGTTTGTAGCATCTGTAAAATTGACTGATAGTTTCTCATACTGCCAGCAGTTCTACAGAGAATAAGATTTTTATGTTCTAAAAGCTACAAGGTCAAATAACTACAAAGGTGGACTGGAAATGCTATTTCTGATTTTTCACAAATACTGAAAGCAGATTACATAAATGCTTTGCTTCAAAAAGCAAATTTATGTAAGGAGAAAGAAAATGTTGACAGAAATATAAGAACACATATTCAAAACGTTCTGGTTCGAATAAATAAATGTGTGTAAATTAATTTAGATAGTCTAGTAAACATCTTTTAATATTTTATTTTAGGAAAAACTGCATTATTTTATAAGTTTTATTTTAGCAAGTACAAAATTATTTTGCCATATATAAGGAAAAAACTACACAAGACGGTACTAGTTCAAAATTGCTGAATATTTAATTTTCACTACATGTACTTATTCTCTTTCACTATTTGATAGAATTGGAACTACACTGTCAAATTTGCATGAGAAAGTACACTATGTGGAGTTTGGAGTTTAAATTCTTCCTCCTCTGAACATTATTTGTAAATGACTGAAATTTTGTCCTATAAATAACTGGTAAGTTGCATCATTTTTTCCACTAACAATAAAAGAAGTAAGCTCTATGTGGATCTTCTCTATTACCAAAATATTTTTATGTGGTATGATTTATTAATAGTGTACAGCCCACAAAAATTTCATATGGGTTTATTACTACTTTAAAAATATTATAAAATATATTCCCCCAAGAATGTAATTTAAAAAATCATCACCTACTTTCTCTTTATTCTATTCAAGAGTTCTTAGGTTAAGCAATAACTACTCCTTTGCAATATTCTTAATTTCATCAGGTAGACACATGTATATTGTATGAGGTAATTGTTGATAGACAAAATTGTCCATTCATTTGATTCTGATTCCCAGGATATTCTAATAATTACATTGCACATTAGTAAAATTCAAGATAGGCCTGTGGGCCACCTCTACTGAGAGTTTTAATTAAATTTGTTCTAAATTAAAACAACCTTAGCTACAACACTTGTCAAACAAGCTTTGCAAATTTTCTTGGAACATGGGAGACAATCTATGATCAATTGAATCACAAAAGGAATCAAGAACAAAGCAGTAAACATTATGATTTGTTGGGAGGTAATTTATGACACACAGTATACCTGGAATTATGATAAAGGACATGTAGAGACATGGAAGAATTTTGGGATAATACATTATATAGGGACAAATAATAATATTGGTATAGTCTCATAATGTAATTATATGCTTCTCTTGCAGACAAAACAACATATACAAAGAGAAAAGATAAATATATCACAAATCTTTAAATTATACTATATTGTCCAATTTAGTTCTAAGAGTCTTAAATACATACTTATTTATAAAATATTTTTGTTTGAACTTCTCATCATTTGTTGACACAGGCTCATGACAGAATTTTTCCTTTAAAACAATGATTTTAGGTTTTCTTTTACTATACTTGTCTCTGTAAAATTGTCCTCAAAAAGTGATCTATTACTAAAATTTTACTAATATGTGAATGTATAATAAGGGTTAATTTATTATGTTACCAAAAGTGTTTGTATCCAGAGAGTATGTAAGTATTTCCACTAAGCTTAATCAAAATTATGAATCTGAAAATTAGATATTTTTCCAGACTTCTATTCTATCTGGAATATCTTGTCCTGGATATAAATCAAATAGATTTTATACTAGCAGCCTATGCCTTCAAATAAAATTTACTTGATTTTGTGCAATCAATGTTGAAAAATATATCTTATTAATTTTAATGTGTAAAGAGATTGTATAGAAGAATAAAAGACAATAATAATAACTTTTTGATAAATTTTAGGGAAACACAATATGAAAAAAATTACATAGCTGCTGAGGACCACACACTGTGATTGCAGCACGAAGAAAGATAAAACTTAAGATCCTAGTTAATATAATGATACTCTGTCTTTACAAAAAAAGATGACAAGAAAAGAAAAACCTCAATAAACAGAATTTCCAATGAGTTACCTCTGTTGCTCAAATGAGTTTAGTTATGTGTCAGCTCTGTCTTATTATTGTCTCTCACCTAAGTGTTTAGTATTAGTATTTACCCTGGGTTAGGATGTATGACTATGTAATTTTATGTGGACAAAAGTATTAAAGTTGTACACTTCAGATATACTAGAGACAAAATACTAGACAAACATATGTTGGAAAATCTTTTCTCCCACATGAATTTCCAGCAATTCTGGATTAAATGTTAATGTAGATGAAATCAGATTCACAAATTATTCTCCACACTCCCTTCCCCTTGTTGAATTTTGAGTCTAAACATCAAACAATAGATTAATACATGTAAGATTTATTGTGGATAACTGTAGTGATATCAAATATGTATCCAGGATATTTTTTAAAAGGCAAGTTTAGAGTCTCATTTTGTAAAGTATAATGGTTGCTACGAGTTGAATTACACCCTCTCCAATGAAACCCCAATGTTATTGTAGATGAAGATATTTTCTCCAGAACATAATTAAGGTTGAGACAAGTCATAAAGGAGAATTTAAATCCAATATAACTGATGTACTTTTAGAAAATGGAAGAGAATGAAATTCCTTTAAATATCATGTACTCACAAAATAAAGACCACATGAGGACACAATGAGAATCAGTCTTCTATTATCTAACAAGGCAGCTCTCACCACAACCAGAATTGTCCTGTGTTTTAAGAATGAAATGCTATTGTCTAATACACTCCAATCTTTATTATTTTTATAGCACTATAGTCTATCTAAAACATTTTAGATAATATGTAACTCTATAAACACATACACATGCATATATACACACACACACACACACACACACACACACACACATACATACATACACACAAAGAGAGACAGAGAAAGAGAGAGACAGAGACAGATAGAGTCATTGCCAATATTTTAACAGATACATAGTGCATCACACCTTGGTGTGTACTGGATACCAATGCAAGCCTAAAATTTCTTTTATAGTTCTATGATTATAGATTCATATAAAAGTGTCAGAAATTTTTCTGTGTCTCTGTTACCTGATTGAGAAGTCCTTTCTGTTATTGTGGGATATTTGTACAATGTGAGAAGATATAATGCTGTTATTGGTTTAATAAAGAGTTGAATGGCCAATAACTATGCAAGAGGTATAAAGTGGTCTTCTAGGCAAAAGGAGAAAAATAGGATGAGATAATCAATGAGCAGTGAAATGCTAGGGAATCATGTAACAACTTCAACATACAGAAAGGGCTAGAGGTATTAGCCAAATGGTAAAATGTAAATCTATAAAAAAATAAGTATGAATTTAAGTTTTAGGAGCTAGTTAAGGAAAAATTTAAGTGATAGCCTGATCTTCAATAATTAATAAGAAGTCTTCATTATTTGGGAGCTGGCTTGTGGGACAGAAAAATACTGCTTACAATCTGTTCAATATGATAGACAAAGCCCTTTTCTTAGAAAAAGGAGATTGTTCAAGGTAAGGATTATAAATGCCAAATGAAATTTCTCTAGTGTTAGTAGGCATTAATTTAAAAAACAAATAATTCCAGATTTTCTTCAGCAATGATCTACAATAATTCCAAATCAAATCTTAACTGTAGTAAAATTCTATAAGCCTATCTGTCTGTATCATAAAAATAATGTGGTTAAACTCTAAAACTTAACCAGCTTTAACAAAAACAAAATAAACCATACAAATAAAATGCTTAAGTTACTCAGTTCATTTCAGTTTTGATTTATTATTGCTAGAAAAGAATGTTTCATTTTCTATTCATCTTTGACACTGCTAGCCAAAGGAAAAAGTTCATAAGAATGATCAAATTTTTTACTTTAGAATTATGAATTTATGGAAGACTTTCCCACATTGAAATATAAATAAGTTTTTTAATCATAACTCCTCTTAAGTCTTAAGCCATCCTAAGTCTAAGGTGAAAAATAAGTTTCTTTTCAAGAATAACACTAAGCAATTTATTGCTGTTATTTGAGGTAACATACTGAAATGATGCTCAAGCTTTATCTTGACTCATAGAAAACTATCATTATAAATAATAAGTATTTGCTACAAATGTGACAAAACAGTACTATGAAGGTTGAGAATTGACACTGGATTGTACTAATATGATACAGATATTTAAAAATAATAGATTGTCTCAACACTTAAGTTGTCATTGTAGTAGGAGGTTTCTGACCTGGACTTCTGGGCCTAGCCTCAAGGTTTAGGCCTGCAGATCCACAGACTTGCAGACCCACAGATGCTTACAACAGTTTTAAGCTGATAAGCCTAAGGCCTAGGCATATAACTTGCTAATTCTTTACCCTTAATCTAACCCATGACCCTTATCCTGTTCAGCCATGAGGCTCGGTACCTTTTCTTAGAGCAGCATAGTTGTCCTCTGCATCTTCTGGCTTCTCTCTGGCATTCTGCTCTGTTCTGCCTGTTCTGAGAGTTCTCCTAGTCTGGTAGCCCCACCCACACTTCCTGTCTGCCTTTAGCCAATCAGCACATTTTATTAAACCAGTGGATGGGACAATTATTACAATGGAACAACATAATCTCCCACATGTCATTGTTTTGATTTTTATGTTTCAAGATAATGAAAAAGTGTGAACTTGCTAGATCTGTGTCAACATGATACAAGCTAGAGTCATCTGAAAGGAGAGAGATTCAACTGAGAAAATGCCTTCATAAGATTAGATAGGGCTTTTTACCAATTAGTGATTAATGGGGACTAGAATCACCGGTGTGAGAGGTGCTACCCCTGTCCTGGTGGTCCTGGATTCTATAAAAAAGCTTAAAGAGCAAACCATAAGAAAAAAGTCAACAAACAGTATTCCTCCATGGCTTCTGCATCTACTCCTGTCTATTGGTTCCTGTCGTGTTTGAGTTTCTATCCTGATTTTCTTTCATAATAAACAATGATATGGAATGTAAGCTGATGTGAGATGTCTTTCTGTATGCTGTGAATATACGTTATTATTGATTAATAAAGAAACTGTTTTGGCCTATGGATAAGCATTTTATAAAAAGGTGGAAAATTTGCACCTATATAAAGGAGGAGGGCAGAGTCAGATGGAGACACTGAAACCTGATGCCAAGGGAAGGAAACCACAGGTCCTTTAACTCTCTCTATATTGACCATACGGGCCTCTGTCTGTCCCTGCCTCCCAAGTGCCCCGCCACTACCAAGCTTTAATTGTTTTTTTTTTTTTTTGGTTGTTGTTTTTTTTGGGGTGGGGGAAATATGCTTGAAGAAATTTCATAGCCACCTTATATAATTGCAGAACATTTTCATCACACTATTGTATCTGAGGAAATAAAACATTTTCATTAAAAAACAAAAGTGCATCTTGGCAATAGGGTTAAGGCCAAGTATAAATGATAAATGAATTACCATTATCATAATAAATTTCCAGAACATATTCTAGTTTGTATCATTTTGTTTTTGGATTTTTGTTTCTTTCTATAAGATTTATCTGTTCTTCACATAAACTACAGGCAGTTGACATGGGAGGGCAAAGCTCACTGTGGGCTGTGCCAACCCTAGTCTAGTGGTCCTGGCTTCTATAACAAAACACACTGAGCAAATCATGAAGAGTAGGCCAGTAGGCAGTACCCCTCCATAACATCTTCATCAGCCTCTGCCTCCAGGATCCTGTTTCAAGTATCTTTATTAATTTTTCTGGATGTAAGCCTAAAATCTGTAAGATAAAATAAAGCCTCACTTCCTCAAGTTGATTTAAGGCTTAATATTTTATCACAACAGGAGATAATCTAATTAAAACAATAACCTAATGTGAGGATTTAGAAAAAAACTGGAATTTTTAATCAAAAGCCTTAAAGCATTTTCTCACTTACAAACTATTTATCTAAGGTCTTCTAAAATAAGTTTAATCTTAATTGAAATTTTTATTCAGTGTACAATAGTGGATAATGATATATTTAGCATAAACTTATTTTTAAATTATATTTAAATCTAAGATAATTAAAATCATTCTCCACAGAAAGATTATCTGCTGGTATAAGAGAATTTTGCATGCATGTATAGGTAAATCAACAATATTATACTTATTTTTATAGACTACATTAAAGATTGAGAAATTATGTTTTATTAGACATTTTGTTTGAAAGTATCTCAATCATTTTCAAATATACCTGTTATATAATAAAATTATATATAGACTATTCTTTATTGGAAATAATCTGAACTACTGTATGCAAAGAAAAATATTATTTTACTTTTATCCAAAATATGTAGTAATAATTTAAGATGCAAATTGAAACATTTGAAAGACAGATGGTTGTAGTATTTTTCTGTATATACCCTTCAAATCATGGTACACACTACTGGTAGCTTCATTTTTAGGTCTTTGCCTTCCTTAATCCTTCCTTAGTTATGTGCCACAATATATCATTTTTGAGAAGCCATTTTGCCAAACCTATTTGATAAGTACTCCCTTCATCCACCATTCTGTATACTCTTCCTTCATTTCATTTCAATAATATTAAAACTACTTGACAATGTAGAAATCCATATAAGAATAAAGACAACCAGACTAAAAAATTATTTTCAACATTTGGGTCTAAGTTCTACATAGTGCTATGTCATCACATACTGAAGTAGTACAAATCCTGGCAAAGAGTAAGTACTTGTCTTAGTTATGGTTTCTATTGTTGTCACAAAACACCACAACTGAAAAGCAAGTTGAAGAGAAAACTGTTTATTTGGCTTACACTTCAGCATTGCTGTTCATCAATGAATAAAGTCAGGAAAGGAATTCAAAAAGAACAGGATCCTGGAGGCATAAGTTAATGCAGAGTACATGGAGGCAAGCGGTTTCCTGTTTTGGTTTTCATGGTTGATGAGTTTGCTTTCTTATAAAACCCAGGATCACCAGGCTTTGCCCTCCCTCATTGATCACTAATTGAGAAAATGCCTTATAAATGTGATCTCGTGAATGCATTTCATTTCCTCAATGGAGGATCCTTAGTCTCTTATGACTCTAGCTTTTGTCAAGTTGACACATAAAACTAGCCAGTATAGTACCCTATATGATTGCCAATGTAATTAATTAACTATCAATTAATAATAACTATATATAAAATTCATTTTAGTAGATATATATCAAAGAGCTCCATATTAATAAACCTGACATTCCTTATAAAAAAATAATGTTTCACACAAATCCTTGCATTGCATATAATCTGGTGAAGGAAAAAAATATAATCCTTAGAGAAAGCTTACAATTAATGTAAGATAGCTTTAAAAAGTGTAAATTTGTAAATATATAAGCTCATAAGATGGGAAACAATAAATTTCCTTCATTATAAAAGTGAGACATTAGTAAGTACTTAAATGGACAAGGTGGTGGCAAAGTAATCTCCATGAGAAGAAAAAAACTACAAAAAGTAATAATTTTAAATTTGCATCTAACTTCAATTTGCATGGCACTGTCATACATACCTTATATTCTAATGAACACAATCATTCTTAAAATTAGCAAACAAACATTAATCTTAAAATTGTATTTTATGGACACTGAACATCAGATGTTAATTAAAATCAGTGAATAGCATTTTGTTCTTTTAAAGTTTTGATTCAGAACATTGAATTCAGTGCAACTATAAACCGACTCAGCTATCGTATAGATGGAAAATTGTCTCTAAATATAATTATGAAATTACCTCATAATCATATTTAGAAATGGTATATAATTCTGCACTTCAGACAAGGTGGATAATGTGTTACAAGCATACACATTTATCTCATTTAAACACATGATTACCTTATTTCCATAGCTTGCATTTATGTGTATTTATCTAATCTTCAAGTTAGAATAAGAACCTCTGCTAGGATTAAGTTGTGAACATTATTTTGAACTTTGTATGGAACATAATAAAATTCAGAAGTTATTGTAATTCTATGTTATAAGAAGGGAAAGTAAAGTGTATTCAAATAAAATACACTATAATTAAAGTATACATAAGCTTGAACTGTAGCTTCATGAAACACATTTTACACATAATGTTATCATTAGATAATTGTTAAATGTCAAGGATCTCCCCTGATCCTAATGGAAAGACAAACTAAGACTATAAAGTGTAGCAGTGAGGTTTCTGGTCCCAGTACACCCAAAATAAAGTATACATGAAGAAAGTTAAAATATAATAAAGAGGAATGATGGAACACTTGTGATATGAATGAATAATGGAGTTAAAGGTAAAATGTCATGGAGACAAATGGGTTTGGAAAACAAAGGAAAGAGGGTTGCTTACCTGAAAATAATGTGAACCATGAGAGGCCAGGCCCCATGATCTGTTTCAGAGTAATAAAAAGACGGTTTCAGAGTAGTGAAGGAATTGGATAAGAAAGTTTTTAAATCTGGGATAAGTATGAACAAATCTCCATCTTATGGTAAAATAAGGAAACATCCATGTCTTTTGATGTTAACTTTCTCTTTTATGTCTTAAAAGATGGTTCCTGCCTCTTCCTGCCTCTATTCAGCTGCATATCTTCACATTGCTGCATTCTATACATACAACTATATCACTTTACATACATATGACAATACATCCCTATACATTTACATCTATTTTCACATGTATACAAATCTTTCTGTTACAAATATTTCTCTTCTATATCTTCTTTTATATTGTTTCATCTTCCTTGTCTCCACACAGTTACAAATCTCCATACAAGCATAGCTATTCCTCTCATATATATGTCTCTCTTACCATGTAACATTTTATATTGTTCTTACACATTCTCATACAACTCTTTGAACAGTTCTTATAAGTAGCAACAAGTCTTTCACATATCGATCTCTCCCACACACATGCTGACACATATGCTTCTTCTACATCACTCACTTCATTGCTCATTCATTTTCTCATTCAGTTATTTCTCTCATTTATATAGCTCACTCAACAAGTAACATTTTACATTGTTCTTACACATTGTCACACATCTCTTTTCATAGTTCATGTATATAGCAACAACTTTCTTCACACAGCCTTATCTCTCACACATTCATTCACACATATATTCTTCTGTATCACTCACTCACGCTTTTCTCAATCGCTCTCTTCATTCATTCTCTCACATTTCTATCAGTCTCTCTTTAGACTTCTGCTTCTCCTCTTCCTCCTCCTTTTTCTTTTCCTCCTTGTCTTTCCTCCTCTTCATTCTTCTCCTCCTTCATCTCTCATGCCTCATTTAACACACGCTCGCATCCTGCACAGCTTTATCTCCATGTGGTTTTTTGTTCTTTTTTTTTTTTTTGAGTCTTTTCTTTAGGTTTGTTTGCTCTCTCCTAAAAGTTCTCTCAGAGTAGGGGGGTGAAACAATGCAGGGCAGATAACACAGACCTCAGGGGTCCCATGAAAACAAGACACTAAGTAACTCCTTTATTCAGCAATAATAAAAGTTTTATATCCCTTCCTCCCAGCATCCAGGCCGAGTCCCTATCAGATGACATTGCATGGTTGCCTCACATTGTCTGGGCAAGATCAACCTCTGACATAGGTTGCTTGTAGTCCCTGAGGCAGATTCCAAGTTGGTTCATGTGAAAATGTGTTAAGAGCATGGCGTGGCAATTGGTTTGAGCCAATTTCTTTGAACCTATGGGCCTCTCTTACTACATGATTCCAATTTGTTTTTGTTTTATCTTAATTTTGATTATTATTCCTTAGATGACTGTCTTTCAAAGGAGAGATAAAAGAGGTTTCCAGTGGATAGGAGAAGAAGGTTGAAAGAGAAACAATAATTACAATATGCTATAAAGAAAAGTAATCTATTTACAGCAGTAAGAACAGCAGCAGAAGAAGGATATATAGAGGAGGAGAAGAAAGAGAAGTAGCAGAATAAGATCAAGTACAAGACAAAGAAGAAGAATTAGAACAAGAAAATGATGAAGAAGAATAAGAAGACAAAGTAGAAGAAGGAAGAGGAGGAGTTCAGCTTTATTCTTCTGCTATGGTTTAAAGAAGAATTTCCCCCATGGGCTTCTATGTTTGATTTCTGGGTGATTGAAAGTTTATGAAGTATTAGGAAGTGCTACACACAAATTATATTTAGTATTACAATAAAAACATGGAGCCAGGTATTGTGGAAAATCTTGGATATCAGAGAGACAGAAAAGAAACTACAGCCCACTCTCACCAAGCAAAGTACTCAGGCTGAACAGAGCAAAAGTCCTATATTCAGAGGTACTCAGACTGACTGGTTGCTCAGATATAATGCTGAACTGCTTATCCTGCATTATATTTCTTTCCCCATCCAGGTATTATTCTGGTTGAACTCTTCTAGAGCTAGTCTTAAAGGTGTATGCTACAACTATCTGGCTGTTAGGCCTTGAACTCACAGTGATCCAGATGGATCTCTGTCTCCTGAGTGATAGAATTAAAGGCATGGATCATCACTCCTTGACTTTCATTGGCTTGGCAATGTGACTGGCTAGTTTTCTGATATTTCAGACTATTTTTATTACGTACAATAAATCACTACAAGATTCTGCCTAGAAGGTGGAGTTGTGGCTTTGTGGAAGAGGTGTGTTACTGGTGGTAGCATTTAAGTTTTCAGAAGCTGCTGAGGGCCACAGGCATATAGAGCAGTATTTTACAGGTTATGCTACTAGATGAATAACTCTGTGTTGGGGAACCCCACTACACAAAGTCTGTGAATGAGTCCCACAAACAAAATACATGGGGAACTTCACTATGCAAAGTCTGTGGAGGGGTCCCAATAAACAATGAACAAAATTATGGAGTGGCCCCACAAGACAAAATGTGTAGGGTAACCTGGCTGTGGATACCGGGTGTTTTCTGTTTGTAACTTTCTCAGGTGCAACTGTGATGCCTACCTAATAAGAACAATTGTGGGGTTCTTTCCACAACCCTTTGGTAGTGTATTTTTACATCATTGAGCATACTTGGAGAGTCAAGTCTGATGTACAGAGATAATACCAGAATATTCTTCTTTACTGACATAAGAAAGTAATATTGCTTTCAGTCTCTAAGGCAACTAATTTTAGACTTCAGAAAAAAATACAGTGAAACTAAACTGCTCCTAAAAATAATATAAAAAGACTAATTCCTAGGTGTTGTTTATTGCTAAATCAAGGCCAGGCTGCAATAGTTTACTTTCTACACACATCCTGACCACTCAAGTACCAACCTGCTACTGTTACTGTTATGTCATAAATTTAGGTGTCATTCTGTCTGGGGAAAAGTTACATACAAGGCCAAGCACTTATGCTGTATAGTCTTTGCAACCTTACTAACCTGAGAAAAACTGTATGACTTAATATGTTATAAGAATGGGTTGGGCTCTGAAAATGTAGCATATAATTGTTCAGAATTTGGCTAAGATGAAAGAGAGGGAGTATCAGCATTATATGGGAAAAGAGAAATGAATTAAATAAATGTATAAAACCAGAACCTATAATATGCATTAAAAGGACATATATGACTGAAAAAAATGGCCTGACTCAGTATTATGAAAGAAATAATCTCCAAAGATACCACTGAGTTCCTTGTTTTGACCATCTACTCTAAGAATGGAGTTTGCAGTTAACAAGGGTGTGTTTTGTTGTTGTTTACCCATTGACACTTCCTTAGAGAAAATCAAATTTTCAATTATTATTGGTTATCAAATGGAGATAGATGGTGGGTTAGAGAATTGTGTCCAATTCTCCTCTCAGTGGGTGCTAGGATCCCATCTGCTGTAGACAAACGCAGGGCCTGTGTGTACTTTCACAGTCTCTGTAAGTTGATGCTTGTCAGTCATGCTGTGTTTAGGAGGCTTGTTTCTTTGGTGTTCTCGGTTTCTTCTGGCTGTTAAATGCTTTCTGCCTCCTCTTCTGCAGAGCTCCTTGATTCCTGAGAGAAGAACCTTCAGAGACATCAGTTTTTAATGCTGAGTGTTCGAATATCTCTCACTTTGCACATTTGGCCGTGTATCGATGCATCCTTCCACTGCTGAAAGAAGCTTCTCTGATAATGGCTGAGCGAAGTAATGATCTATGAGTACAGCAGGATATAAGGAGTAAAAAGTCATTTTATTACAACGTTCCTTTAGGAGAAAAGTAGTATTTGGTTTGTCTTAGGTCCACGACCTATCTGGACTCAGATTCTTAGCCACCTGTGTGGTGTCAGGCATGGATTTAATCTCATTAATTAGGCCATAAATTCAATCATATATTTATTGGTTACTTTCACAATCTTTGACCACCATTGCACCAGCATAACTTGCAGGCAAAGCACTATGGTAGATTGAAGATTTTGTAACTGAGCTGGTGTTTACTTTTCTTCTTGGGTTGCATGCAGAGCTACGCAGCAACACTAGTAGCAAGGGCTGGAGGCTCCAGGTATGCTCCTGTTCAGCTTCTACTTAGTCAATGAGTTGTTCTCGTATAGTTTTCAAAAATAATGTCCTACTGTAAGTTTGTAAAGAGGGTCCATTATTGTTAGTAATAGCCTGGGTTGTTTTGGGATTCCTAATGACTCCCTTTGGTCAAGAACTCAACTAAGATCCAACATATTCCCAATATGGGAAGTTTCATTTAGTGACAATGGGTGTCTAACTGGAGTACTATATTTCCTGTTATTTGGTGCTTTCATTTAGATTGCCTTTACATGTCTACATTTTAGGGAGATTCTACTGTATGAAATTTTATTTTGTGCCAGTCAGCCGAACTCAATAAAACAAATGACAGTGTTATCTCGTGGAATACTATTTAAGATGCATTGCATTTATTTATGCTGTGGAATGTTTGTTTAATGATGCAAATATGTGTTCCATTCTTTTATGTTATATTTGTTTAACTCTGTAAAGCTGTGTTACTTTGCCTGTCTAAAATACCTGATTGTTCTAATAAAGGGGCAGACAATAGCTACAATCAAGAAAGAATGGTGGGGCTACTAGTCAGAGCAAATAAGTAGGAGGAAAAAAAATCTAGGATCAAAAAGATTAAGAAAGAGCAAGAAAAAAAAAAAGAGACTGATACCAGATCTCAGCCAGCCATCCAGCCACAAAATCAGCCATGTAATAAGAAGGAAAGAAAGTTATATAGGATAAAGAGGTAAAATACCCAGAGGAAACATGTAATTAAAGGAAAATGGGATAATTTAACTTAGAAAAGCTAGCTAGAAACAAGTCAAGCTAAGGCTAGGCATTCATATGTAAGAATAAGTCTCTGCATGTTTACTTGGGAGCTGGGTGGCCAGTCATGAAAAAGTAAAAAAAAAAAAAAAAAAAAACTACTACAGCTTTATACCAATGAAAATGTCCCAACTCAATAAATAAAGATGACAGCTCATGCTTTCAAGGATGTGGAATAAGCTAAATATTTATTCACTTCTCATAGGTGTAAAAACTCGTGCCGTCACTATGGAAATCAGCATGATATTTCCTTATGATGATGGAAATTGATCTATCTCAAGATCTAGATTTACTACTCTTGGCCATACATACAGAAGATGCTTCATTTTACTATAGAGATACTTGCTCAACCATAATCATTATATCCAGGAATTTAAAACAATCTAGTTGTACATTAAAGAACGAATGGTTAAACCAAATATGCTACACTTAGCCAGTGATATTATTTATCTGTTAAAAGATCACGAAACCATGAAATGCTCAGGTAATTGGATGGAACTGGAAAGAATTCATTCTGAGTAAGGTTACCCAAACCCAGAAAGACAAATGAATAATACCTGTTAATTCATTGAGAAGTCAGATATAATCTATATCTACAGAAGATAGGCAAAAATAAGGGACCAGGAGAGGAGAAGGATACTCACCTTATAAAAGAAAAATGGAATAGGTAAGAAATGAGAGTGTGAGTACCTGAAGTGAGAACATCAGACAAGGTGAGGAAGAGAAGAGGGGAACAATGGAGAGAATATGGTTGGAGCAGAACAGAGGGGTTATTTGTACTTTTCAAATTCTGTCTAATCTTCATTATATTTCTCATTTTTAATATATTTCCACAAGCTATATGTAAGGTGAATATTTATACATTCATATCTAGTTATATTTCTCTATTTATAAGCCGTTTTATTTTTTTAACACTAGGTCTCATTTCCCTGTTTTATATTTTTTCTAGTTTGGGAACTCCCTTTAGAATACTGAATTTATTTATGGTATATTTAATTGTAAGTTTCTATATTTTTGGCATTGATTTCTCTGAGTACTAATAAACTAAGTTACAATTTGCTTTTGTCTACTCGTAATAATATTATACCACTTTTGGTGAAGTGTGGACATTTTCTTGAGTTCCTTTGAACATTTACAAATTTTAAATATCATCATCTTAAACATCATATTTGATGTAATAACTTTTATTCATTGATCAAATTTATTCATACAAATTGTGGGAAAATTATGTTTTTATATTTTTAAAGGACCATTTTGTTGAATGTTAAATTTACAACTGACATTTTTTTCTATGTGTTATTACTTTAATCATCCCACTTTATTCCTTTACTCTAGCATTATATCCAACCCCAAACATTTATCCACAATATTCCTATAAGAGACTGTTTTTAAATTTTTCATTGCTACATATATATTCATGTGTATGTAAAAACATACAAATACATCCTTCACAATTGACTTTTGTTGTTTGTGTGTTTATGGTTTCACAGCCTTCCATTTTGTACTAGATAACCAATAAGGGGCCTCCTTCCATGGAAATGCTAAATCTTCATTTCCCAGAAGTGATTAATTTCTTGTAGTTATTTGTCTAGTGGTGAGACTCCATGAAAAATGCCTCACAACATGTTAGCAAGTTTATTCTTATTGCCATTGTCTGATTTGTACCAATGCAGTCATTCCTAGGAAATACTATTTTACAGCAGATTTGCTGGTGTTGTAGGATATTTGATTTGATTGTGAACTCAAGTTTGCATTTGTGTTAATTTTAAAAAATGACATTGGAACAGGAGACTGAATTAGAAACTAGTTGACAGTAAGTAATCATAAAACATCAGAGGACATCCAGAAAAGTCAGAAAGATGACCAAGAAAGTAGCAGGGCAGGATTTGGAGTGCTTAGCGTTTTATATGTTGGCAGAGTGGAAAGACACTCTTTTTTGAGGATGCTGGCTGGGAAAGAGGGGTAAAAAGGTGTTACTCTGTCTCTCTGTGGTCCCAACTTTTTAATCCCAGCCTTTGAATCGTGAATATTATTTATAAATAGAACAGTAGAGATTTAGTTAAAATTATGTTTAGCAGCAGTGACAGAGCCTGCCAAAACAGCAATTCCTATCAGATCATGGCCAGCCCAAGAACACCACCCCCAGCATGCCAACCACATCCAGCTCTGCCCTAAAGCAAAGAAAGTTGGGAGAGCCCCCCCTCCCAGCCCAATCTGCAGGAAAATAGAGCTAGAGGGATGTCCTAGGAGTCAAACCCCACCCAAACAGCAATCTGCATCATTGCACATGAACAACTGGTAAATGGAAAGTTTACATGGAGCACACATTGGTCTACAGCTTCTGTGGACACAGTTCCTTGACCTACAGACAACTAAGATCAAAATAAGAGCAGCCCCTGAAATTCCTGGAGAAACTCAGCCCCCAGGCTCATAACTGCCTAAGAGTCAACCAAGAGCTGACTAAGAGCAAGCCAAGGAAGCAATGGGCAGATGCTAAATCAAGGAAAAGTATAACAATATAAAGAACAACAAGCACAAGAAGAAGCTGGTGGTTCTACAGTAAGACCTGAACATAACAATGAAGAGGAACCAGAAGGAAATGAACTTAAAAAAAAATTATAAAGATAATACAAGTTTTAAAAGATGATATTAAAAAACTCCTTTAAAGAAATAGAAGAAAATACAAATAAAAAAAGGGAAGAAATGAACAAATCCATGAAAGAAAATAAAGAAAACCGAGGAAAATAAAACAGATAGGTGAAAGAAAAACTCCAGGAATTAAGAATTGAAATAGAAGCAATAAAGAAGGTACAAGCCAAAGCAAAGCTAGAAGTAGAAAACACAAAGAAATAAAATGGAAATACAGGTGCAAGCATAACCAACAGAATGCAAGAGATGGAAGACAGAATCTCTGGAGTGGAAGATTGAATTGTGGAAACAGATACAACAGTTAAAGAAAACACTCAAACCAAGAAAGTCATAACACAAAACATCCAGAAAATCTGAGACACCATGAGAAGACCAAACCATAGAATAATTGGAATCAAAGAAGGAAAAGAATACCAGCTCAAAGGCACAGAAAATATATTCAACAAAATCATAGAAGAAAACCTTCCCAACCTAAAGAAGGGAATGCCTATAAAGATACAAGAAGTTTACAGAACACCAAATAGACTAGACCCCCCCCTCAAAAAACAATGAAATGAGGAAGGTACTCAACAGAGAAATAAGGTATCTAACAAACACTATGACAAAATGGAATATATATATAAAACCTTCCACCCAAACACAAAGGAATGTATATATTTCTCAGTACCCTCATGGAACGTTCTCTAAAATTGACTACATAATCAGCCATAAAGAAAATATAAATAGATACAAAAAAGGGAATTATTCCTTGTATCATAAAGACCACCATCGTCTAAAATTAGAATTCAATTAAAACAAAAAACACAGAAAGCCTAAAAATTCATGGAAACTGAACATCTCTCGATTGACCCACATCTGGGTCAAGGAAAAAATTAAAAAATAAATCAAAGACTTCCTAGAATTTAATAAAATAAATTCACAACATACCCAACTTTATGGGACACAGTGAAAGAAGTGTCAAGAGGAAAATTCATAGCATTAGATGCTTATATGATAAACCTAGAGAAATCTCATACAAGAGACCTGACAGCACAGCTGAAGACATTAGAGCAATTAGAAGCTGTAGTGGATTTATGATGTTACATTGTAAATAATTATCCCACCTATGAATTTAATAAAAAGTACTGATTGGCCAAAGGCAGACAGGAAGTGTGGGTGGGGCTGCAAGAATAAGAAAACTCTGGGAACAGGAAGAACAGAGCAGAAATGCCTCAAAGACTCCAGAGTTGCCAGACAAGCCAGAAGATGCAGAGGACAACTATGCTGCTCTGAGAAAATGGCTGAATAGGATAAGAGTCATGGGTTGGTTTAACAGTAAAGAGTCAGCAAGTTATATGCCTGTGCCTTAGGCCAATCACCCTAAAATTAATGTAAGCATCTGTGTGTCTCTGTGGGACTGTGGGTCTGTAGGTCTGTGGGTCTAAACCTTGAGGCTAGGCCAGAAAGTCCAGTTCAAAAACTTCTTACTAAAAGAAGCAAATTCAACCAGAAGGGGTAGAAGGCAGTAAATAATGAAATATAATAGGAACAAAGAATCAGTGAATCAAAGAGCTGGTTCTTTGAGAAAGTCACAAGATATTTAAAACCTTATCCAACTAACCAAGAAGCAGAGAGAGAATATCTAAGTTAAAAGAATCAGAAAATTTAAAGGGGGACATAACAATAAACACCAAGGCAATCCAGAGAATTATTAGATCATACTTTGAAAATCCATATTCCACTAAAATGGAAAACCTGAAAGAAATGGATGGCTTTCAGGAAAGGTACCACTTACCAAAATTAAATCAAGATCAGATAAATTCCCTAAAAAGACCAAGAAGCCCCCCCCTCAAATTTAAGCGCTTATTAAAAGTCTCCAAAATAAAAAAAGCCCAGGACAAGATGGTTTTAGTGCACAATTCTACCAGACAATCAAAGAAGTACTACCAATACTACTCAAACTGTTCCATGCAGTAGAAACTGAAGGAACATTGCTTAACTCTTTTAATGAGGCCACAAACATGCAGATTCCCAAGCCATTCAAAGATGCAATAAAGAAAGAGAATTACAGACGAATCTCCCTCATGAATATTGGTGAAAACATTCTCAATATAATTCTGAGAAACTGAATGCAACAACATATCAAAAAAAAATCATCCACCACAATCTAGTAGGCTTCTTCCCAATGATACAGGGAGGGTTTGACATAGGAAAAACTGTGAATGTCATCCATCATATAAACAAACAGAAAAGGAAAAAAATATATGGTCATCTGATTAGATGCTGAAAGAGCCTTTGACAAAATCCAATACTCCTTCATGATAAAAGTCCTGGACAGCCTACAAAATGGGAAAAGGTCTTCACCAACCTTACATCTGACAGACAACTGATCTCTAAAACATATAGAAAACTCAAGAAACTAGAGCACAAAACTTAAATAACTCAATTTAAAAATGGGGTTCAACACTAAAAAGTGAATTTTCTTTTATATTATTATTATTATTATTATTATTATTATTATTATTATTATTATTATTATTATTATTATTGGGTAACTAATTCTTTCTCAAGACAGTAACTTTTCATCAGTTGACCATTCTAGAACTTT
The DNA here is from genome assembly GCA_033318265.1 of Phyllotis vaccarum. NCBI lineage: Eukaryota > Metazoa > Chordata > Mammalia > Rodentia > Cricetidae > Phyllotis > Phyllotis vaccarum. The sequence goes on along the minus strand of JARWLC010000013.1, from coordinate 26,806,140 downwards.
CTACTTGTTCCCTGATCTCTGTACAGGACTTATATTTCATCTGCCTATCTCCTAACTAGATTTTTCTACCTTGAATGTTCTTAGGCACTTTAGTTTTGTTTTACTTATATATATTTAAACATGTCATTTTATCTGTGTATTCCCCTCTTCCCCCTCCTTTCCTTTCCCTCTTCCCAATACCACCCAGTTAGCTTTCAAACTCCCCTCTCCACATCAAACCATCCCCTCCCCTCAAATGGCAAGAAGTTTCAATTCGGGTCAGCTCAGCATGGCACATCCACTTCAGGTAAGTCTAATTTACTCATTCCAAAATCAAGGTTGGGTTAGGTGTTCCTCTGCAGGAAATGGGCTCCAAGGAACACAGTCTTATTGCACCCCTCCTGGCTCCTCATATTGTTCATGCCAGTTGAAAGTTACCTGCCTGCCTTTGGAGGCCCTATCTCCTAAAAGGGGAATTTTCAACAGAAAAATTACAAATGGCTGAAGGGCACTTAAAAAATTGCTCAACATCTCTAGCTATCAGAGAAATGTAAATCAAAATAACTTTGATATTCAACCTTATACCTGTCAGAATGGCAAAGATAAAAAGCACAGATGACAGTTTAGGCTGGAGAGGATGTAGAGCAAGGGGAACACTTCTCCATTGTTGGTTGGTGTGTTACCTTGTACAGCCACTTCGGGAATACAGTATGACAGTTCATCAGAAAATTAGTAATGAATCTCCCCAAGGATTCAGCAATACAACTACTGGGCATAAAAACCCAGTGGATGCACATCCATACCCCAATGGTATAAGTTCAACTATGTTTATAGCAGCATTATTCACAATAGCCAGAACTTGGAAACAATCTAGATGCCCCTCAACTGAGAATAGATTAACAAACTGTGGCACATCTATGCAATGGGGTACTCCTAAGTAGTAAAAAAAAAAATAGTGTCCTAAAATTTGCAGACAAATGAATGTATTTGGAGAATATCCTCCTGAGGCAGGTATTACAAACTCAGAAAAATAAGAATGAGATGTACTCACTCATAAGTGGACCTTAAACAAAATCAAAAAATACCCAAGCTGCAAACCACAACCTCTGAACAGGTTAGAATCAGAGGTAACTTAAGAGAGATATCCAGAGATTCCCCTAGGAAGAGAAAATAGAGAAGATCTCCTTAGAAAATTTTGGTCATATTGGTTTGAAACCAGGAAGAGTTGGGAACAAATCATGAGAGGAGATGGTTGAGTAAGAGGAGCAACAAAGAGGGAGGAAAAAGAGATGGATATCTTGATATAGGAAGCCAATGTGGGGTTGGAAAGAGACTAGATGCTAAAGAAACCTCCAAGAACTCACTTCAGCCAAAAGTGGAAGGGCTGCCTAAACAGGACTTCCCCTATAATCAAATGAATAACCACCCTAAGTGTCATCGCAGAACCTACATCTAACAATGAATAGAGACGGAGGCAGAGATCCATGGTTGAGCACTGTGAAGAGCTCCTGGTCCAGCTGAAAGTAGGGGAGGAGAGTCTATATGAGTAAGGGGTTATGGATTATGAGGAAAATTCCCACAGTGATGTTTGGCTGGAACTCTGGGGAGCTCACTGAATCAAGAACAGCCATTGGGGAACTACCCAGGAAATGAGTTAGGCCCTCCAGAGTGTTGGCAACTATTCATTGGCATGGCCAGTATGTAAAGCCACAAGGGGTGTGATCAGACTGTATTCCTGTGTGAGAGTTGGCACCCTGGAGCCTATTCCCTGCAGAGGAATACCCTACCCGGTCTTTGATGTGGGAATGCCTTTCTGTATGTTGTGAATCTCAATCTTTAAATAAAGGAACTGTTTTGGGCCATGACAGGCACCATATAAGAAGTAGGAGGAGGAATCAGAATAGGTAGGAAAGGAAGGGCAGACTCAGAGGCAGATCCAGCAAGCCGCCCAAAGGAGCAACATGTAAGGAACACAGATGAGCCATGGGCCACGTGGCAGACAGATTAATAGAAATGGGTTGATTTAAGATGTAAGAGCTAGCTAGAAATGTGCCTGAGCCATAGGCCAAACAGCATAAAGTTAATATAAGTGTCTGAGGCATTTCTGGGGGCCTGAGCAGCAGGGAGAGGGCAGCTAAGAGGTCTGGTGTGGCGGAGTCCGGGCCTCTGGCCGCCCAAGACCAAGAAACCCTACTGCATCAAGTCTTGATTTTGGGATGAGGAAATCAGACTTACCTGAAGTGGATATGCTATGCTGAACTGTCATTATTTTTGATTATTCATAAAATCATGGTGGTAATACCTCACTACAGAAAAAATGACATACCTTAACTACATAATATAAATAAATCAATATTTATACTATTACAATCTTGTGCAGAACATTAAAATGTATTGTGAAGCATACTTGGGGAAGAAAGACATCAATGATATTATTCAACACAGAACATTTAACCATAAACATAAATCTGCCAGTCAAGACCCATCTGCTGGTGCAATAGTGGCATAATAATTTATGGGGACAACCACTTGCTCTCTTAGTTTGATTTGTAGCCTGAACCACAGAATGTAACTTGTCCTTGATGCATGGGAAACACATGACTAATGAAACCATAGGCCTAAAGGATTACTGATTGTTTTGATGAGTGATGATGTTGTCAAGTGGTTTTAAAAAACTATATGCTTATATCTATAGACTTGTTATGCTTTTAACCTTGGTCAGAGAAGCTTCATACTACAGGATATAGGGGTTAGTGTGAAACCTGAAAACTATTCCACTTCCAAGAAAAAAAAATTGTTGATGCTCAGCTATTAGAGACAATTACTACCCAAAGCTCAGAATATATTGCAAAATAAATTGATGAAAAGAATGTAAGAATTAAAGGCTGTAGGAGTTCTGTGCTGTGAAAGGCTCATCTCTGTACATGAAATATCTGTTACATACTAGAATTCATTGCAACAGTGGTTGGTTAGCTGAAAAAAATTACACAAGGCCAAGAGAGTTAAAAATACCAATATAAATGGGGGAGGAACTCTGGATACCCCCCCACACACACTTATCTGAGGATCTGCTACTGAAGAAGGGAGAATCATTTTTCTTTAAAGGGGGCATGTATTGGTAGGTTGCCTTAACCACAGTGAATCAGCCAAAACAAATTTGTGCTTGAACAGCAATAAGAGAACTTAGTAGACTTTAAAATAATGTTAAAAATTGGTAGAAAAGAAGGATTTATTGAGGACTAAATGGCTAATTGTTATTTATGAGAGAATAGATAGGACTTGCCAGAAGAGAGAACTCAGGATGGATCTGGATGGAGGACAAACACCAGTAAAACACTGAAGAAGTTGGATATATGGTACAGAGGTGAGGTAACTGAGCCATATGGCAATAGATAGATTAATAAAGACAGGTTAATTTAAATCATAAGAGGTACTTGGGGAAAGGCCAAGCTTTCATGATTAATATTTATGCCATTATGTCATTATTTGTGAGATGGCAACCCAAAGAAAAGTTCAAGTGCATGTAGGTCTTATTGAATGAGAAACCATTACCACTAAAAGATTTTTGTTGATTTTATTTCCATGGGATGTAAAGTACAGATTGTTGGTGTACTCACAGCAAATTATCATCAGCAATGTAGTTGATGTCATCCTTATGAATTTATCATAATTTTTTAATATGCTTATACTCTTAAATTTTTTCATTCTTTTGGAGTATTTATTTTAATATACATAAAGACATTTGAACAGCACATATACATATCATATTCAATGATATCAAATCCTACCTGGTGATACTAAAGTCTCTGTGTTGCATAAAAGTATAATTGTTTAACTATGTAAAAACATGTTTTCTTTATGTTGGGTTTGATTAACTATGTAAAGATGTGCTGCTTCTGTTTCATTTGTGCCTGCCTAAGATGTGTGGACAATATCTAATCAGTGGACAAACAGAATGGACTGGCAGTCAGAAAAACTAAATAGAAGAAGGAATCTAGGCTAAAGTGAGAGAATAAGGGAGAAAGAGGAGACACTAGGGGCCAGCCCGCCAGGCAACTCTAAGCCAGCCAGACACAGAAGAAGCAGAAAAGTAGTCCGTATAGAAAAAAGAAAGGTAAAATGCCAAAAGGTAAGATACAAAACATAGATGCAGAGAAATAAAATTTTTAAGTTAAAAAAGCTACCCAGAAACAAACACAGTATAAAGCCATGCATTCTTGAATTCTCTGTGTCAAGATTTGGAGGCTGGCAGTCTAAGAAATCCTGCAACATCTCTGGTTTTACCTTCATCGTGAAAACATTCATTTGTAAATTTGTATTGTAGGTTACAATGTGATTATGTTTTGGTTATGTTCTATCAGAATTCATGTTGTTAAGTTTTTAGTCTCAAAGGAAATATTTCCTCAATGTAGAATTTCAAATTGGTAGTATTCAATTCTTTCTTTTCTTTTATTATTTTTTATAGTACTTTGTTCTCTTCCTCTCTCCCTTCATTCTTCTCTCTCCCTCTTTTTTTGCAGTTGACTGCCATTCAAGACTTCTGTGAAGTCAGTAAATATTCATATTGATGTTTACAGGATTTTTATATAATTTCCTGTAACTTGGAGTTTTTAGCCTTCCAGATTTTGTTTTATTAAATTATTCAATAGAGATTATTTTGTTTGGTGTTATAGAGATTAATGAGTTGATAGATGTATAACTTTATAAATAGTTAAGCATTTATATTTTTGAGCACGTTTCACCAATTTGTCTTTCCCTTTTTCTATGGCTTTAGTTAGTGTCTTAACTGGGATTTCTATTGCTATGAAGAGACATCATGTGAATAGCCACTGTGATAAAGAAAAGAGTTAATTGGTGTGGCTTATATTTAAAGTGAATTAGTCCATTATTGTCATGGTGTGACATGATCGCATGCAGACAGACATGATGCTGGAGAAGTAGCTGTGATCATACAACTTGACTTGCAAAGAACAAGAAGTAAACTGAGACACTTAGTGTGATTTGAGCATTTGTGAAACCTCAAAGCCCACCGCCACCTTGAAACACTTCCTCTAATAAGACCACACCTACTCCAATATATCACACCTCCTAATAGTGCCAATTCCATTACAGACCATTTTCCTTAAAAAAAAAAAAGGCTTTTACTCCCTGTTTCCCAAAGGCTGGTAGACATATCATAATACAAAAGTAATGCATTTAGCACAAACTTATTTAAAGTAAACTTTAAATTCTCTTCTGATATTCATGTAATTTCATCACTCTAATTCCCTATAAAATCAAAACAAAAAAAGCAGATCATATACTTCCAAAATATAATGGCACAGATCATATATCATCAATTCAATATGAAGAGGAGGGGCATAATGAGGAAATACTGGACCAAGCCATGACAAAAAAAAATCAGCTGTGCATACTCCAAATTGTTCATCTTCATGTGTGATGTCAGAAGACTCCACAGATAGCCAACTCCATTCAGCTTTGCTGGCTGTAACATACTTCTTCCTTGATGTAGTTCTACACCATTTAGGCAGGCTTCTCCAGCAGGTATCTCATGGCTCTGGCCTCTTCAACATTGTGGAGTCTTCAAGGAAATTGAGGGTTCACCGTTAGTTTCATAAAATGTCTTATATAGGCCTCTATTCAGGGACACATGTCTGGCCTTGGCAGCTTTCCTTAGTTGCAGAGGAGATTCCATAAGTTGTTTCTTCTTTGTCTTTAAAATCAGAACCACCTGGCTGATGATAACAGGTTCTGCTGCTTGTCGATGCTGAAACATGGCCCCTCATAAATTTATATTTTTTCCAGCTTTTACTTTTTGCTGGTTTTGATAACTGTGTAAGGTTTTCTTTTCTAAAAACTGCTCTTTTCTAAAAATTCTGGCCTCAAAATCAGTGATCCAACAGCCTCTGCCTTCTGAGTGCTAGGATTAAAGATGTGTGTCGCCACACCCAATAAGCTTTTCTATAAGTCATTTTTACAAGTTGAAAAATTAGCAAGGTGGTATCTTGCCTTGAGGTCACCACTCTTTTTCACACTTTTAAATATTTTTTACCTTTTGAGCACAGGACATAACTCCATTCCATTCCTGGTGCTCCTTTTCTGGCCATATTGTACATTTTATATTATTACTTTTTGAGTTTCCTCCTTTTCTTTAAAATCATCATTATAATTAACACAAATAAGTTCAAAACATAGTCTATACTAGGTTGTTTTGAGATTTCCTCTGCCTACAGAATTAATCCAAAGCTCTTCATATTAAGCTCAGGCAGAGTCTTTTGACCAGGGCAAAAAGACCTCATATTCTTCAAAAAAAATCACAAGAACAATATCTAGGTCACATATTAATATCATTCTCCTTTGAATACTCTTGATCCAAGTACTCCCCCATGTCAATCACACTCAGCATCACAGTCTTCCATCATCCTATTAGGATGGCCCATTATGGAGCACTTAAAACATCCTACTACTTTTCTACTTCATAATCCTAAAGTCCATATTCTTTCAAACAAAAGCATGGTCAGACCTTTCACAGAAATACCCCTCTCCTGGTACCAATTTCTACCTTACTTAGGATTACAATTTCTGTGACAAGGCCCCATGACCACGTTGGCTCTGATAAAAAAAAAATCAGTTAATTGGGATTTCTTATATTTTAAGAGGTTTAATCATTTATCATCATGTTTTGTCATGGTGGCATGCAAGCAGCCATAGTACTATAGAAGTAGCTGAATGTCCTACGTCTTGACTTTCCAGAAATAAGAAATGAACTGAGACACTGTGTGTGGCCCAAGCAAATATGAGACTTTAAAACTCACCTCCACAGTGGCACACTTTCTTCAACAAAGCCACACCACTTAATAGTCCTAAGCAATCTGGAGACCATATTTTTACATATACATATATATTATTTTAATATATATATAATATATAATAACTAAATTAGAGTTTTGTTGTGTTTCTAAAGGGCTATTCATGTATAATTTCTCATTTATCACCTTCTCAATAGTAAATATTTTCTCTTGTTATATATTCAATTTATCTGACAATTTTAAGCAGTGCAAAGCCTTTTAATATTTTATTTAAAACAATATTTCTTGACAAGCTTTTTGAATTTTATAGTTTTTATTTGCTTAGTTTCTGAGACCTCATATCTCTAAATTCATAGTGAACAAAAATTTACTTATTTAGTTAGTCACCATACTTTTAAATACGTGCATACTAATTCAAATACCTGGGTCATTCTCAAGTCAATAATTTTTTTGCATTTTACTTTTTAAAATTTAGTTTATTTTATCATTTCAATTTTTTATTTCAAAAATTTTCCCATATATACCAATGCTCTCCCTTTCTTCCCATTTACCAGTCCTTCCAAGTCCTCCCTCAGTCTCCCTCCCACCCCATTCCCCCTTCCTCCCCAAGGGGGGCAAAGAGCCCCAAGGTGAGTCAGTTCAGTCTGGCATATCCAGTTGAGGTAGGTCTGGTTCCCTCATCCCACTATTAAGGCTGGGTTAGGGGTTCCTCTGTAGGAAATGGGCTCTGATATGTCAGTTCATGCAGCTGGAACATAGTCTGATTCTACTGCAAATGGCTCCACAAACCGCTCATGCCTTTACACAGTCGTTTACCTTTGGAAGTTTTAGTTCCTTCCGTGAAGGTTCCTCAGTGATTATTTTAGTCACTGAACTCCCAATAGCTTGGGTTTCTGTGTATCTCTTCCTCATGATTCTGATCCCTTTACTCATATACTTCCACTTCTCTTTCTGCAGCTGGACTGGGACCTGGTGTTTGGCTTTGGATTTCTGCTTCTATTGCTCCAGAAATATAAAGTTGGCTTTTGTTTTCAACATTATAAATGCTTATCTGAGGAAGTACTAGATTTTATGTTACAAACTAAAGATGATATTTTTAATTAATAAATTTCATTGACTTCCTATAACTAATTCGAACTTTAGATGACAGTCATAAACAAAAACTAATAATTTTATCTGAGTTATTTGAAATGTGCAAAACAAGTATAATATTAAGAAAATAATATAAGCAAAATTTTAAATAAAATATTATTCCATTTTCTGTTCATCTTTTCTATGAGTCTTTTTGGAATGATTATTTTAATTCTTTTTCATCTATATTCAGAATTTTGCATCTAGATCATCTTAATTATATTTTTAATTTATGTGTTGGCTACTTGTATGTCTTCTGTGCAGAAATATCTAAAAGTCTACTTTGTCCATTGTAATGTTATCTGATTTTCAATGAGAACTTTCCATACGTCTTATATTAGAAAATAGAGAGGTTGAAAACTTTTTCTCTCATTTTATATGTCTAAACAAAACTTTACTGATTATTTCCTTGACCATGTGAATGACTTTTGTAACTATGATACTATCTAATTGTTTGCTTTTATTATAAGTTCTTTTTTATGTCGCAATTAAGAAATAATTACTTAGATTTACTTTCTGACATATTTTTCTGTGTTTCTTGGAATGTTTTGCAGTTTTCATACCATATTTATGTCTCCATAAAACTATGAATTTATTTTTAAACGGTAGTGAAATAGAGATAAAATTTAGGTCTCCTTGTAAACATCCAGATTGTCAGATATCATTTAATGATGCTTTTACTTTGTCTAATATTTTTATTGGTATATTTTCACATAATAATTTATTATAGAAAAAAATTATTTCAATGTAGTATATGCCTTTTTAAGTTTTTACTGTGATGTTTTGATTGCTGATATTTCTATCAGTGTATTTGTAACTCTGATAGTGCAATATCTTTGGGATTGTTTTCATTAGTCAATATTAATAATCTTTGGCTATTTTGAATGAAATATTTATATTTGTTTATTTGTGATTCACTTACACTTGCTATACTTATACATACTACTGAAAAAGTATGGAAATTATAGAACAAGATTTTTTTATTCTTAGACATTGCAGATATTGGGGATCAATCTGAAGTCATCATGCTTGGCAGCAGATATGATAAGCCACTGAATCATCTGAGAAGAACCAGCATGGGAGGCTAAAATTGACGAAGGGTAGGAATAGCTATACCTACCATTAAGAATTGTTGAAAAAGTATGGACACCTATTTTTATAAGATCACTAATGAAATCGTATATATACCTGTATATATATATATATATATATATATATATATATATATATATAATACCTACACACACACACAAACACACACACACATATACATACATACATACATACATACATACATACATACATACATTCATATAGGAAGTAGGTTACCATAAATCATAAATCTGGGGGCTAAAGATCATTCTAAAAGACAAATGTACTTTTTTATTTTTTGTTCTACCTTTTATTTTTCAAAATATTTCTCTCCTATAATATATCTTGGCTATAGTTTCCCTTCCCTCTGCTTCTCAAAGTTCTGCTACAACTCCACTCTCTTACTGGATCCACTTCCCCTCAGAAAAGAGAAGCCCTCCAAGAGATAATAACAAACATTACAAAACAAAATAGAGGAAGACAAGGCAAAAATTCTTATATCAAGGCAGAACAAAGCAACTCAATAGGAGGAAAAGAGCCCCAAGAAGAGGCAAATGCGTCAAAGACATACACACCCCCACAGTTATAAGTTACAGAAAAATATCAAGCTAGCAGCAACAACATATACTCAGAAAACCTGGTAGGGTTCCTTGAAGGGCCTGTGATTGATCCTTCAGTCACTGTTAGCCCATAGGTGCCTTGCTTTGTTGATTCAATAAACCATGTTGTTTGGTTCATCCACCCCTTCTATGTCCTTGAATTTTTCATTCTCTTCTTCCACAGGGTTCCCTAATCTACTAAGGAATGGGACCTGATGGAGACCTTCTATTTATACTCCGTCTTTTCACAATGTCTGGCTCTGGGTTTCTGCACCTGCTCTCATCTTCTGCCAGAAACATTTCTGATGTTGACTGACTTTTAAATTATAACTATTTTTGTCCGAACAGTTGTTCATGGAAATCTCAGAGATTTCCAACACAGTGCAATACTACTGCCATTATTCTTGGAGGTCTTTTAAAATTCAGTGATAAGACATTTACTGAACATATCTTACACTGTCATGAAGAATGTAAGAATCAAATTAATACTGACCTGGAAGCTCCTTCTCTATTGGATGCTTTTGTAGTATTAGAGAGTGACACTGGGGAGAGAAAAAATTTTAAACAATCTTAACCACATATGAACACTGTGTTGTAGAACAATTACAAGACTAAAAAGATATAACTATTGATTCACTAGTAGAATAGTTGTAATTTAATACTTACAAAGCCTGTTTCATAACAGTAAAATTATGACAAGTATTTTAATGGTGTCTAAGAAACTGTGGTTGGGTATATCTTATGCTAAAGGAGAGTACCTACTACTATTATTTTACTAAGTGGATATATACTATCACATGACTTTCTAAATAGCTATCCTTATACTCATAGATTGGTGTAACTCTCAGTTCTCTAAGATAATTTTCTTTTTGCAGTAGGTATCAGCTAATGAGCTGATTCATAACTGGCCAAAGTAAATAGAATAAGACACTCTGAAATATCCGTCCCAGTGATCATTGCTTAAATGGAGGGAAAAAGATTGTGAGGTCCAGACATTGGGAAGAATGTTGTGAAACAAGACCTTATTGGACCTCAGTGTCATTGGACTCATAAACTGGCATTACCTGTGAGTATGTGGAAAAGATGTAAGCAAAATCAAGTCACTAAACACTTTTGCATGGACAGTATATGTACACAATTAGGTGAATAAAAATTTGGACTTTATTACTTCTAGAAAAGGGAGAGTCATTTTTATTTAACATTATGAACCCTGATATGTAGTTCATATTATGATAGATGGTCAATCATATTATATATAGGCAATAAGGGCTAGATAATCAAAAGAAATGAAGGCAAGAAGTTGTTAAGTGGATATTTGGAAAGATTCAGGAGGTATTGTAGCAGCTAAGTAGTAAATATTATCAAAATCCCACATATAGGATCCTCAAGAATAAAAAATAATTAGTAAAATTATATAAAATAAATATTTAGTCTTATCTAAAATATCTTAGGATGTAAATTAGAATGCATGGGAAATAGGGTCAAATGCCATGATAAATTTTTTTTTAAATGTATATTATCCATTTTTTTATTTTTCTTTTCTGATTCCATGACTATAGCTTGTGAATAATTTCTCCAGTGGAACAGAGAGCTGTCTGATTTTTCTGATGTAGATGAAGCCATAACAAACCATCAAGGATTTCTTGTCATAAAATTTCACTTGAATATTTCCTCCTTCAACTGTTATTTATTTGCTTATTTCAAACTATCAGTTCTTGCTTAATCCTCTTGGTGAATATATAATAGATAGGTACATGCTCAGATGCTGCCAAAGGCACTACATTTCATAAAAAGTTCACTAGATTTCAACTAAAAATGTCCCTTGTAGCAAATTTGTCATTGAAATTTGTTGTATTTAGAAAATGCATACGGAGTAAACTTTTTCTAAGAATTTAATTCCTCTGTCTTCATTTCCTTCTGTATACTTTAAAATTCAGTTAGAATTCTTGTATTTGACAACTTTTAAACAAGGAAACATCTATTATACAAATTTCTTGAAGTACAGTAGTATTATTTTTTCAGTCCCATAATAATTCTTTCCTGTATGATGTTTTACAAGATGATATAATCTGAATATAACATGTTGATGCGTATTTTATATGCTAAATATTTTTATGTTCTAAATACAAGTTTAATATTAATTTAAAAAGAAGTTTTTAGCTATCATTCTTTAAACTTACCTTTATACTTAGCATCAAACATGTCAATTTAAACCACATGTTGAGTAAATGCATTTTGTTTTACCCTGAATGGAATATACTCTACATTCATAACATTGATTGAAAGATTTTTCTTTTAATGATAGTTACAATAAACAGTCAAAAGTTGTATAGAGAAGGTGGTGTTTTGCTAATTAATATATTCTTCCGTTCCATATCAGCTAACACATTTGCTCTCTTCATCCTACTCCACCATTTAAAAATATATCCCAGATGAATATCAACTTCCTAACTTTTTGTTTTAATGTTACATGTTATCGCACTGTAAGGAAGAACATTCGATTTAAAAAATCTTGCAAACAGGAATCATAAATGATCTTGAAGTTATATAATTGGGTAAGACTAATTGATTAAACAAAATATTATAAAATTCACAGACTGCATTACAGAATGATACTGTTACTTAAGCCTCAATTGTGAAAAATCATTTAATCTCTTTGGCTCTTCATTTCTTCATGATTAAAATGATAAAAATACTATTTCATGTATTATTAGGGAAGTGTAATGGAATAATAAGCTTAGAAAATTTATAGTTTTTACTTTTAAAAATACTTAATATATTGTTTTACATATGTAGTAGCATAATAAGAATTTAAGATATTCTTAGTTCATTTACTATGAAGTACGTATAGAACATCAGACCTTAAACTAAGTAAATTCTATTGATAAAGATATAAGCAACACTATGATTTCTTTTCTCAAATAAAAGTCCACAAATAAACATTTTAAATTCATTTATTTATATAGAGAGCACCGCAGAGTCATGCTATAGCACGCAGTATAGGTGAGGGAGAAGTTTATAGGAGCTGATTTATTTCTTATACCATTTGAGTCCTTTGATATAACTATGAATATCAAGCTTGATGAAATAACATTTACAGACTAAGCCAATGATCTGTCCTTAAGCAGATGATTCTATTATAGATGAATGCATAAAATAACAGATATTCAGACATTTTGTGGGGTTTGTGCAGAAATTCTGGTTTTAAGGAAGGGAAACATGGAGGAAAAACACCTGAGCTTAAACTTCAATAAGACCTTGAGAGAGTGAAACCTGAAAAACAAGTAGTTGTCTCTAATTTTATATCTGGGAGAAACACATGTGGAAACAGTTGTAAACTAGCAATGGGAATTACTCACTTAGATTTAAAAAATGTATGAGAATTTATTTTTTATTAAAAATACAATTTTCCATGTAGTGTATTGTGATTATGGTTTTCCTTCCCCTAACTCCTCTTTAAAGTGTATAATCCTCTAATATCATCAGGTATTATGAAAAATAAGAGTAGAGTTGGAATAGATAAAAGCATGAACTAGGAATTGATAGAAATTTTGTAAGTAATGGGAAATCATAAGTTTTATTCTATCTTAAGTGAAAATTAGAATGAACAATTGTATTCTTCGGGGTCTTAAACTATAGATGTCATGAAACATTTCCCAACAGCAAACACATTCCAAATTCTCAACAACAAAAACTTACTTAAAAATAAAATTAAGTAACTCAATGTATTTGTGTCAACATTTACCCATGTTGTACCATCACCATGCATCTTCACTGAACATTCAGGTATATATGGATACCTTGTATACTTTGAACCTTGCATGCTGTCATTCCATATGGCATCCTGCAAAAGCAAACTGAAACAGCTTTTCTCATATTTGAAGCTATTATATGTAATGAACTGCAGATTTTCAGGTTTATTCCTTTTGTGCATATAATGGTTTAAATGCTCACAGAAAAGACTTTTAATAACAATTTCTCACAGTTATTCTTTGATATTTTTAGAGGATAGTGTCAACCTGTTTGATTTTTAAAAAAAAATTGTTGTTTGAGTTATTCCCCCAGTTTCCTATTTAAAAAAATCAATAAATCTGTGTTGAAATTAAGAAAGAATTCCCAGCAGTATCTGAAATGCCTGTTGACACACTTCTACCAGTTTTAGAACATATTAATCAGATGTATCATTCTCAGCTCTGATGATAAAAATCAAAATATCAATTATCTATAAAAAACGTTGAAAAATATTATACATAGAGATTTACTGAAATGACTAAGAGATTTTAACATATGGTCACCAGGATGCTGGACTCCTGAAACTGACTATAAACTGTAAAGAATATGCTGCCAGATGTGAATGTCAAGTCAATGCTGAGCTAGTCTCAGGCTTTCTGGAACCTCATCCCTTTAAGAATGTGGTTTACTGCTTTGGCGGGTGAACTCTGCAAATATTGAGATCAAATTTACTCATTTCTAACATTCTAATGAGTACTCTAGGATCTGATTTTTTCCCACATTACTCTCTGTAGTCATCAGAAGATAATTCCCTTCTTGACATGGACATTTAAAGCAACTGGGTACACCAAAGAAGGATGAGAGAAAGGGTGTTGAATAAAGCATGTCATATTGCCTGAGCCACTCGAGTCAGCATTTGCTTGTAACTCATAGAGATGCTTTTCTTTTTCCCATTTTTCTTTATTTTATTATTTAGTATTAAAGCATGTCTTTTTATCCATGTATCCCAGTGCTCCCCCCTCTTCCCTCCTCCCAATTCTTCCTGGTCAGTCTTCATCCTCCTCTTTCCCCCTCCCATCATCTCCTGCCCCCCAAAGGCAAGAAGTCCCAAGGTGGGTCAGCTCACCATGGAACATCCACTCCAGGCAAGTCCAATTTCCTCATCCCAAAGTCAAGACTAGGTTAAGTGTTCCTATGCAGGGAATGGGCTCCAAGGTGCTAGCCCACACACACAGGTACACAGTCTGATCCCACCCCTCAAAGACCCAAGTTCAGTCCATGCCAATTGACCTTGCCTAATCTTGCAAGATCTAGCTCCTTTTCCTGATAGATCTCCAGTGGCTTTTGTTTCAGTGAGCCCCCCAGAGCTCCAGCTAGCCATCACTATGTGATGTTTCCTCATAATCCGTATCCCCTTCCTAATACAGACTCTCCTTCACTGCTCTCTGCTGGACCAGGAGCTAGACCCAGAGCTCATCAATGGATCTCTGCTTCCATCTCTGTTAATTGTTGGATGTAGGTTCTCTGGTGACACATAGGGTGATTATTCATTTGATTATAGGTGAAGCCATGCTTAGGCACCCCAACCACTATTGGTTGGAGACCTAGCCACGGACATCCTTGTGAGCTCTTGGAGGTTTCCCTAATACGTTGTCTCTTTCCAACCCCACATTTGCCTCCTCTATCGAGATATCCGTCTCTGTTTTTCTCCTTCTTTGTTGCTCCTCTCACTCAACCATCTCCTTCTTTCATGATTTGTTCCCAGCTCTTGTTGGTTACAACCCATTATAACCCAAATTTGCGAAGGCGATCTTCTATATTGGTCTTTCAAAACCAAGAGCCAGATATTGGGGTAAATGCTGAAATATCAGGGAGACAAAGGTGTCAATCACTAGAGAGACTTCTTATCTGTACTGAATCCTCAGGCTGAAAAGATTGAACTCCTGCATTCTCCAATTTTATATTCCTCTTTTCCCATTTATATTTCTTCCTGTCTCAACCTCCCTAGTGCTAGAATTAAAGACCTGTGTGCATCCCAAGTACTGGGATCAAAGGGATTAGATCCTAAGTGCTGTGACTAAAGGTGTATGCCGCAACTGCCTGGTTTATCTGGCTAACAAGTGGCTGCCCCTATCATCATCAGGCAAGATTTATTTGTTAGAATATACACAAAATATCACCACAAGTTTCAACAAGTACCATCTTTCATAGCCTTCTGTGTAATATTAGAAAGATGTTTCAAATTAGTTGACAATCATAAATACAAAAGACAAGTTGAGTTAGATAATTTTGCAAACTAAAAGTAATAAAGAAAGTTCTTTTTCACAGTCATGAAACTTTGGAATACAATCTATGGCAGTTTGCAATCAGCAAAGAGAATTGACACCAGGCATTTTCAATTTTATGGATCCAGAAGGAAGTATAAAATGCAATTCTTGAAAAGCTGTAGTCTATTAAGAATAATTGAGTCTAGAAATGTATTTAATTCACTTTAACTCTAAAGTTAATTAATTATACTAAAATCACATTTCCTACCAAATTTCACAAAATATCGTCTTTCACAGACATTTGGGGGAAATGTCCATGCCAGTAACTATCTTTACAAATTATCAAACTCACTTTATAGGGTTATAGTTTATATATACTCCCTTCTTTGAAATTCTAAGTCATTTTCTCCTTATCTTGTTGAAAGTATGAAGTCAGGTAAGCTGTTGCACACAAATAAAAATATGGTAGCTATTGTTATGGTGTTTAAGACAAGTTTGGTTGCATAGTATTCTACTTGTTAAATATTCTGAATATCTACATTTTCCTACTAAAAGCAGATGATTTTATTAGACATCTTTAGTTTCAACTAATCTCTTTAGATTTAACATATTGCTAAAGATGAAGCTTATACTCTCATGTGTTCAGAGTACAAACTATTAATCTTGTAGAAACACATTCCACACATAATACCTCAATGGCTTGTGATGTTAAGAAGTAGAGAATTTCTTGATGTATTAGAGAAGTGAAAGTTGCTTTCTCTGGCTAGGTTAGATTTCTGTTCCTTTTCTTTTTATTGATTCATCTCTCATAGAACACATCCTAACCACAGCCTCCATTCCCTCCCCTAGCCCACGCCACAACCAAATTCCCCCTCCACTGTATCCACTGCTCCTCTGTTTCCCTTCTGAAACAGTAGGTATCCCAAGGGTATCAACCAAACTCAGCATAACAAATAATAAGACTAGGTAATTCTCTTCATATTAAGGCTGGGCACTCCAACCCAGTAAAAGGACAAGGGTCACCATAGCAGGCAAATAAGTTGGGTATAGTCATCTTGGACACAATATAAAGAGTGAACACTTTCTGTGAGCTAAAGAAATGTTTGTTGAAACATTTGGAGAGGAAGAGGTCTTTTTTCTTTATGACTAGCTTTATAGCTTGATATTCACAAATTTCATTGTTATGGTTAAATTTATTTCAAAAAACTATGAGAGTTAGAAAAATTATAAAAATGCTTCAGCATAATAGTAAAATAAATTAAAACTAGAATATCTTAAAACAAAATTTTAAGTTAAGATGTTAAATTAATAAAAAATGCATTATTTCCAAAATCTTAAAGTTTGAGGCTTAGTGAATATAAAATTTAAATTTTCTTCTTCCTTTCAAATGGAACTTCCACATAACCTATGTTTGAGCTAATTATGTGAATTTTTGATAAGATACAATTAATTATGTTATTTATGGAGTGTTTGAGAAGAAATTTTTATTCACTTCTTCAGTATCAAATATAAAAGTTGACAAAATTTATTTCGTTGTTTTTCTTTTGAATGTTACAATGTTTCAGACATACAAATTGCATATCATAAAAATAGTTATTTTGTTATTTCTGTGACAGTTTGAAGCACATGATAGCAACTTTGAATCTGTGTTCTTAATTCTGGCAAATTTAAGATTCAAGGAAGTATTATAAGTAACTTAATATTCTTTTATATTGAAATATTTCATACATTATATTCTGATCATAATTTATGCTTTCACTAATCTACCAAGACTCCTATCCTGATATCTATTCACCAGGTAGCTCAATGCTTTTTATTTCTTTCTTTTACAAAAGAAGCAGGCAAACAGAAATACTATGCACAACAGAATTTAAAAGGAGGAAAAAGAAGAAACAGACATACCCAGAAATACAATAACACACAACCAATAAAATCATTGATTTTTTTAATAATGATGATAAAGAATTTATAAATGTTTTAATTACCTTGTTTATGCCTCTATTATGAACACATGAAAGATTCTAATGTAGGTTATCTCATTTATTTTTAGATTAAGGGATCAACTGATTATCATACATATTGATATGTGTGAGATATATTTTTCTTCATTTACAGAAGAAAACCTAGATCCTTATTTAGTTGTCACTTCAGAGTTCATTTTTCATATTAATAGATGCTCATACCAACACAACTGATGTAAGTCGAGTAGACATAAGCAGAGATGTTCAGTTATTAAAAGTCAAAATGAAACATTCCTATTGTGTTAAGAAAATACAATAAAATTTATAACTTACTTGTGATGATATTCCACAAGTTTTAAGAACTGGAAAGGATTCTAGGCTTTTGGTAGCATGGAAGAAAAGAATTTTAGATTTAAATGGGGAAAGGGCAAAAATAACAACAAAAAGATTATTATAGTATTAACCTATAATACTCTCTCAACTTCATAATATTTCTGCATCATGGTTTTGTTTGTAAGAAATATAGTTGGGCATTACTTTAGTGATTGAAGAAAAAGATATGATGCAATTTAAGAAGCAATTATTATTCACTCAAGTGATTAAAAAGCTGTAATTATTTAGATTCATTGTTTTCTTCAACATTTAGGCAGAGTATACAAATGAAGAAAATAATAACTCTAAGTTATTGAGTACTTACTATGTCTGCTGCCTTGGTACCTGTTGTCCATACAACAAATGTACAGTGCGTGCTTACATTTGACAACAAAGAAACTGTTGAAATTAGATAAGTAGGTTAGATAAGGCACACAGAAGACAACATTCAGTTTAGTCCAGCTTGAATTAACATTCCTTTTGTTCTTCTTGTTGCACACATCATTTAAAAAAAAAACTTATTTTAAGTTGTTTAGCTTAATCTAGGCTGACGAATAATCAAGAATGTGTGGCCTAACAAACAGAGTTTTTCTTTGAAGAGACATTTGAAAAGTAATCGTATGAGACAATGATAATCATATATGACTACTCATCATTTTTTCTTAGCTAAGATAGAAATTTTTAGCAGTGTAATTCAAATATCATATTCAAAGGAAAGTATAAGTGGACAGTCCTCCATTTGTTATTCCAATTTCAAAGATGGCTGAAGACAATGGTGCTATTACCTTTCTTTCACCAGGAAATTTATATAGAATGCTATCAGAATATTCATCAAAAATTTTCTGAGCTTACTTTGACACTCATCCACTCAAGAACATACCATAAAATTTATGAAAGTTATTATATTTTCTGCTTATCACAAAAGTATATTTAACTATTAAAAAATTATCTGTTTTTAATTAGTGCATTAAAATTCAGAGCTAAAGTTAAAATACAATACAGTGCTTATAAAGTGGGCAAGTGGAAATTAGGACAGGATGTTTAAAAGGAGATGGGAAGACAGAACAGGGTAGAGAATACCTGGTAGGGAGGGATTACTAGCAGTAAAAGACATTTGTAAAACCATATGGAAACTTTGTCAAATAATCCTAAAAAATATAGATGCATGAAAATGAATGTCCATATAATATAGGCAGCAATACCTCAAATAATCATATGCTACCAAATCAGACTCTAATGGGTTATATTTTTTGATTTGTTAGCCAAAGAATTTGTATAGGAAACCTTTCCTCTTCCACTGCAGACTACTGTCAAATGCTACTGATTAACTTCCATAACTCGTTCATAAGGCCCTATTGTTTAAAATGACACATAATTAGAACATGAAGAAATTGGACTAGTGCTCAACTGGAAAACTACCTTTACTGACTGTGGGAGAGAAACATCTAACAATCTCACCAAGCTATTAATCATGCTGCTGTAATATATTATGGTAAAAATACATTACATCGTAATAGGCTAGAAATTTTCCTGAACTTCACATTCATAGTTAATAAATAATACTAAGTAACTATAAGTGACTAGTGTCGCTTATAAATTAATATTGCAATCCTTCTGTATACACCACTTGTTTGTTTAACCAGTCTTTAAGGAAACAATGTAACAATCATTGTAATACATATTTAAATTCTTAAATTCTCTTTTATGCCCCTCAGCCAGAGTAACACATTTGTGTTGTTTGCTGAAACAGCTAATTCAAAGGTTGAAAGCATCTGAAAAAATGAATTTCTATCTAAAAATTGAACACAATATTTACATATTACTTGATAAAAGTGATGTTTGTAATATTGTTTGTTATCTGGGTCAGTTGAGATCAGTTGGAGTCAGTGATATAATCCCTTATAAAAACTGTTAAAAAATTTCTGTAATTATCTCTCATTCCTTTGTTTTTTTGTAATATTTTCTGTACTGCTCAATAAAATCAGAATATACTGGCAGATATTATCACACAACCAACAGAGACAAAACAGATAGATATATACATAGTACCAAACATGGACAGACACAGAGACACATTCAAAATACAATTGACAGGCAGGCACAAATCACATATGCAACAGACTGACAGAAGAATGGAAGACACAAGGAACATGAGTTAAGAAATTCAAATTTCCTATTACACCTGGTGAAATGATACCAAACAGTATTGCATTGGTTTCTTTTGTTAATGTGACAAAAACACATAATTAATTATTAATGCATTCAAGAGACTGTATTATGAGATCTACAAAAATGACTTGCCTGTATAATATGTCCACTGGTGCAATATTGATATGAGTATTATAGACAAGATTAACCAAATTTTTTATCACATTATGGCTTTAATAACTAATGATAACTAAAGTTTTTATAAATAGCCTCTTTTTATTACAAAAATATATTGAGCTACTGAGTTTTTAAGACTCTATTTCATCTTTTGCAAATAAAGATAGTTACTTGCTAGCCAACTTATGATTGCTCATAAAAGAACAAAAGAGCAACAAGTTCTATTTACCACTAAGGTAGTTATCCAGCCTTTTTAGATGAACCGATTATTTTTCTGTGCAATTTGTATAAATATATTTGCATGCACACATGCACATGTCATGAATCATGTGTTTGTATAAGAGAGAACTTGTAGAAGCTGATATTAGCATTCCACAATGAGGGTTCAAGGATTAAATTAAGGTCATCTGGGTGGAAGGAAGTGCAATTACCCACTGAGGCATCTTTCTGGTACACTTTGGTATACATTGTAAGCTCTGTATTCTCCTTGTGAGTTCATAATTATGATTCATTTTTAATGTATTGTATTTGCTAAAGCTTTTCTCATTAAATAAAGGTTAGTAGGCTGCAGTTTGACTGCATATTAAAGCATAATTTTAAAATGACAATTTTGCTTTGGGAGTGATATCATATTTTTAGTTTGCATAGGTTTCAATATAATTTTTATTTGCTCACATTTAAGTTAATTTTTCATAATACTTGAAGGAAAGTAGGGTTTAGGAAAGTTATTAAACTTTTAGAATTCTCCTGTTTACTGATCTCTAACATGTTAAAATATGACTCATTTCTATAACTGGTTTCCTAGCTCATGGTATCCCTTAAAATGTAATATCTCCTTTCTATGCTATTTTTCCTCACTCAGTTTTGACTCTTTTCCCATTAAGTTCCTTAACATAAGAACTTTCCTATCATATGAATTTTTTGACTTTAAAAGACTGCTTTGTTTGCCTCTTATTTTAGGCTCATCATCTTCACCTAAATAACTGAAGGGGAAATTTTTCATTCCATTGCTTTTCTTAAGTTATTATCTTCTTAATAAGTGGTCAAAGTTTATTTTAGAGTTCTTCACTCCAAAGGTATTTGTAAATCACAGCATGTCACATACTTCGTTATCACCTATTTCAAAGCACTACTTAGAATTGTGTTCTAAAAACAGTTGATAGACTTATAGTTCCCTTAACTAACTTTCTCCCTTTTGTGTGAAAATTAAGAAAGATTAAGATATTAAATTTTTGCTTTTATTTCATACACCTATAGTGGTATATATAATATATATATATATATATATATATATATATATATATATTTAATCTTGCTTTAAATTATATCAAATGTTTAACAGATTCTTTGCAGTGAAAGTAGTTTTGCAACTCCATTACTCTATTTGTACTCATAAAACTATTGATATATATGTAGATTTCTAAAGGGTACAAATATGTAACTATGTCATCGCTATGTATTTATTATGAAAAAGCTAATCTTTTCATGAAATTTTAGCTTATATTAATGATTAAACCTTTTATTTTTCTAGTAAAAATTGGAGTAAATACATTTGCTCATATGAAATATTACAAATAAATAATATAAATAATCATGTAAAAATATTTCCTTTGAATTTGATATTTTTCAACTCATTTGAATTATTGTCATAAGTATATAAATTGGTAAAGAATAAATAAAAAATTTTAAAAAACTAAAACATCAACGTCACAAATATTTCTTTAAAATACACATAATAATTGAGACAGAAATATAACTAACAAGAGGTAAATATAAAGTATAAAATACTCTGTTGCTATTCTAGAGTAACACACTGACTTATACAATTTATTTTCCAAATAATGTGTAGAAAATTGAACCAAATACTCTGTTATGTCTGTAAACTTCATGATAATATGATATAATTTTCAATGTGTTATAGAACTCTCATGACTTACTTAACTTTTAGTTCTTCAAAAATATATGTTAATTTAGCAAACAAATGCAAAATTTTGATGTCTCAACAATAAGTTATTATTTTATGTGTAATCTATTTTACTTTTTCTAATTTATTTAAAATTTTATTAAGAAAATATTTTTTCTTTAATTATGCAAATTTTTCCATTTTTATACCAATCACATTTCTTCTCCCTCTCCTCCTCTCATTCTCCCTCAGCTACCCCACATCTACTCAGAGAGATTTAGGCCCCCAATATGGAGTCAACAAAGATATTGAGTTGAGGCACAACCAAGACCTTCCCCTAAGTATCAAGGTATCCCTCTACAGGGAATGATCTCCAAAATACAATTTATGCATTAGGGATAAATCTTGGACCCACTTCCAAAGGCCTCCCAAACTGCCCAAGTCACACTACTGTAATCCACATTTAGAGGGCCTCTTTTGGTTTCATACAGGTTTGCTAGCAGTCAATCCAGACTCAGTAAGCTTCCAGTAGTTCAAGTCACCTGTTTCTGTGTATTACCTCATTATGATCTTACCATTTTTTCATATAATCCATCTTCTTTCCTTTCATTAGAATGGGAGTTTGGCCCAGGTCATAGCTGTGGATCTCTGCCTCTGCATCCATCAGTTGCTGGATGGAGGTTCTATTATAAAAATTAGGGTGGTTGTCAAATTGATTGAAGGGTAAGGCCAATTTAGACACCCTCTCCACCATCAACTGGGGTCATCAAAGTGGATTGTGGGGAATTATCCTAGCACCATGTTTCTCCCTAATCCCAAAACGGGACAGAGAGCAAGAGTAAAGAAAGTATTTTAAAAGATGGGTCCAACATTTTAGCACACCATAGATAATGCCAATGGTATATTTAAAATTAATGAATTACAATATAATGCTACAAACTCACTTCACTTCATACTTCTGATTTGATATATAAAATTGTTTTTAACTTGAACACTAACATTCATCTGGATACAGTGTACATGACAAAAAGAGAGAGAGTTAATTAAGGTCAACTAAAATTTAGAGTAGATGTCTATCTAAAACATCCCTAGTAAAATTACATAGGACAACAGTAATTTTCCTTATTATGCTACCACTTTATTCGAATAGAAACTCAAAACCAACAGAGGTTATAAACTAAAGGTTGTTACATAGACTTTTTTTTTTAACATGGCAGCAATTTTATCTGTCCTTGTAGATTTCCCTTAGGTTGTGTTTGACACATTACTTTGAAACAATACCTAATTTTGAATACTGTTAATAAATTATCATGGCATTTCCCTCAATCATTTTTATAATTATTATCTTTGGATAAGTGTGTTTCTATATGCATACATTTAAGGCAGTCATCCCGGCTTTCTTATAGATGCAGGATGCATTTTGGATGATCATAGCCAAATTAAACTTCTGTTGTTCATTTACTACAACTTTCATTTATAAGATATTAAAGAAAAAAATGGTTAAATGACTAATTTTAGTAGCATAAGCATTTTATTTTCAATGGAGATACTAAACAAGAATTGGTTTTCAATGTAGTTTTGAAACAGAAGCTCAATGAGGCCTATTATATAGCCATCATTGAATGAATATGGGTACCAATTATTTCAATAGCTCTAGAAAGAAGGTAGTTTAGAACAATAGCAGAGAAAAAATATTTTTACAATGTTTTTAGCATGGAACTAAATGAAGAGATTATGAGTCCATTCAGATCTGTCCATGTTTCATATGCTTCAGAATTTTGGAAAATCTGCCATAATCTAAAGAGGTTGATTCAGCATTGTAGGTATTGGAATAAAAGGATTTTTTGTAAAAGTGAAGTTGAGACAATGGTGTGTCATAATTGTCACTGAAAGTGTTTAATGCTGTGCTTTAGATTCTCTATAAAACAAATTTCGTTCCTGAATTGTTGAATGCACTGTCTTAAAGGACTTAGAATTTCAACCAGTTATAATTGATAGCAGTTAACATTTCTAGTGATGACAGTTGTTTAACTAGTTATTCAGATATAAAAATTCATTGTCAACAGAACTTTTTATTTTACTTTGTATATATATATAATATCTATTATATATACACACATACATGTGTGTGTATAGTCTGTAATTTTATATATGAATATATCTATTGAAAACTCCATTAATCATTACTTTTAATTTGTATCCAATCCATTTAACATACTTTTCTCTAAAATTCATTTGTTTTAAAAATTTTAAATACACAAAATCCATTTGTTGTTGCCTGTATGTACATAAATGTAAGGCCATCTATAGAATAAGTAACTTCTCAGAGCTTTAGTCTCTCAGGGGCAGTATTTCTGAAGAAAACTGACTCTTAGTAGTCATCAATGGTCACTATCTTACTTATTAGCAATGATAATTAATAATTCCCCTAACCCATACATATTGTAACTTTGTCTGGCTTGACATTCTGCAGATAGGTCTTGTGTATATAGATAGCTATTGTGAGTTTTTGTGTTAAGTGGCCCTATCACATCCAGAAAATACTGTCTCACTGCAGATATCCACTAACACTAGTTCTTAGAATATTTTCACCTCTTCATTCATGATTATCTCTGAGTTTTGGAAGTAGTAGGTATGATTTAAATGTTTCATTTAGAACTGAGCCCCATGTTGCACAAATAAAGGAAACTCAGAGCCAGAGATCAGGGAAAGGCTGAGATATCAAATAGAGGAAACACCACAGTCAAATCTCACCCAGCTGTCTTCCAGCTAGGAGGAGCTTCTACTGCCTCCTTCGTCTTTCTATGCCTGCCTTAAATACCCTCTTCACCCAGTTGTTTCACATCCAGGTTAAGATCAAAGACACGGGCTACTACTATTTGGTAGTTAGCCTTGAACTCATAGAAACAGAAAGATCACCTAAGTCTCTGGAGTTATGGGATTAAAGACCTTGCACCACCACTGCCTGCCTGGGAGTGTGAAACTCCCCCTGTAAACCAAACTGGACTCAAACTCAGATCTGCTTGGATTAAGGGCATAGGCCATCACTCATAGTTGGGTATAGATTACCATTTTGGGATATTCCCTGTGTTAGGAATAAAGATGTAAATTACCATTATATGATACTCCTGGATTGACTGTGGGAGGACCTCTCTGATATTTCAGACTGTTTTTTTCTAAATAGGAAAGATATCACCACAGCACTACAGCATTTTTTTTTATTCTCTGCATGTTGACAACCTTTAAATCTCTGTATTAATCAACATCTCCTGCAATAAGAAACTTATCTGATGAGAACTATGAGAAGTCCTGTATATAGTTATAAAAACATGTGCTTAGGGGAAAGTTTAATTATGCATTCATTTAACAGAATAATAGTAGTATGCTTTTCTCTATGTCCAGAAATAAACACAGCATAAATTAAGATATAATTGAGGGAGAAGCTACAAGTCCATGACTCAACAGCTACCTGATTTTTAGCAAAGAGGCAAAAGTAGATATTGAAGAGAATAAAGCATACTCAATTAATGAGGCTAGACAGCTTCATGGCTTTATTTAGAAAAGTAAAATTTAAAATTTACCCATATCTCTGGAGAAAACTCAATTTCAAGTGAATTCAGGATCTCAACATGAGACCTGACATGAATCTATTATAAGGAAAATTGGGACTATTATTTAATTTATAGGTACAGAAAAAAAGAAGGTTCTGAAGAGGAGTTGGGTATTTTATAAGATAAGAGCAAAAACTGACCATTGAATCCACATGAAAATGAAAACTTCTTTACAGAAATGTGTGTCAAGTCATTCTCTTCCCAGAAAGCCAATTAAGCCAGGCTCCGGGTCTGAGGAACTGGACACAATTTATGACCCTCAACCCCATGGCAGCTCTATTTGCAGCCAAGCAAGCATTATATCTGAGCAGAAGCCTGGCTATTACCACCCCTCATTGGACCATGTAACCTATAATCCCCACTCCATACTTCAAGCCTACCTATCACCCCAACTTCAGTGGCTTCCTGAGACACAGACTTCCATAAGCTCCATCACAAGAAATGAATACCCCCTGGGCAATGGATGAGAACACATATTTCCAAAGTATTACAGCCCCAGTTTCTGACAATCAAGCAGGACCCCTGCGGGCAACCCTCTCCACCACCACCCCTCATCAGACCCTGTAGGATATAAGATCCACTACATCCCCCAAAGCCAATGA
Source organism: Phyllotis vaccarum (assembly GCA_033318265.1). Lineage (NCBI taxonomy): Eukaryota > Metazoa > Chordata > Mammalia > Rodentia > Cricetidae > Phyllotis > Phyllotis vaccarum. Next base: position 26,779,757 of record JARWLC010000013.1, on the reverse strand, counting down.
TTTGCTTGGCAACCTTGACTGCTTCCTGAGTTACAGACTCCACTGGCTTTTATTTCAGCAACAGCTCCAATTGCACCAAGAGCACTTATTGGACCAAGAGAATCACAATGAAACACAGACAAAGCTTGCACCAATTGGAGTAAGTGATGGGTAGAAGCCGGTGCAAAAATATATTCAATAACATAAAGAATAATATGGCACCACCAGAAACTAGTGGTTCTACAACAGCAAGTCCTAAACATTTAAATATAGAAGAAAACATACTTAAAGGTAATTTTATTATGATGATAAAATTATTTAAAAAGGAAATTAAAGTGGAAATAAAATACCTTCTTAAAGAAATAGAGCAAAAGAAAACAAAAAAATTGGAAGAAAATAAATTTCTTTAAGAAAACCAAGAAAGAACAAGCAAACAGATAAAGAAAACAGTACAGTACTTGCATATTGAAGTAGAAGCCATTAAGAAGACACAAAGTAAAGTAAGGCTGGAAATAGAAAATCTGAGTAAACAAGTAGGAACTACAGAAGCAAGTATAACTAACAGAATGCAAGAGACAAAAGAGTCTCAAGTGTGGAGAAAATAGATTAATCAGTCAAAGTCAAAAAAGTAATAACATAAAATGACCAGAAAATCAAGGGGTAAAAAAGCAAAAAGTGCAATCTATAAATAACAGAAAAAAGAAATGAATATCAGCCAAAGTCACAGAAAATTCAACAAAATCATAAAAGAAACTTTTTCAACCTAAAGAAGGAAATGCCTATAGAGACACAAGAAGCTTACAGATCACAAAATAGAATAGGCACTGCCCAAAACGTCCACTTGCCACATAGTAGCCAAAACACTGAAGATACAGGATAAAGTAAAATATTAAATGTGCAAATGAAAAAGGCCAAGTAACTTTTAAAGCAGACCTATCAAATAATACCTGAGATGTCAATGGAAACAAACATTTATAAACAATATTTTTGAATTAAAGCATAGCTTTCCATTACTACTTTTAGCTGATTGGAGGCACTGGAATCTTATGGGGTTCCCGAGGCTGGATATCTTAGTCAGCAGCCTTGAAGCTGATGTGTCACTCTCTTCCCATCAGATGTTTTTCAAGAGGTCTTCCTTGATTAAACCTTAGTTGGTAGCTGGTTGGTTGCAATCCACACATTCTCATCATCTGTGGAAACAAAATCAGAACTGTTTTATTCTTTAGACACAAATTTTAAAGTCAAGATACCTCTAATGTACCATATGTGTGTGTGTGTGTGTGTGTGTGTGTGTGTGTGTGTGTGTTAGTTTAACTTAGCAGCATTTACAATCAAATATCTTTCTGCAGTTAGCTCATTAACAATTAAAAAGTTAAGATAAAATGCAGTAATAGGCACGGTCCAGACTCTGTGTATTTTCTATCTGTATTTGGCTTATTATTTTTATTACTCTATTTTTTACAGACTTTGTCTACTTTTACTTTTCTCTCCCAAGCCTATGTACATTTTTCACAACTTGTAACCTGTTTAGACATTTTCTCCATCTGATTCTCTTTATTGCCTATCTTTAATTATTTTTTTAAGAAGAAGAATTTTAAGTTGCTCCTGGCTCCATCTCAATCAGATTTTCAATATGTAGAGGTACCAGTGTCATGCTCACCTTCAAAATTCTGGAAAATAGTATTAAATATTGTGGAAATGTGTTTTTAAGCTCACATTTATGCTCCCAAACTTAAAAGGAGCAACTGGGAGAAAACTGTACTACAGCCAATGAGAGAGGCTGTATAAATTGGCCACACTTTTCAGCTCAGCTCAGCTCAACTCATGGTGGCTGGCACCTGGCAACATCATGCAGTCAGCTGCAAATTGTATCTGAGTCATGTATCTGAGACTGTATTGCAGTAATATTCACTTGCAATATATCATATAAAAGAATAATATTTACTGAGTGGTATATGAATATTCATGATACAAGTTGAACCTTAAAATAATTCTTATAGAGAGGAACTGTACCATGCCAGGCTGCTGGTCCACTCTTTGGGAACACAGGAATGAAACATGGATGGAAGTTTGAGTCCTTGGGTCTGAAATGATTCTGACCATGTCTGGTAAGGGTCCTTAACTCAGGACCTAAGTGATGCCTGAATCACACTACATCTTTCCCTTTTGTCTAACTGAGAAAGTTCCAAGATAAATTTAAGACTATATATGATAGGAAACATAGTAAAGTAATGTCTAGGGGAGGGAAATGTGATAACAAAAGCAAGGTCAACTACAACTCACAAACATCAAATATAAGCTATATCTTAAATGTCTAGAGCATTAGTAAGTGGCAATGTTCAGGGATTATGTCAAAGCTGTTTATCTTTAATAGTAATAATCCACCACCTGAATTCTCATTGCTAAAAGATGAGATGGTATTAGCCTTAACTATCTAGTCTTCAACCCTATCAAGACCTGAGAATGAAAATGTATTACCTAAAAGTTGGAAGCACACAAGAGTAGCTTCCAAGATTTAGGATAAGATAGCAGCAGTCAGCTACCTGGATAGTCACCCACAGCTTTTCTGTACAGTTGGAGAATCAACCACTTTGGCTACAGGTCTATGATATCTGACAAATATCTTCAGAAACAAAGCATCTTTGGAGAAAGTATCTTATCGCATCCAGCCAAGTTTCAGCAGACTCAATTCTTATAATTGCTTGTCTGGATTGGACAGTGTGCATACTGACAGCGGTCTAGGCAAGGTCAGTTCTTTGCCCAACAGGCCCTTGTCCACCAAAGAAGACAAATTCCTAGTGGAGTGTCCTTGATGACCAATACCATCTTGGAGAAGGAACAGTGATGCCAGGAGTTGTATCTCTCATGACCAAATTCTGAATAACAAAATGTTAAATGCCATATTCTTTAGTTTTATGAAGTGGTTAAAGATGCCTTTCTATCTGATATATTCTAGCATACATCTGAGATAGTTTTAAACAACATGGCTTTTACATGGCAAAACTAAATAACTATGATTTTTATCATCCTAAATACTGAAGCTTACATTGCAAAAATAAGCAATCTATAAATGGGTATACGGTTTCTGAATAACTAGGTAGATATCTGGGTAGATATATATATATAAATTTATCATACTATCATGTCAGGGCAGTTATGGCATCCTTGTAAAAATTAAAGAGTTTAACATATGTATAATGTTAACTACATAGTTTCACACATGAAATACTCATTTTATAAGTATAGAATTTAAACATTTAGTTTCAATAGTCTAAGAAGTACACTTCATATTTCTCTAACTTTAAAATAGTAAATATCTATCAAAATTACTTTTACTATAAATCTTTAATATACTTCAATGTTCATATCTGAGATTCATTTCATCAATTAAGCTGTATCATCACTAAGCCAAATTAAAGTTCCTGTTTAAACATCAACACATCAATATCAGTTGTAATAATTCTCACAATAGACATATATATATTCAATAGAGGTTTAATCCACTGTAAAATGTAACAATTACTCTGTTAGCAAGAAAATGAATACTATTGAGGATTACACCCACAAAACTGAGATTCAGAAAAATTTCAGACCATTCATCTCAATATTATACCAATAAGGTATTTTAGACAAAGTAACATAGATTCACAAAGATAAAAATGAAACATAAAATAATGCAACACATCTTTGCATCAATAAACAGATGTTCCACAAGATAAACAAATGTAGCACTTCTTAACCCAATATCCTACAACAATCCTCTCAAAATAGAATGAATCTATATCAATATAAACAAACCACCAAATCTTACAGTGGCATAACGTCATAATATGAACCTACGTATTCCACTTGTGAGTGTAGGTGTTCCTCTAAGGTGTAAAGAAGAGGATATAATCTAAGTTAGCAGTGAATGTCAAACTTGCAAACAAACCTGAATATTCAAAGCATTATGTCTAAATGAAATTGTAACCTACAAAGACAGATATGATAATATAGTTTTTGGTAATTCCTTTATAATCTATAAGTTTTATATTTGATTATCATAATTATATAATGCTTTAATGATATCTTTAAGTTTAAAAGTAGATGGAAATGTGATTAAGATAATGACATTTAATGCATTATTTCTTCTATACTTGCACTAAAGAAAAACAGTGTTGCCAAATTTGTCAATTTCTACTCCTTATGGGGGCTGGACCCCCTCATTCAATTGCACCTTCACCAGACAAATTTTTGCTTTCTTTATAGAAATTTATTTATTTATCCCAGGTGTGCTTCCCTCCTTTCTTTCCTTTAAGTCCTTTTATTCCAGTCCAACCCCCAAGGAAATCCTCCTCCATTTCTGTTTAGGAAAGGGAAGGTATTCTATGAGTATCAATAAAACATAGCATATACATTTGCAGTAAGAATAAACACTTCCTCATGCATTAAAGTTGGGCAAAGGAAACTAATATAAGGAGTAGGATCCCAAAAGCCAGTAAAAGAGACAGAGACTGCTATGAAATAATTTTACTATACACTGTAAATATGTGGTTTTCTTGTTAGTTAATAAGGGAATTGACTGGCCTATATCAAGGCAGACAGAATCAAGCTAGGCAGGGCAATCAAACTAAGGATACTGGGATGAATAGGGGAAGAGTGAGTCACTGGCAGGTGTACAGAGAGCAACATGAACATTCCATACTGAGTAAAGGTACCAAGCCATTTGGTAAGGCATAGATAGGAAATAATGGCTATTTTAAGCATAAGAGTTAGCTAGCAGTACACCTTTGTTATCCACTGAGAATTAATAATAAATGCAAGCCGCTGTGTGTTTATTTGAAAACTGATGGTGGGACTGAAACTTCCATATATTTATGGTATAAATGTATGGTATCACAAGTATATTCACATAAAATATGAGATAGCTTGAAATGGGATTCTATTTTTGTAAGTTCTTTTTATTACACTTTGTATTTAAAAATGTCTTTTATCCATGTATCCCCTGATCCCTACCCCTTGCTTCTTCCAGTCTCTCCTAGTCAGTTTTCAACATCGCCCCTTCCCATCCTCCCCAAAGGGCAAGAGGTCCCAAGGTGGGTCAGCTCAGCATGGCATATCCACTCCAGGAAAGTCCAATTTTCTCATCCCAAAATCTAGACTGGATTTGGTGTTTCTCTACAGGGAATGGGCTCCAAGCTGCCATTCCATTCACAGAAACACAATCTGATCCCATTTCTCAAGGCTCCACATTGACAGTTGTCTACCCTTGGAGGGCCTAGTTCCATTTCCCAATCGATCCCCAGTAGCTATTCTTGAGTCAGTCAGTCCCCTGGAGTTCCAGCTAGCCATTACTGTGGGAATTTTCCTCATAATCCTATTCCCTTGCTCATACAGACTCTCCTCCCCTGCTCTCAGCTGGATCAGGAGCTCTGCCCAGTTCTCAGCCCTGGATCTCTGCCTCCACCTTCTGTTTATTGTTGGATGTAGGTTCTGTGATAACACTTGGGGTGGTTATTCATTTGATTATAGGGCAAGTCCTGTTTAGCCTCCCCACTCCACTATTGTTTAGATTCCTAGCCAGGAACATCCTGTGAGGTTTCCCTAGCACCTGGTCGCTTTCCAAACCCACATTTGCTTCCACTATCTAGATGCCCATCTCATTTTTGCTCCCTCTTTGTTGCTTCTCTCACTTAAACATATACTTCTCTTATGACTTGTTCCCACCTATTCTTGGTTGTAACCCATTATGACCCCAATTCTCTATTTTTTCTTCCTAGGGAAATCTCTCGAGGTCCCTCTTAAGTTCCTTCTGATCTCAGCATGTTCAGGGGTTGTGGTTTGCAGATTGAGTATTCTTTGATTTTTGTCTAAAATATACTTATTAGTGAGTACATCCCATGCCTATCTTTCTGGGTTGTAATATCTCACTCGGGAGAAAATTCTCCAAATCCATCCATTTGCCTCCAACTTTTAGAATGGCTTTTTTACTGCTAAGTAGCATTCCATTGTGTAGATGTACTACAGATTGTTAATCCATTATTCAGTTGATGGCCATCTAGGTTGATTACAGGTTCTTCTTATTACAAATAATGCTGCTATGAATATAGTTTAGCTAATGCCTTTGGGGTAAGAATGTGCATCCTTTGGATATATGCCCAATAGTGGTATTGCTGGATCCTTGGGGAGATTGATTCCTAGTTTTCTGAGGAACTGACATACTGCATTCCAGAGTAACTGTACAAGTTTACAATCCCACGAACAATGGAAGAGTGTTCCCCTTGTACCAGATGCTATCCAGCAAAGGCTGTAATCTGTTTTTGATCTTAGCCATTCTGACAGATATAAGTTTATATCTCAAAGTTGTTTTGATTTGTATTTCTCTGATGGCTAAAGATGTTGAGCAGTTTTTAAATGCTTTTCAGTCATTTGTAATACTTCTGTTGAGAACTCCCTTTTAACTCTGAATCTCATTTTTTAAATTGGGCTATTTAGGGTTTGGGTCTCTACTTTCTTGAGTTCCCTATATATTTTAGAGATCAGTCCTCTGTCATACATAGGGTTGGTGGAGATCTTTTCCGATTCTGCAAACTGTTGTTTTGTTTTATTGACTGTGTCCTTTGCCTTACAGAAGCTTCTCAGTTTCAGGAGGTTCCACTTATTGATTGTTGTTCGTAGTGTCTGTGCTATTGATGTTATATTTAGGCACTGGACACCTGTACCAATTAATTGAAGGGTATTTCCTACTTTCTTTTTTATCAAGTTCAGTGTGGCTGGATTTATGTTTAGGTCTTTGATCTACTTGGATTTGAGTTTTGTGCAGGGTGATAGGTTTGGATCAATTTGTATTCTTCTACATACTAACACCTAGTTATGTCAACACCATTTGTTGAATATACTATCTTTTTCCATTGAATATAATTGGCCTCTGTCAAAAATCAGGTGTTGATAGGTGTTTGAATCAAGGTCAGGGTCCTTGATTAGATTCCATTGATCTGCAAGTCTGTTTATATGCTAATAATAGGATATTTTTATTCCTAGAGCTCTATAAAATAGCTTGAAGTCAACTATGATGATTCCTCCTGATTATTTTTTTTATAGATCAGAATAGTTTTGGCGACTCTGGGTTTCCTGTTATTCCATATGAAATTGGCTATTGTTCTTTCAAAATCCGCAAAAAAAAAAAAAAAAAAAAATGTGTTGAGATTTTGATGGGAACTGCATTGAACCTATAGATTGCTTTTGGTAAAATTGCCATTTTTACTATGTTGATCTTATCTATCTAGGATCATGGAGATATTTCCACTTTCTGATATCCTCTTCAATTTCTATCTTCAGTGATTTAAAGATTTTGTCAAACTGGTCTGCTACTTAAGTGCTTAAATAGAAATAAGAGAAATATCACCCTTTATATACCTTCAAATAGCATTAAATATCTTGGTATAACTCTAACCAAAGTGGTAGCATACCTGTTTGAAAAGGATTCTAAGCACACAGAAATGGGGTCAAAAACAGCTTCTTGATAATTGTATTTTCTCTGGTAGGTTTTATTTGCTGGCAGTGATCAGAGATTGGATTCTTTTATTTTTTATTAGGCTTTTTAAAAAATTTTAAAATGTTTTTCAATATTTACCAGTGCTCTCCCTTGATTCTCTCCTCTTAATCCCTCCCAGTTCTCACTCAACCTCCCCTACCCCACCCCCATCCATTCCACAAGGAGGGCAATGAGTCCCAGGTTGTATCAGTTCAGTCTGGCACATCCAGTTGATGTAGGTCCTAGTCCCTCCTGTCAGTATTAAAGCTGAATTAGTTGTTTCTCTCTAGGAAATGTGCTCTAAGATGCCATTCATGTACCAGGAATATAGTCTCATCCTACTGTAGGAGATGCCATAAACTGCCCATGCCATTTAACAGTCATCTACCTTTGGAGGGGTTATTTCCTGTCCCTGAAGATTCCTCAGCTGTTGGTCCTTATTCAATGAGCCCCCAATAGCTGGGATCAATCATCTCTGTGGGTCTCCTCTTCATGATCCTGATACCTTTGCCCATCAACTCTCTTGTCTATTTCTGCATGAAAGTTCTATAATGACAATCAGAGTGGTTATTCATTTGATTATAAGCAAAGTCCTGTTTAGCCATCCTCTTTATTATTACTGGGAGACCTAGCTAGGGATATCCTTGTGGGTTCTTGGAGATTTCCTTAGCACCAAGTGGATATGGGAATGTCTTTCTATATGCTGTGAACAAAGGACTGTTTTGACCATGGCTTGCACTGTAGAAAAATTAGGTTGATAAATCAGAGCATAGGTAGGAAATAGAGTGAAGAGTTAGAGAGAGAGATGTGTTCCAGTCATCAAAGAAGCAATATACAATGGAATAGGTAAGCCACTGGCCATATGGCAAGACAGATTAATGAAAATGGGTTAAGATGAAGGAGCTAGCTAGCAATGTGCCTAAGCCATAGGCCGAATAGCATGAAATTAATATCAGCATTTGAGTCATTTGGGGGTGGGGGAGGCTAAGCAGTGGCACGTGGCTGAGACTTCAGGTCTATGAGACTAATCCTCTGGAAGGGGACAGAAAGGACTTCATTATACCAGGTTTCTTTCACTCCACAGTGACTCCTTCTATCAAGATATCCATTTTTCCCTGTCTCTGTTGTTCCTCTCACTCAAACATCTCCTTCTATCATGATCTGTTCCCACCTATTATGATCCCAATTTACTCAAATGTCTCTCAAGTTTTTTTTCTCTTAATTAGATGTTCAGGAATTGTAGTTTGTAGGTTTGCTTTATGTCTAATATTCACTTATTAGTGAGTACATGCCATGTCTGTCTTTTAGGACCTGTGTTATCTCACTCAGGATGATACTCTCCAAATCCATGCATTTGCCTGCAAAATTTAAGGTGTCTTTTTTAGTGCTGTGTAGTACTCCATTTTGAAAATGTACCTCAATTTGTTAATCCATTCTTCAGCTGAGGGGCATCTAGCTTGTTTCTAGTTTCTTCCTCTTACAAATAATGCTGCTGTCAACATAGTTGAGCTTATTCTTGGGCTAAGAATGTGTGTCCTTTTGATATATGCCTAGAAGTGGTATTGCTGGATCATTGCTGAGATTGATTCCCAGTTTTTTGAGGAAGCACCATACTGCTTTTCAAAGTGGCTGTTTGGTGGCTCTTTGAGAGACCCTGCTGCCAAACACTTAAATGGTATTATGAATGTCAGGCAACAGATTATTCAGTGATTGTTTGGACTAAGAAATATCCCACAGTTGGGAAAGTACATATGATTCCAAGATCTGGGTTTAAAATTACTTCTGCCATGAGACTAGGCTCTTAGGGAACTGAGGGAGAGTAGCCATGATCAAAATTACACACCAGTAGGCTATATTCAAAGTTATACAGCAGTTTAAGTTTTGTTCACACAGACAAAAAAAAAGTTACAGATGCTTAGACCAAAAAAACTAATCTAAACAGGTTATAGTGTATTGAAAAATATACATAAGTTTAGGAGAGAAAAGAGAATATAAACAATATTTAAAAAAATAGAAATATATAGTTATAAAACAAAAAAAACTTTTATAAAGAAGTAAAGTAACATAAAAAGGCATGTAAAATGGGAAATACACAGAAAGTCTGGATTCTGTATGCTATTATGTTGTCTCTGGCTGCTGAGAGACAGTGGATGATAAAACTGATACATTCAAGCAGCCTATGTATTTTAAAATATCTTTTATTTCAAAGTTAAGTCCACACATATTTTACTTTGGGTGTGAGGTTATGCTTTATCTACACGGAAAATTAGAAAAATCAGGTTTGATTAAAGAAGACCTCCTTTAATTATGACTAAAGACATAGAAATAAGATTAAAAGATTAATCAAAGAATCAAAAGATACACACTATATAGATATAGATATATGTCATGCTCAAAAACACAACCAAAAATTTATCATTGGCTGACTTATGTATAATGCACAGCCTATTCTTGTATTAATACAAATATTAATACCTGTAAAATTTTATCTATTTTCAGAGCAAGGAGACAGGTCACCAATAAAAAACAGATGGTCCATGTGATTCAGCACCTAGAACAGCATTAAGGTTGCTGACTGAAATAATCCATCCTTACAAAATACTCCAGCCAGAACCTATCAAGTATCCTGATTTTCTCAAGGTTCCTCCAAAGACGTCAGCACCCCCAAACAACAGAAAGTAGTGTGGAGAGTGATATCCGGCTTCTATAAAGACAGATTATAGAAGTTTGTCATCATTTAAGATGTTTGGTTACAAGTTGTCATTGGTAATGTTCTAGAAAATATCTAGAAAAAGAGGTTAGATTCAAGGAGATCTTTCTGAAAAGAAAAAAAATGGAAATAAGGAAATGATAGAATATAGGATACATTATTGAATCTACTTTTAAACATAAAAAGCAAGTACTAGTTTTAAATATTTTACACTGTTATTAATTTTTGAACATTGATACAAATTTAAAGTTAATTTTGTTATTCTTTATTATGTTTCTACTCTTATTTGGGGTATTATACTTATGAAGCTTATTAAAGATGTAATGTATAATTAAAATATAGTCATCTATAATAGTCAAACTTATAGTCATGTTAGGAATGTTTTCAAGGTTATACATAGACACACTTAAGTGGTCTTCAGACACTTTAAAGATGTAGAGAATATGACATCTAATATGTTTAATAATACCTTTTATGACAGTGACACACCCCTATTCCAGATAGCACCAATTTTCTTCAGAAAAGATGGTGGACATTGTACAAATTCTATGCAGAGTTTTTTTTCCATTAGGGCAAAAAACTATCCATTTTGGAAAAGAAAAATCCCTTGTTTCAATTTCTGACAATATTCTGTCCAACAGGACACAAGAAAAATGATACTCAAATTTTACTAGGACAAGGTAGGACATTTCTTCAAAAGTTCCTGTTTCTTAAAAGGTCTGAAAGATATACTGTAAGTCAAAGGTGAATGTCCCAATGTAGCAGATAAATTCTGGGTGACTGTCCAGGAAGCTTGATGTTTCTGTCAATTTGTAACATTTTATTCATTTGGGGGCTTAGATAGAGTTAAAGACTAAATAATTAAACTGTAGTTTGCTTTAGTTATGAATAAAAGCAAGTTTAAAATTTTAGACTCACTAAGATAGGTTATTTTATCTAATTTTGCTAAATACAAATAGACCAGATATTGTAACTGTAGTTCTTTATAACTGTTTTGTTGTATAGGATATTACTATCTTAAAGTTAAAAACTTCCTCTTTTACTAGACAAAAAGAAGAAAATGCTGTGGAATAATCCCTTGTTCACTATATGAATATGTCACTATCATTGGTTTAATATACCTGATGATGAATTGATTAAAAGGATAAGGTTAGACATAAAAGCCAGAATTATGGGATGAGGAAGGACAAGGTCAAAGGAGATACCAGCTGCTGCTGAGGAATTAGAAATTGTACAAAATGAAGCAACAATCAGTAAGCCACTTGAAAAAGTATAGCTAAGTTATATGATTTAATTCTAATGTAAGAGTTGTATAGTAACAAGCCTGAGTGATCAACAAAGTATTTATAATTATATTAAGTCTCCACAGTTATTTTGGAAGGAGCTGCCAATTATTTGGGAGCAGGTAGTCAAAACCTGAAAACTCTGCCTACAAAAGAGATAGGTTATTTATGGAAACTATAATTTTAATGTGTTTGAATTTGTAAAGACTGTGGGACTTTTAAATTTATTTAATAACTTAGGGATCAATAAAAAATGTTCTAGATTAGTAGTGGTGTATTTTGATTTCAATTTGTACTTGTGGGTTTTATATGCCAACTTGACACAAACTAGAGTCATAAGATGAAGGAGCCTCCATTGAGAAAATAGTTCAGTGGGATCCACCTGTAAGACATTTTCTCAATTAGTGATCGAAGTAGGTAATCCCACACCATGGTGGGTGCTGTGATCTCTGCTATTCTGGTCCTGTATTCGATAAGTAGGTGGAGTGAGCAAGCCATTGAAAGCAAGCCAGTAACCAGATCCCCTCCATGGCTTGTGCTTCAGCTCTTGCTTTCTGGGTTCCTGCCTTGTTTGGAGAGCCAGTCCTGACTTCCTTCAGTGATCAATAGCAATGCTAAAGTATAAGACTAATAAACCTTTTCTTCCCCCAATAGTGCTTTAGTCATGGTATTTCATCAACTAATAGAAGCCTATCCAAAAAAAATGGAAAACATTATTTGAGACTTTTAAATTTAGCTGTTAGGAAGCAAGTTTGTGGTTCTTCCTAGCTCATTTTTTTTCTCGCTTCTATATATAATTTTACTTTTTTACTTGATTACAAAATAGTGGGTTGCCATAAAATATTTTTATATCTTTTCAATTTGTTTGACTCTACTTCTTACTACCATTTTCTCTCTCCAAATTAGCCCTGATGAAAACTTCTCACCTCCTATATTTTCCCTTTTTATTTTTATATTATATATGTTATACTATCCCATGTGCCTTAATGCATGTTTTCTTTTCTGTTTTATAGGAATAAAAAATTAAAGATTTAATGTTTGAATCCACATATGAAGGAGATAGTGGGTCATTTGTTTCCCTGTGCTTAGGTTATATTTCATTTCCATCCACTTATCCAAAATTCCTATAATTTTTTCCTTTGAATCTTATCACAGTGAGTAATGTTTCTATTATCTGTCTCTCATTCATTAGAGATCAATGCTAGTACTTCCTATAGTGAATAATGATGATAAGAATGGCATGTATTGTTTGTATGTTTTGAGTGTGAACTCTAGAAATGAAAAGGCCTCCATCTGAGACATAAGCATGCATGTTTTAAGTTTTCTTTAAATCTTCCTAACCTGATAGTATTTCATTTAAATTTGTCTCTGTCTTTTGCCTCTCTCTTAGCTCATACTTCTACCTTGTAGAGTTTTAGGTTTAGTATCTTCAATATACCATAGAGCTCTTGAATATTTTGGGTATGTTCATCATTCTTTCTTCATATATATCTGAATGAGTTGTCTCAATGGTGTCCTCTATCCCTGAAAAGTGTTTCTATATTTTGTATTGTCTTTTCATGTATCTTTTAGCTTTAATTTACTGTAACCAGTTATTTCATTTCTAGAACATCTAATTAGTTTTAGTCTTCTACCTTAATATATTTGATAATTTTCCTCTATATCTTTAAATATCTTTGCCAAGCTACTAATTATTGTTTTTAGACTTAGAAGTTTACTGTTGAGATCTGTGACAGTCTTTTTTCATTAATATACTTATTTGGATGCACTATATTATCATTAATTCATTTGAAGATGATAACTGATTTTTTTTCACAGTTCAGTGATTTTTACATTTCCACTATTGATAAGTTGTGATATTATGAAAGTGTTTTAAAGTGTTTGTATTTCATATTTTTGTATTTCTATGCTTCATTTGGCACATATGTTGGGATGGTTTATATTATAAAATTAAGTTTTATATGTTCTCATGTTTATTTTATTTTATGCAAGTTCTTATGGTGATCTTTCTTCACTTGAAGCTATATTTCTTTTTGTTCTTCTGCTAGAAAATTGGCCTCCAGTTTTGGCAATGATTTTTCAGTAGGAGATTTCACTTGTAACATACTAAGTTTGAGATATAAAAGTACTAGTGTACTGACTAGGGAAAACTTAGTTTATAAATCTTTTCAAGTTATGGTTGTCAATATATAAAAAGTGACATGTAGAAAGTGGAAAAGAGAAAAAATATTAGAATGGGAGCACATTGGTTAGAAATGGAATAGAGTAAAAGCTGTTGTAGAGGCAGTTACAAACAAAAGAAGGGAATTTTGTCATTATAGAAAAAGAAGGACCTATCATAAATATCACTTCCAGTCAGTTAAGCTTCAAAAGAGTAAATAAAAACTAAATAGTATACAAAATAGTTAAAGTACAGAAGACATTAAATAGGAGGCATTACACCTTTAATGAGTGTTACTGCTTCAATAGAACGTGATTTCTAACTTCCCTTTGATTATCATTATGTCACTGCATAAAGGTGCTATAAAACTACTAGTCTTAATAATTCATATAAGTTAGTTAAAATAAGACTTTTGTAAAAACAGACAGTTGATTTTCTACCTGAAGTACCTGCTCTGAGGCCCACTATATTGTCATCAGTTTCCAATTTTGGTGTTAATGTGTTAGGGATAAACATTTCTTCAGTAAGGCTTTCTGTAACTTAGTCTCTCAAGAAATATGGAAAGACCACTTACTCAGAAGACTGTGCTGCATTCCATGCTTAAAGGTTTTTTGTTTCTCATTGCTGATAAGGATGGATTAATGGAGTCATTTTTCTTGATGAATGACTCAGATTCAGTTTTTCCCACACTTCTAATGATTGCATTCATTACCATGTGTTTTCTGACATTATGCTTTTATTTTAAACAAGGTCTGACTAAGAAGTTCTAGCTGAATTGTAACTTACTGGCTTGTAACTTATTGAGACATACCTGTCTCTGATTCCCAATTACTACAATTAAAATTTTGAGCCATTAAATACTACCTTCAAGTTTTTTACAAAGCTAGGACCATGGCTCTCCAAAATCAGTTAACTTTTCATATTAGCTTTTCAAAACATGGAATAAATATCCCAATTGTGTTTTTAAAGTTGAGCTCTGGTTACCATACTTAAAAATGAGTGATATCCTGGTAGCAGTAGCAGCAGCTGCAGAACCAGAGCAGTATCCATTTTCCTCATCAGAATCTTCTGAATTTAATCATGGGAACTTAGGGGTATATGCATGTGACATCAGTAGGAATTTAGGGAACTGAACAGGAACAATAAGGCAGAGTAGCTCATTAGTGCAAGTACTTATAGTCTCTTAACTATATTGATCCTATTTCTCAAATACTAAAACTAGAGAAGCTTCTAATCCACAGTATTATTTGAAAGTTCAAAAATATCAGTTTAGTAGTGGAAGATGAATACAAGCAACTAAGAAAAAGAAAACCATGAAATTAATGTACCTGCACCTGCATGTGGTTATTTATATGTGAACTTAGCAACACAAGAAGAAATATTCAGCAATAAGATAATTTGTGGGCAGGTAAAAGTGAGTTTATAACATTGAAACCCAAGGAATATAGCATGGAAGTAGAAGTTGAACACTAAGTCTCACATATAGCTAATGCAGTATTGTAAACTAGTAATCTAGGGAAAAGGGAAAATTAATTTTCTAAGGTTGTAACTTTTGTTGTGGGATATTACTTTAACTATGCAAAGGAGTGTTACTTTTGTTTCTGCTGCATTTTTTAATTATGTAAAGAGTGTTGCTGTTTGAACTTGCATCCCTAAAGCACCTGATTGGTCTAATTTTATTATATCAGTAGCTACACAGTAGAGGCATAAATAGTGTTGGCAGGCAGAAAGAATAAGTAGGAGAAGAAATCTAGACTAAAGAAGACAATGTAAGACAAGTAAAGGGTGACCCTAGGTGCCAGGCAGCCATCAGTGGTGATATGTTACATATTTAATAAAACTCAGTGTGAAATAGCAGAGAAGAGATTTACCCACAGCCAATCCAGGAGGATCAGAGAGTAGTAACTTATACCATTAATCCCAGGATGGGGAAAGACCAGTAGTGGTGACCTATGCCTTTAATACCAGCAGATCTGATTTTGAGATCAGCTTGGTTTATAGAAGGAGTTCCAGTCTCCCAGGCAGGCAGTGTTGATGCCAGTTCTTTAATCCCATAACTCCAGAGACAGAGGAAAACTTTCTGTGTTTCTGTGAGTTCAAGGCTTACTACCAAATATTAATACCCTACACATTTAATTTTAATCTGGATGTGAAACAACTGGGTCTGATTTTAGGGATCAAGTGTGTTTCTTTGGTACTAGTTTGAGAGTTGGGGCATATTTCTTTGGTTCTGAATTAAGGGATAATATTTTTGTTTCACTGGCTTGGGTCCAAGATCCAGGCTGTTTCTCCCCCAACTGGATGTGGCTTTCAGAGTCAGGGTGCTGAAGGTTGATTGGTTTCCTGCTCAGAGATTGGTTGGTTTTGTTGGTAAATTAGTCAGGAGCAGGGATGGCTGATTTCAGGCCCAAACTGCATTTCTTTAACTGCCATTTTTAGCATTTGGACTCTAATTCTAAGGTCAAGATACATTTCTTTCTCTGGCTCTGATTCTATGAACCAAGTTAGCTCCTTTGGTACTAGTTTCAGAGTCAGGTATGTTTCTTTGGTTCTGTGTTAAAGGATAAAGTGGTTTTCCCTTCCAGTAGATCATTTCTGAGATGTGGGTTGTGTTTCTTTTACTAGTTCTGGTTTCAGAGCTAGAGTAGGTTTCTTTGGAACTCCTTTTTGCCCTACAAATTGTATATGAAGCATCAATAATTTTTCTGATATAATTTAATGAAAAGAAAACATAGTTTAACTTCAACTTGTCTTTACTGACTAGTCTTGACATTTAGTTGTTCCCATTGGGGAAAAAAGATGGAAATTTTAAATGCATCATTTATTATGATAAACTTCAATAAACTATTGAAAAATGTAGGTTTTGGTGACAGAAGTATTTTCAATTGATTTTAGTTAGTTGAAAGATTTTTTAAAAAAAGGAAAATATAAGAGAATTTTGATAAACCATGTCTATTTCTGTGAAATGTTTTCATAGAGAAGGCAGCTAATGAGGCATAAGAAATATTGTTTTTTATATCTACCACTGCTGATCTTGTACAACTGGAGAAGGTGCTTGCTTGCTTTCTAGCCTAATGAACTAAGATCCATAATCCATAAAGTTAACAAGTTCTTTCTGCAAGTTGTTCTCTGACCTCTCACACATGCCATAAAACATGTGTCCCCATGCATGAATACCCACACAAATTTATAAGGATATTATTACTAGTTAACAATCATTAAATTTAAAATTATGTCGCATGATAAAAAGATTTTGACCAAATTGTTTTTTATTTCAGTTGCTGTTTATTACCAGAAATTATTTTCAAAAAAGTTTAATTGTACTTTTTCATAGTGCATTTTTGTAGCAACATTTCTCTACCAGACATATCAGTTAAAAGTTAAATATTCATTGTCATAGTAAATAGTACACTTACTTTTACCGTCATAATCACTAAGCATCTCCCTAGTATTGATTTGGAATTTTAAAAAGAACTATGCTTAATTTTATAGTGGCATTTACATGAAAAAAGATAAGAAAGCTGAATCCACACTTCCCAGTTTGAGGTCTTGCTCAAGTTAAAACATGTTTTATCAGTGCCATCAGAATAAAATAATTAAAGATAATTTTATATACATCTGAAAAAATGAAAAATGTACTTTGTGTTTGCTGATTGGGAAAGATAACTCAAAAAGGAAAAAATGCATTTATTTTCCATTTGTTTTTCAGAATAAATGTTCAATTTTAAATAACACTGATTTCTGTTTGCTGTGAACTTTTCTTGGTTTGTTTAAGATATATGGCCCTTTATGGAGTGTGTCATTACTATGAAATGAGGCTTTATGGGAGTAAATGTGGTGGGTGTATCACCAGGGGCAGGCTTTGAGGTTTCAGAAGTTCAATCCAGATTCAGTGCCATTCTTTATTCCTGCATGAGGATCCAGATGTAGAACTCCTAACTGCATCTACAGCACCAAATCTGCCTGTATGCCACAATGCTTTCTGTCATGATGATGATGGGCTAAACTTTGAAACTCTAAGTCATGCTCAATCAAATGTTTTTCTTTATGAAAGTTTCTGTGGTCATAGTTTCTCTTCACAGCAATAAAACCCTACTAATATTTTGGTATTAGGGACTATGATAATCCTTACAATGCTCTTTTTGATGGAATATAGACTTTGGGACCTTAGATTAAAAAAGAAATTGAATGCTCCATGTTGGGCTTAATAGTCTATACTAGTAGGATCCTGGAAGACAGTGGTCTGAGAGTGATTTTAACCCTGGCTTAGGAGGGTTTTGAGAAAGATCAATTATTGTATATAGCCTAAAGACAATTCTTGTGTTATTTTGGCTAAGAAGTTGGCTGCTTTTTGCCCCTTTTCCAAAAATTCTGCCTAAGGCTAAATTGAAGAGTTTCAGATTAAGGGCATTGACATAGGGAATTTCAAAAGAGCCTAGTATTGACTTTGTTATGTGATTATTAATGTTCACTACTATAAAATCTATAATGAAAAAGAACAGACTGAGCAAGAAAAAAATTACACAGTGTACAAATTGAAGGAAAAAGTGGTAACCAGATGTACAGGGGTGCTAAATATTATGTTCAAAATGATAAACAGAGAAAGAAAAGCCTGTCTTTCAATGGAGTAATGGGTATGATAAAATCAGGAAAAGACCACACCCAGCTAAACTTCCAAATTGTAGAATAGAATTAAAGAAAAAATTAGAATTGGGTGTGATGGTAGATATCTTTATTCCTATAATTATGGAGGCAGAAACAGCCATGTTTTTAAGATTGAGTCCAACCTAATCTATATATCAAGTTTTAGAACAGTTAATTTTAGACAATTAAGAAAACCATTGAAAACACTAATCTGGTTAAAGTGTAATTGAATAAAGAGACCATGTTCCAGCCACAACTATCAACATAACTTGGAAACTTTGGTCATGTGGGTTTGGCTTTTGAGTCAAATATAATAGAAAAAGGTTGTGTATCTCACTCCATGACTAAGGAAAGCTACTGAGACCAGGAGTGTGTGTGTGTGTGTGTGTGTGTGTGTGTGTGTGTGTGTGTGTGTGTGTGTGTGTATGTGTGTGTGTGAGTGAGGACTGTTTCTGAATGGAGGCCCAGATAGCCCATTGTATAAATCTGTGAAGTTGAAAATTAAATTATCTTGTGAACCCCAGGATTTTGGAGTTGCCAGAGCCATAATTTGATAACAAAGAACAATATTCACAAGAAAATCTTTGTTTATTTTGGAGTACATGTTTATTATTTATTTTCATTTAAATCACTTGGTTCATTATTTTTTGTATAGAAGACTAAATAGTACTTATCAGTCTTCTTTTAAAACCAGAATTTCTAAATATTTTTATCGTATATAAAGAATAACCAACTGAATGAATATTCAAGACTTGGTGGAAAATTATTTTTCGTTTTCTATGACAGTACTTCCAATATACCTATTCTTTCTTAATGCCAAAGTATCTACTCAAAAATTTACTGAGAACTTTTAAAGATTCCTTTATAAATGAAGAATTTCTTTTCACACTGCTCTTTAAATGTTCTTTTCTGTGTTTGTCTTTGACAGACTGATTAGCCTATGGGTATATATACATCTCTTTGAATTTTTCCTAAGTGAATCTAGGAAAGTTTTGTTATGCACATTAATAATTTCATACAAATGTAAGTATTTCTTGTCATTATTTGTTCAAACATTTCTTCAAGCATTTTCAATGTTCTTACCTCTAGTGACCTCTATTGTATACATTTTCTCTGCTTGATGGCTCCTTACTGGTGTCTCAGTTCTTTTCATTTTTTTTTTATTTTAACTGTTGCATGAATAGATAATCTCCATTCTTTTGTTGAATTTGTCTGATTTTATAATTTCAATTTTCTGTCATTTTAAAAACCATAATTTTATCTAAAGTACTTTGTTACCATATGAGTATTCGTGTGATGAAATATTATATTCATACTTTTCTTACCTACTTTAGACATGACTAGATTATTTGGGTGGGAGACTGTAGGGGTATAGTGTTGACATTTTCTTGGATCAGCTGTGTTTGCCTGAGGCAAACTAAGGCTTGGCTTTTTAAGAGAAACTTCCTGATTCAGCCTTAAAGGCAAAAAACACTTGTGAGTTTTTTAAGAGGTCCTGCTGCCAAATACTTAAATGGAATTAATTAGCAGCAGATGGCAAAGCTTTACTTGGTAATTATATGGACCCTAAAATTCCCAGAGTACCTGGGTTAAAAAGATAAATTCTATGAAGTTAGTCTAGGAGCTGGGTGGAACCATTCACCCATCCTACCAACCTTAAATCCTGGCAGATTAAAGGTGTGTTCAGAAACAGAAAGAAATAGAAGAATCTTGGTGGAGTCAATCACCCTAGACAAGCAAAGGTGTGGTCAGAGACAGAAAAAGTTAAGAAATAAATATACAGTAAAGACAGTTTTTTTATATATAAAAAAAGGGGGTCTAAGTGGTATAGAGTGTGTTGAAAATATAGATACATAGGCTTAGAGAAAGAAAATAAGCCACATAAAGATGGAAAACACAAGGAATATCTGGATACTGTATGTTATTGTGTTATCTTTAAGTTTCTTGACTGAAAATGACTTAGTAAAAGCTGCTAAAAGACAGTTGATTATAAAAATGTTGTTGGAGTAATTCAACCTATATATTTTGTAACTGAGTTTACTTTAAAATTGAAATGCAAAGATACACTACTTTGGAGAAGAGGTTTTCCTTTTATTTTCACAGAAAATGAAGACTGTGGATTTCTTCCTGGATAAAGAACATTAAGTTTGATAGAGGAAGACCCCCTGAAAAATCTCCGATGGAAATGGATGGACCAGATGATTCAGCATTTCAGAGCACCTCTGTTGAAGTTCTAGAGCTCTGAATCCAAAACAATTTCAAAGAGACTGGCTGAGATAACCCAGCCTTACAGATTACTCCACTAAAGACCTGTCTATAATCCTACATTTTTCTTTGGATTCCTATGGGATTGCCAGCATCCCCACTCAACAGGAAGTAGCCTAGAGAACAAAGCCCACATTCCCACAGCATGGATTATAAATGTTTGTGTTTATTTACAGTGTTGTTTATAAGTTGTTATAGATAAGGGGGAAAAGAATATTATGTTTGGAGTTCTTTTGTTTTAAAAGGAGAAAAGGGGATATGTAGTGGTATTGTGTTGTTTCATGGAAAATAACTGTCCCACCCACTGGTTTAATAAAAAGCACTGATTGGCCAAAGGCAGGCAGGAAGTGTGGGTGGGGCTACCAGACTAAAAACTCTGAGAACAGAACGCCAAGCAAAATACCAGAGAGAATTCCAGAGAGAGTCCAGAAAGAAGCAGAGGACAACTATGCTGCCCTAAGAAATGGTACTGAACCGCATGGCTGAACAAGATGAGTCATGGGTTAGATGAAAGGTAGAGAGCTAGTAAGTGATAGGCCTGGGCCTGAGGCCGATCAGCCTAAAGTTATAGTAAACCTCTGTGTGTCTCAGTGGGACTGTGGGACTGTGGGACTGCAGGTCTGCAGGTCTGCAGGTCTGTGGTCTGTGGACCTAGACCTTGAGGTTAGGCCTGAAAGTTCGGGCCAGAAACCTCGTATGACAGGAGACAATATAAAATATTTCTTATTAAATGTTTTGCTAAAAATTCCAAGGTCTGTACTTCTCTGTTGCTTTAGAATTACACTCCTCTCAGGTTTTGTACTACATCCTCTTGAATGAATCAAAGAACATATGACATCACTAATCTGATGGCATATATAGATCAAACTTGCATTTATGCAGTAACTTTACCAGTATAAAAATTTAAATATGAATGCATGAGTTATAAAGATCAAGTTTGAAACTGTATTTTCACTGGCAGACTAAACTGTCCTTAAGGACATAGAAATTTTTTTTTTTTTATTTTTCACAGCCATTTTGTTTCATCTGTTGAGAATTATGTTTTGATCTGCATCTCATTCTGATAGCATAAAATGTTTTCTTGATGACTGATTTTTTGAGATTTTAAATATTCTACGTTCTGTACTTTTGCAGATATATTTTTCCTTTCTATAAACTGCCTATTGCATGATAGTGTACTTTAGTGAACAGAAGCTTTGGGTTTGGTTCACTAATTTTTGGCCTGATGCTTAGCTATGGATCTCTGCTTCCACCTCTATTCATTGCTGAATGAAGGTTCTATAATGACAATTAGGATGGTCATTCATTTGATTATAGGGGAAGTCCTGTTTAGGCACCCCCTCCACTATGGGTTGGAGTCTTAGCCAGGGACATCCTGTGGGTTCTTTGGGGCTTCCCTAGCTCTCTGCCTCTTTTCAACCACACAGTGGCTTCCTCTATCATGATATCCATCTATTTTTTATCCCTTTTTGTTGCCCCTCTCACTCAACTATCTCCTCTCATGATTTGTTCCCACCTCTTCTTGGTAACTACCCATTATAATCTCAATTTACTCAGGTGATCCTCTCTATTTTCTCTTTCCAGGGGAATCCCTGGATGTCTCTGTAGAAGATGGAGTACTATTCAGCAGTACATAATGACATCCCAGCATTTACAGACAAATGGATTGATTTGAAAAAAATATCCTGAGTAACACAAGCCCAGAAAGACAGACATGGTAGGTATTCATTCCTAAGTGGATTTTAGACAAAAATAGCCATGAATATCCAGGTTACAAGCCACAACCTCTGAACAGCTTGGGATCGGACACATCTAAGCAGTCAGGAATGTTGAACAGCAGCTGTTGCTAGGCCTTTTGGATGACTTCAGGTTGTATCATAAGGAAGTACATCATGTGCATGCCTTGACTGGTTTGAGGCAATATTTTTGACCCTACGGGCCTGTATTTCTACAGGAGACCTCAAAGCAAGTACTCACATTGACCCACTTCCTTCAACAAGTCCATACTTACTTCAACAAGGCCACAGCTCATGACTGTGCCATTCTTTATGAGGTTATGGGTGCCAATTATGTTCAAACTACCACAGGGATGGTAAAAATATGTCACTTAGAGATAATAAAATAACAAGGTACAACTCCCATTTATTTGAATACTTACAATTTTAGAATAATACTTATTTTTAAATTTAACCTGATATTTTATAACTTTTTAAATGGAATTATCATTCATATCCCATAATTTCCCCTATACTAACTGACTATTCCATTGTTATTATCATTGCTTTGTTAATGGTCTCTTTGTTTCAATGAAAATTCCAAACCTATACCATTCAGTTAATGATGAACCTATATTAGTGTATAGTCAATGATGACCTACAACTCAAGTAAAGAAGAAAGGAAAAGAATTTTAGACTCTCCATAAATTAAAATTTCTTAGAAAATAAAAAAGTAGGATCAACATAATTATTTCACAGTTAAAGTGACATCATCTCCTGCTTGACATTGTTAGGGTGTAAATGTTATTTATGACATAATTCATGAAGCTGACATATCAAACAATAAACCAATGATTAATTCTATTACAAAAGTGACTTTGAGGAGTATATTTTATGATACTAGGAAGCCATGTATACAAATAATTGGACCATTTTTAATTAAAAGATATAAATAAAGAATCAAACATTTCATTATTGCTCAGCATTAGAAAATTTATTAGTTTTTTAATTTTAAAATGTTTGGTTGGTAATTATTTACCTTGAAAAAGTCAAAATAGCATTGTAAATGTCCTCTTTTATGAATGTTAATTTGACATTTGAAAGTGTATTTGAGGATCTTCATATTATTCTTTGATTTGTAATATTGAGGAAAGAATTTTGAGAACAACACTGGAGAAGAATAAATATAAATTCATGTTCTTGTGTTCTGATTTTTTAAAGAGTTAATTTAAGAGTGCTCTATTCTACTACTATTACAGATACTCTATCATGTAGCAATAAAAAGAGATCATGCTTATATTTTTATATAAAAATAACTGAATGACACGTAAAAATGAATTTTAATAATTTTTTCCTAAGGGCATCATAGATGTGTTTTATATTTTTAGTTCAATTTATCATCACTACTAATTTCATCCCTTAGAAAATGTGGAAGAGAATCTTAGAGATTTTAGGGAGGAGACGAATATTATCAAATTGCATTGCATGAAATTTTCAATGAATAAGTATAAACATTATATAATTTTTAAATCATGAGTAGTAATTTTGAATATTTTCAATGATTAACCCAATCGACCTTACCTTTAAGCCAATCACATATCTTTATATTTTGTTTCAATTTATTTTTCTGTTCTTTTCTTTCTAAAAGATTATGTTATTTTATTCAAGATATTTATGTAATACTACTGATTTATTTTTTCCTAGTAAACATTCACTTCTTTCACAATTTTTTTTATCTTATATAATTGTTTAGGAGTCATTTTATATCTGTGTAAATTTCATGGTGCAAAATTACTTATAATTTATTGCCTACATATTTTGATGTTTCCTTAAGGCATCACAAACTTTTGGGGCAAAGTATCATACTCTGATTTTTATATTACTCTGATAGTATAATCTAGTATATCTTGCTAAAAAATACAACTTAACTAAAAGTGTGCAAGATTACTTATTTCTAATTGTATCTTAGATTCCATTGTTCAAACCATCCCTATACATCTCCCAAACATGTCCTACACATCTACTATTAAATAACATTATATTCTTATATACAATGACACATTCACTATTACTGATAACTCACATTATGCCACATGCAGTTTTCTAATTCATAGTATGGTATTTCTGCTCTATAGTGGTGTTTACTTCCAACTCCTCTAAAGTTTAACATAAAGAAGGTACAAATGTAGAAATGAATTATATGATCAGACTAGTGACATACATAATAGTTGTAAAAGGAAAATCAAACAAAAATCAAGGCTAAATTAACTCCTGGTATGATATAGCTTTACTCTTTGTTCATAAACTAAAATTAGTATTTTGTTTCTCTTTTGATTATAAAAATTGTATGTATGCCATATAATCAGTGTTCAGTTCTTGGTATTTGTAAGTTAGTGAGATTGGCTGTTATTTTGTAAAATGAAAACAATAGCATTTTCCTAATATTTTAGTATTGATAATGTGAACTGACTTCTTATTATTAAGACAATCATTATTATCTGATCTAGCTTGAGACCCATACCCCAAGTGTGTGCCCACCCCAACA
This sequence comes from Phyllotis vaccarum, assembly GCA_033318265.1. Lineage (NCBI taxonomy): Eukaryota > Metazoa > Chordata > Mammalia > Rodentia > Cricetidae > Phyllotis > Phyllotis vaccarum. The sequence continues at coordinate 26,754,942 of JARWLC010000013.1, read as the reverse complement.
CTGTCTCACATACCAGCACCCAGGGTCTGAAGGCCCAGAGACTGAGAATAAAACCATACACAACTGGAGGGGTAAAATGTCAATTTAGTGAATCTTAATAATTCTGCTATACTCATAGATTGATGCCTATCCCAATAGTCATTACAGAGGCTTCATCCTGAAACTGGTAGAATTTGATGCAGAAACCCACATTCAAAGATTATGCCAAACATAGTATATTCTGTTGAAGCGAGAAGAATTATAGAAGCCATAGAGATGAAGGCTATCACATGAAAACCTACCTGGCTTTACAGAGACTAAACTTCCAACCAGAGAGTCTGAATGGGACTGACTAGGGCCTTTGAATATACGTGACAGTTGTGTAACTTGCTGTTCTTGTGATACTCTTACTGACTCTTTTGCTGGCTTTTGGGATCCTACACCTCATCTTGGGTTGCCTTGCCCAGTCGTCCTACAACTTGATGTGTCATATTTGTCAATATCCATGAAAACCTATCCTTTTCTTTATAGAAATGGAGGAGTGGATGGAGGGCAGGAGGAAGGTAGGAGGCAGAATTAGAACGAGAAAAGAGAGGGGAAACAATTGTTACCATGTAAAATATAAAAATAATAATATATAAAATAGAGATCATTAAATTATTAAATTGCATTTAATTATTAAAATTAATAAACTACTAACACTATTTCAACACAAAACTAGAAATTTAAAAGTTGTGATTAGAGCAAGGAGGTTGAATATCTTGAGAAATTACAGAAGTCAGAAAGCACAAAAAGGGTCATAATACATGAGAGGAAAATGCTTTAGGTAAGGAGGAACAAAAACAAATCAAATATGATGTATAAGAAGAGAAGAAAATTCTGGGAGTGAAAAGCTTAAATAGGAATGTGGTTTAAAATTAGGAGAAAGGTGAAACTCAAGAAAGTTGTGTAGAATATATTGAATTTTAATATGATATAAACTGAAACATATACTAAAACAAGTTTGAATGAAGGTTCCCACACATAGACTTATAAGAGTGTTAGAATATATAATGTTCTTTAAAAATCTCAATGCATGTTAAAAGGTATCTGCTTATGTTGTTGCCTAGAGAATTCTCAGGAGTTCCTTACCAAATATAGGTCTTTGCCATAGCTTTTGGTACCCCAGCAGAGTAATAGAAACAATATACTTCTGAAAACACCTAATGCTTTCAATACTTGACCCAGAAATTAAAGCCTAGAGTTAACTTGGAAGATTTCGACTGATTTACAAGCTTAAATGTCATAAAAAATTATTGTATCCATTCCTAGAATAGACTTCATTAAAAGAATTCTGAACCTGGAATGCTAAGTTCAACTCCTCTAGGGAATAAGTGCTCAGTTCTATAATAGTGTCAACACAGCATTCCAAAGGGATTTTAAAAATACTCCATAAAAGATAATTTTTGATAATAAAAATTTCTTCAAAATTTCATGGCTGGGGAATGTGTTAGAGGAGAATATGTGACTGATATTTTGCTAAATAGTAACTACAACTATATTACTCCAGGATGCTTATGTTTATACACACAGATTAGTGAATTTCTCATCCTGGATCAGAAAAGATTATTTTTGCCACTGGTAACTTTTGAATTCAGAAACCTAAGACTTGTCATCATTCTGAGGATTACTTATTGTTAATTGATCACTCTTACATAGGACATCTGTATCAACTCCTCCAACAATTACAGAAGTATATGGAAGGGTGAATGAAAGAATTGAAAAAGTCAGAGGATAGAGAAGTGAACTGTAACAGACACGCTGTTTTCTGGAAAAGGTAGGGCAGTCACAATCATGAATATTCAAGTGTTCTCACAAGGCTTGAATAAAAACTTTAAAAAATTAAGGGTATGAATTAACTAGTTTGAAATAAGTGAGTAAAAATTAGTGTGAGCAAGATAAGAGATGGTAATGAGGTGGTGAGTAGAATGACAGAAGATTCTATCCATGCATGAAAATTTAAAAATAATCATGATTATAAAATTTTGATAGAATGTTTTAAATAAAAATGGTTCTTATTTATACAAAAATCTCAGTTATTTCTAACTGGAGAGTAAAATTTTCCAAATTACTTTTATGTAAACTCTGCAATCCAGATAGGTTGCCACAGCTGAAAAAAACAAAACCACTAAAAATTCTGTTTTGAAATGTGTAAGTAGATTGATTTCATTTCTTTCAAATTAGCAATTTTGAAATCTGGTGAACTAAATCTATCAAATTCTATGCATCATATTTCTTCCATAGTAGAAAGAGTGCACAGAACATAAATCTGACCACCAAGCCTTTTGAGTCTATGGTGGCAACCTATTTTTTTCCTCACCATATTTGGAGCACTAAAGCAAATCTCATAAAACTACGTAGATAGCTAAGATCAAAGAAAGGGAATGGGGGCATTCCTCCATCAGCAGGGCATTTCAGCTCTGAAAACTATTAAGCAATCTTGTGATTTCTCTTTCAGAGAGAAAGAAGAACTTGAGTGTAGCCTCTCGCACTTCTGTAATCTCACACAAGAAGAAGTATGTGATAGTGAGCAATTGATACAACTGTTATAGACCCCCAGAAATAAGATAGTTCTTGCATTTTAAGTGGGAGCCTAACAAGTACATTTGAGAAATACTGTGTTTATATTATTCGTAAATGAAGTCTGTATCTCTGTGTGATTGAGAGAGAAAGCACATAATTTGGAATTTGTTTACCAGGAATGATAAAGAACAAGGGAGTATATACACGCATATAAATTCTTTAGAATCTCCAAAAGTAGGCAATTGAGATGAATTGTAAAAGTCTTTAGCATTTTCTAAAAAACTGAAAGAGACCTAGGTGGTAGTTACACATACCTTTAATCCTATTACTAAGAAGCAGAGTTTAAAGCCAGGCTGGTCTATACAGTGAGATCCAAGACAGATAAGGTTACTCAGAGAAAGCCTGTTTCAAAAAGTCTCCAAGAAAAGAAAGAGAACATACTTTATGCAGCTGTATGAACACCAACACAAAGCCACAAGACACATGAAAAATCAAGAAAAATAAAATTTTCAAAGAAATGATAATATTAAGTTAGGAATATTACAGAACTGGAGAGTTATAAATATAATTTCCTGAAAAGGAATTCAAAATAATCAACTCTAAACTCAGTAAACTACAGGAAGAATAAAAAAATAAGAAAAATGGGGACTAGGGTCTTATAGCTATGTGGAAGGCAAAGGCGATAGAATTATAATTATAATTTGATAGCCAGTATAGTCTACAAACTAAGTTCAAGGCTATCATGTAGACATAGTGAGACACTGTCTCAAAACAGAAGCAAAATCAAAGAAATGGAGATTTTGCTTAATTGTAGAACAAATTGTGCAATGTCTACAGTTCACACTAAGGGCAGTAATGAGTAAATAATTAGCTAAGAATAAATAAATGAAAGAAATAAATCAATAAAGATACACAACTAAAAATAGCATCAAAAAGCCAACCCATGAAACTCACTACATTAAAAACACTCTCATTCCTCAAAAATATATAAACAATGAGGACTTCTGAGAGTCATTCATATCAGCAAACATTGACTGAAAACTGTCACACTAACCGCCACTTCATATGTTCAGCTACCCTGTTGTATTCTGAAATCACATTTTTTTTTCTTCTTTTCTTGGAGTTATACATGACCTCTGGCTCTTACTGTCTTTATGCCTTCCACATAGATAACTGATCCTTGAGTGAAAGCAGTGTGATACTAACATTCCATTTAGGGCTGACTGTTCCAACATCTTTCCCTATGTGTACATTGTTCAGTTGTGCAGCTCTATGCTCATTAAACTATGCTTAGAAGGAGATAAAACTAAGCAGAAAGAAACAGACATTAGCCAAGCAGTCAGCGACAATCAGAGACCATACAAGCAACATGGAAGAACAAAAAGTCAAACAAGCAACCAGAATTGACCAAGCTATCTAGAAGAGGCTCATACAAATTAAGCCACTAGAGGGATACACTCTGATCTGTCAACCTGCCTGTAGTATGGACGGTGTGGTCCAGATTTTCAATTTTTGTGATCTATCACCCACTCTGAGATGAGATTTGCTGATGCATTTTAATGGCCATTGAGTATTTTTTTTTTTTTTTTGCTGCTGCTGAAAATAACACTTTCCCATATTCCTTTTGTGGGATTATGAACTTGTACAGTAAATATTTGTTCAGTAAAATATTGTTTGGCCAAATGCTAGACAAGAAGTAAAAGAAGGGCAACCAGACTAGGAGAATTCTGGAAACTGGAAGAGCAGAGTGGCAGATGCCAGCCAGAATCAGAGAAAGCAAGACAAGAATGTTGCTCTGAAGCAAAGGTACTTATGTTTTCTAAAAGTTTAACAGGTATTCATACAATATAGTTTATCTAAAACAAAATATTTTCAGAATGTTACTTAAATTCATTTATAACATATTATTAAATTCTTAAGATGTTAAGATGTCTTTTTTATTAAACAAATCTCTTGTTTTTAACAAATTTATACTTGTATGTACTAGATAGCAATTATTCTCACTTTCACTGTCCCATATACCTCTCACTCTGTCAACCTCTCCCCCATACATACAACTTTCTTTTCAGATCAAATGGGCCTTTATAGAGTTATACACAATATGGCAGCTTCCTCTTTTTTGAATAAAAACTTCAACAATAGAATAATGAAAAAAGAAAGTGAAAGAGAATGAAAGGGATGACTAAGAGTCAGAAGGTGATGTAAACAATGAAGTGGACTACAAAATCTTGTTTACGACTCTATGCCTTGTCAGGACATCAGTAATAAATCTAATAATGTCAAAACCAGAGAAGACTGTAACTAGTGCAATATGGAAAATATCTAATAGTGTAAGTCAATTATGCACTTGCTTTTGCCATGGAAATATGATAATTATAAACTCTACAAAATCATCAAGCTCATTATACTCTAAAAATTAGCTTATGCTCTTCACAACTGTGTTTTTAAGTAAAATTTTGGGACAGTCTTGACAATGTACTACCATATAAATGTTTCTTTGTTGTGATAGCAATGAACACTTTTTGTTTAGATCTTTTTATTTGTAGACAATACTTATATCTTTCATTTTCTGAGAATTTCGTATAATCATATAATGTGTTTCAATATAGTTCATGCTCACTTCTCCTTTGTTTCTTTCTCTGTCCTATGATTATTATCTCAAACTTTCTTGTATTCTTTTTTTGAAACACACTGACTCTACTTAGTGTTGCCAGTATGTAGTTCTTTATTGCTAATAGATCTTTGCCCAAGATGGGATTTTTTTTTTCTATGTGCCCTTTTCTGTGTTGTAATTTGGCTGGCTTGGTTTTGCTTAGGTTCTGTGCATTCTATAAGAACTAATGTGCATTCATAAAGTGTATTCAAATTTAGACAAATATTTTTACAACATGCAATTTTCCCAAGACTCAATCACAATGTAAGAGTGGACAAAAAGTTTATGAAAATCAGAGGCATTGGATGACTACAGTAAATTTGTGTCTTATAAATATAAGATAATATTTTAAATTTTAAGTCTCTTTGCTATAAGTATAATCAAAATTTCTTTGTTGTCTTTTGTATTGCTATTGGTTTTGAGAGAGAGAGAGAGAGAGAGAGTCTTAATATCTGTCATGTTTCCAATCTGGCCTGGAAAACACTGTATGCATCAGGCTTAGTTCAATAGTGATTCTGTGTCTGTTTTAGTCCCTTATATCTTAGGATTTACACACATTTGTTTACATGTCTTGTAAAACTTCTATTTCTTATTCTGTTACAGTGATTGGTGTATTGTTCTCATTTTTCTAACTTGCCTGACATATATTTTGTTGATGTAATTTTAAACAATTTTTACTTATCATTTTTCTGATTTCCATAAAACTCATAGTAACATAATCATTTTATGTATTTAAATGCTTTAATTTTTATTGTTTTATGGTTCATTGTTATTTAACTTTAAAAATCAAATTTACTTTTGTTGATTTTTATATTGCTTTTTGTTGTTTACTGGACATTATGATGCTTTTGTATTGGACTTGGTTTTATACTGCCATTTTTACTCTCTAACCTTTAGATCACTAATACTCCTTGTTAAAATGTATTCCTAGAATATCTTTATAGCCAACGTTTTCAGATATCAACTGGTACTTTTGTCCTCAGTTTCACAGCTTCATTATGCAAGACTGTCACTAGGCCCTTCTTTTCTTGATGGCTCGTTTTAGTCACCAGGTGGTGCTGTGCCTTTGTTACTGGCCTTGCTTCTGTCCTAGGGAATCATCACTCATTCTGGCAAATGGGATGATTGCACTGAATACTACCAGTCATAGATTGGAGAAGCATTGGAAACAAAGTGTTGGCTATAATTAATTGGAAAATATGAAATCAAATTGAAAGGATTTATAAACGTAAACTATAAAAGAACCTGTTTGAGTAAGCATATTGTAAATTTTGAATTTCCCGCTTGAAGAGAATACACAAGGATTATAAAAGCAAAAGCAGGTGAAAAGGAGTGGACACTTTTGATTAAGTCAAAGGTGAATAGTATAAGAATTTAAGGTCATTCATTGTTGCCTCACTTTTGCCTACAAATGAGACTGACATTGAAGGGCTAATCAAAGACAACAGACTAACTGAACATTAGTTGGAATAACTATTTCAGGAATTGCATATAAAAGCTATAACTTAGAAGTGTATAAGATATGTAAATCATTAAGTAGGTATTAATGTTTTTTCTAAAAATAGAAATTAGAGAAAGCAAATATATCAGTAACAAAGTATATAGTATTTTATACAATAAACTCTAAAATGATACTAAATTTATTTTTTGTATCTAACATTTATGTAGTGTTAATTCAACAACATTCCTTTGTTTATCTATCAGTTTATTTTTAAATGCTCATAGCGCAAGGAAATGGAGATGCGAAAAGCATTTCCATGAGATTTTTATGTTCCTCAAAGAACAGATGATAAAAAAAATTATCTACATTTAAATGAATGGGTGGGATCCAACTTCACAGCTGGAAACTGGATTTGACAGTGAGTAACAATTATAGACAATTTCCTGTGTAGAATATCACAAAGTAATAAAGCAGCACAACACATTTTGTAACACATTTTACTTGGTTCATTTAGATGTTAAATGAGTAGGAAATTGACTTAAGCTACATTGCCAAGATATGCTATTCTTTTCAACTCAAATGCATATCACTTCGTCTTTGTGATAATGGGCCTATTGGGAAGGAAATGTTAATAATAAAAATGATTACTTTTCTCCCCCGAAATACTTAGTACATGCAGAGAAATTACTAGTTTTGCTTGTAACAAATTAAAAATCTATAATTTGCTTACAATGATACAAATAAATTGATTTATAATACATCTAATTTAGTGCATATATATATATACTAATAATATATGATAGAAAAAATAAAAAATCTATACTTTATTAAGTAATAGATTTAATCCATACATTAAGTAAATTATTTCTGGTAGCAAGATGCTTTACCCATGTCTTTGATATTTACAACAGTAACAATATATTTTGTGTAAAGTCCAAAATTTTTTGTAGTTTCATGTATTTATTCTGTTCTCAAAATCTAATGATATATTATTTATTATCAAAAATCAGAAAAAAACAAGATGATATATTTAGAAAAGCATTAACATGAAAGTATAAAGAAACATAGACTTAAGCCTTACAGTGTGAGGATAAGCATTATTGCAACACTGCATTTGATTATCTCAGCAATATTCAATGTAACATGTTTACTCATAGTATAACAGACAACTTATGCAATTAAAATATTTTTGTACATTAGAATTACACAAAATTTAATTTAAAAGCCAAAGGGCTGAGGAGATTCTCAGTAGTTATGCATATCCGCTACTGTTTGATAGGTCTCAAGTTCAATTCCCAGAACTGATAATAGGTGGTTTACAACAGCCTATAATTTTCATTTTAGGGAATCTAACATCTTTTTTTTGACTTACACAGAGACCTGCATACATGAGCTACACATAAGCTCATTCAGACATTCACACATTTTCTAAATATTCTAATTAATATTTGGAATATGATTGGAGAGTATTAGTTAATCATAATTATCAAACTTGTGCCACAATTGAGGCACAGGACTGATGAGAGTAGAAGCTCTGAAAGCTTTACCTAGGTAAGGTAGACTCATCCTTAACCTGGGAAGTACAATTCCATTGGCTGAAATTCTTGACAAATAAAAACAGCGCTGTAGGACCATGATTTTGCACACTGTAATTATTATTCACTGTAAATATTGATTTGATAAATTACTAATTAGCCAGAAGCTATACAGGAAGTAGAGGTAGGGCAAACAGACTGGGAGAATTTTAGGAAGCAGAATATCAGAGAGCAGATAACAGGCAGATGCAGAGAAAGCAATACAAGACTGCTGCACTGAGAAAAATGGTACCAAGCCACTTGGCTAAACATGGATAAAAATTGTGGGTTAGTTTATGAATAAGAGTAAGCAAGTAATAAGCTTGAGGCACAGGCCAAACAGTTTATAATTAATATTAGCCTTTGTGTGATTATTTGGTAGTAAATGGCTGTTGGGTAGGTCAAGTGGGACAGAGAAACATCAGAGTACAGTGCAGAAATTCAGTTGAGTACCCCAGTTCATCTTTCTCTGCTTCCTCATTGTGTTAACCATAAACTAGTTCTTCTAAGTGCTTATTTCCATAATTTTCTAGACATGGTAAAATATAACATCAAACCACAAAAAACAGATACCTATTCCATAAGTTGCTTTCATCAGCTATTTGTCAATAGCATCATAAAAGTAACTAACATAGAGAGTATAAATGTGCATATTTAATTCATTAGTATATATTTCTCCTTTAATATTAAAAAGACACTCATAGTAACAGAGATGGTACATGAGTCTTAAAGTAAATAAGTAAAACAAGTTCACAGATATTGGTGTAGATAAAGTATCTTGATCTAATAGCAGTGAAAACATTTTCAAATGAATTGTATCAAAATTTCTCAGAACTGGGAAACAATATGTGTCCAAACACAGGAGGCATATAAGACACCAAATTAAGAAGACCAGAAAAGAATAGCTGCTCATCGTATAATAACTAAAATACTAAAAATACAGACCAAAGAAAGTATGTTGAAAGTAGTGAGAGAAAACACCAAAACACATTTTGAGGCAGGCCCATCAGACTAGCACTGTATCACTCAGAGTTGATGTTAAAGCTAAAAAGGTCTAGGATTATATGTCAAATTATGAAAGATAACAATGACCAGTTTAGAATACTATGTTCAACAAATCTATTTGTTATAGTTTAAGGAAAAATAATATTCATCAATGGGCATTTAATTTGTTTCTAGTCCTTCAGTATTTAAAATAGTATTGCAATGAAATGAGGTTTATAGATGCCTCTTTGGAAAATTGATTAAAATATCAATGAGCAAAAGTGTGAGATTATTAGATGTTTCTAATTTTGTTTTTCAGTCACCTCTATTTTTTCTATTGTATATGCACCATTTTTCATTGTCACAAAACATGAATAAAGAGACAAAATACTAGTATCAAAACAAGTGATAGGTACATAAATTAGATGTTTTAAATGTGCATGTTTTCAATATTTATATTATAAAATTCTAATGTATAAGATGGCACATTGTGGAGATGATTTATATGGATTTGATAGTAGTAATGATATTATAAAATGATGTGAGTACTCTTATAAATAATTTCAATAGAGACTCTGATTTTAATTATGTAGTATCAAAGCAATGGAAATTTAATCACTTATCACTGGTTTATTAGCAAATAAAAGAATATATGAGATGGAGAAACATAGTATCTAGTTCTGTGTACACAGAAGGGGATGTGTACACAGAAGGAGATTCTAATAGTTAGTGTCAAAGTTGCAATTATACAGAGGCTTTTAGATGTGGAAAACAACTTAACTGAATTTGTTCTCTCCTTCCATAAGGATTACAGAGGTGAAACTCAAGTCACCAGGATTGTTGATAAGGACTTTTATGCCAAATCATTTTACTTCCTTCAATCAATAAATTATTAACAATAGTAAATAATATGTAGTATAATATTGTGACTCATCAGGAAAAAAATCCTTTTTACCCTCTCCCCAGGTATAAGTTTAAGGCAATTTTCTGACATTAATGAATGTAATTCATGAAGTTCTTAAATAAAAGTAAGAAAACTGGGAGTTCCTCAAGACTGCTTTTTCAAATTTGAAATTTTGTATTCAGACTTGTGTACAGTGAGCCTCCAATTCTTTACCAGTTAATAGCTCAAATTTCCTTACCCTTGAACACATACCAGAACCAGCTTGTACTTAAACATTCCTGCTCTTTTATATTGTAAATTTGTCTATGTATTTGATTTTCGTGCAGATATTTTCTTTGCAACTTTATTTCCCTGATATATTCATGAAAGTTGCTCGTTCTGAAGATTGATCAACTATTTACTTTTAAATAAAATAACAACTTAAAAGCATTTTATGTCTGACACCAGAAAATAGACTCTTTGATGTTTCTTCTGTATAACTATTTTATATTTGAAAATTTACTTAAATCATGTGATTTCTGTTATTTTTAATATTTTACTTGGCAATATAAACATTTTAAATGCCTATAAAGTTCTTTTCATTGAGTTTTTTCACATTGTCATAAAAACCATTAAGTTAATAATCATCTTGTATTCCATATTCTGTTGGTCTTTGTAGTATTTGAAAATCACCTAGTTATTAACCATTCATTTTCTTATTAGATTGATCAGGTGATTTAGGCAGGCAAAGTAACACAGCTTTGCAGAGACAAACAAATGAAACATAAAAGAATGTAACACATCTTTGCATCATTAATCAACTAATCCACAGCATAAAATATACCTGTTTAATCTTGAAAACATTCCTAACGTTATTATCAGTTTGATTATTAGAGATTAACTGATATCCTTATTTTAATTATACAATTTATTTTTAAATAAGCTTGATAATAACTATACCCCAAATAAGAATAAAATATATGGAAATAGAAAATAACTGTATTTGTATCAATATACCAAAATCCTTGTCAATGCAAAATGTATAAGATGAAGATTTGTCTTATTTCTTACATTCCTACATTCCTCTAAATGATAACAACTATCTACAACCTACCAAATAACCCAGCAATACCCATCCCAATTCTTGGGAATATAGGTATTATGTTCTTAAGACTGCTATTTTTTTCTGTAGGTGAAGGCATCTTTAGGGGACACTGAGGAAATTGAGATAAAATTCAAGTTCTGGGAAGATATACTATAATCTTTGTCAACATTCATGAAGTCTCCCTAGATCAAACCTAATCCATACTAATCACAAAGGCATCCACAGCCTCTCATTTCCTGTGGAAACAAAATCATTTTCACTTAACCAAAGAATTTTTCACTTATATTTGACAAATATATTTTTCTCCTTTTTAAAATTAAGAGTCTTAAATTATCTAGCTTGGTTCAATTTAGCAGTACTGTTCACAATCTCATTTCTCATGGCAGCTGTTGTTTGCTTACCAGCAAATAAAAATGATTTAAAATCAACACAATACTTTATAGGATCCAGACTCTCTGTTTCTTTTTCATCATTACACTGTGGTTTTTGTTTTATGTGGGAATCTCTTTCTATATGCTGTGAATAAAGGACTGTTTTGGCCATAGCTGGCACTGTAGAAAAAATAGGCAGGGAAATCAGAGAATAGTTAGGAAAAGGAAGGTGGAGTCACAGAGAGATCCATCCAGATGCTGAAGAAACAGAATATAATGAAATAGGTAAGTCATATGTGGCAGGAGAGATTAATGGAAATGGGTTAAATTAAGATGAAATGGATAGCTATCAATATGCCTAAGCCATAGGCCAAACAGAATGGAATTGATAAAAGTGTCTGAGTCATTTTTTAAAATTTGTTTCTTTCTTTTCAAATTTTATTTATTTTTGTGGATGGGTGACTTGGCGCTCTTCAGCTGCAGGCCTCTGGGTCTGGACTTCTGGCTGGATGGGGCCAGAAGCATCACTGACACAGCTTTTTATTTTTATTACTTTTGCTCTCTCTTTTAAAAGACTTTATATATTTACACTATTTCTTTTTATGACTGTATATACCTTTTTTTTTTTTTTTCGGAAGTCTGTGCACACTTTCAAACATAGTATAACCTGTTTAGAGGTTTTTTTCTCATCTGAATCTGTCTTTACTGTGTATCTCTAACCTTCCTTGACCTCATGAGCCTTTAAATTGCTAAGAAACATGACTAGGATCTCTTCATGGCTTTGGTAGCTGGCTTTTCCAACTTTGCATGTCATTGTGAACCATTCCTTAATCCCACAGGTCTGTTTGAAGGTGCATGTGATCAGGAACTGGATTCAACTTCCCAGGTCTAAGAAGTGGGTGTTCTGCACTGTGGCTGGCATTTTTACTTAGATTTTTTCCTATTTAGTGTGAAAGTGGCTATTCAATACCTCTGCTGTATGACTGAGTCTTTTTTAAAAGAATTCATTATTCCTTTACCTTCATCTTTCGTTTTTTCAGCTTTCTCATGACCTAGGTGGATATTTGAGTTCTACATTGGGAACCAATATATAGTTGGTTTTTAAATTTTAGTCTTTGTGGACTTGCGATCTATCTCCAAAATAAATACTTGGAGGCTTTTTCTTACTTACAGAAGCCCAGTCTTAGCTTTCCTTGTTCCTAGCCAGCTTTTCTAACTTAAATTATTACACTGTTTCTCTTTAAGTAAATTTTGCCTTTGGCTGGGTAGCTGACTCCTGGCGCTTTCCTCTAATTTTCTTACACTTCATGCAACTTTTCTTTCTCTTCTATCTAGATTTCCCTTCCCATATATTCTTTCTGCAGACCAGAACAACCTCTCCCTTCTCTATTCCTTTCTTTATCAGGTGTTTTAGGAGGTGAAATAACATGTCGTTGCAGAAATACATGAATAAAACATAAAAGATACAACACATATTTGCATCACTAAGCAAAAAGTCCACAGCATCAACAAATGTAACACATCTTTCACTAGTAAATCATAACCTATTTGACCTGTGATTATAATTATATCCATCAGTGGTTTATGTAAATCTAGTTACTTATTTCATAAAGGAGATCTTTCACACTATAAAATGGATGCCTAGGTTGGTTTAAAGAGAATATCTTCTATATTAGGGTTTGGGTTCTAATTGCTTGTTTTGTGAGCTCTTGTGCTTATCATTCTACTTTTCTATCTTTTGACTCCATTGTTTCATCTCAACTTAGAAATTATTTAACTTTATGTATTTTTAAACAACATTTTCAAGAGCATTTTACATTGTTATACACAATTTGTTGTGTATAATTAAAATTGGTTTATCTTTGAATAAATTAAATTATCTTATTTATTCCAATAAATCAGAAGCATTGTTGTATACATTTGATAGGTATTTGAAAATACAACACATGTATCTTCTATTAGTTCTATATCTATGGTTGATTACTGACTGATTAAATGTCACTGAATGTGTTATTAAGAAAAATAAGTCAATGTAGTGTAAAAATGAAATAATATGGCATTATAATGGAATAAGAAATATGGTAACAAAGAAATAGTTCCCTTTGACCTACAGTTGACAGAAATTAGTTTTAGTAATAGAAATAAAAAAGAAACATAACTAACAAATATGCTAATTTTCTCAGCTATAGACATTAGGGGATATTTGATCTTTAGCAATGTCTTAAAATGCATTCCAGATTAAAATAATGGACGCTATAATTTTTTCTTCATTTTGAAAGAAGAAAACATAAAAATGTAAATTCAAGGTTAAACTCTAAACAATTGGAGGAAAACATCAATCTTATTCTTGAGGTTAATTAAAAGTAAAGTATTATGAGAAAAAATGATTATATACAAAGTTATTATTGATGCTGTAAAAAGCTAGGCAGCTTATAATGATTCTTGATAATGTTGAAATAGGATAGATTTGCAACCTTGTCTATTCAGATATTTTTGGTCTTTTTATTGCAAATACATTAGTGTTATTATAATATACATATAAAAATAATTTGCAGTTGTGTATGCAAAAATAAACTAATTTTTCACTAAGTCTTTAACCATATACAACAAATATCCCTCTAGAGTGGCACAAATGGAGTCTCTCTAGTCAAATAAGACTTTAATTTTCTGAAAATAATTTTTATCTCCATTTTTGAAGTGATTTTCTTCAGAAGACTTTGTCTACATAATTTAAGTGAATTTTACATCAAAAACAAAACCATAGCTAGTATATAATTAATTTTTATAATAAGATCCACATTATATTTACATGATCAAATTGACAATTTTTAGAAATAATAGTTTTTTTTAAGTAACATTAATATTCATAAATCTATACATAAGTATGGGTAAAGGGCATTCTTTTTCATCAACAAATATCTATATATAACATTTACTACATATTTAAATAGTAATGTTAATACAATGTCTGAATTAGGATGAGGTTAGGTTTTATAAAAGTGTTTTTGTTTTATCTAAAAAGTTATGACCTTTAGGTATTTTAGCTGTACTGTCTATAGTAAACATTTGCTGATGTAAAATATTAATATACCATTTAAACCTTTGTAGTCTGAGTTAAAAGTTTCAAATTTTCACAAAATTAAGAAAATTAAATGAACATAGCAAAGTAATAAAATATAACATTATGCCAGCAATTTAATAGAACTTGTACATTACCTCCTTTGTTAAATATATAAATGCAACCATACCTAGTTCAATCATTTAGTTCTAGGATTTGCATTTTAAAATGGGTATTTATAAGGTAACTTTGTGATAAAAAAGTTTTTTTAATTACTCTTTTCTAAAATATTATTTTTGAAATAAAACTAGTAGCCATGCAATGTATGAGAGATATTATTTATTTTGAACAAAACAAAATTGGATTTTTTGCTATAAGCATTTGATACTATGAGTTATAAGTACTTCTATTTTTAGATTCATTTTATTGAATTTGGTTTTAAAGAAAAGGTCTCCTTTTGCAGCTGAATCTAGTGTCAAATATAATGTGATACTCTTGTGTCAGCATCATCAGTGCTGTGATTAAAGTTTGTACCTATGTCCAGATATTTTTGTGATTTAAATAATTGTTCTGAAGTTGATTTATTACATGTGATTTTCTTCTGAATTGTATTGATTGCCTTATACAAAGATGAACCACATAAAGCTCCAAATTAACATGCAACATGTTTACTCATTATATTTCTGTATCTTTCCTGTAACTAAGACATGTAATATCTGTATATCTGTAATCAAACTTAGAATATATTGGATTTCCAAAATCATTTGATACATTCATTAAGAACATAGCAGTGTTTAAATGATTATTATTATTTCAAATATTTAAAAAACAAAAGAGGCAAATTTTCCAAGTGTCTTTGTATACATTCTACATAACTTTGTAGGTTTTACTATCATTATTCAATTAGGTTTTTTTATTTGAAATATGTACGTGTAACTCATTTACAGATACAAAAATCACCAAATAATACATTTTATTTGAGGTTAAATTGTATAGATTTGATAACATATTTCCATTCTCATCACTATGAGAAGTATCTGAAAAAGCAAAGGTGAAAATGTTTAATTTGGCGGATGACTTCAGACATTTTAGTTCATCATCAGTTGGTCATTGACTGCAGTCAGAAGCAAGCAGAAAGTCATGAAAACATGTAGATGCAGCAAGAAACACCACAAAGAATAATATTCATCCAATGTTAATGTGTTTTAGTGTTTCTTTATGTAGTATAACATTTAATATATTCATTACTTTATAAACTATAAATTTATAGAATTATATCTCACTAAAACATAACTTATTCACAACCTAAGATGTGTTACTACTTCTTCTATAGCATGCCATTACAGGTGCCAATCATCAATAATTATCTTACATTCTTTTTTATATTATGTGTGAATGAGATTAATTCCAGCCTTGTCTTGATATTAAAAAGAATAAAAAATTAAAAATTCTGAGTTGAGAATGCTTTTATAGATTATTTAAAAAGACTGACTAGAGCAACTAAAGTAAGAAAGGATTGTTTCAAGGAATACACTATACAGTATAAAGAGAAGCATAACATTTTCAGATCATTCTAAGGCTATGGACTAATGATCTAATTGACATTAAGAAACATTTACATAGGTATATCTAACTTAAATCAAAATGCTTCCCTTCCCTTTATTTTTCAATGAATTCTATATTATGTGAAAAAAGATGTGAAGTAGTCTGGATAAAAAGAACAGTTAGTAGATGGTAAGTCAATAAAAATGATGGTTTCATGAATCATGCTGTTGTATATTCTAATGTTTATAATCTCCTAAAGCTCCTATATTGAGATTAATCATCAATGTGATATGTGGATAGTTTCAATACATAGCTTTTATGTTCGTTAATAAAACTAGCATCGTTATACAAATTATGTTACATAGATAGTGCACACTCTGTTCCATGTGGAAGCACAGACAGGAGACGTATAAAAGAAAAATTAGGCCTTTAATAAATACTAAATCTTCTAGTTTTTTTTTTTTTACCTTTAGCTTTCCAGACAATAAGAGGGCTAAGCAATGAAGCTGAAATTTTAATAACTGAAATATTTTTGACATTGTATTATAGTGAATCGTATCAAGAATAATAAAAGAAGTTATGACTGAAGAAGATATTACATTTTAGACATGTATAAAAGAAACAAACAATTTGTCATTGAAAGACTAAGGGTCATAAATAGGCATTGCCATGAGCTAGCTGTAAATAGAATATTATTTAACAGTTCAAAATAAGTTTTATTTCAGAAACATTAAACTTGAAGAACTTATTAGCAGCTTTTGGTAATTGTGGAGTCACTGAATCAAGGCACCTGTAGGACCTACAATGTTTATATTTGCAGAAATGGTTTTTTAATAAGCCAATTATTTTATATTCATAAGATAACAAATATTTTATGTATTTATATTTGTTATATATAACAGCATCTTGTCCATGCTCATTATTATGAATTATGAATCTTAATTTCAGAAAGCATGCCTTTAAACATTTTCTCCAATTTAGAAGCAATTTTAGCGAGCAGAAAATGATACGTCCATTTTTGTCTTGAGCATGGGTTTATCTTTAAAATAACTTATAATCTGAAAAATAAATTTGAAAATGGGAAAAATGTTTGTGTGTACATTCATACTAAAGCACTGAAGAATGCAATCTTTCCATGATATCCTGTCATCTTATTTCATCCCTAACTCGAAAAAGTTGGAAAAAATATTCCCAGTTCTTTTCAAGTGACACTAAATCTTCTATACAATGACAAGCATAATTCTCTCATCAAATAGCCTTTTTAAAAATCTTATCTGTAGTGTTATCATAAGTCAACTAAAGTCTGTGATGTCACATCAAAAATAGAATAAAATATTATATATGAGTGTGAATGCACTAAACTGTCTTTTTCTTGAAATAATCTGATTTAGAAATATCTGCCAAGAACTATAATTATTTAAAATACTTATGAAAGAGTAGCATAATTTGTCAATATAGCAGACATAATTTCCATGCAAGTAGTCATAATAATAGTGATTAAACTGCTCTTTAGACACTGTTTAGAAGAGGATAAAATAAAAATGACAAGATACTATGGTTATTGATATTTATAAATCAGGAAAAAATTTCATCCTCTCTTTAGGAATTGGTTTCATATAAAGCATTTTTGAGTTCTGATTTTTATGTTGCAAATACAGATGATAGTAGTCATAAATTTATGTAGAATTATATAAATTCTGCAGTTCTCACTATAAAGCATACAATTGGTAATTACAATACTATCATGACGTATCACTAGAACTTTATTATACTTCTACTTTTTTTATAAAATAACCTAGATTATATAACAAACATTTTCTCAAATATTTCTGCTAATATATAAACATATACCAACATATTTACATTTATTTATCAACATGTAATAGAACACATTTTAGATAGGTGTTACCTTAATATTCATTTGCTATAGGTATTTATTATTTTGGTAATATCTTCTCAGTAATAGATTTACATTTGCCATTATAGTCTGTCTACAATTTGAAATTCATGGTTTAAACTAATTCTCGTCAATTGTTTAATTTTTTGTATTCCTAACATATTTCAAACTAATCTATATTATTTAATATAACAATAAACATACATCTCTAAAATCAATTTAATATCCCAATGAAGATTACAAATATCTATCATTACAGTGAACTATAGGTGTTCAGTCACCTCGTAGACTGAACAATATAATTTAGATTCCAAATATGAAAATTATATTTTTATAGTGAAAGAAAGTTGAAAATATTTATAATTGTATAAGGATAGTTCTGAATGTGAAATTTTACAATTGTTCACATATGAAATGTCACATTCCATTACACAAAACATTCTTGAATTAGATATAATTTTGATGAATATATTAATGTGTAGTTTCTGGCTTCCCTGAAATATGTGACATACTTCTTTATGTCTCAAATGGGAAAACAGCCATACCCAGTTCATTATGGCTTATCAAGATTTTATATTCAGCATTTTGTCTTTCTTTTAGCATTCAAATCAAGAATGTAAGTTACACATTTTCTTTTTCTATATCAGTGATCTGACATCTCTATACTTTATATTGTTTTGTATTTTCACTTAGAATCATGCATTATTATGCCATACTATTATTTCTAAATATTCATCTCTACTCTGTACTGTTATGACACTTAAATTTTCAGGGAAGAAACAATTAGATCATACCACATAGTCAAAGTAAACTGAAGTAAACTGAATATATTTAAATTAAAATCAATGAAAATTCTAATCGTGCTTAAAATTAAATATCATTATGCATAAAATCCAAAATTTTCAGTTGAAACCATTATAATGACATCCAAGCATGTTCAATATCTTCACCAATTGGTGTTGGCATAACTGGATGGTAGTATATAGAAGAATGAAAATTGATCCAAACCTATCATCCTGAACAAAACTCGAATCCAAGTGGATCAAAGACTTCATCATAAACCCAGATACACTGAATTTGATAGAAAAGAAAGTGGGAAATACCCTTCAATGTGTTGGCAAAGGTGACCACTTCCTAAATATAACACCAGTAGCACAGACACTAAGAACGACAATCAATAAGTGGGACCTCCTGAAACTGAGAAGCTTCTGTAAGGCAAAGGACATAATCAATAAGACAAAGCGACAGCCTACAGAATGGGAAAAGATCTTCACCAACTATACATATGAAAGATGACTGATCTTGAAAATATATAGAAAACTCAAGAAACCAGAGCCCAAAAATCTAAATAATTCAATTAAAAAATGGAGTTCAGAGCTAAAAAGGGAATTCTTAACAGAAGAATTACAAATGGCTGAAAGGCACTTTAAAACTGTTCAATATCTTTAGCCATCAGATAAATGTAAATTAAAACAACTTTGAGATACCACCTTATATCTTTCAGAATGGCTAAGTTTATTTGTTTGTTTTTCTTGATTTCTTTATTTTCTTTCAAGGATTTGTTCATCTCTTCCAATATTTTGTTTGCATTTTTTTCTATTTCTTTAAGGGAGTTTTTAATATCCTCCTTTAAAGCTTCTATTATCTTCTTAAAGTTGTTTTTCAGGTTGTTTCTTTGTTTTTCCTCTTCATTGTTATGCTCACATATTGATGTTGTAGAGCCAAGAACTTCTTCTAGTGGTATCTTGTTATTCTTTATATTGCTATATGTATTCTTGCCCTGAAGACTGCCCATTGATTCCTTGGTTCACTTTTAGTCAGATCTTTCTTGGCTTTAGTCAGTTGTGAGCCTGGGGGCTGAGTGTCTCAAGGAATTACAGACTGCTCTAACTTTGCTCTTAGTTGACGTTAGCCCAAGGATCTTTCTGTCTCCCATTTTCACAGGGTTTGCTTTTGGTATGGTCTTAGTTGGCTCTTAATTGGCTCTAAGTAGCTGTGAACCAGTAGGCTTTGGGGTCTCCAGCTGTCTGTGTATGATGATGCACATTGTGGTTTATATGTGCTTTAGCCAATGGAGCCTCCCTCCAGATGTGTTTCGCTAGTTATTTTGCTTAGTGGGGGCTCTTACAGTATTCTTTGGTTTAGGGCAGAGCTGGTATAGTTGGGGAGCCAGGGTAGTATCTCTGGGCTTGGGTTTGGAGACCAGGGTCTCTCTGCTTGGCCTAAGGGTTGGTTTGCCACTCCATGATTTAGTATTCTCTTTCTCCAAAAAGCTAGCATTTTCTAATTTTATGTATTCTTCCTATTAATAAATTATAAATTTTTATTCAGGATTTTATTTTTTCAAGATATTATAGAAAAAACTGTAAATTTGGTGGTTTATAAAACAAGTTAATTTTGTTCCTTATTCTAGAGGTTGGTCAACTTAGATTAAGATACTGGAATTTATTGGAGAAAATCTTAAAGAGTAGAATATAACTCCGTATACAGAATCTCATCTCATCTACTGAGCTAATTCCACTTATTAGGTACTTGCTCTCATGGCATAGCCATCTTCCCAGAATATCACACTATGGTACTATAATTTAACTAGAGTTTCAATAGTGAATTTAAATATGGAACAAATAATCAGATGCAGAAAAGGGTATTGGAGTTTATCCCATTGTTTTTATTATTTCCTCCAGAATTTGTAGCTATATTTATTCAGCAATGTTTTTGTTTTAAAGTTCTTGCTATATTATAGTATGAGGACAGAAATAATTGTTTCAACATATGTAGGTAATTGTTAGAAAAACTAATTTGATGTACAAACATTAACAAATCTTGCTGTTTAAAAAGATTTTATTCAAACAGCATATTACTTCAGGGTACTTTCCTTAGATTTTAGAACTTGAACAGGACATATTTTATATTGTGTCTATAAAAGTTTTAGGCAGCATTATTTGTAGAAAATCATGGTTTTTTTAATAATTTACATTTCTATGTTCATACCATAGCATTTGTGTAGATGATGATAGTTATATATTGTGGGAGATTATGTTGTTCCATTGTAAATAATTGTCCCACCCACTGGTTTAATAAAAAGAGCCGACTGGCCAAAGGCAGACAGGAAGTGTGGGTGGGGCTACCAGACTAAGAAAACTCTGAGAACAGAAAGCACAGAGCAGAATGCCAGAGAGAAGCCAGAAGTAGTAGAGGACAATTATGCTGCTCTAAGAAAAGGTACTGAGCCACATGGCTGAACAAGATAAGAGCAATGGGTTAGAATAAGAATAAAGAGTTAGCAAGTTGTATGCTTGGGCCTTAGGCCGATCAGCCTAAAACTATTGTAAACTTCTGTGTGTTTCTGTGGATCTGTGGGTCTGCGAGCCTAAACCTTGAGGCTAGGCCTGAAACTCTGGGACAGAAACCTCCTACTACAATATATTTTAAAAATACAATTCTTCTGGAAAATACTTTATTCTTTTTTTAAATAAGGTAATTACAGCATATTAGAGGTCATTAAATTCTAAGAATAAAATTCAATCAACAGAACTTTAAGATTTAAATTACTTAAAGTAATTAAGATAGCTTTGCTTTAATAAAATTATTGTGTATATTCTTTTATTAACCAACTACAAATGATAATGCATATAATTAAATATTCTTAACTACATTTAGAAATGTTGAACTAAAATTGATAACATGTCCACATTTGTATCTACTCAAATGTTCCTGTTACTCACACATGCACACAAAACTCATAAAATTACAGCATATTTGAATGATACATTTTTATAGTTTTACTTCCATTATAAAATATGCATATAAAGTTATCTGTTTCTCCTTTTGTATTTCATATTGACTTTTACAAATTATTTCCAATACAAGCTTAATTCTTGTAGGTTCTTGACAGGTTTCTTTAAGGGTCCATAATTTATCTACACTTTAACTTAGTCTAAACCCTAACGAAAGGCTTAGCAATATGCATCCATGGCTTTAAATGTGGCTTGAATGGCATGGGTGCAGCTGCTTACATTTTGATTGAATTGAAGACCCCTTGTTGGAGAGTATAAAGATTCCTGTTATGAATCTACTGCTATTATTCTGCTAAATTAAAATAGTATGAAATTTTACTCCAATTTTCTAATTCAGTACTCATAAATTATCCTATTTCTGAAGACTTCTTCAAAAATATTTCTCTGTGAAGTGTACATTGCTTAATATAGAAACACAGTTAATTAGAGTTGAGAGAATAATTATCACTGGAGTGCTTGGATACAAATCAGACATCTATATCATACACACACATACATACACGAGAGAGAGAGAAAGAGAGAGGAATGTTCAGAATTTCAATTGACAATCAAGTCTAACAAACACTAACTCAGAATTAGGTATTATAAATGATTCAAAAGAATTAACATCAGGAAAAATAATCACTTTAGTATTAAATATCAATATGCATCTGATATCTATTAGTTTCATAACATCTATATAAATATTTTAATCTTTATTAAATATAATAAAATATATTATTAAGATGTTATCAAACTTCATTGTCAGAATTAATTATTAAAATAATAACTGCTTTCTTAATGATATGTTATCATCACAATAATATTTATATGTATATATAATCATGATTAAATATTTAATAATAAAACTGACTAGAGCAACTTAATAGCTATTTTTAAAAACTTCATAAGACACATTTTTATACACTAATCTACATATTTTTATATAGTTAGAAAGTACTTTGCAATGATTTTTAATGAATTAAAGAACCATTTATATATTGTATTGTCTTTAGTTATAAATTTTTAAATATCAGGAACAATGATTATTTTAAAACAAGAAATAAAAGCAATTATTATACATAATATGTAATCAAAATTTTGTTGAATAAGTGATAAAATTTTAAAATAACATAAGTTAGCATATTGAGAAAAATAAAAATAAAAATGGTGAAGAAACCATGTTTTAGAAAGACAGAGTTATCCTGGAACTCACTATCCATAACGACTTTTACATTCTCTTTCTGGAAATTCTTTTTAAAACATGTCCACACTTAATAAAAAGTGAAGTGCTTAGTATTACTTCAACTCCATTGCCATGCTTTGTTAACATTTCTAAAATACATGTCCTTTTATTAATAGAAACAGAGGAGCGAATGGGGAGAAAACAGAATGGAGGTTGGAAAAGGGAGAATGTAGAGGATAGAGGGGGAAATGTGGTTGAGATATAAAATTAACTACAAAAGGCACAGAATACAAGTGAATGCAAATTCATCAAAATAAATATAGGCTATTTTGATAGAGAGCAGGAGGACAAGAAGATGCTAGAATTGTAGACAATGAGAAATAAAATGTTTTACATGTTATGACTCTTTGCCCAGGCTAAATATTATAGGATTAATGATCAATGTAAAGTTGAGGCTAAATATTATTTTTAAGTCATTGTTGAACTACTATTGGCATATACAAGCAGTATAAAGTAGTGTGCGAATGCCAACTAAAAATATAAAAAATGAGAAATAACAAGATATTTGAGTTTAATGTCATTGATAATTGTTAAGCCAGATATATATTATGGTGTGCATAAACAAAATGAGACTTTGGGTGTACTTCTTTGTTAAAAATAAGTCATTAGATATTTTTTGTCTATGCCTTTTTAAAAAAAAAACACTAGAATAAAGAAAAATTGATAATACTCATTACTAAATATATATTTTAATCAATCTTTTAAAGCTTCAAAGCATGTAAAAAATAAAATTAATGAATAAAATAAATTTAATTATAATAAAAATGTGTTCTTTTAACATTTATCTGAAACATAGTCATTACTTTTACAGTGTGAGTAAATTTAAATTTTGCACTTTCAGGTGATTGAAATCAAGCATCCTCATTCAATTTCATTAATCTACCCAATTTATGAAGAACTTGAGTATTAAAATTACTGTACATGATAACTGGACTCATTTACTGAAAGGTGAGGTGATGTGGGAATGTATTTCTGTATGCTGTGAATATCAATCTTTAAATAAAGGAGATGTTTGGCCCTTGGTGAGCACCATAGAAGAAGTAGGTGGGGGATCAGAATATGTAAGAAACAAAGGGCGGAGTCAGAGACAGATTGAGCCAGCAGCCCAAAAAGAAACATGTAAGGAACACAGGTGAGCCACAGGCCACATGGCAGACAGTTTAATGAAAATAGATTGAGTTAATATGTAAGAGCTAGCTAGTGATGTACCTGAGCCATAGGCCATACAGGATGAAATTAATATAAGTGTATGAATCACTTTTGGGGACCTGAGCAGGAGCAGGCACCTAAGCACTCTGGGTCCGCAGGTCTGTGGACCTGGACCTCTGGCCACCCGGGGCCAAGAAACTGTATTGTAACAATTCTCTCAATGTAGTCTACCACCTCCATGTGATTTCCTATTATAAAGGCAGAAAAGGTTAATGTGTACCTTAGCCAAGGTGCTCAGATTTTATAATTGGGTATAATAAGTATATATGATGTTGGAGTTCTTTGTTAATGTAATTGATATACATAACATGTTATAAAAATACTATAGTGAGTATTCTAAAGAAAAATAATGTCTCAAACACAGTTTGCAAATATGTTGTAGAAACATCTTGTATGGCCCTGCTTTGTACTAACTATTTTCATTTAATATAACAACTCATTTTAAGAAATAGAAAAAATAACCTAAAACTTAAATTTTTACTACTCATTTCTTGCTGCTTTGTAGAAAAAAACTTTTCTTTGGGTCTCCAGATCACACAAAAAAGTAGACTTATTAACTATTAAAGATCCCCTATAACTTAAGCTTGTACCACCTGCTCTTATAACTTAAATTAACCTATTCATCTACCTGTTGTCATATATCTCTTGGCTCTTAAACCTCCTCTTGCATATCCTGTTCCTTCTGAATCTAGCTGGAAACTCCTTCTTTCTACTTTCCAAAGAATTCTGTCTCCATAAGTCCTACCTTGATGTGGGAATGTCTTTCTATATGCTGTGAATATAAATCTTTAAATAAAGGAGCTGTTTTAGCCCATGACAGGCACCATAGAAAAGGTAGGAGGAGAAATCAAAGCTTAGATAGGAGAAAGGTGGAGTCGGAGGATAGACTGACCCAGAAGCTCAAAGGAGCAACATGTAAGGAACACAGGCGAGCGATGGGCAATGTGGCAGATTAGTGAAAATGGGTTGAGTCAAGTTGAGAGAACTAGCTAACAATGTGCCTGAGCCAAAGGCCAAACAGCATTAACTTAATATAAGAGTCTGAGTCATTTTGGGGGACTAAGCAGCTGGGGGCGACTAAGGGGTCTGGGGCTGCTGATCTGTGGGTTTGGACCTCTGGCCGACTGGGACCAAGAAACCTCATAGCTATACTACCTAAACTCTTTCTGCCTATCTAATGGCCATTCAGCTCTTTATTAAACCAATAACAGTGGAACAATCCATAATATCCCTTGATGATAGAAATGAGAACAATAATGAAAATTAGGAAGATCCACACAGAAAAAAATAATAAAATAAGAAATATATAACTTTGAAGACAAAGAACTGAACATGCTATCTACATATTTGCTCTTCTTTAGTCCCTTGTGCATCCTTTCTACTCATCATGAAAATGAAATATAATCCATCAAATTTTACTTCTCCAGGTCAACTAAAATAGCACACAATGAATTTTAAAATTATTTGTTACCCAATACTTACATACTTGAAAGACAGCATAATGCTTAATAATAGAGATTCACTAAGGATATAAGCTTGGGTACATTCAAACACCATGCCTCGCTATCACACGAATGAATGAGACTCAGGGATAGATCTCTGAAGAAGTTGGAGATACTAGAGGGAATAAACACCACAGTCAAATCTTACCCAGCTGTCTTCCAGCTTCCTCAGCCTCGCTTCCCTAGGAATGGCTTCCCTCTGTGTTGCAATCCTGTCTTAAGTACCCTTTCATAAATTAAAGCTTGGCTCCACCACTGCCTACTTGGGAGCCTGGAATTCCTTCTATAATCTGAAGTGACCTTGACTCAGTTGGGATTAAGGGTGTAGGTCACCACTCCCAGGATACTCCCTGTTCTGGGATTAAAGGTTTGAATCACCACTCTGATTTTCCTAGACTGACTGTGGTTAGAGCTCTGGGACTTCTGGAGCTTTTACTAACCCCCCAGATAGACTGTAGGTAGATTCCTTCTGATATCTCCAAAACTTCTAAAACTTTTATTGAATCCCCACATATCCCCTTTTGTGTCAAATTTTAAAAAAGAAGGTGATAGCTAACATAAGAAAAACAATATACAATAGGAACAATAATTATATACAATATATACAATCAATGAGTAATGTCCAGTCCATTAGAATTGACAATTCAAAGAAAATATTTCATTAATTATCCTATTGTAATGAGTCCAAAGGATTATACCTAATTCATTTCCTTTCTAACTAAAAGCTATTATTTTGATGTCTCTTAAACTTATAAACTTTAATTTCAAAGTTTCTTTTCTAAAACTGTCATTAGGAAAGTGTAACTATAACTATCTCATCTTCAACTACCTCAGAGACTCAAGAAGGAAATAATATTTACCAAAATAACTAGGAAGTGCAAACCACTTCCAAAAACTAGAAATGACAGAGATGACACCTATCTGCCTGGACAGTCACCCAAAGTTCCTTTATGAAGTTGGGGCATCCATCTTCAGCCTGCAGGCCCAGAGTCTCTTTTCATCTCAACGAAGCAGAAAATCTGCTCTGTCCATTTTGGGGTAGTTCAATCACTTCTCCTTGTGTTCTAAAGATTGAAGTCTCTCTTCAAAGTTCTTTGCAATTTTCCTTTGCGGTACTTGTTGATTATCAGTATTGTGCAGGTATTTAGCCTTAGATGGAGTTTACCATCCACTTTGGACTGCATTCCCAAGCAACTCAACTCCAGGAAGATCCAGGACCAGAATGCCAGGGGCCGCTACCAGCCTCATACCATCCATGGGCCATCTCTGACAGTTTTCTCTGAAAAACAGGAACCTGAAGGACCTCTCAACTTGTTCTGTCAAAATTCAAAGGTCACTTTCTGAGGGAACCTGCATGTCCAGTTCAAATAGCACACTGTCAAGCAGTCAATACAGGGACAGGTTCTTGTCTAATGACTAACCGTTGCCACAAGGAAAGTAGACTCCATATGGAGTTTCTTCAATGCCTTTTTTTCTCTTGAAGTAGATTGGGGCTGCCAGGAGCAGACCTGTCTCACTGTCCAGAAAAGTCTTTAAGTTCTAAAAATATTTTAAATGTCATATTCTATGGCTCTCTGAAGTTTTTAAGAAGACCTATTTACCTAAAATATATTTGTTTGACCTTGAAAACATATCTAACATGACTACGTCTGAATGTAATGTCTAATTACTGAATTGCATTGCTTTATATTCTAATTAATTGGAAATAAAAACTTTCATGGACTAACAATTTTGATTACAATGTTAGATAAACTGATTAAGTATACTACCTGAAACAAGCATAGAAATATTTGTACAATGACACAATTAATCTCAAGATACACGATTTGTATACAGAAAACCAATGAAATGTAAAGTATTTAAAGCTAATAAATCCTTTTAAAAGAAGATTCCATAATCTATCCTTATATCCTATATATCTGTATCACCATTTTCTTTCTAATTTTTTTAAACACAAATCTTGAATCTAAACATTCTTGTTTAACTTTTTTCTAACCATAACCATGAACAATTTTTAACCAATTAACCTAAACAATGACAATCATCGATGACCCATTGAATAACCAATACCAAGCCACCACACCACTTGGAACCAAAACCAATTCACCCCACCACTTGGGAGTGTGGGATTTGGAGTTAATTTTGTTTTAAGAAGAGAAAAGGGAGATTGTATTGTTTCATTGTAAACAATTGTCCCACCCACTGGTTTAATAGAAAGTACTGATTGGCCAAAGGCAGGCAAGAAGTGTGGGCAGGGCTACCAGACTAAGAAAAACTCTGAGAACAGGAAGCACAGAGCAGAATGCCAGAGAGAAGCAGAAAGAGGCAGAGGACAACTATGCTGCTCTAAGAAAAGGTACCCAGTTGCATGGCTGAACAAAAGACATGGGTTAGATGAAGGGTAGAGAGCTAGCAAGTGATATGCCTAAGCCTTTGGTCGATCAACCTAGAAATATAGCAAGCCTCTGGATGTCTCTGAGTGAGTCTAAACCTTGAGGTTAGGCCTGAAAGTCCAGGCCAGAAACCTCATACTACCAATGGCAGCCCAATGTGGGTAAATGATGCCCACATAAAGCCACAGAAAGCTTAAAAAATGGTCTAGACACCAAAGCAGTTTCTGAGTTGTGTCTCTCACATGAGCCCCGGTATAGACACCCTGGTGAAGCATGTGGGCTTGAGATACAATGGCAGGCTTTTGGAGTGCAACTTAAGGTGTAGAATGGCTGGTTCCTGAAGTCTCACAGGACCCTCAATATAAGGAAAAGGTTATAAGTGATTTACTTAAGGTTTATGTTCATGAGGAGGAAAAAAGAACAGAATCAAAGATGGCTTCTTAGTGTCGATGTTTTCATGGATCAGCTCTGTTTGCCTGAGGTAAAGTGAAGCTTGGCTTTTTGAAGAGAAGCTTCCTGATTCAGCCTTAGAGGCAAAATACTTGTGAGTTTTT
Source organism: Phyllotis vaccarum (assembly GCA_033318265.1). NCBI lineage: Eukaryota > Metazoa > Chordata > Mammalia > Rodentia > Cricetidae > Phyllotis > Phyllotis vaccarum. The sequence goes on along the minus strand of JARWLC010000013.1, from coordinate 26,726,210 downwards.
TTTAAGAGGTCCTGGTGCCAAATACTTAAATGGAGTTAATGAGCAGCAGATGGCAAAGCTTTACTTGGTAATTATATGGACCCTAAAATTGTCAGAGTACCTGTGCTAAAAAGATAAATTCTATGAAATTAGACTAGGAGCTGGGTCGAGCCACCCACCCATCCTACAAAACTTGAACTTTGGAAGATTAAAGGTATGTTCAGACATTGAAAGAAATAGAAGAATCCTGGCAGATTAAAGGTGTGGTCAGAGACAGAAAGAAATAGAAGAATCTGGGTGGAGTCAATCACCCTAGCCAAGCAAAGGTGTGGACAGAGACAGAAAAAGTTAAGAAACAAATATACAGTAAAGACAGTGTTTTTAAGTGGTTTACAGTGTGTTGAAAATATATATATATATAGGCTTATAGAAAGAAAAAAAAAGTAAAGACCTTAAAAAAGAAATAAAGTAAAAAAAAAAGCCATGTAAAGATGGAAAATACAAAGTGTCTGGATACTGTATATTATTGTCTTATCTTTAAGCTTCTTGACTGAAAATAACTTAGTAAAAGCTTCTAAAAGACACTTGATTATAAATGTTGTTGGAGTAATTCAACCTACATATTTTGTAAATGAGTTTAGTTTAAAATTGTAATGCAAAGATACGCTACTTTGGAGAAGAGGTTTTCCTTTTATTTTCACAGAAAATGAAAGACTGTGGATTTATTTCTGGATAAAGAACACAAAGTTTGATAGAGGAAGACCCCCTGAAAAATCTCCAGTGGAAATGGATGGCTCAGATGATTCAGCATTTCAGAGTAGCTCTGTTGAAATTTCCTGAGCTCTGTATCCAGAACAATTTCAAGGAGACTGGCTGAAGACTTGTGCATAATCCTAAATTTTTCTTTGGATTCCCATGAGATTGTCAGCACCCTCATTCAGCAGGAAGTAGCCTAGAGAATGACACCCACATTCCCAAAATATGGATTATGGATGCTTGTATTTTTTACAGTGTGTTTATAAGTTGTTATAGATAAGGGGGGGGGAGAATATTAGATTTGGAGTTCTTTTTGTTTTGAGAAGAGAAAAGGGGTTATGTGGGAGATTGTGTTGTTTCATTGTAAACAATTGTCCCACCCACTGGTTTAATAGAAAGTGCTGATTGGTCAAAGGCAGGCAGGAATTGTGGGCAGGGCTATCAGACTAAGAAAAACTCTGAGAACAGGAAGCACAGAGCAGAATGCCAGAGAGAAGCCGAAAGAAGCAGAGGACAACTATGCTGCTCTAAGAAAAGGTACCCAGTCACATGGCTGAACAAGAGACATGGGTTAGACGAAGGGTAGAGAGCTAGCAAGTGATATGCCTGAGCCTTAGATCGATAAGCCTAAAACTATTGAAAGCATCTATGTGTGTCTCTGAGGGTCTGTGGGTCTGTGGGTCCTAAACCTTGAGGTTAGGCCCTAATGTCCAGGCCAGAAACCTCATACTACACCTAGCAGTGCTATCTGTTACAATGAGGTTTCTGACCCTGCCCAGCCAGAGGTCCACCCCCACTGACATGCAGTCCCAGACCACTTAGCTGCCTGCCTCTGCTTAGGCTCCCCAAAATGACACAGATACTTATATTAAGTTTATGCTGTTTGGCCTATGGCTTAGGCACATTGCTAGCTAACTTGTTCATCTTAACTCAACCCATTTTCATTAATCTGCCCTGCCATGTGGCCCATAGCTCACCTGTGCTCCTCACATGTTTCTTCTTTGGGCAGGTGGCTGAATCAGTCTGTGTCTCTTCCTTCCTACTACTTATTCTGATTTTCCCACCTACTTTTTCTATGGTGTCTCTCATGGGCCAAAACAGCTCCTTTATTAAAAGATTGATATTCACAGCATACAGAAAGACATTCCCACATAATATCTTCTCATCAAATTTATTTTAAATGTGGGAAAGAATGTATTTCCTACACTTTACCCCAACTTCATATAGATACAAATTTACAATTTTACTCAGAATTTTCCTGAACTTCATCTTCTATAATTCAGCCAAACTATAATATGCTCAAAATTCAGCACATCATTATAAAACATCATGTATTTTCATTTCCATATCATTTTTACATTAATAAATGTTCACATTATTTAAAACACTATAAAACTTTGTTTTAAACAATATCTTACCTTTGAGGAATTTTCTATCTACATATAGTGAATACATATGTGTGAACCAATAGCATTTAATCCTTTCCTCTAAATAAAGACTGGCTGATATAGAAATAAGAAAATAAGATAAATTATTGAATATACTTTGGTCCAAAAGACAACTGTTGATATCAAAATACTTTATATTGGTATGGATTTTTTCATTTATTGATACAAATTTGTGGTTAATTTTGTTATATTTATATTTATATACTTCTTTAAGTCATTTAACTTATTTAACTCTTTTAAATTTGTAATGTATAATCAATAAATTCAAATTAATAATCATCATGATAATGAAATTTATAGTTACATAGTTAAGCTTTTTAAATATAAAAAGATAGTTTAATTAGATAGGTGTAGCCGGAGTTTTACTTACAAGGCACCAGTCCAAGATAAATATTTATTGGAATATAAATCAACACTCACAATATTAGTAACAGCTTATAGTAGCACCTGAATAGGGACTGGAGTATCCGAGTGATGGACGAGCGAAGGATGAGCAATGGACGAGCAATGGATTCCGATTTTGTTTCTCCAACAACCAGCAGCCAGGAACCAGGAAGAGAGCATCCTTGTGTCCCAGCAGCCACATATCAATGGGGTTGGCCACACCCCTTCCAGGTTGGCCACACCCCCTCCAGGGTCCCGTGCTCCTGGATAAGCTTCTTCTGACCTTATTGGCTGACACCTTAATCCCACCACAGATAGGTAATCTTCAAACTCTTCAATGACCTACAGAATATTTCATTTAAACTATTTCTATAAAAGTCTTTTCTGAACAATGAGACATGCCTTTTCATGGTGAGCCCAATCTACTTCAAGCAGATGATGAGCACTGGAGAAATTCCATGTAAAGTATGCTTTCTTTCTATCAAAGTTTTGCCACTGGGCAAGAGATTGTTCTTGCTTTGCCTGCTTAACAGTATGCTGAATAACTGGACATGCAAGAATCATAAGAATGTGACCTCTGAAACTCTGCTAGAAAAAGCTGATATGGTCCTTCAGATTCCTGCTTCACAGAGACTACTAGAAATTTTTTCAGGACACAGGGAGAAGTGACTAATTAACTATTCCAGAATAGGCAGCAAAGTCCTTAAAATTTCCTGCTTTGCCAAAAGATATGACAGAGACTCTAGGCCAGTAGGCTGAAGAAGCATGTCTCAACATCACAAAGAAATTTTGAGTGACTATCCAGGTAGCCAGATGTCTCTGTTATTTTCAGAATTTGAAAGTTGCTTGCAATGCACTTCTTGTTTGCTCAGGCAATGTATCCTTTTGTGGTCTTTGATGTAGTTGAAGATCAGAAAGTTATAATTGTAGTTTTCCTTAGTTATAATAAGGTAAATTACATATGGAGCTTTGGACTCACAAGGAAAAAGTGTATGATAGAATATTTTCTATAATTTTGATAAATACAAATAGACTATATATGATAACTGTAATTCTTGTTTGATAGCTGTTTTATTAGATGCAATTCTACTGAGATACAATTGAAACCTTTTTAATTAGACAAAAAGGGGAAAATGGTTTGGAAAATCTTTTTGTATGTTGTAAATTATCATTGGATAATAAAGGAAAAGTTTTTGCCTATTGCAAGCTGTCTTAGAAGCAGGTGGTAATTACAAGTATAGAAAAAAGAGAAGGGTGAAGTCAAAGGAGGTACTGCAAGATATCATTGAGAAAGGAAGATATAATGGGCCACAAGTAAGCCATGAGCCATGTGGCAAAACATAGATGAATACAAATTGGTTAAGTTGTAAGAGATATCAGGTAATGAGTCTAAGCCATAAGCCAAGCAGTTTGTAATTAATAAAACTTTGAGTGATTATTTGAGGCTAGGTGGCTGTTGATATGTCTGGACCTTCTGGCTATGCCTGGCCAGAAACTACAGGCTCTATTGGTTATATCCGGGGATCTGTAAAGAATGAAAATATTTATCATTTTATATATGTTCTGGGGTAGTGTGTATATTTTTGGATAATGTCAGTAAAATATTTTGGGCTTAAATTAAAAAAATAGAATCCTTCTGTTTGGAAAAATTAAATCCATGCACTAATCAATTTAAATACTAAAAGTATTTGAAATAATTTCAGTGTATTCTCACTGAAATTTTAAACTCACTCACCTGGGATCTTTCTCTGATAATGTTTCTTCCTAATAAGTGTTTTAATAATTATTTCCTTTTTGTGAATAAAGAATGATTAAAAACAAAGCATGTTTCTATGCATTTTTCTATACATTGATTTAAAATGGTACTTATTCCAAAAGTTACCATTAATTTATTTTAAATTATCACTCAACAAAATATGTCATTAATGGTACCCATCTATGAATATTTTGACTAATATTGTTTAAATAACACATTAAATCTTACTATCCAGTACTATAATGTATAAAATATATAAGTTCAAGTATTTTTCTATTTATTTTTACTTTGTATTTATGATTGCTTTGTCTGCATAAATATCTGTACCACACATGTGCCTGCCTAGTGCTACAAGAGATTAAGAGAGTGCATCAGACCTTTGGACCTGGAGTTATAGACTGTCATGTGAAAGTTCTTAGCTAAAATTTGAGAATTGGTCTAGACTCAGAACTACCTTCATTTCTTTCCATGTATCCTTTAAGTCAGGAATTTGCAGTCCAGATAATTTAACAAATGCTTAAAATAATAAACGAAAATTAATAAAAAATAAATAAAATGTGTCATATAGGGTATGAATATTAACATGAAGATCTATAAATTTTGAAACAAAAATAAAAAATATTTGAACAAAAGAATATAATGTAATTTTCTGGAATGTATAAAGTTTTATTAATTCTGTTTAGTAATTACATCTCTTACATTATGGCTATTTAATGAGTACTGAATGATTATATCCTAACTAAATAAAAATAAAGACTATTTTTACATAGATATAATTATGTGAAGGTGATAAGTATTTATATAAGTTCATATGTGTATAATTAAACATATGTAATATATGTGTTTATATGTATGTATACATGTGTACATATGTGTTTGTATGTGTATGAGTGCTTGTATATGTGTGTGTGTTTATGTGTGTATATGTATGTGTGTGTGTGTGTGTGTGTGTGTGTGTGTGTGTGTGTGTGTGTGTGTATGAAAACTGGTAGTTGATGTTAGCTTTCTTCTTTGACCACTGTCTACATTAGAAATTGAGGCAGGATTTCTAGATGGACCTAGACTCCCATGACTAGCTAGTCATAATTTCTCCAGTACCTCGTAATCATCATAAAGGTGATATTATAAATGAATTCTCATACCCACTAAGCTTTTATTTGGGTTCTGGTGTTTTATGCACTCTCTGGTCAATACACATGCCCATAAGCACTTTAGTTGCTGAACTGTTTCTAAAAGTGGAAAACATGTTTTATTGGAATTATTCACTGGGAATTGATTACATAAAGGATTAATATTTATTATGGGGCTATATAAAAACTCACTTCTATAAGATTGATCCTTAGTGCAATTTATGGAGGGTTGAATTGTTCCATGTGGTGGCAGCAGTCCTCCCTCCAAGAACTCTTAAAAAAACAGGAATGACAGGCAGCATACAATTTGTTTTCAAAGAGAGGTGGCCAAGCCAAATCCAGGGTTCTTAAGACCTTCAAAGTCACACCTCTATGTCTCCCTCAATAATGCCTAAGCACACCACAATTATATAATACAGTATAATTTCATTCCAGAAACTTTATACTTTTGTGACCTTTAGTGGTTTCTTTTAGCTTTGAAATAAAATAAAGACAGTCAACTGAATAAAATTATATTTTAGCATGCATAAAGTAGTATACAGTATTATGCAGTAAATTACCTTAAACCTATCAAGAAAATATTCATTTATATTTACTGTGTAAGTCTTTATATTCTTGTAGTATATTGCTACACATTGAAAAATATCTTTTAACTAAAACGTCCTTTTTTATGGTACAGCTTCCTGCATAGTAAAATATGAAGTAAGAAGAAAATAAAAAAATTGTAATTATTGAAATCTATGGTATTTGTTTATTTCATGGATTAACTATGTCTGACTTGCCATCTTAGTAATTCCATAAAATGTAAACATTTTCAAAATTTAATTATAAATTCTGTTTGAGTAACAATAGCAACTGAGAGCTTAGAAGTACAAATATGACTTTCTCACATGTGATGCTCATCTGTTTTTGAAGTGTTATGAATCCTTCATGTCATCAATGTGAAACTTATACAACAGATGAGCTTGTATAGTGTTTGTCTTAATAAAAGACCCAGAATATATAGGTCATAATTACTTATGTTTCAATCCAGCTTGAAAGACGAGCCCTGCAAATGAAAACATGTCTTCTGTCATAAAAATATGGAGTATAATATTTATTAAAAACAATAACTCATAAAAGTATAATCCTAGTGACACATATTAAACAAGTGTTTGTTTAACAGAATAATAGGGGGAAATTACATTTAAATGATAGTCATATAATTGAAATAAAATATGTATTCATTCTAAATACACAAACACTATATTTGGTTAGTATAACATGACTTTTCAAACTAAACATCTGTAACTTCAAAATATTATTTAAGTAATAAGAAAAGAAAAATTATATCAGTAACATGGCATTGTTGAATCCTGTTATGGAAAATAATATGTGATCTATATATACATGTGTGGATGTGTGTATGGGTGTGTATGTACATGTGTGACAGGAACTTATTTAGATTTGACAGGTCTTGAATTAGTTATATGGCCAATAATGGCATTTACACATAATAATGTCTCCACATACCAGGTTCTGCAATTTCTGGAATGTGATACCAATTTCAGTTCATGCAGTGCTTGGCATTAAAAGCAGGATTTACTTCAAGCTAGGTGAGAATTTTACCATCTGAACTATATCTGCAGCCTTGATATTTTTTTATTAAGATGAACTTATCAACATGCTATTGGAAGTGTAAATATTTTGAAAAGTGAAATGTGTTATCCATTCTATTATCACTCTTGAGAAAGCCTTAAACTTGTCCTTGTTACAAGTATTAAATCTTTTTTACTTTCAAACATGAATTGAAGAATATTTAGTTTACTGAATTTTGAGAACCAACTCTTCAGTCATGTCTTAGATACATCCTGCATGTTTAACTTTGATCTTTAAATTTCAAGAGTCACATTAATCCAGATGGTCCTAATGTGATGTACTTTATTCTGTCTTGAATAAGAATCCAGACTCCTTAGTAGAAATCAAAAAAAATTTCTTTATGTCTTACATTTCTGCTACGTAGTACGCAGTGATAGGAGTTCAATATGTTAATAAACCTTGATTGATAAACATTATTTTGACATTGAAACTCCAAAATAGTACTACTTTACAATAAAGAAAGTACTGCATATCTGTAAAGATAATGATATTTTTGGAGAAAACACAATTGTGCATTTTCTATATTAAAGTCAACCAGAGTAAATTCTGACCCACGCAAAGAACTGGACTGTAAAAGAAACATTGTAGGCCCACAGGTTCAAGGAATTCAACTCAAGTCAGTAGTCAAAGTATGTATATAACATACTTTTTATGAGACAATCTGGAGTCTGCCTGAGGGCTTAGCAACCAGTACTGGCCAGAATTCCTGACTATGCATAGTCTGCCTAAAAGCCTACCAACAGACACTGTCAAAGGTTCTGAATATTCCCAGATAATCAGGGGTAACCAGAAAACTTTATTTGGTCAGGACACAGCCTAGGTGCTGGGAGGACAGTGTTTAAGGCTCTCCCAATTGCTGAATAAATGAGTCTGACATTTGCTTTCTACGTGACTCCTATGTATGAGCCATTGACATCAAGCCTCTTTATCTCCTTTCCTGACATAGCAAACATGACTTTCTAGGGTTTTAATTGACAGGTAAAATCATTACAAATTTATAAAATTAATCACCAAACTTCTTATGATAGCAAGAAGAACTTATTCTTATCCCTAATATACAAGTTAGAAGTCAAAATTTTAGGACCAGGTGAATAAATTGCACAGTGCACACTAGTTATAAATTATAAATCTGAAGTTCAAAGGTTTGTCTTAAACCATGGTATTTATAACAACAGTTATTGAAGCCCCTCTGAGAAGCATAGAGAGTAATAAAAATCCATGGTATGAACTTTTAACAAACTTATCAAGATAAATGCATTTCAGTATACAGTGAGAAGCAAACAATTTAGTGACCCTCTAAATAAAAACAGACTTGAGGATCAATGGAATTGAAGACCCCAACATTAACACACACATCTATGAACACCTGAGTTTTGAAAAAGAGACAAAAATATTCAATGGAAAAAAGATTGTATCTTCAACAACTGGTGTTGTCATAGCTGGATAGGAGAATATAGAAGAATGCAAATAGATACAAACCTATCACCCTGTATAAAACTCAAATCCAAGTGAATTAAAGACCTCAACATGAACCCAGATACATTGAATTTGATATAAAAGAAAGTGGGAAATACTTCCAATACATTGGCAAAGGTTACCACTTATTAAATATAACACCAGTTGCACAGATAGTAAGAGCAATAATCAATAAGTGGAACTTCCTGAAACTGATAAACCTATGTAAAGTAAAGGACACAGTAAATAAGACAAAATGACAGCCTACAGAATGAGAAAAAAAATTTCACCAACTGTACATCTGACAGAGTATTGATCTCTAAAATATATAGAGAACTCAAGAAACTATAGTCCCCTCAAAAATAATCCAGTTAAAAAATGGGGTTCAGAGCTGCAAAAGGAATTCTCAGCAGAAGAATTACAAATGGCTGAAAGGCACTTAAAAAATTGCTTAAAAGATTTATCCATCAGAGAATTACAAATCAAAACAACTTTTAGATACCACCTTATACCTGTCAGAATGGCTAAGATCAAAAACACAGATGACAGCCTGTGGTAGATAGAATGCAGAGCAAGGGAACAGTCCTCTATTGTTGGTAAACTTGTACAGCCGCTCCAGAATACAGTATGGAAGTTCCTCAGAAATGTGGGAATCAATCTCCCAGGATCCAGCAATAACACTGTTGGATATATACTCAAAGGGTGCACATCTGTACCCCCAAGGCATTAGCTCAACTATGTTCATAGCACCATTATCCAAAATAACAAGAACTTGGAATCAACCTAGATGCCCCTCAATGAAGAATAGATTAATATACTGTGGGACATCTATACAATGGAGTACTACTCAGCATTTTTAAAAAATGACATCCTAAAAAAGTTTTTAGGCAAATGGAAGGATTTAGAGAATATCCTCCTGAGCCAGGTATCACAAGCCCAGAAAGAGAGGATCTACTCATTCATAAGTGAATTTTATACAAAAAGCAAAGAATACACAAGCTGCAAACCACAACCCCTGAACAGCTTTGAAACAGAGGAACTTAAAAGAAACATCCAGATTTTCCCCTAAGAAGAGAAAATAGAGAAGATCACCTTAGCAAATTTGGGTAATAATGGGCTGCAATCAAGAATAGTTGGGAATGAATCATGAAAGAAAGACATGGTTGAGTGAGAGGAGCAAAGATGGAAATAAAAAGAGATGAATATCTCAATAGAGGAAGCCAATGTATAGCTGGAAAAAGACCAGATGCTAGGAAAACCACCAAGTACTCACGGGATGTCCCTGGCTAGGTCTCCGACCAATATTGGAGATGGTGCTTAAACAGGACTTCCCCTATAATCAAATGAATAATCACCCTAAGAGTCATCACAGAACCTACATCCAACAATGAATAGCTGTGGAAGCAGAGATCCATGGCTGAGCACTGGGCTGAGCTCCTGGTCCAGCTGAGAGCAGGGAAGGAGATTCTGTATGAGCAAAGGGATAGGGATTATGAGGAAAATTCCTACAGTGATGGTTAGCTGGAGATCTGGGGAGCTCGCTGAATCAAAAACAGCCACTGGACATCCATCATGAAAAGGAGTTAGGCCTTCCAAGGGTAGGCAACTGTCAACTGGCATCAGTAGTATGTGAGTTTGAGGGGTGGGATCAGACCCTGTTCCTATGTTTAGGCTGGTACCTTGGAGCCCATTCCATGCAGAGGAAGAGCTATTCCAGTATTGACTTTGGGATGAGTGGATCAAACTTGCCTGGACTGGATGTGTCATGCTACAATCCACCTTGGAGCTTCTTCACCTTTGTGGGTAGGAGATGGGGGAATGGGGAGAGGAGACGCTGTAGGCTGACTGGGAAGGATTGGGAGGAGGGAAGGGAGAAGAACAGGGGATACATGGATTAAAAATATTTTTACTAAATACAATAAAATGAAGAACTAAAAGTCCAAGGCATGCTCAGGGTGGTAATATGACAAAAAACTTGGTCAATAAAGTCACATAAAACATCTTGTCATCTGTCAGAATGCCACAGTAATAGATAGGGATTTTAGTGCTTATGTGTTTTATAGTTTACATAATTGCTTGAAAAAATTAATTCTTAGTCCAGGAATTGTACCATATTCCTATGTTATTGCTAAGTAAATGGAAGCAGGAAAATCAGGAGTTTAAGGCCAACCTCAGCTATATAGAGTTTAAGGCTAGCCTAGGATATATGAGACACTGAACAAAACAGAATAAAGTAAAAGAACTTCTTGATGACATGACCAATTGAGTGATAAATTTAGTTATAGTTATGGTTCAATATAAGCATAGGTGTAGTGGAGAAAACATGAGTTTGGCTCAGTGGCAATATAATAGTTACCAAGGACTGATGGGAAACAACAGCAAGAAACTGGGTAACAGCAGGCAGTCTAACAGCAGGTGACACATAGACTTTGGCTACACACTGTCATAGTCAAAATAGGTGAAGCTACAAGTGTTGATCATGGTGTCCTGGGTGGAAGTTCTTTGTGACTCTCCAGGGACATAAGATTTTTGAATGTGGAGGTCTTTGGTCTTCATCTGCTTAGTATTGTTGCTTGTAATTGTTTTCTGACTATGACCTTTTCAAACATTCTGGTATTAACATGCTGTCTGTGCAATTATATTTGCTTTTTAAAGGGAAATTTGCATAATTTTTATTGAATCAGCTTCATATCTCTAGAAGTACAAGACCCTCTTAAATTGCAGTATCCTTTTATCTGGTTCTTCCTGGGTGGTTTTTTTTTTATTGTTGGTGTTTTGGGTTTTGGGGTTTGTGTGTGTGTGTGTGTGTGTGTGTGTGTGTGTGTGTGTGTGTGTGTGTGTGTTTGTGTGGTGTGTGTGTGTGTTTCTCATTGCTGTACTGAGCATAGAATGAGCTGTTCTTCCTCCAATGATTTATCTCTCTGTTTTTGAATGAGACAGGGTACCATAGTCTCTCCAATTTGAATGATATTTAGAATAGGGGTAAACATGGATGCATCATACACAAAGCTAGAATTCAGTATATAATAGCAAATTCCTGACATAAAAAAATTGTATAATACAGGTGTAAATTATGAAGAAATAAACAAATAAGACTGGTTGATGGCACAGTTTCAAATCTAACATTCAGAATAAAAACATTCATTTTATTTCTTTTCCATATCAATTTTCAACTCAATCATCTTATTACAAATTATAGTTAATGCAACTTTTCAAACTAATGAACTTTAAAGTCTCCTTTATTCTATGCTGGAAAGCAGTTCACAGTAGACCTAATAGAGAAGATTGCAGGTGATGAGAAACTTGTCTCCCCTCAGAAACTCCAACTCCACACAAGTCAACATGACTCACACCTGCTGCTCCCCTGACTACCAATCCTCTATTGCAGAACTCCCTACTGTGGGACTACCCATTGGAGAAGAGCCTGTGTGGCCAGCAGATACAACATAGCCTGTGGTCAGGCTCTCAGTCTCCACTCTAGATGCTCTGTAGCTCTTGCTGACTGGGTAGCCACTGCCAACCTTCCTGCTGACTGTTGTCTTCAACTGCTGTGAACCGCTCATGTTCTAAGCAAACCTGCTTCCTAAACTTTGCTGAGAATAGCATGTTGATATTGAAACATGCTTTCATTTCTTTCTCCAGTATCTGAAAGACCACTGAGAGATGCACTCAGCTTCACCCTGGTTTTATTCTTTATTGTCCATTGATCAGCCTAACACACATTGGTCAACTCCATGATCTGAGCCCTGAAAAAGTGGTGATCAGCTTTTGTCTCTATGGAACTTTAAAAGTGTGCTGCATTTGACTCTCTAGAATAATCAGTTTCAAAGTCCTTTGAGTATATATGTGGTATGGCCTGCCAAGTTTCTAATCATATTCTAATCATTGTAATTGTTTTCCTACCTAGTCTTTCTTATTAAAATTCATAATTTTTTGAAAAAAGAATACAAAATCAGAAATACAAAAATGAGATAATACATACAATTATGAATGCCTTATTTTTTATAAAGAAACCAGAATTTCACACTGAAAAAGAGACAGTATTGTAGTAGTGGGGTTTCTTGGTCCTGGGCAGACAGAGGCCCAGACCCTACCATGCCAGAACCCTTAGCTGCCTGCCGCTGCTGCTCAGGCCCCCAGAAATGACTCAGATGCCTATATTAACTTCATGCTGTTTGGCCTATGTCTTAGGCACATTGCTTGCTAGCTCTTACATCTTAACTCAACCCATTTCTATTAATCTGTCTGCCATGTAGTCCATGGCTCACCTGTGTTTTTTATATGTTGCTCTTTGGGCAGCTTGCTCAATCTGTCTACTCCACCCTATTTCTCCTACCTATCTTGATTCTTCTGCCTACCTTTTCTACGGTGCCTGTCAAGGGCCAAAACAGCTCCTTTAAAGATTGAGATTTACAGCAAACAGAAAGGCATTCCCACATCACTTTCCCCCTTTCTGTCTAATCAAAAAGGAAGGTTTCAATTTTAACATAGAAAAATTACATATAACAGAATACCCATCAAGGAAGAATTACAGTTATAATATCTAGTCTATTTGTATTTAGCAAAATTAAAGAAAATACTCTTATCATCTACCTTATCTTTATGAATCTAAAGTTTCATGCCTAATATACCTTTCAAATGACTAAGAAAAAATGTACCTATAACTATCTAATCTTCAACTATATCAAAAACCACAGAAGGATATATTTATCCAAATAAACCAGAAGTGCAAGTGACTTCTAAAATCTATAAAGGACAGAGATGATGCCAATCTGCCAGGACAGTCACCCAAAGTTCTTATATAAAGCTGGGGCATCTACCTTCAGCCTACAGGCCCAGAGTCTCTTTTCATTTTAGCAAAGCAGGAAATCTGTTCTGCCTGTTTTGCTACAGTTTATCAGTTGCTTCTCCTCGAGTCATGAAGAATGTCTGACAGTTTTCTCTGTAAAGCAGGAACCTGAATGACCATCTTGGCTTGTTCTGCCAAAGTTCAAAGGTCACTTTTTTATGGAATCTGCATGTCCAGTTTAAACAGCATATTGCCAAGCAGTCAATATAAGAACAGGTTCATGTCCAGTGGCTAACCATTGCCACAAAGAGAGTAGACTCCATATAAAGTTTCTTTGGTGCCCATTTTTCTCTTGAAGAAGATTGGTGCTGCCAGGAGCAAATTTGTCTCTCACTGTCCAGAAAAGTCTAAGTTCTTAAAATATTTTAAATGCCATATTCTGTAGGTATTAGAAGTGTTTGAAGATTACCTATCTAATTGAATTATATCTTTGTATACCTAAAAATCTAACTAACATGCATTTCTTAATTATACATTACAATTTTAAATCAGTTACATAAATATCATATCTTAAACAAGAGTAGAAGATAGATATAGCATAAGAGAATTGACCTTAAATTTGTATCAATAAACCAAAATCCATACCAATGTATAACACTTCAAGATTAACAGCTGATTTTCTGATCTAAGTAAATTCAATAATCTAATTTTTTAAAAATCATTTATATACCATATCCCCTTTTTCTTCTTATAAAGAGATTAACTATGACCATTAACCATTTATAATGAAAACATTTATAAGCAATATTTTGGGAACTTGGGTGTAGTTTTCTATTACTACTTCTTGCTGATTGAGGGGCATTGAAAATCTAACAGGTTCTTGAGACTGGATCACAGTCTGCATCCCTGAAGCTGATACAGCCATCTCTTCCCATCAGAGATTTTTTTCAGGGGGTCTTGGTTGATGAAACCATAAGAGCCTGGAAGCAATCCAAAGGCTCTCATTTTCTGTGGAAACAAAAACAGAATTCTTCCTAAGCAATAAATCCTTAGACACAAATTTCAAAATCAAAATACCTTTAAAATATTTATTCTTGTTTAACTTAGTAGCCTTTGCATTTGCAATCTATTGTCTTTCTGCAGTTAGCTCATTAACAGTCAAAAAATTAAAAGAAAACACATTAACAACCAAAATCTAGATTTTGTGTTCATTTTTCATCTTTAGTTGGCTTATTATACTTTTTTAACTCTATTTCTCTTTTTAAAGACTTTCTCTACCTTCTTTCTTTTCTCTCTGAAGACTATGTACCTTTTACACACATTTTAACCCATTTACTGGTTTTCTTTTATCTGAATATGTTTTATTGTGAATCCTTAATCATCTTTTAACCAGAAGAGCTTTTAAAATATACTGTCAAAGAGCTGCATAGTTTTTGCCCAGGAAGCTGAATAAGTTCTCTTAAAGGGACTACTTCTCTGTTCGTGGCCAGCAAACAGCAGGTCCAAGCAAATGCTGTTAATAAGAAAACATTTGACTCTGTTTACTCTTTATTCAAAGTAAAAATAAACCTTAAATCAATCACATGCTACCAAGTCCTCTGTGAGACTTCAGGAACCGGCCTAGTTGCAGTTTACACTGTCTGCTACCAGTCCGTTGGTGCCATTTTGAATGTGACCCAGACGCCATGCTTTCTTTGTGCAATGACCCACTTCAGATACACAATTTGGAAGTTGCTTTTGCTAAGTTTCTGCTAAATCCCTTTTTAAACTTTCTCAGGCATTAATTAAATATTTGATTTACTTTGGACGCCATCTGTAGTAATGGGGTTTCTTGGTCCTGTGTGGCCAAAGGCCCAGACCCACAGACCTGCAGCCAGCCCCAGACCCCTTAGCTACCTGCTGCTGCTGCTCAGGCCTCCATAATATACTCACATGCTTATATTAACTTCGTGCTGTTTGGCTTATGGCTCAGGCACACTGCTAGCCAGCTCTTAAATCGTAAATCAATCCATTTTTATTAAACTGTCTGCCACATGGCCCGTGGTTCACCCATATTCCTTACATGTTGCTCCTTTGGGCTTCGGCTCAATCTGTCTGACCCCACCCTACTTTTCCTACCTATGCTCTGATTTCTCCTCTTACTTTTTCTATGGTGCCTGTCATGAACCAAAACAGCTCTTTTACAGCATACAGAAAGGCATTCCCACATCACAGTATTTTCAACATGCATTGATGGTCAAACTGGATATCTACATGTAGAAGATATAAAAGGATCCATACTTATCACCCCGCACATAAAATGTCCAAGTAGATTAAAAACCTCAACATAAGGCCAGATACACTGAACCTGAAAAAGTAGGATATAGCATTGAATGCATTTACACAAGAGAAGACTTTCTGAACAGACCATATATAGTATAAGCCTTAAGATCAAAAATTAATAAAGGCAGGCCTATAGAGACAAGGAAATTTGCTCAAACTAATTGCAAAGACATCCACATAACAGACTTCTTTATGAGCCAACCTGGAGTCTTCCTAAGAGTCTATCAAGGGCCTCTGTCAAACATTTCTGATCCAGTGGAGTCTGTCCAAGGACCTATCCTAACAACAGATGCTGTCAGAGGCACTGATTATGCCAAGCAAATTAGGAGTGACTTCACAATGCTTCAGATTGTGAAACAGCCTAGGTGATGAATTAAAGGTATATAAGGCTCTCCTAATTGTTGAATAAATAAGTTAGTTCTTTGTTTTTTAACTGATTCTTTGACTCCACATATTTCCCCCTCCTCCAAAGGAATCTGTAGGACCTAGCAACAGGACGTGATGAAGCAGAAATCGCTGTAAAGCAAAGGACATCGTCATTCCAACAAAGCTTCCTATAGAATGAAGATTTTATGCAATTCTATATCCAATAGAACACTAATATACAAAATGGAAAAGTCAAGAAATTAAATACAAATAAACAAAATGATTCAATTAGGAGATGGGGTACACATCTAAACAGTATTCTTATTTGTGGTATATCAAATGATTAAGAAATATGTAATAGATACATATCTATCATCCTGCACAAAAAATCAAGTCTAATTGTATCAAAGACCTGAGCATAAATTCAGTTACATTAAACCTGATAGGAAAGTAATTAGGAAATAGCCTTGTACACATTGGCACAAGAGATCACACCCTGAATTTAACATAAGTAACACAAACACTGAATGCAGCAAATAATAAATGGGACCCTCTGAATCTGAGAAGCTTCTGTAAGGCCAATAAAATAATCAATAAGACCAAAAAACAGCCTACAGAATGGAAAAAGGTTTTCACCAACCCTACATCTGACAGAGGGCTGATCTCTAAAATATATACACAATTCAATAAACTACAAATCAACAAACCAAATCATCTAATTAAAAATAGAGTACATATAAAAACAAAGAATTCTCAGTCTAAAATGTATGAAAGACACTTAAAAAATTGTTCAACTTCCTTAGCCATCAATGAAATGCAAATCAAACCAACTCTGAGATATACTGGGTTTCAGGTATGTCAACTGTTAACATCAAAAACACCAATGAGAGCCTATGCTGGAGGGAATGTGGAGTAAGGAGTTCACTCCTTCATTGATAGTCAGAATGTAGACATGTGTTAGCCACTTTGAAAATCAGTATGGCAGTTTTTAGGAAAACTGGAAATCAATGTATCTCTTTAAACAACAGTACCATTCTTAGGCATATACTCAAAAATATACTTCCATACCACAAGGGCATTTGCTCAACTATGTTCACATCAACATCATTTGCAATATCTATAACCTGTGTTTACCTAAATGCCCCTCAGCCAACTAATGGATTAAAAAATTTATATTTACACAATGAAGTACTATTCAGCAAGAAAAAAAACACCCTTAAAATTTAAGATTAATTGATGTGGGAATGCCTTTCTGTATGCTGTGAATATCAATCTTTAAATAAAGGAGCTGTTTTGGGCCATGGCAGGCACCATAGAAGAAGTAGGAGGAGAAATCAGAGCATAGGTAGGAGAAGCAGGGCAGAGTCAGGCAGATCGAGCCAGCCACCCAAGAAGAAACATGTAAGAAACACAGGTGAGCCACGGGCCACATGGCAAACAGATTAATAGAAATGGGTTGATTTAAGATGTAAGAGCTAGCTAGCAATGTGCCTGAGCCATAGGCCAAACAGCATGAAGTTAATATAAGCGTCGGAGTCATTTCTGGGGGTCTGAGCGGTGGGCGGCTAAGCGGTCTCGGGCGGCAGGTCTGTGGGTCTCTGGGCCTCTGGCCGCCCGGGACCAAGAAACCCCACTACTACAATTAATGGATGAAACTGGAAAATAAAACATCCTGAGTGAGATAATACAGACCCAGAAAAACATATATGGTATGTACTCACTCATAAATGGAATTTAGACATCATTCAGAAGATAACCAGGCTACAATTTACAACAATTAAACAGCTAGGTAACAAGAAGGACCCAAGAGGGCCATTCATAGATCATGCTGGGAAGGGGAAATAGATATGTTTTCCTGAGTAAATTGGGGTTATAGGAGTGTAGAGGGGAAGGGAAGGTGAGAAGAGATGACAACTATCTTGTCATCATAAAACCTTCATCAAGTAATTGATCCACAGACAAGCACTTAGTCAAACTCCCAATCCATCTCAATTGAAAGAGGTCAGATTTTATGAGAAAGGGGCTCGAGATCATAAAGAGGCACCCCACAGAGATAGCAGAGCTGAGCTATTGGGAACTCAGTGACTGGGCTAACAGCTAGGGAAACTTCAAGGGAACAAACCATGCCCTCTCTGAATGGCAGTTGTGTGGCAGGGTCAATATGTTTGGAATATGATATTGGGCCAGAAATCATCCGTAATGCATGAACTGGATTTTTGGACACAATACTGTATAGAGGGATACTTGCTCATACTTTATACTAATGGAAAGCTTCTTCCTAGCTAAACTTGAGATGCTAGAATGCATTGACTCCCCCAGGATGAGTTTTCACCCTGTCTGAGTGGATTGAGAAGTGTAGTGGGGGAAAGTTGATAGGTGACTGGGAAGAAGGAAGGGAGAGGCAACAGTAGTTGATATGTAAAACAACAGTTTAAATAAAAACATTAAAAATAAAAAAATAATCAACATCCTTAGCTGTCAGGGAAATGCAAATCAAAACTACATTCAGAGTCCATTTTCTACCTGTCAGAATTTCTAAGATCAATAACACAAGTGACAGCTCATGCTGCTGTGGACATGAAATGAGGGGGAAACTCATCTGTTGCCAGTGGGAGTGAAAACTTGTATAGCAGCTTTGGAAATCAATATGGTAGTTTCTAAGAAAACTGGGAATCTATCTACCACAAGCCCCATCTATACCATTCTTGGCTACTTACCCAAAGGATTATCAATCATACCACAAGGACCCTTGCTAAACTGTGCTCATAGCAGCATTATTTGTAATAATCAAAACCAGGAAACACACTATATGCCTCTCAGCAGAAGAATGGATAATGAAAATTTGGTACATTTATACAATGAAGTATTATTTAACTACTTTAAAATGACATCATTAAATTTTCAAGCAAATGAATATAACTAGAAAACTAATATTGAATTAGGTAACCAAGACTCAGTAAGTAAAATATGTTATAAATTCACTTACGTAAGTGTAAACCAACCTACAATCCATAGACCCAGAGAAATTAGAAGAAGTGTCTAAGGCAGGATAGTTTGGACTAGAATGAAAGGATCAACTGGGGAGGACAGGGTAGCAGTATAAAGGAGAGTATGCTAGTTTAGACAGCTATAAATGAGAAACATTTGAGGAATGATAGAGAAACAGTGCAGTAGAAACATCTTAAAATATATGGTGATTTTAATGAGATTGCTTAATAATTGGTAATACAGATCCTCTATCAGCTATCTTATGTCTCCAAGTTGTTTAAAATAGTATTATTGGGTTATATTAAATTGAATTGTTGGCCAAGGTTGTCATATGGAAGACCCCAAACAATCAGTGCTGTTACTAATACAAAAGATTGTTTTTGGCAGACTGGCAGCAAGATCCCATTGCTGAGAACAACATTCATACAACTCATTGAATAGGGAGAAATTGAGCTGGTGCTTACATGAATTATTCACCTTTATGTTCTAATGCCTTTGGTGTGGGAAGAAATTCTGCAGGCAGCTAAAAAAACAAACATTTTAAACAGCAACAACACCACAAAACCTTTGGCCTACAATCTGTCCTAATTGCAACACACTAGAGCAACAGTAGTACAGAACTTGTGGGAGTAGCCAACCAATATTTGATTTAAAATAAAGATTAGTCCATGAGATGGAACCCATACCCCACTCTGCTTAAATAGATAATAACCAGAAATTAAATAGCACAGAGTCTTTTGTAAAAGCAGACATATTGTCTGCATATATATTATAGCTTTTCGCTTAGTGTTTTTATGGGACTCCTGACTGTGAGAATGAATAGGTCTCTGCTTCTTAAGCCAGCTCTTGTGACAATTTTTCTTTTGTTGAGTTTCCTTGTCCAAATTCAATATGATGGATTTTAATTTATTTTTTATTTAATTTTTAATTTATTTATTATTTAATTTACAAAAGTAACAATTTACATTGAACTTGAAGAAATGTACCACCATATACAGTCCATTTCAAAATTTTAAATCCTATTTAATAAATTTATTATTGATATCAAATCTGAATCTGATCATGGTAATTCACAATGAAATACTTTCCAGCATCAATTAACTTCAATGTATTTTAAGGATACACTACGTTATTGCTTTGGTTTATTCATGTGAAATAACTCATTTCATCTCTGAGCAGATGCAAGCTTTGTAGAAAAATATTATTTTCTAGTTACTGTTTTATTGCAATGAAAAGATATCCCATGACTAAAACAACCCGTGTCAAAGAAAGTATTTAATTGGAGACTTGCATACAATTCTAGAGTCCATGATCATCATGGTAACAAGTATACAAGCATGCAACTGTGGCCATTAGCTGAGACATTTGCATCCTGATCTGCAGAGAGAGAGAGAGAGAGAGAGAGAGAGAGAGAGAGAGAGAGAGAGAGAGTGAGAATTTCTTGGCTTAAGATTTTATAACCTCAATCCCACTTGCAGTCAACACACCTTCTCTAATAAATCCAACTGTTACAATAAGACCATACTTTCTGATCCTTCTTTAGCAGTTTGAATAAGTATGGGCCATGAATTCAACATATGAGCCTATAGGGGCTATTCTCATTCAAACTACAACAATAATTAAGGAATTCCATATCATGTTTATTTAATGCTTAGTTGTTTATCTTTGAAACAACTGCTGTGATAGGATATCACCAAAAGTTTTCATTAAATAAGGGAAATTCTTTCATCTGAACTCTGTGATAAAAGATATGACGGGAAATAGTTGGTGTTAGAAAAGGAGGAAGTATCACAGAATAAAATTTGGAGCCAGTATTCCAAATTCATATGTCAATTCTAGATTCCTTAATCAACATGAAAGTACAAAACATTCCCATGATTCATCAATGTCAATCCAAATTGAGTAAATATAGTTTTGCTCATTATATAGTGACATAATTATTAAATATTTTGTTTCTATAAAATGTTCCTTATCTCCCTCAATGAGCCCTAAATTTCATTTATTCAAAATAAATTCTGAATTTATGTGTGTACAAAGACTCACTTCTATTACCTTCCAAAATGAGAAAATTTCATGGATGAATACAAACCCCTGGAAAATTTAATTCCAGCAAGAACTCTTCAGATGTTGCTAAATTGCATTTGAGAGTACATCTCTTATGCACAAATATAGAAAGAACCTGCTATTCTTCAGCTATTTTTATTACTTTCCATGTACTTGTACACTTTCAGAACTTTGTAATTCATCCTAAAATATGAAAATTTAAACAATATATTTCTAAAGTTCTCCTTTTCATTATTTTTGCTTGATTTTTAATCCTTTATAATATGCAGATTCAGTCAATGCTTAAAAGTCATTATCTACTATATTTTACAAGATTTAACTTTTCTTCTAAGTGTAATAACTGTTAAAGTATTAAGCTTATTTCTTTGAATTGTTTAACCATACATCTCTTTTACATAATCTCTTCCATTTAACTTTTCTTTATGTGGACATTGGTGAAACAGCATAAATTTTTGGTATTCAATATTAACTATATGTTTATATAATTTCCTCCCATTTTAAATATTTAATATGCATATTTTCATTTTATAATATATTGTATTTAATTACATAAAAATGCTTCCTCATATTTTTCATTTCTTTTGGAACTATTTTTATCAGATTAGTTTTCCATAGCTTTATACATGTATAAAATGCATTGTTATTAGTCTCTACTTCCATTCCAGTTAATTCAAATACTTTAATTAACATTTTTTTTCCAAATCCACTGAGCTTAACTGAAGGTGTGTGACCAATTTTTATAAATTTACAATCAGTGGAAATTGGTAGGATTACCAGTGGGTGTGCAACTTTGAATTATTATTGTAGCCTCTATATCTCAATTTGTTGTATAATGATACTTGGGTTCCTATATTTTCAATGTATACACCACCATTATATTTTAAAATATAATCTTCTGACTCTTTTATGAGTTTAAAAACTACCGTAAATCATTAAGTTCTATTTCTTTAATTTTTTATTCACTTTCAATTGAGGCAATTTATACTCTGACAGAATATTTGAAGCCGAGTACAGTAGCATATATTTTAATTTCAACACATGATGGATTGAGCTAAAGGGATGTCTTCAAGTTCAAAGCTACCCTGAACTGCATAGTGAAGTTTGTATTCACGGTCAGTATGAACTACTTAGTTAAAGAAGCAAGTAAACAAATGAACAAACAACAAAACCAAAATAGTAAATATGTATAGTAGTAAATTCTCTTATAATATTTCATATGATGGATTAGTATTTATTTATGGGTATGTACACTCACGATACAAATTAAACATTAAGATGATTCTTAGGGAAAATAATGGTCCCATGCCTGCTTGGATCCACTCCCCAGAATGCTGGAACAAACACACCAGCAGGAACTCAGTATCCTAGTCAGAATTCAGTGTTCCTGGCTCCCCATTTATTCTGGCCATGCCCCATAGGGGTCCTCATTCTCAGGGGCTCTAAGACTCCCTAAATATTTCCTGAATTCTACTACATCTCTCCTTTTTGTCTAATTCAGAAAGTTCTAAGCTAATTCTATCTATATAAAATAGGAATCATTATGCAGTAATGTCTGTGAGAGGAAAAGGCAAAATATAAGCAAGGTCAAACTACAGCTAACAAACAACAAATATAAGATACGTCCTACATGTCTAGAATATTGGTAAGTAGTAAAATACAGGGATTACTTCAAAGCTATTTATCGTGAATAAAAAAAAAAATTCAATTCCTGAATGTTCTTTGCTAAGAGATGAGATGGTAGTAACTGTAACAATCTAGTTTTCAACCTCATCAGGATCTGAGAAGGAAAATATACTAATGGAAGGTTAGAAGCTCAAGAGAGTAGTGTCCAAGATTTAGAAGAGGGCAGTGACAGTCGGCTACCTAAATAGTCACCCATAGCTTTTCTGCATCATTGAAGAATCCACCATTTTGACTACAGGGCTAAGATATCTGACAGATCTCTTCAGAAGTGGAGCACTTTTGAAGAAACCATCTTGCCCTGTACAGACAGGTTTTGGCAGTCTCTATCGTTCTTCCTGCTCATTTGGACTGGACAGCATGCATAATGAAAGCTGTAAAGGCATGGGAAGTTTGGTGCCCAACAGACCATTTTCACCAAGGAAGACAAACTCCTAGTGGAATGTCTTTGATGCCCACACTATGTTGGTAAAGGAACAGTGGTGCCAGGAGTTGTGGTGTCTCTCATGGCTGAATTCTGAATGAAATGTTATATGCCATATTCTCCAGGTCTATGAAGTAGTTGAAGACTCCTGTCTATCTGATATATTCTAGAGTATATCTGGGAAACCTAAACTACATGGTTATTACATGGCAAACCTAACTAACACCGATCTGTAATTTTTATCATCCTAAACACTGAAGCATATATTGTAAAAATGGTCAATCTATAAATGAGTGTACAGTCTTGGAATAATGACTTCCAGTATGATGATCATATAAACAATAAGCAGAGGTAAATATAACATTAAAAATTACAGTAGTATCCTAAATATACATCATATACAAAATATCTAAATAGAGGTATACAAAACATCTTATGTATATATTATGACTAATATAATTGTATATTATGACTAGTTTAACAGATAGAAATTGCATAGTGGAAATGACAATAATATTTTAATATGCATTAATTTGAAACATTTTAAACAGAGGTAGAAGCATGTGCAAAATATGGCAACTATAGATTAAATTTTGTATCAATATACAAATTACTTTAGACATATAAAAAGTTCAGATATAAATTTGTATCAATATACAAAGTATCTCAGTCATATATATAAAATAATTTCACATTTGTATCAAAATACAAGCATCTATACCAGTGCAAATTGTCTTTGCTAATATTTGGCTACTAATTATTTACAGGTAGACCCAAAAATCTACCTATGTTTATCCAATATATTTCCCTTTTGCCTCTTTAAAAGGGGTTCCTAAGTCTATATTATTGTTGGACACTCAACCCACATTTTAGTTATACCTACCCTATCAGAATGATAATTATCCATAACCCTCAGAAAACAAAACTTATTGGAAGAGGAGCATAGTTTTTTTTATATATATATAAGGTTGCTTCCTGCTGACGTGTGTGGTGGCATCTCTGTGGGATCCTGTAAAAACTAAGACATTCATTAGATCCTAATGGATTGATTATAAACCTTGATAACCATTCTCAGAGTACTGGGTAAGGCCATCTGGAATTCTTGTTAAAGATGTGACATTAAGGATAATCATAGAAAGTTACCTTGCAATCATCTGAATAGTCTATATTTGAAAACAATCATTGAGTGCTGCATACCAGTTTCTCTCTCTCTCTCTCTCTCTCTCTCTCTCTCTCTCTCTCTCTCTCTCTCTCTCTCTCTCTCTCTCTCTCTCTCTCTCTCTCTCTCTCTCCTTGACAAGATAGAATCTTTGTGGTTGGGTCACTATCTTCTTTCTGGATGCTTTGGAGATTACTGGTAGGAGAAATTGTTTACAGTGGAAAACATAAACATTATTAACACCAAATGAAGATTTTACATCTTCAAGAGGAAATTTTATGCAGAGAAGGTTTTAAGGTTAAGAAGGAAGAAATACACAGAAATCGGATTAAAGATAAAATTACAGTTATACTGATCACTATATATTCTGGCTATCTTCAGTCACATATCAAGTGGCTTTGCTGATATGAGAAAGAATCTCTCAAGTTTTCTTTACCTAGTACTTGGATTTAGAAAAGGAGAAGACTACTTACTCCAACTCCAAAGCCAGCTTTTTTATATTCAAATAAGAACCACTTTTTTAAAGAGATAAAGATGTAAAGGAGGGAAAATTGAGAATTTACCCAGCAGTGTGTATTGTTACCAATTGGATTTATATTCCTTTGCTTGTAATACTTTCATAATTGATCTATCTTCTGCTTTAGATGTCCAAGATCCTTTGAATTTCTTGATGATGAATGTATCTATTCTTCTGTAAATAAAAAAATAAGACCCTGTCCAGCCTTGTTAAGTGAGTTTTCCTTACCATGTATACAATTCTCATATCAGTGAATAAGCCATCCCTTCTCCTCTGGAGGTGCCTTTTTTTTAATGTGATCTTTATCAATTTTGTTGGTATCCATATTTTTTCTTCTCCTGTGGAAATAAAAGCAAAACCCCTTCTACACCAAAGCACATATCCTGGCTTCCATTCTGAGATCAGTGCATCCTTGGAGTAAATAGGTTTATCTCAGAAGTTTTTCTATTACCCAATGTCTCTCTGTAGCTGCTGTTCCTTTCTCATTGGTATTAAGAAAATTCAAGATTATAAAAGAATTATGCAGTCTCTCCCTGGGCTTTTTTCATTTCTCCTTTCTGTTTAGGAAGCATCTCTTTTAAAGTGCAATGAGGTCTCACCACAACTGCTTGTCCTGGAGGATTGTATAGTATTCATATAATGTGTACTATATTATAATATCAAAAAATCTGTTAAATTTTCTGAGAAGCTCTGCTGGAGCATTGTCAATCTTAATTTGAACAGGATTTCCCATTATAGCCATGACTTCCAAAAGGTGAGTAATTACAACATCAGCTTTCCCAGAACTCAGGGCAGTTGCCCATTGTATTCCAGAGTATGTGTCGATGGTATGATTTACATATTTCATTTTTCCAAATTCTGCAAAGTGAAACACATCCATATGCCAGATCTCATTTCTCTGAATACCTTTAAGATTACTTCCAACAGGTCAATGTGGTTGATTATAGAAGGAACAAGTAGTACAATTCTGTAAAATTTCCTTTGCCTGATGCCAAGTGATGGTAAAGCTCTTTTTAACCTTTTGTTATTAACATACTGTCTTTTATGAAATTCTGAGGCCTTCAGCACATTTCCTATTAATAACTGATCATTTTCATCATTATCTTGTGCTAGAGGACCAGGTAGACCCATGTGGGATCTGATATGTGAGAATATATATATGTAATGAGAGACCAGTATGTGTGTGTATATGATGAATTCTATTTCTAATAATATCCTGTAGTTATATAAACAATAAGGTTAATAATGTATCATTAGGAATGAATTCAGCAGTTTCAATAAGTAAAACAACTCTTTCCACATACTGAGAGTCAGTTATTATGCTAAGAGGTTCTTTAAAATCCATTGATACCATAATAATAATGATAGCATATAGTCCTGATTTCTGAACTGAATTATAAGGGCCTTGAGTCACTTTACTGAAATTTCCTGATTTGTAACGAGCTTATCCTGATTTGTTTTCATCAGTATAAAATGGAGGAGTTCCACATGAGGGAGGATCCAGTTAGTTTTCAACTTTTTACTCAGCCTGTGCAAAGAGATATCCATTTGGATATAATATTTTCTCTTTGCATTGTAACTCCTGTAGGAGAATGCTTAGAGGGTAAAATAATCAGAATGCAATTGAGATCTTGATCCACGTTATTTACTTGTGCTTCTTGTAATTTCTTTTCCACTACAGTTAATTCTCTCTCAGCTTCATTAGAAAATTTTCTGAGACTATTTAAGTCCTTATCGCCATCTAAGGTTTTGAATAAATTAACTATTTCATGTTTTTATATCAGGAATGGGTCATATATAAGCAATATCTCCTATGAGTTTTTGAAAATTGTTAAGAGTCCTCAGTCTATCTCTCCTGAGTTTCACCTTTTGGGGTCTAATTTTCTGTAGGCCTATTTTATATCCTAAATAATTCATAGAATTTCCTCTTTGTGTTTTTCAGGGGAAAATTGTAGTCCCAAATCAGGCAAATTTTTATTTCATTTCCTCAAACATTCTTTCTAATGTATCTACATTTGGGTCTGCCAACAAGATATCATCCATATAATGGCAAATGAGAGATTATGGGAATTGTTTGTGTATCACTTCTAGTGGCTGTTCTAAAAAGTATTGCCACATGATGGGACTATTCAACATTCCTCATGGGATAACTCACCCAATATCTCTTTACTGGATATGGATTATTAAATTTGGGTACTGTAAAGGTGATTTTTTTCTTTGTCCTGTTCTTGTAGAAGTATAGAAAAAAACAGTCCTTCAAATTAATAACTATAATAGGCCATCCCTTAGGTAACAGAGAAGGCAAAGGAATACCAGATTGTAAAGAGCCCATTGGTTGAATTGTCTTATTTATTGCTCTTAGATCTGTTACCATCTTCCACTTTCCAGATTCCTTCTCGACAACAATACAGGAGAATTGCAAGGACTGACGGGTTAATTCTTCAATATGCTGAGCATGTAACTGATCCAGTACCAGCTATTCTAGAGCCTGAAGTTTTTCTTTTATGAAGTGCCATTGCTGAACCCAAATAGGCTTTTTGGTCAACTATTTCAAAAGTAGTGCTCTGTATGTCTTTACAGGTTCAGCAGTTATTGAGCCATGCTTTTGCACAGCCTGAATGTCTGTTGACTATTATTGTAGTGCCCTAAAGCATAATTGATTCTCTTGTTGATATCTGAGACTGTAGGGATTTTAATCTGGGTATTTAATTGTTGTAGAAAGTCAAAACCCCATAGATTCACTTCACTCCTATGTTAGCCATGTATGATTTCAACATTTTTTTCTGTCCTTTCCGGTCCAGTGCATTCAAGCCACCTCACATTCTGTTTCATCTGAGATATTGTTCCAATACCTAGAAATTTAATACCCACCTCCTTTAGAAGCCATCTTGTATGCTATGATTGTGGAGTTATGATCAAAATGTCAGCTACAGTGTTGATTAAGCCTTGGATATAAATATTATCTATTCATATTTTTGTTTATTTATGGAAGTCTACCAGAATATTATTTTTTGTGGTTTACTGGAACTTTCAATTCCTCCCTTTAAGTTATACTATTATCCAATGTTATATGTTTTTTTACATTAGGCATTGTATTTTCTATGGATCCTAAGGAGGCTGTTTTTTTCCACTGACTGAATATGATTAAACCCTACTTGACTTTTAGATCTGATTTTGGGGGCTTCCCAAGGGAAGCTCTGTGAATCATTTCCCAATGGTAAAGGTTTGTCTTGTTTGTCTCTTGTAGATCTACACTCATTAGTCCAATGTCAGTCTTTGCCACATCTTCTGCATAACGCAGAAGGTAGTGACTTTCTGTCTGAATCATTTTTAAGAGGGGCATTATTCCCAGAAATGCCTTGTACACAATTCCTTTTTATATGGCTTGGTTCACCACAGTTAAAGCACTTGATACCTTGATTTCTCACTCTAACATTGCTAATGTCTTGGCCTACCCAATTCTCTATGTCCCAATGTAGAAATTTAGCACTGATTGAATACTGAAGCCATTCCTCTATGGGTACAGATCTTATCTTAGTGGTATAAGCATTCTCTTACATACAAGATTAGCATAGTCAAAAGCCAAAGAAAGTATTAATTGCTTCCACACTTCTGAATCTGATACTGCTCTACATACAACCTTGGTAAGCCTCTGCAGAAAGTCAGTATAAGGTTCGTTTAAGCTTTGCCTGACCTTGGTATATGACTCAATATTCTGTCCTGGGTCTAAAATCTTTTCTCAAGCATTCAGTGCAACAGTATGGCACAGCATCAATTTATGTTCATTGCAAGTATTCTGAAACTTCACATCAGCAAAAGAGCCTTCACCAAGGATTTGGTCTTGAGAAATGCAAAAGCCCCTAATTTTTCCCTGAAGCGCTGTGCCCCTAGATTTTTTTCTAAGCCATTTTCTCCATTGTAAATATTGGCTATAGTCCAATATGACAGCTATTAACTGCATCCAATCATTAGGAGTTATTATATTTTTGTTGACCATGCATTTATAATTTATTTTACATAAGTGGAGTAGATTCCATGGAGTAATATAGCTTCTCTGATGTCTTTTATATCTCTCATATGGATTTGTTCATGATTGTGTTTTTCTTCTGAATTGTAACTGGAAATAATAGCAGTGGGGACAGGGCTATCCATGTCATGCTCACTACTTTAGGCAGAAGTCTCTAATTAACATAATATTTCATAGAAGGTTGTCCTGAATTGTCCTGGGTAGAGAGTGTTTTAATATCTTTCTCCATTATTGCAACACTGTTCTTCCATTCCTTTTTCTAGGGTTTGAGTTTCTTTCTAATGACCTGATAGAATCAGTGATTTTCCTATTCTCATCATTAACATATGATTCCAGTGGATCAATGATTTCTTATTCTCATCATTAACATAAAGTGTGCACTTCTCTTGTACGGTCTTGATATTTATGTTCAAGGAGGAAGTTCTATCTAAAAGTTTGTCATAACCAATTTCTAGAAAATTAACTTGGCCTGCCAATTTATTAGTTGTCATTTCTATACTGCACACCTTAGATAGCAGTTACTCATTCCTAGACTTCAAATCATCCATAAATTGCTCATTCCTAAACTTCGAATCATTCATCAAATTCTCATTTCTAGACTTCAAATCTTCCACCATGCCAATTATCATCTAATACTTAGAATGGGTATCAGGTCATTAAAAAAAAAAAAAGAAAAGAAAGAAAAAAACATAAAATGTAGAAGCAAGCCAAAAAGTAACAGGAGAGAGGGAGTGAAGCCCTCAAAAATACAATCACCTAAGAAATTCTAGATCAAAACAGTAAAAACGTTTCTAAATTTTTGAGACAATGTATTGTCTGCCATTGTGTGTGGGGAAAGATGTTATATATTTAATTACCTAAGAACAGGTATAATGGCAAAAGTTGGCCAGCAGGTGTCGCTGCCCAGTGCCCAATGTGCTTAATGTGAGATTCATCTGGCTTTCCAGAGTGCAGCAGGGGGCAGGCAGGTTCTCCAGAGGAACCAGCAGTCAAAGTACAGCAAATAACCTTACAAAAGGCAATTTCTCACAAAATCATAACAACATAACATATGTCTGCATTAGAAGGCTTTAAAAAGTGCTGAAATCAACCATTTGTCTAGTTGCAGGAATGGGGAGTGCTACCAGGTGCACACCCAGTTTGAGAAGTATAAGGTAGCCTGCCGAGCTCATCCTGTACCTGCTTGCTCTGCTTGTGGGCTCCAGAAACAAGAGCATGAAGCCAAGTGCTGGGTAGTCGGTACAGGAAAACACTTGCAAGCCTGCATGCAGTTCCAGAGGCTAGACACTGGGGAGCATGCTGCATGGGTCAAAATGGCAGCAGCATAGGTTCAACAGCTAGCAAGGAAAGAATATTGCTAGACTTATAAGTTCTTATGAGACTTTGATGACAGAGCAGTGTAATGCACTATGAGAATAAAAAAATAAGTTAGAATAGATAACCAAGGAAAGAAGAGATGGCATTAGTGTGGACCATCTGCCAAAAGAAGTTACAGGTGAAATACAAGGCCATTGAAGCAAGGTAGATTATAATCTACAAGAATGATTCGAGCCTTTATAGAAATTAATTTAAATAAAATATACTTCAAATTTTGAGTTAGAGACTTGGCATTTGTCATTAGTTCTGCTAGGTTTAGAATCTTGAAATGTTTCCTTTACCTGCTTGATTGCCTTTTCTTGGTTTCTTGGATTTCTTTATTTTTTTTAGGGATTTGTTAATCTCTACCAACTTTTTGTTTGTATTTTTTTATGTTTCTTTAAGGTAATTTTTTATATCCTCTTTTAAGGTTTCTACTATCTTCATAAAGTTGTTGTAAGGTCGCTTCCTTCTGCTTCTTCTGCCTTGCCATGCTGAGGCCTTCCTTGATGTTGTACAACTACTAGATTGTGGTGGTGTCATATTGTTCTTTATGTTGTTATGTGTATTCTTGTACTGGTATCTGCCCATTGCTTCTTCAGGTCACTTCAGAATTTGTCTGTATATCACAGAGATGATTTTGGTGCAATCTGTTCTGGGTGTATCTGTGTCTCAAGAAGCCTCTCTTGGTCCAATCTGGATTCTTGATTCATTCTTAGTTTGTTCTTGGTCTCGTAATCAGCTCTTAGTCAGCTGTGGATCAGAGGTCTGTGGGTTTGCAGTTGTTACAGAGGTTGTTGAGGTCACAATGTGAAGGCATTGGTTGGGGTTGGGTGGATTTTGACTGTGAGATGTCATACCAGCTGTCTTTTGGTGAGGTTTGGGCTTGCAGAGCGTCTCCCTGCTGGCCTGGGTTTAGGGTTGAGGTGGGTGGGGATGGGGTTCCAGGGCCTGTGTTCATAGGCTGGTCTTCAGAGATTGCGGTCTTGGCTTGGCCTGGGATAGTGGAGTGCGACTTACCACTTAATTAGCTGTGGGCCAAGAGTCTCAGGGTGTCCAGTTGTCACATATTATTTTTCTTAAACAATATAGAACTAGATAAATATTACAAGGCAGGATTTGTAATATTAGATATAAAACTTTTGAATACCTAAGATAAGGTACTAGAATACTTTCTCTGAATTTGCTAAATACAAGCAGAATGAATACTAAAATATGTAATTTATTCTTTGATGCTAGGTCCTAACAGTTCTCTCAGAGGAGGGGGAAAAACATGGAGTGAGTAACACAGACTCCATGAGACAGTTGAGAAAAAATCCTTTATTCAGTAATGGGGAGAGTCTTATATACCCTCTTCCCAGCACTCAGGCTGTGTTACTATCAGATGATATTGCATGACTGTCCATCATTGGCTGGGCATAATCAGTGGATCTGACAGTATCTGTTGCTAGAAATATTCCTAATGGTCAGGAACTCTGGGCATTACCTGTTGCTAAGCTGATTTTGAGTAATCTGGAACTTTGGACAGTGGCTGTTGGTTGGCCCTCAGGCAGACTCCAGGTTGAACCATACAGAAGTACATCATGTGCATGCCTTGGCAACTGATTTGAGGCAAGTTTCTTGGCCCTATGTGCCTGTCCTACTGTAATGCTTGATAATTGTTACTGTTGTATATAGTTTATTATATTACCATTAATACTCTATTTTACTTAGAAAAAGTGGGAAATGTTTAATATTAGTTTAAGATATATTTCACTTGCTTATGATGTGGAATAGATGGGGAATGATTTAATTATGTGTTGCATGCTTTTATGCTGCATTTTTTACTTCTGTAGCTAAAATTTGCCTGTCTAAAACACTTTATTACTCTAATAAAGAGCTGAATGGCCAATACCTAGGCAGAAGAGAGAAATAGGACTGCCAGGAAGAAAGAAAAAATAAAATAAGAGAAGGAGATATGAAAAAATGAGAAAAGAAGGATTCAGTAGCCAGCTATCCAGCCACACAATAAGAAGGAAAGATATAAAGATATATAGAATAAAGAAAGGTCAAAAGCCCAGAGGCAAAATGTAGATTTAAAAAATTGGGATACTTTAAGTTGGAAAATCTGGCTATAAACAAGTCAGGCTAAGGCTGGTCAATGATAAGTAAGAATTAGTCTATGTTTATTTATTTCGGAGCTGGGTGGTACACCATCACAAACTAAAAATGAACCAATAATATAACAATATGTCTAATCATGACTTATTTTAAGTTTTTCTCCTTATAATGAAAAATTATATGATAACATATAGTATAAAATTTCTCTGTCCTGGCCTAGCACTGAGGTCTGGACTTTTCAACAGATGCTTTGTACCAAAGAATCACACAAAGGCTTATATTAATTACAACATGTTTTATATATATGGCTCAGGCTTATTACTTGCTAACTTATACTTTTAAGTTAACCCATATTTCTTACTTATGTATAGTCACATGGCTTAGTACCTTTTCTTCAGTGTATATCTTTCTCCCTCTGTATAATATATATATATATATAATATGATATATATATAATTTTAAAATTATGCCTTATAAATTTGGTAAAAATGTATGAATATATATATATATATATATATATATATATATATATATATATATATATATATATATATATATATATATATATGAATCGACCCATCGTCTTTGTCCCTTTTTTTGTTGAGAAACAAGGTGATGGTACAAATTTATCATCTCTACAGGAGGAAACTCTCACCATTTTAAACACTTGTTAATAGTTTCACCATCTTTTGATACTGGCAAATAACACATCAAAAATACAGGTAAAACAATGGCTTTTATCATATACTGTAATTAAATATTTAACTTAGAAATGCTGTAAATATCGTGTTTTCCTAACATAAAATATGAAGTTAATTTAAATCATCAAGCCATAATGCATATATATAGTATGAGGTTTCTGGCCGGTCTTTCAGGCCTAAACTCAAGGTCTAGGCCCACAGACCCCCAGACCTGAAGACTCACAGACCCGCAGACATACAGACCCACAGATCCACAGATCCACAGACTCAAAGATGCGTATAATAGTTTTTGGCTGATTGGCCTCAGGCCCAGGCATATTACTTGCTAGCTCTCTACCCTTCATCTAACCCATTATTCTTCCTGTTCAGCCAATTAGGTTCGGTACCTTTCTTTAGAGCAGCATGGTTGTCCTCTGCTTCTTCTGGATTCTCTCTGGCGTTCTGTCTTGCATTCTGCTTGGCATTCTGCTCAGAGTTTTTTTTTAGTCTGGTAGCCCCACCCACACTTCCTGCCTACCTTTGGCCAATCAGCACTTTTTATTAAACCAGTAGGTGGGAAAAGTATTTACCATGAAACAACACAATACCCCTACATATCCCCTTTTCTCTTTTTAAAACAAAAAGAACTCTTAAATCTAATATTTTTTTTCTTTTTATCTATAACAACTTATAAACAACACTGTAAATAAACACACACATCCATAATTCATGTTTTTGGAATGTGAGCGTCATTCTCTAGGCTACTTTTTGCTGAATGGGGGGTGTTGGCAATCCCATAGGAATTTAAAGAAAAATGTAGGATTATGGACAAGTCTTTAGTGGAGTAGTCTTTAAGGCTGGGTCATCTCAACCAGTCTCTTTGAAACTGTTCTATATATAGAGCTCTGGAACTTCAATAGAGCTGCTCTGAAATGCTGAATCATCTGGTCTATCCATTTCTATTGGAGATTTTTGGGGGGTCTTCCTCTATCAAACTTTATGTTCTTTATCTAGGAATAAATCCACAGTTTCTCATTTTCTGTGAAAATAAAAGGAAAACCTCTTCTCCAAAGTAGCATATGTTCGCATTTCAATTTTAACATAAACTCATTTACAAAATATATACCTTGAATTAATCTAACAGCATCTATAGTCAACTGTCTTTTAGCAGCTTTTACTAAGTCATTTTCAGTCAAGAAACTTAAAGATAAGACAATAACATACAGTATCCAGACATTCTTTGTATCTTTTATTTTTACGTGGCTTATTTATTTATTTTACTCTATTTCTTTTTTAAAGGCTTTCTATACCTTTCTTTAAAGGCTTTCTATACCTTTTTTTAAAGGCTTTCTATACCTTTTTTTAAAGGCTTTCTATACCTTTCTTTTTTTCTCTAAGCCTATGTATCTATATTTTCAACACACTCTAAACCACTTAGACTTTTTTTTTTTTAACAAAAAACTGTCTTTACTGTATATTTATTTCTTAACTTTTTTTTGTCTCTGACCACACCTTTGCTTGGCTAGGGTGATTAACTCTACCCAGATTATTCTATTTCTTTCTGTTTTTGAACACACCTTTAATCTGCCAAGGATTCTTCTGTTTCTTTTAATTTCTGAACACACCTTTAATCTGCCAAAGTTCAAGGTTGGCAGGATGGGTGGATGGCTTCACCCTGCTCCTAGTCTAATTTTATAGACGTTATCTTTTTTTCTGTGGGAATTTTAGGGTCTAAACTAAAGCTTTGTCATCTGTTTCTCATTAACTCCATTTCAGTAATAGGCAGCAGGGCCTCTTAAAAGACTCACAAGTGTTTTGCCTCTAAGGCTGAATCAGGAAGTTTCTCTTAAAAAAAGCCAAGCCTCTGCTTGCCTCCGGCAGAGCTGATCCAAGCCGTCTTTGATTCTGTTTCCTTTTTTTCTTATGAACAGAAACCTTAAATACATCATTTATAACTTTTTGCTTACATCTAGGCTCCCATGAGACTTTAGGAACAAGCCATTTTACATGTTAAACTGCACTCTAAAAGCCCACCATTGTAGCCCTAACCCACAGGCTTCACCAGGGTGTCTCTGTACCATGGCTCATGTGAGAGACACAACTCAGAAGTTGCTTTGGGATCTAGACCATTTTTTGAAGCTTTCTGTGGCGTTATGTGGGTACATTTGCCCCATGTTGGGCGCCATTTGTAATACGACGTTTCTGGCTGGACTTTCAGGCCTAACCTCAAGGTCTAGGCCCACAGACCCGCGGACCCACAGACCCACAGATCCACACACTTGCAGATGCTTATAATAGTTGTTGGCTGATTGGCCTCAGGCCCAGGCATATTACTTGCTAGCTCTCTACCCTTCATCTAACCCATGTCTCTTGTTCAGCCTTTAGGCTCGGTGCCTTTCTTTAGAGCAGCATGGTTGTCCTCTGCTTCTTCTGGGTTCTCTCTGGCGTTCTGTCTGGCATTCTGCTTGGCATTCTGCTCTCAGAGTTTTTCTTAGTCTGGTAGTCCCGCCCACACTTCCTGCCTGCCTTTGGCCAATCAGTGTTTTATATTAAACCAGTGGTGGGCAAAGTATTTACCATGAAACAACACAATACCCACAGCCCCCACATAGACTGTGGGTAGATTCCCTCTGATATCTCCAAAACTTCTGAAACTTTATTAAATCCCCACACATAAATATTAGCCTTATAATATGGTAGTTGATATGAAATACCTTTGTTAAGTACATTAGCAAAATGTAAGTGTTGCTAGTCATATAGAACTTAATTAAAAAATCAAGTAGTTGTCTTTTCTAAATACCATGCTTAAAATGAAACACCACTATATTCTTGTTTATATGCATCACCCCTACCACACTGTCTGATAAATTTGAGTTTTTATTATTCAAAAATAAGTTTGTGTGTGTGTGTGTGTGTGTGTGTGTGTGTGTGTGTGTGTGTGTAATATCTTCCTCATATTTTGTATTAGCTAACCAAACACTTTTGCTTGGCTCAGATGATCTAAATCCATCTGGTAATAGACTCTTCCACTCATTATGCATCTGTGGCAATATATATTTAATAAAATTAGTCTATAATATCAGTGTCACCACAGAGCCAAGCTAGGCCAGGGTCTGGTAACCCACACCTTTCATCCTAGCTTTTGGAATATGGAAAGAAGAAGTTAAGAGAGTAAGAGAAGAAGGTTTTTAAGGTTTTCCAGACCCATTCCTTCACTTTTGGCTGAGGACTCAGAGGCATTCTGTTGGTGGATTTCTGGAGACAGGCCTGAGTAGTTGGCTGTGTAAAAAATAGTTGTGAATTATTTCTCTATAACTTTGATATTTCATCTTTTCCCCAATATCTAGCTCTGGGTTTTCATTATATACTAACTAGAGTTTGTGCAATATGTATTTTCTAGCCATTGAGCAATACTTCCTCTGGTCAGAATGCCAAAAGATATATGACATCTTCAAATATTCCCCACTGTCTCACACTTTCTGAATTTAGACAAATTACTCAATTTTACATTTCAGTTATATCTAGAGGAGTAAGAAGAAGTATTTTAACTATTGAGTGAAATATTTTCCCAAAATAACAGTGATGGGTTTGTTCATATTAGGTTAAGTTGGTCATGGTGTTTCCTCAGAAATACCAAGTCAATAGGACAAAAACATTCATTCATACTTAATTATCTTTCTGAATTAACATGAAAGTCATTTTAATGGGGTCTATGTGTAAATGCATTAAATAAAATAACAATTAAAATTATTATGATAGACATGGTTTTTTACCTGGTATTTCAACCTTTGAAAGATAAAGGGAAAAGATTAACAAAAGCTTCAGGCTAAACGCTGCTGAAAAAAGCAGAAACAAACATAAGAAGGCCATTCAAAATATAGAGTTAATATTACTGGAAGATAGTAGGTCAGAAGCAAAAGAATCTCAGCTTTCTTTTATGGTGTTTTGGGTGGTGGGTAGTACTCTCATTCTTTTCTCTTTCATGATTATTCATCTGAAAAAATGAAGTAAAACTTGCACCATGGTAGTAAGGCAGTAATCATCTATGCTTTCTTCCTTGACATACTGTGCTACACTTTGTTTTTAAAGTTTTTCCATTATTTAAATTATTTGTTTTTATACAAAATCAACTACAAGTTGCTGTGGGAATATGTTCTGGTACATTGTAATATTTTGTCCCTCCTACTGGTTTAATAAAACACTGACTGGCCAGAAGGCAGTCAGGACTTTTGGGTGGGGCTACCAGACTAAGAAAACTCTTGAAACAGGAAGAGCAAAGCAGAGATGCCAGAAGAGGTGCCAAGAGAGGCAGAGGAAAGAAGGTTGGGATGGTGCACTGAGAAAAGGTACTAAGCCACTTGGCTAATCATTGTTAGTTGAAAAGGTAAGAGTTAGCAAATTATATAACTGTGCAATAAGCTGATCTGCATGAAATTAATATAAGCCATTGTGTGATTATTTGGGGATAAATGGCAACAGGCATACATGCAGGTCTGAATGGAAAGTAAAGGCTAGAAAATTCTTATTACACAGATGTATGACAATAAGTGTCTATTGTTAAGTTTATGTTTTCTACTTAACCCAGTAGACAGGGCTTTTATTAGTAAGAAAAGCAGTTTAAAATTTTTAAAGTAAATTTTTATCAATTCATTGGAAGTTAGATTTTATAAAGTAAACATTTACCAGTATAATAAAACCTTTATATATTGACAGTGTTTAATTTTGGAAATAATGATATTTATAACCCAAATTAATATTTGTTTCTAGTTTTTGGTAGATGGAAGTAAAAAGGCTGTTTGAAATATTATCCACAGTCTTATAAAGCATGGCACAGAGAGATACATATTTTATAATCATTATGATTCTTCTAGAGTTATTAGAAATGGGAATTTATTTTTAAATTACATTTACTATTTTAATACCATGTAAAGCAACTAATGCATCTGTGACAAAGTAACTGTCATTCAAGCATAACTATTTTTTACCAAATTAAATGCTGAATATTTATAAATCATCTACTAATATCAAATAACTCTCTTCTAATCAAATAGCCTACAAATTTTGAGTTTATATTATGCTAAGTATCAAATTCCAGATATATAGAAGGCTGAATGTACTACTTTTATAAAATAATTTATCAAATGATACCATATTTTGAGTAATAAACATGAACCAGCATAAATAAAATGAATATATAAAATAACTACCTGTAGTCATACAAATTTAAATTTAAATGTACATGGGATGAATACTATACTATATTAGTATTTAATAAGTATTTTCATTTATTTAATCACAGAAATTCTTTGATATGTATAATCTTGTGTAGGGGTATTGTGTTGTTTCATGGTAAATAATTGTCCCACCCACTGGTTTAATAAAAAGAGCTGATTGGCCAAAGGCAGGCAGGAAGTGTAGGCGGGGATACCAGACTAAGAAAATCTCTGAGAGCAGAGTGCCAGAGGAGCACCAGAGAGAAGCCAAAGGAAGCCGAGGACAACTATGCTGCTCTAAAGAAAGGTACCGAGCTGCATGGCTGAACAAGAGACATGGGTTAGATGAAGGGTAGTGAGCTAGCAAGTGATATGCCTGGGCCTGAGGCTGATCAGCCAAAAACTAATGAAAGCATCTGTGTGTCTCTGTAGGACTGTGGGACTGTGGGACTGCGGAACTGCGGATCTGTGGGTCTGTGGGCCTAGACCTTGAGGTTAGGCCGGAAAGTCCGGGCCAGAAACCTCATACTACAAATGGCAGCCCAACGTGTGGCAAATATGCCCACATAAAGTCATAGAAAGCTTAAAAATGGTCTAGAGCCCAAAGCAGCCTCTGAATTGTGTCTCCCACATGAGCCGTGGTTCAGAGACACCCTGGTGAGGCCTGTCAGCTTGAGCTACAATGAGTGCAGCTTAAGGTGTAAAATGGCTCATTCCTGAAGTCTCATGGGAGCCTAGATGTAAGCAAAAGGTTGTAAATGATTTATTTAAGGTTTCTGTTCATAAGGAGAAAAAGGGAACAGAATCAAAGATGGCTTTCTAGTGGCAGTGTTTTCTTGGATCAGCTCTGTTTGCCAGAGGCAAACTGTGCCTTGGTTATAAAAGAAGCTTCCTGATTCAGCATTAGAAGCAAAACACTTGTGAGTTTTTAAAGAGGCCCTGCTACCTAACACTTAAATGGAGTTAATGAGTAGCAGATGGCAAAGCTTTACTTGATAATTATATGGACCCTAAAATTCCCAGACTACCTGGGTTAAAAAGATAAATTCTATAAAATTAAACTAGGAGCTGGGTGGAGCCATCCACCCATCCTACCAATCTTAAATCCTGGCAGATTAAAGGTGTGGTCAGAAACTGAAAGAAATAGAAGAATCTGGGTGGAATCAATCACCCTAGACAAGCAAAGGTGTGGTCAGAGACAGAAAAAGTTAAGAAATAAATATACAGTAAAGACAGTTTTTTTAAAAAAAAGTTTAAGTGTTTTAGAGTGTGTTGAAAATATAGATAATATATATTATAGATAATATATAGAAAATATAGACCTTGAGGTTAGGCCGGAAAGTCCGGGCCAGAAACCTCATACTACAATCTTGCAAGTAAATTTTTACTGAAAATGCTAAGTAAATACATCTTTTTAACTTTCTTTGGTCTTATCTAAGTTTCAACATTGAAGATGATTACTAGAAAAAGAGATATGAGTGTATGATAAGGAGATATGTAAAACTAAAATAGAAGAGCTTTGGAATAATTCTTTAGCATAGAAAATTTCAAAACAGACTAGTGTAGATTTTGGCACATGGTTATTAGTGTTAACTTTAATGAAGATACTTAATGAAAAGAAACAAACTGAGCAAGAAAAAAAAATATTTGAGAAGAAAAGGAGCACCAGAAAGTGGAATAGTATTAAATGTTAAATACTATATTCAAGTAAATAAAGAAATTAAGAAATGGAATAAAGGAAGTAGTGGCCTCAGGGCAAGATCCTACTCAGCTAAATTTGTTTTCACTCAAAAGGAATTAAAGAAAAGCTTAGAGCTGGGTATGCTGATAAGCACCTTTAATGTCTCCACTGGGAAAGCTGAGGCTGGTAAATCTTTTAAGTTGATGCTAGCATGATATAGAGATCTAGTTTCAGAACAACCAAGCTTTGGCAGTAAAGAACAGAAATCTGGTGAAGATGTAATTGAATGAGGGAGCCATATTCCAGCCCCAGTCAGCAGCAGAATCTGGCACTTTTGGCCACATGGTTCTGACTTTAGAGTTAAGTAAGAAATAATAGGTTATAAGAGTTGCCTCTATGCCTAAAAAAAGCTACTGAGGCCAGGCATATATCAAGTTGTCCCTGAATAGAACCTTAGTGGAGAAGCCATTGTGTGAAGCTGTGATGTTTAAGGATGAAATGACTAGGAAACCCAAGATGTTAGAGATGCAAGAACCTTGGGATACTTGCCAAGGAATGC
This sequence comes from Phyllotis vaccarum, assembly GCA_033318265.1. NCBI lineage: Eukaryota > Metazoa > Chordata > Mammalia > Rodentia > Cricetidae > Phyllotis > Phyllotis vaccarum. The sequence continues at coordinate 26,685,739 of JARWLC010000013.1, read as the reverse complement.
TGCTAATGAAGTGTGGAAAAAGATCAAGAGTAAAATAGTGTGCTGCTGTCAACAAAGCCAGAAGAGTTGGATATCTGCAAAGTGCTTTAATATTGGAAATGGGATTTCAGATTTTCGAGTTTACCAAGCTGCTTTTTGGTCTTGCTTTGGTCCAGAATTTCTTCACTCTGCTTCCTTCCCTACCTTTTGAAATGATAATGTATATTCTGTGCCATCATCAAGCACTACACAAGTATGTATAAACTCACACTTAGCCAGATGCACTCATATTTATAATTTTAAAATAAAGTTAACATAGTATAAAAACTTATTTAGTTCATTTTTAATTACTGAGTTTAAATAATGAGTACTGAGAGCAGATTATTTATGTATCCTCTTCTTCCCCTTCCATCTTCTCTATTTTCCCCAAATCCTTCTCAAGTTTGTCATCTCCTCTATAATTATTATTCTCTTTACATATAAATGTTTTATTTATGTATAGACATTCTGCATATATAAATATAAATACACACATACACATCATAACCAATTAATCATTTAGTTTTGCCTATGTGTATTTGAGTATGATACACATACTTTATGAATCTCTGACAAGGTATCTTGCTTTTTACAAAACTAAGATATGTAAGCATATAGTTCAAAAGGTATTTAGTATTCTTATGACACATATTTACTTGACAAAACACATTGTTGTTTACTTCCAACATGAGTGACTTAAGAATCATATTAGAAAAATAAAATAAAATTTCTCTCAGGTATGTTGAAAAGCTACACAGTCGAAACTTCTTTGCATAGTAATATAATTTATTTACCTTTACAATACATTTCATGCACTTCATTAAGTTCATCTAATATGCAGTATCTATATATTTTCAATAATTTTCAGCTTTTGAAGGTTAAGACCATGTTTAAGTCAAGTATAAATAGTTCTAGATTAACTGTGAAAATTTATCACAGTATAAATTGAAGAGTCTTGAAAAATACAGCAAATTAATTACTGATGTGGGAATGTCTTTCTGTATGCTGTGAATATCAATCTTTAAATAAAGGAGCTGTTTTGTCCCATGATAGGCACCATAGAAAAAGTAGGAGGAGAAATCAGAGCATAGATAGGAGAAGTAGGGTGGAGTGAGACAGATTGAGCCTGAAGCCCAAAGGAGCAACATATAAGGAACACAGGTGACCCACAGGCCATGTGGCAGACAGGTTAATAAGAATGGGTTGAATTAAGATGAAGAGAACTAGCAAGCAATGTGCCTAAGCCATAGATCAAACAGCATGAAGTTAGTATGAGTGTTTGAGTCATTTCTGGGGGCTAAGAGGTCGGGCGCAGCAGGTTTGTGGGTCTAGACTTCTGGTCGCCCTGGACCAAGAAACCTAATTGCTACAAATTACTTATGTAATACTGAATCATATAAGTCATGAATATATATGAATATGCAATACATAATGCAGGTGTACATAATATTCTAAGTGTATTGAGACATTATTACTAACTGTTCCCTTCACTTCCTCTTATGATTTGTCCTATAGATAGAGTCTTTATTAACTAAATAATCATCTAATTTTGTTTTTAAATTTCATAATATTATATATAAATTTATGAGACTTGTCTGATATTTTGGTTATTTAATCATTTAAAAAATTATAATTACAAAGCTACCTAAATTAATTTAATAAATGTATAGTATAAATATTTAGCAATCTTAAAAATTGTAAAAGATCTTAAATTTAAATATGCTGTATATTAAGACACTAAGAATTATAAAAATTATAGCACAATATCATTAAACAGACCTCATCTAGTAAAAATGAGGTCAGGTGCAAAAGCTATTGCTAGACATTATGAGAGGAGTCTAAATTAGAGGTCTCCACTGGGTCCTTTCCCTTGAATCTCAGGGAACCAAATAGAAGAGAGGGAAGAAAAGAATGTAGGAATCAGAAAAGATGATAGATACTAAAACGTGACCCACTGAATTACCTGTGTGATTTATATGTGAGCATATGTGATCACAGAGACTGAAGCAGCAAGCACAGGACCTATAACATTTACATAAGGGCCTTTGTGTATATTTTATGGTTCTTATCGTAATGATATTGTGGGATTCTTAAGAAAGGGCATACAATGTCCCTCTGACTCTTTTGCTCTTTCTTGGCACTTTGTTCATCTCATAATGTTGTCTTGTCTAGTCTTGATATGAGGGATTTTGCCTATTTGCCTTGCTGTATCTTATTTTTGTTCTACTTGGTTTTGATCCCTTGAAGGTCTGTTCTTTTCTGAAGGGAAACAGAGGGGAAGTGGGTTTGGGGGAGAGGGCAGGTGAGAAGGATCAAAGAGGAATAAAGGGAGCAGAAATTGTGATGAGGATGCATTGCATGATAGAAGAATCTTTTTTAATAAAAAGAAATACAAAATAATATTTTTATAAGTAAATACAGAATATAAGATACAAAAGCAGTGTGTAAACATGTTTTCATATAGAAATTTATTGGACAGTATGATAAAACCATTCTGAACTGAATGTTTAGAGACTTGCTACTATTTATTTGTTTTAATTGTAGTAATACAAATTTATACACATTATACATTTTTAAATATGATATTGTGGTTGTGGTTAAAAATAAAACATATTGAATATAACCAGAAATTATATAATAAAATTTTACTGATTCATATTAAAAGGTTTATAATTAAGGTTTTTGCTATCTTCAACTGTAAATTTTAAGTATCTGCAAAATACACCTGGATTGAATTCCTCATTCTCCAAAACACCAAACAGAATCACTACTTACATATTCACAATTAATTCTATATTTCCTTGTCCATTTTGTTTCTACTTATAAAAAGAGATTTTTGTAGATTCTTAACAAAACAAGTACATTAAATTTTTTGTCAAAATAAAATAGTCCATTAAATAAGATAAAATAAAATATGCAAAAAACCTGAAAATCAAACTAATGAAGTAATTTTAATAATAGCTAATTAGTCAGTTAGGTGTTTCTGTAAATAATCTATCTTAAATTTGTCTGAAGAAAACCACATCTGTTGAACAACATTTTCACACTGAGCCCTTTTCTGTCTTATTTCCCCTAGTAGATTTTATTTGGAAAGCTCATTAACTCACTTATAAAAAGCATCTTGAAAAAGTTAGAAATTGTTTATAGACTATGGTAAGGAACATACAGAAGAAATTCCTAATTTCACAATAACTCAGATATTATCTTTTTTTCTTTTGCTTAGTTTATTTTAAGTATTGGCATAGAGCATTATTTCCCAAATACAAATATGTGAAATAGATAATCCAAATATATTATATAATCATGCTTACATACCCTAAGATATACTTCCTTTGTCTTGTTCTTCATAATTTATAGGCAACCCAGGAATTAAAATAACCTAACAATCAGTAAAATTATTTTCAAATGACTCTTAAATACCCTTGTGTTGGCTAGTTTTATGCTAAATTGACACAAGTTAAAGTTACAAAATGCCAACTCTGTACCCTTGTCTTGGCATATTACATAATGTACTTCATGTAACACAGAAAGCAAGTTAATGGGACACCTTGTCTATTATGAACACTACTGCCTGAATACAGAATAGCATATCATTTTGACACATTGATTTCAAGATTTTCAAAATATTTTTTCATCCGTTGATTATGTTTTAACCTTCTAAGGAAAAAATCTACAGCTATATATGAGAATATTTATTTACAATTCTGCCAAGAATCATTGCCTTTTCCACACTCTCTTCAGCATTGATTATATTTTGCATTTTAATAGCAGTATTTCTAACAAGTTTTGAAGATATCTCATCTATGTATTCTGTTTTAATATATATTTAGCTCCTTAGATAATTAATTGATTATATCATTTATTATTATATTTTTGTATGCTAATTTTATTATTTGTAATAAAAATGTTTTTTAATCCATGTATCCTCCTGCACCCCCTCCCTTCCCTCCTCCCAATCCTCCCAGTCATCCCTCAGCCTCTCCATTCCCCATTCCCTTACCCCTTACCCCAAAAGGGCAAGAAGTCTCCAGATGGGTCAGCTCAGCTTGGCACATCCACTCTAGGCTAGTCCAATTTTCTCATCCCAAAGTCAAGACTGGGTTAGGTGTTCCTCTGCAGGGAATGGGCTCCCAGGTGCCAGCCTATGCACAGGAACACAGTCTGATTCCAACCCTCAAGACTCCACATACTGCCCATGCCAATCAACAGTTTCCTACACTTGGAGGGCCTGGCTTCTTTTCCAGAAGGATCTCCATTGTCTATTCTTGTTTCAGTGAGCCCTCAGAGCTCCAGCTAGCCATCACTGTGAGAATTTTCCTCATAATATCTATCCCCTTGCTCATTTATTAATTTTAAACTGATTTATACATGTGTGAGTAGTAACTTCGTGTAAGTAGTAACCTTTTTCTTTTAATTTATTCTATGTACATTTGTGTGAAGGTATTAAAATCCCTGGACTGGAGTTATAGACAGTTGTGAGCTTCTATGTGGGTACTGGGAATTTAACCTGGGTCCTCTGGCAGAGCAGTCCATACTAACCACCAAGCCATTTCTTCAGCCCGAATAGTAACTTCTTAGATATTAATTTATTCTTTATTCTGTTTTTCCCTATACAGTGTCCTAGTTTAAATCAATGCCATTTGTTCAGTTTTTCCCCCCTTGGTAATATTGACAGTTTACTTGCACATAAAATATCCTAATTTTTTGTTTGTTTGTTTTCTTGCCAATAGCTTTCTAATGTTAACTTCTGTGTTTTTTTTTTTTTACATTTTAGTATTACTTTACTATGTAGTATAATGCAAAATTTCAAATTAATGCACCTTCTTGTAGTACGAGGTTTTTGTTCCGAACTTTCAGGCCTATCCTCAAGGTGTAGGCCCGTAGACCCACAGACCCGCACACCTGCAGACCCGCAGACCCGCAGACCCACAGACCCAGAGAACCGCAGACCCGCAGACCCTCAGAGACACACAGATGCTTTCATTAGTTTTCAGCTAATCAGCCTAAGGCATATCACTTGCTAGCTCTCTACCCTTATTCTATCTCATGTCTCTTATCCTGTTCAGCCATGTGGCTGAGTACCTTTTCTTAGAGCGGCATGGTTGTCCTCTGCTTCCTGTGGCTTCTCTCTGGCATTTTGCTCTGTGCTTCTTGTTCTCAGAGTTTTTTTAGTCTGGTAGCCCCGCCTACACTTCCTGACTGCCTTTGGCCAATCAGCGCTGTTTATTAAACCAGTGGGTGGAACAATTATTTACCATGAAACAACACAATACCCCTACACCTTCTTGTATAAAAGGCATTCTTTTCCATTTTAGATAACATTTTTATTTATTGTTTCAGAATTTAATGTATATATGCAATGGATATTGATCATATCATATTCATTTTCTAATTCTTTAATTCTTCCTAACATACCACTTCCAACATCATATTCTCTGATTTTATGACCTATTTATTCAAATAAGGACTGCCCAGGTGTATGGAGTCATGTATTGGAAAAATTGAACCTACCAAGGACCACAATCTTAAAGAAACATGATAGCCCCCATCATGGAATATTACTTTAACTATGTAAAAATAATGTGCTTCATTTCTTTATGTTGTAGAATATTAGCTTAACTATGTGAACGTGTGTTACATTTGTTTAAAATGCTTTAGCTTAATTTTGTAAAGGTGTGTTGCTTTTGTTTATGCTGCATTTATTTCATTATGTAAGGATGTTTTGCTGTTTTACCTTGCCTCCCTGATTGGTACAATAAAAAACTGAGTGTTCAATATTTAGTATGTAGACAGATAGGCAGGGCTGGCAGGCAGAGAGAATAAATAAGAGAATGAATCTAGGCTCAGAGAAGAAGAAAGGAGAGAATGAGGGAGAAAGAAAAGTTTCCCAGGACCAGAAAACAGCCAGACACAAAGTAAGGAGTGAAATTAGGACATACAGAATGAAATGAAGGTAAAAGAGAACACAAGACAATATATAGATGAAGAGAAATGGGTTAATTTAAGATATTAAAGCTAGTGGAATATGTATAAACTAAGGCTGAGCACTCATAATTAATATTATGTCTCAAATATGAATCGAGAGCTGGTTGTTGGCCTTTCAACAAATATTTACTGTTCTTCAGTTAGGGTTAAGAACTCATATGCTCTTCTTTCTTCTGTTCTGGAATATTTATTTGCTTAACCTTTAGATAATACTGTATAAGTAACTGCATCTAATATGCATTCTTGAGTACAATGATGCTTTCATTTCCAAAATGCAGTGTTTCATAGCAGTTTCCTTTAATTACTGACTCCTACAATTTTCCCTATGTCATATCAAATTGTAGGCTTAGCACTCAGTATTCACATTTTCTATGCACTTACCACTGCTTTGGGTTCTCTGTCATTAACCTCTGTCCTTTCTAAAATAAAGCATCTCTGGTGAGGGAAGAAAGATTAACATTTATATACACACACACAGGTGTGTGTATGAGAATTGATATCTAAAAATGTTTCCATTTAACAAATCAATTGTAGTACATTCTCCACTAGTATTTGGAAGCTTCTCAGCTATGTGTATTTGGCTGCATTTACAATAATAGGAATGATCTAACTATAGTGATACTGATTTTCATGTTGATTATATTATTGATTCCTATTGTCTCCTCTAACAGTGGAAACCTTTAAGGTTTTCTGTAGATTGATTTCATATACAATGTGTTTTCTAACCTAATTCCTTTCCAAAAAATATAATAGTTTACTAAGGATAAATAATATCAGTTTTAGCATATTTTCTCTTTATCAATTCCATTAATTTATAGATAGCTATTATTGATTAAGTATTTTACTTATTTCAATAATGCTGCAAATGTAGACATGGAGATATTTTTATAGGTTTATTTCCTTTTCCTTAACCAGACACTCAGAAGTGGTATTGACGAAACATCCATTAGATCTATTTTTGTTTTTGAAGGAAACTCCTTATTGATCTCTACAGTGATTCTAAAAATTTACATTCTTACAAAGTATGCATACCTGTTCTATTTTCGCCCTTTGCAAGTGTTATTTTAATTTTATAAGTCATTTCTTTATGTTTATTTTTATCTTTTATTCTTCTCACATAATTTACATCCAGAACACAGTTTCCCCTTTCTCCCCTCCCTAGTGTCTCCCCGACAGGTCTCATCTCCACAAGATTCTCCTCCCCTCTGTCTCAGAGACATCAAGTACATATGGAATGATATGCTATAATAATACCAATTACATACCATCATATCAAGCCTAGACAAGAATGCCTTGTAGAAGGAAATGGGTCCCACAGGCATTCCAAAAGTCAAGATATCCCCTGCTCCAATTGTTAGTTGTCCCACATGAACACCAAGCTACACAGCTATAACACACATGCAGGGGATCTAGTTCAGTCCCCAATAAGTTACCTGATCTCTTCAAGATGCCATGAGTCCTGGCCAACTGATTCTACTGATTCTGTAGACCATGGTGTCCATGTCCCCTCCTGTTACTCCAATACTTTCTTCCTTTCCTCTGCAGGACTCTTTGAACTCTGTATATTGTGTAGCTGTGGGACTCAGAATCTACTCCCATCAGTTGCTGGATGAAGTCCCTCTAGTCACTTTAATGAGAATTTCCTAGGCATTGGTCTCAGAACACTTTGCAGCCAGGAAAAAAAAAATGATTCAATCAATGTTTTTAGGTTTTTCAAATGGTTTTGTATTCCATTCCCACCACTTGATGCCTTGTTTTGTTACAGAAGATGGCCAGTTCAGGCACTGTGCCCCCCATACTGGGAATCTTTCCTAGGGTTAGTTGAATATATTTTCCATGTAGTTTGCATTGCAATAAGTTTCTACCTCATTTTAAAAAGCAAGTTGTTTTCCTAGCATTTTCTTCTTTGAACTTGATCTCCCCTTTTTTCAACCCCACTAGCTCCCAGTTGACCATGTAAATAACTTCTACTATCCTTTCTCAGGGAGATCCTTGGGTCCCCTCTTAATCCATCCATGTTACATAGCATCTTTGTGTCTTTGGACTGTAAATGATTATCATTTACTTTACAGCTATCAGCCAATTATAAACGAATACACACCATGGTACACTTACACAAAGGAGTATTAGTCAGCTGTTAAAAATAAGGACATCATGAAATTTGCAGGCAAATAGATGTAACTTGGAAAAAATCATTCTGAGCAAGGTAACCCAGACCCAAAAATACAATAGTAATTTTAGTAGGAGATATGTATTAAAGTTTTGAGTTAATTTTTACAGATTATTATCCGTTTGCTTATATGTGGTTTATGTTCATTTGTATCTTTTCTCTTCTGGGCATTTGGGAAGAGTTTGCATGCTTTTTAAGGTGTTTCTGGACTCTCCCTTATATATTGAATTTTATCATAATGTTTGTATGCCTGGTAGGCTTTAATGAATTTTAGTGTGCATTTCAGTGTCAAAGACTTTTCTTAAGTGATTGAATGTGGGGATTCAATAAAAGTTTCAGAAGTTTAGGAGATATCAGAGGTAATCTACCCACAGTCTATGTGGGGGGTTAGTAAAAGCTCCAAAAGTCCCAGAGCTCTAACCAAAGTCAGTCTAGGAAAATCAGAGTGGTGATTCAAACCTTTAATCCCAACACAGGGAGTATCCTGGGAGTGGTGACCTACACCCTTAATCCCAACTGAGTCAAGGTCACTTCAGATTATAGAAGGAACTCCAGGCTCCCAAGTAGGCAGTGGTGGAGCCACACCTTAATTTATGAAAGAGTACTTAAGACAAGATTGAAACACAGAGGGAAGCCATTCCTAGGGAAGCAAGGCTGAGGAAGCTGGAAGACAGCTGGGTAAGATTTGACTGTGGTGTTTATTCCCTCTAGTAACTTCAACTTCTTCAGAGATCTATCCCTGAGTCTCATTCTTTTGTGAGACAATTGAATATTTTGTAACTATGACCAATGTAAAATTGTCATTTTGTCTTTATCTGGATACATATTTTAGCTAAACTTATCAAGGACATCACTACTATTAATTATGCTTTCACAGATTTTGATGTCCTTTCACTAGTGAGGTAAAATATAAATAATGAGTTATATGTTTATAATAATACAAAGATACTAGAAATTAGCAGATTATAACAAGTTTACAATTTCTGGTGCTGAGTCATGTTTTTCTGTACATGTCTTAATACATCCTGTTAATTTCTAGGACTCTATAGAGGTTATAAAACCTAGGCTTTCTACCTGGTTCAGAATATCATGACTATTGTCAGTGTCTATGTGAGAAAAAATGGTAAACTGTGAAAAAGAAGCATATAAACATGCCATTTGTAATGAAATCCTGTGGGTTCAATTACAGCAAGCATAGATGATATATCAGAGATCCAAGCTCATCATAATTTTTAAAACAAAAACAGAAGTAAAGTTTTAAAAGTTAAAATTGAAAATAACAAATATAAAAATTGTATCACATTTGCCTCCTAAAATGTGTTTACCCTTGAATCTAAGTTTATTTTCAGGGTTAAAAGGAAATTGTTAATGAAACAATCTAGCAAAATAAGTTTTTAGTTGAGTTTATGCACATGCATGCACATACACACGTACTATGTGGAATATTGCTCTTCTGCACTGTAAAGATTTATTGCTCATATTGGTTTAGTAAAATGCTGATTGGCCAGCAGGAAATATAGGCGGGGCTACTGGACTAGGAGAATTCCTTAAAGTGGAAGTGCAGAGCAGAGATGCAAGTCAGATGCAGAGGGAGGATTATGAGAATGCTGCTCAAAGAAAAGATATCAAGCAACATGGCTAAACATAAATAAGAAATATGGGTTAACTTAAAATATATGAGTTAGACAGTAATACACCTCAGCCATAGACCAACCAGCTTGTGATTAATAAAAGCTTTTGTATGATCATTTCGTATCAAGAAGCTGAGGATAGGTTGAGAGGCCTGGCCAGAAATTACAGACCACACACACACACACACACACACACACACACACACACACACACATTTTTATAGTAATTACAAAAGAATTGCTACACTAAAATATTTTTTAAAGGGTATAAAAATTATCATACCTAAGTTTGGGCAAGGAGTAAATATATGGCTACAGAGTAAATTTATGATAACCTGTTAATATAGAGATACAACAGCAAAATAGATACACTAGAAATATGTAATATTTGTGACTAAAAAGCAATACATATTGGGCAGCATGTAAAACTAAAGTTGGTGAATCTAAGCATTATAGGGGAAATTTGATTGAAAGTAGAACAATTTATAAGAAGTGTGTGTCTGTGAGTGTGTGTGTGTGTGTGAGTGTGTGTGTGTGTGTGTGTGTGTGTGTGTGTGTGTGTGTAGTTGTCACAAACTAGAAATGTTTGAAAAAAGGAGTTGATATGGCAATGTTTTTAAAAGTAAGATTATCCTTCTATGGAGTATGTAACAGTTAGAAAATGTGAATAATAGGTAAACAAACTTTATGCTTTCTGAAAAAATAAGTATGCAGTCTTAAAAGTATTTAACTTCGCATATTATTATGATTTCTAAACCAGAATAACACAAAATGATTAATTGAAGCTCTAAGATTTTAAATGAGTAATTTTTATTGCAAAGAGAAAAAGGTTTAACAGAATGAAAGAAAATATCTTATCATTCATTCTACATTGGGTAAATTAATGCAATCTGCACTAACAAAACTGAATTTGAATTTAATTTTAAATTTCTTTTGGGGTTAGTTATCTTACAAAACTACATTTATCTTTAAAATTAAACATAAATAGGTTCTAGAAAGCCCAATTTACAATAAGTTAATAGTGTTATTCTACATATGTGTGTGTGTGTGTGTGTGTGTGTGTGTGTGTGTGTGTGTGTGTGTGTGTGTGTGTTTTGCAGGAATAAATGAGACTCAGGGATAGATCTCTGAGGAAGTTGGAGATATTAGAGAAAATAAATATCACAGTCAGATCTTATCCAGCTGTCTTACAACTTCCTCAGCCTGGCTTCCCTTGGCTTTGCTTCTCTCCTGTATTTCTATCCTAGTCTTAAATACCTTTTTGGTAAACTAAGGCATGGCCCCACAATTGCCTGCTTTGGAGCCTGGAATTCCTTCTGTAATCTAAAATGACCTCCACTCAGACTCAGCTGGGATTAAGGGCATAGGTCACCACTCCCAGGATACTCCCTGGGCTGGGATTAGAGGTTTGAATCACCACTCTCTGATTCTCCTAGACTGACTGTGGTTAGATCTCGGAAACTTCTGGAGCTTTTATTAACTCCCCACATAGACTGTGGGTAGATTCTCTCTGATGACTCTGAAACTTTTGGAGCTTTTATTGAATCCCCATATATATTTATATTATATATATATATATATATATTTAAAATAGCTGATATTGGTAGAATATATTTTTTCCGAAAAAATCACATTAAAATATCATATTTACCTAATAGTTTTCTGTGTTTACACAAATGTTTTTCATATTAAAATAGCAAGACATTGTGTTCCAGGCTGTTACAATGATTTAAAAGAAAGTAATCCTTTTATTTGGCTACTAGTAGCTTACTTCAAAATACTCCCCTGAATTCATGGAAGACTTTGTTTTGGAAAAAAATGTAGAGGGTTTAAACTCATGCAAAATAGTACATGTAATCCTACAGATATTTCAAATAATGTAGAATGTGGGAAAAATGAATATACCAAAATTACAGGACAAACTCAAAATTAGAAAGTCTTTTAAAAGTATACAATAATAATGAATTAAATAAAAATATCCTAAAAAGATAAATGACGTGTATCTCAAGAATAATTTATAATTTTAGATGTGTATTTATGATATGTGAAAATAATTTCAGACTTGGTAAAAATAAATGAGGAAATAAGTGATACTCTGAAATCATAATCACAGGAAATCCAAGTAGATTGCATTTATGCCATAGGATGAGTGCTTAAGGACAATAAGTACCACAAGTAATAAAAAGGAACAATTTATCAGTGTCATGTTTGCAATTCCTTTAAGCAATCCTGATTATGAATAATGCATTTAATAACATATTTTACCAGATGTGTCACAAAAAATGATAGAAAGGAAAATAAATTCACATTCATTATTATTTTAATAATTCTGAGTAGCAAAAGAAGTATAATTATTATGAGAAAATTTGAAAATTATATTTTCAAATCAAAATTTGATTTCCACCTATAGAATGGTCTATTTAAAACAGAGGACAAGGCACAATTCTGTTCAAATTTATATTGTTATTTTCTAAGATCACGCACACTGAGAGACACACAACAGGTCTATATAAAGTTAAAAATAATAGACTTAAAATATATTTATTTTATCATAAATGAATAAATAGTAAAATATGTAACATAACTAAATATAACATAGTGATTAAAAATGTTTTACATAAAATACTAAAAATTTATGTAAAACTGAGTATATTCACATAGTATAAAATAATGAAAACTTGTTACTGTAATTTTATTGAAGAGGTATAAAGCCTAAATAAATAGAGTTCACTTTATCAGTGTAAAATAATAAAGTTAACTAAACCTAAAACATAAATAAAGAATAGTTATACAATATAAAACATAATGTAGAAGAACAGCACAATAATAAAAGTAGTTAAAAAGAAAACACCACAAATACCAACATAAATTTTTAAATTTGTAATTGTATAAATCAGTATACAAATGACAAAACAATAATCTATAGTTGTCATGAAATACAGAAAAGAAAATACATTTATTATTTAAATAATAGTTTTGGGAATAGTATGAAAATAAATTTTATTTCAGTAGAAAAAGGCACATTCTTGCAAAAGCAAATATTACAAATCAATGAATTGAATTTTCCCGAGTAATAGAAAGATGTAATTTATTATACAACTACCTTAATAAGTACAACCAAAAATTTTATCCCCAACCCATTTTAAAGACTCTTTCAAGACTAGGAACAGTAAGAAAATTACAGGATTTAAGAAATGACATGTTTAATAATCTGCAATTTGTTGAGAAGAAATACAAAATTTTCTCTGAGAATTATAAACCAAGAACATGTTTAATGTGATTTAAATCATAAAATTATACATATTATAGAAATACCACAAAGTATACCATTAATATATACATTACTGTTTTTATTTATCACTATTTGTAATAGAGACACTCTATATCATATTACTGGAAGTTCAAAAAATTTTAAAAGACAGAAAATAGGCCAAAGACATGCAAACTAAAAAAAGTGTTATATGACTATTTTATTGGAAAACAAAACAATTACACAGCATCCTGTAACAGGACATATAAAGCTTGCTAATTGTTAATACACAGAAATTTATTTCTCACAGTTCTGAAAGCTTAGAATTCTAGTACACACCAACACCTAGTAAGAGCTTTGTTCTTGTCTCATTGTGTGGTGGAAACTATTGGAAATATAAAGAAGTGATAAGTTGAAGTAAGAAGATAATAAAGAAGGAGAGAGGAAGGAGGAGGAGAAGGCGAAGAAGGAGAAAAGAATGAGAAAGGAAGAGAGGACCTGATAGAAAGCAGAGGGAAAATAGAAAGATGAAATATGGAGAAAGAGAGAAAGGGAGAAAGGAAGAGACAAATAAAATATAATAAAGAGAAATTGAACACCAAGACTGTGCATGTCTTGAAACTAAAAACCAGAAAGAAGTCTTAAAGGAAGAAAGATACAAAAAGAAACAAAAGAGAGTCCATGATTTTAAAAAGAGCAAAGAGAGTTGTATGTGGTAAAATATTGAGGGATAAGGGAAGAGGAATATGATATAAATATATTATGATAATCAACAAAAGAATATAAATAAATAAGAATTTTTAAAATATAGGTTAATTGAATACTAAGGATTTGAAAACATAAATATGTCTTATGTAAGAAGACAGCAGAAGATATGGACAGGGAAGTTAGGAACAGAGATAAATAGCATTATACAATTGCAGACATATACACACACATTGTCACACACACTTAAATACTAAAATAAAACTCATTATTTTTATTACACCTTACTTAAAATTTATTTACAATTGCAGAAAAAGATTTTAATAAAACCTTTTTTGACATAAATTGTAAATTAAAAATCCAAATACATAGTTTGTCACATGATGGACAATAGTCCCATAAAATGTGGTAGCATATTATACCTGTTTTTCTTTAAAAATAATTTGGTCTTCCATATCTTAAAATATCTCTCATTTATCCTATGCTACAGTAGAGAGCATTGCATGACAGAGTCATTCATCTTTAATTTTTTGTCATTTTTTTATTTTTGAGGATTGAATACTGTCACCATATCACTTTCCCCACACTTTTAATCCTCAAAATCCATTCCTTCTCAAAACTCTTTGAAATTCTCATTAAGTTATTTTAGAAAATTGAATTGTGTAGCTATTATATTGATTTCCTTGAAGACATATTATCTCTATTTCATTAAAAAATAACTAAAGATCCATGAGATGTAGTGAAATAGATTTATTTCAGTTTTTCTCCTTGCTTGTGAGAATGATTTATGAAGTATAAATTCATTCATAAACTGATATACTCAGGGGAAAATAACCTAAAATTTATTTCTTTGTTTGTAATGTTATTATGAAATGTTCTCTATCAAACTTACATGGTAGATTAAAATCCCATTTAACCAGATAATGTCATCCAAAATGAAAAGAAATTATGTTTAGGAAGCTTCATTTATTACCCAGACCTGAATGCTTGCAATGATAGGGAATTTTGTGTCTACTTTACATGGTTGAGTCTAAAGCATAATTACCACAATTGAGTTCAGTTCATTAGAATATATTTATTTAGAAAAATAGTTCTCATCCTGCTATATTTTACATGAGTTATTTATTCAACTTACTTTGACACAAAAATAACCTCAAAGGGTTGATGTATTTATGTAATCTGTAATTATTATTTCAATTGAAACTTTAGAGAAGAATCACCATACCTTGAGTGGGAAAGGAACTTAACTAGAAGTTAGGCCTACAAGGACTTGCAAAGTTCTCTGTCTCCATCTATCTTTACCTCCAGCAGTTACTGTAAAAATATTGGTTGTACCATTCCTAAATCATATCCTTCTATTAGCCTCATCAGTAAAATTCATTTGTGTAGTTGGTGGCAGTTAAGCAAGAAACACACAACTGGTCTAATTGCAGGGAAAAAATGTCAGTAGAGTACACATCTCTAAATTGGCATCAATACAATCTCAAGGCTTAGGGATCATCCCAGAAATAAGGGAAAAGATGGTCAAAAGCAGAGGTCATGGAGCAGTGTGGCTAAAATGTATCTTACAGATATGATAGGCCATCTCACACAGCATCTGTGGCTGCCTGTATAGAACCTGCACATGATCAAGGCAGTGAATTCTTAAGCCTCAACCCCCATCTGAGGAGCTATTGAGAACTGTTGGAATTTGTGATGCCTGCTTGTTAGACATTGGGTGTTGTAGTGGAGTTGCTTGGTCCGGGTGGCCAGGGGCCCAGACCCTGCTGCAGCAGACCCCTTAGCCACCAGCCACTGCTGCTCAGGCTCCCAGAAATGATTCAGATGCTTATATTAACTTCATGCTGTTTGGCCTATGGCTCAGGCACATTGCTAGCTAGCTCTTACATCTCAAATCAACCTATTTCTATAACCTGTCTGCCACGTGACCCGTGGCTCACCTGTGTTCCTTACATGTTGCTCCTTTGGGCTTCACCTTGGTCTGTGTCTGACTCAACCCTTTCTTTCTTACCTATTCTGATTCTTCCACCTACTTTTTCTATGGTGCCTGTCAAGGGCCAAAACAGCTCCTTTCTTTAAAGATTGAGATTCACAGCATACAGAAAGGCATTCCCACATCACTCGGGTATGAAACAAATGGAGACTGAAAAATGCATGTTTCAAATGTAGCAAGTGTTGTTCTGTTCTCAGATAAACTCAAGAGAAGAATGTTAGTTGAACACCCCATCCTTGCTAGTATATGAATGCATCACAGGAATTACCTAATTCTCACAAGATCCAAAGATACTGACAGTTTACTTAATCCCATAGCTTAAAATACCACATTAAAAGCTATTGATTTCTCAAAACTAACAAACTATACCAAGGGTAAATAGTAGGAATGAATGCCAATGTACCTTGCAAAATCACTTCCACAGTATATTCTCAGAAAAAAAGTATTTAATTAAAAAACTACTTCATTAACACAGGGAAAGGAGAAACTACAAAACGAATGCTTACTTGATGCCTCTAATGGATTATAGTAATTTTATATTATTTCTTTCATTTCCAAGACTATAATTAAGTCATTTCCCCCTTCATCCTCCCTCCCTACACTGCCATATACCTTTCTTTGTTCTCTTTCAAATGCATAGGCACTTTTCATAATATGCCAAAACCAAATATGGTTAAAGAATTGCATGAAAAAGTACTTCAAAGTATTATTTCTAAAAGAAATCAGTGAGGTAGAATAAAATGCAGATAATTAAAATAAATTAAGAAAGCCATTAATTTTCTTAATAAGCAATTCAACAAAGACATTGAGATTGATAAATATGATGAAACAGCAATTGGAGAGTACAAGAACTTAAGCCAAATGAAAATAAGGAAACTCTGGACCAGATAACATTAAACAGAAAATATAGTTTCTTAATTGGAAAAAAAAATGCTTTTGAAAGAAATCTGAAATTAGTGGTAAAAGGCTCTGTGAACGATAGTCCATTATTATTCTGATATATATTTGAATTTTGGGTCCCTGTTAGAGAGAAGAGAAAAGAAACTATAGGTAATACATTTAATGAAATAGTAGCTTAACATTTGCTCGAAAGATATAGACATATAGCTAGAAGAAGATTTAAGCCCTTCCATCCAAATAGTTTTACCTATAAAAGGTTCATTGTGAGATACATTTAAATCAAGCTGTCAAAAGTGACAAAAAAGAAATTTCTAAAAACAGCCAAAGTACCAGGCACTTTTAAAGGAAAGTTCTGTTAGACTAATGACAAGTTTTTAAGCAGAGACATTATTGCCCAAAAGAAAATGGGTGACATTTTCAAATTCCTGAAGTTAAAATTAAACTTCAAGCTGCCAACCAAGAATGCTAAATCCAGCAATGATATATTTTAGACTTGAATGATAAATAGCATCTTTCTAGGAGATGAAAACCTGAGGGAATTAATCATCATTTGAGTGGTCTTACAAAGAATATTTAATCATTTGTACAATGAGCAGAAGGAGAGATAATTTCTAATATGAAAGTATAAACTCTAATAGTAGTATAGCTCTAAAATTAAGAAAGTCAAAATTAAAACATATGAGTAAAGAAAAATTATAGAAATTCAAGAAAGATGGAGAGAAAAGTAATAAAAGACACAAAACAAGTAGAAAAACCCTAACGTATGCAAGGAATAAGTAATTTAAACATAATGTAAATAGATAAGACTTCACCATTATACTATTTGAACATAAGTAGTAAAATAAAAATTAGAATAAATGAGACAGTGTCACAGATTATTTAATTTAAATACAGAACAAAAGTGAGCAGAAGCATGTAAATTTTCAAAGATAAGTTAGAGGGTGATTAGTAACTGTAATAATTAAATAGTAACAAAAACAGGATATTTGTGCTATCAATGCAAAGAAGGTACTAGAATTATAAATAATCAACAAATGAAGTAAAAAACAAATGTATAAATTACACATTATTAAATATAAACTTTAGAGTCCAATCCAGTTGAGTATATCAGCATTCCACAGGCATTGATGAATAAGTCATACAGACAAAGAATAAAAAAGAACATCAGAGATTATTTATACTGTACATTAAGCTGATATAACTTACATTTACTACAAACTTCGTCTAATACCTACAGAATATTTTTTTTCTAGGCATATAGGACATTAACTCAGATACAGTATGTGTTTGATATAAAACATGTCTCAACAAATAACAAATATCAAAATAATACCAAAGATCTTCTATAAACTTAATAAAACTAGAGACAAACCAGAAGAAAGTTTTGAAGTATAAAAATACATAGTTATAAATGTATAGTCATAATACACAATTATAAATATATACTTATAAATGAACAGCAAATAAATAAAAATCAAGAGAAATTTAAAAACAAATCTTGAAAAATATAAAAAGTAATTCACATTAGATTATGAAGAGGGACATGTATAGCAATAAGCAACATTAAATTCTAAGAAATATTTCAAATAAACAACAGTGATTAAACTCATTAATATAAAAAATAAAGAATAAAGCATTGCTAATATACTAGAAGGAAAAAAACATGATAGTAAGAAAAAATTACAAGGTATACTCTAAATATAAATATCAATGAAGCAAAGTTATCTTTTTCAAATGTAAAGAGAATCTCAATAAAATTTATAAAATAAGAAAATACAGAAGATAAAAGTTGCAAATTATTAAAATCGTGGATGATGAATAATATTTTACAATTTATGTGACAGAACAACAAAGGATTACCAGAGGCTATGAAGACTACACACCAGTACTGAACAGAATAAAGTTATTATCATCATAGTACCCAATTCCAAAACTTACTACCTATAATGTATGCATGAAAACAGAACAATAGTATAAAAAAAACTACTCATCAATCAATAAAATGTAATGAAGTATTGGAAATAAATGGATGAATATACAACCTACTTAATTTTGTCTAAAGGTAACAAAGATAGCCAGATAATGGTAGTGGAAGCCTTCAGTCTTATCACTAAGGAGGCAGGTGGATCTCTGAATTGGAGGAAAACCTGATCTACAAAGTGAGTTCCTGGGCAGCCAGAGACACACAGGAGGAAACCCTGTCTCAAAGAAACACTGTGTGTGTGTATGTGTGTGTGTTTCCCAAAGGTACAAAAGACAGACATACAATGTGAAAGGAAATGTATTTAATAAATGGTTCTGAGAATACATATAAGATTATCATCCCTCACAATCCATGAACATCAATTTAAAATAGATCAAAAGTCAAAACTTTTAGATGCAGTAATCAAAATACTGTAAGAAAATATAGGAGTAAATGGAAAGGCATCAGTACAGGCAAGGGTATTTTGTATGACCACAGAAGCAAAACCAACAGAAGCATAAATTCATACACATAACTATAACAACATAGGAGCTTCTGCAAAGTAATGGCATAGCATGTACAATACGGGGACAATCTGTGGAATGGGAGAAAGTATACAAATCAATTTGTTAGACAGAGGATTAGTATTCAGAATAACAAAGGAACTCAAAACTATAAATGACAAACCAATGTCCAAATAATCCAATTAAAATTTGGCAAATGTGCTTGGTATACACCAATTTCTAAAAATTGCAAATTACTCTCAAGTATACAAAAAAGTTCTATATATCAGTGGCCATTGGAGAAACAAAACTAAATATTCAATATAACATCATCTCACCCTAGTCTAAATGAATTTATATGTTACATATATTATATAACATTAATCAATATTCAAAAGGAATCAGGGGGAAAGCACTTTTGAGCCTGGTTCTTTTAAATGCAAATGAATGTATATACTGGTTATTCAAAAATCAAAGAACCACTAGTTCACAAACTCAGGAGTACAATAAAAATGCTAAACTACAAACTGTAATATATGCATAAAGGACCAGGTGCAGACCCAAGAAAAATCTTTCCTTACTGTTTCAGTCTTTGTGAGTTTATGCAAGCTTTCTTCAGTTGATTTAGAGTTCTTCAAGCATCCTATATTTAACCTTGCACTTACACTCTTTCCATCTCCTATTCCATGGGATTTACTTGGAGCTCTTTCCCTTCTGTTTGTTTCTCTTGTTAAACTTTGATGTGATCCTTTCTGTTTTATGTTATGATATTTTATTCCCTTATGTTTTATTGTTATCTCTTAGAAGCCTATTCTTTTTTTAAGGGGTGGGCAAGTTGTTTTCTTTTTATTTGAAATAGGTTCTTCTCTCATACAATATATCCTGACAACAATTTTTCCTCCCTCCACTTCCCCTAGCTCCAACTACCACATATCTCCCTCAGATTATTTTAAAGGAGAGACAGAAGGGGAGTGGATCTGGGTGGGATGGGAGGTGGGGACAAACTGAGGGGCATAGAGGAACGGAAGCTGTAATCAGAATATATTGTATGGAAAGAATCCATTTTTGATAAAGTGAAAACATACTGGTTACACAAAATAGAACATCAGTTCCAGGAGAGGTGAGAAAAACCCAAACAAACAACAAAATAGTAAAGCAGAAATATTAAAATATAGACCCGTCTATGCATTCCATAGAAATGAACACTTTGGAAAGATGTACCATAACTCTCAACAGTAAGCTCAAATGAGATAAAGTCACATCGTGATGAATGAAAGTAGATACAAAGTCCAACCTATAATAAAGAAGATATTGGTAATACTGTATCTTTAATTTCAATGTCTACATATTGTTAGCACAGGAAAATGTATTTGAATCTTTATATTCTATAATCATTTAATAATTACGCATTCTATAAGGAAGAATTTTCAATGTATATATTAGCAATGCCATTTCTAGAAAAGGATAATTTTGTGCTTTCATTATTTACATATCAGTTTCTTTTATTGATCACACTGTATAGGATTCTTCTCACTATAATTAATAGTTGTGTTTCTTTCAATCTTAGTAGAAGACCGGATCATTTTTTACCCTTTAGCATCAAGTTAAGTATATACCACTCAGGATTTTAGAATATTCCAATTTTGCTTTCTTTCTTAGAAGATAATTACAGTGAGTACGTGATTGTAGATTGACAGATCTTCCTTTTGTTTTAATTGTGTAATGAATAATGTACTAGTTTCTTGTTGCCTTCACACTCTCAAGAAATCCACTGTTGAAATATTTTCCATTGTAGGAAAAGAAAGATCATTTTCTCTGTTCTTTTAAGATGTTGTCATTGCTTTTTTCACAGTTTAATTGTGATATATCTCTTTGTTAATTTCTTTGGATTTATTTTGAGTAGGAATGACCCAGACTCTTACCAGTTTTGACATATTCTTATTACAGTATTTATGTTATTACTCTCTAATGAGAAGTGACTATTATAAACATTAGATGTTTTGTGCTAAACTTTTAGGTTTGTGAAAGATAACCTATATCCATTTTCTCAGGATTTTTTCCAAATATGTCAATTCTCATTTACAATTTTATCATTTATTATTTCCCCCTTTCTATTTTGCTGTTGAGCTTATCTATTGCGCTATTTGCTTCAGTTTTGTACTTCTCACATAAAAATTCCCATTTGTTGCTTTCTATGTTCCTGTTTTGTTGTGATTTTTCTTTTTGTTGTTCAATACAGTTACTAATTTCATCATCTCTTTTATGAACATTATAGTGCTTTAATAAAACATGTTTTATGATTTCTTTAGAATTTTCACTATAAAATTGTAATACCACTGTCATCTCTTCATTCCTACCTACTGTATTTAGCTTTTCATTAAATTGGAAATAATCTCAATTATTGATATAAGTAATTTATCTCAATTTTTATTTTAGTATTTGAAAATTTCATACATATATGTAATGTATATATGAAACCATGTATACTCAGGATCTCAGGACCTCTCCATTTTGTCTTTCTCTCATTTTCTTCCTCCTTCTAAATATTGAAAATACAAAAATAATTATATAAATATTAAAATGTCTGTATTATATATTCATTAGCCCACTTATTCCAATTAGTTCAGCACTAGTGTTCAAGCTCATCAACCAGAATATAGGAAATCTACCAATGGCCACAATCCTACAGAAATGTAACACCCTCTCCTCCAGGAGCAATAAACTGCTAATAGGGGCACTTCCTCTCCCCACACTAGGATTGTTAACTATCTTGAAATTGTATAGTTCTGTAGGTAACTACAGCATTTGTTAGGTCATGTGTATACTAGCCTCATTACTAGAAAGAATGAGAGAGAATGAAGTGAAATGCTGTCTTCCAGACCTAACATGGCTATTACACTCATGAGAAATGATTTTTGAGTATGTGGGTCTTTTTTCTATGCGGAACAACCTTTCCATATATATTTCTGGTTTGAATGTAACTCCCTATGTATATCAGACTAGTCTTGAGTTCACAGATATCCACCTGTCTCCACATTTTAAATTCTGGGACTAAGAATGTGTTCCATCACACTAGTCTTGAGTTCACAGATATCCACCTGTCTCCACGTTTTAAATTCTGGGACTAAGAATGTGTGCCATCACACTCCACATAAATATTGACAGTTTAATATTTTGAAGTGAGTTTTCAAAACTTCAAGATTTTATTTTTACTTAATGAAAATATAATTACATAATTTCTTAACTCCATTTCTTCTCTTTCACCTCGTCCATACCACACACTCAATTCCCAAATACATAGTATTATCCTCCTCTTGAATCCCTGTGATACCACTCATAAAAGTGTTAATTCCAAGAAGATGTGGAAATCCTTGCTTGGCCTCTGTTGAATATAGAGTACAGTTCTCTTATTATTAACCGAGAGATGGAAATATTTACTCTTTACATAATGTTTTTTTTTTTGATATTTTGAATAGATGAACTCATTACTCAGGAAAATTCTTTACTGATACCAAGGCAAGAGGAGGGGAAATGGGGAATTTATTTGCCCTGTATAGTAATATAATTCAGCAAATTTAACACTACAGTTGTTAAAAAGTATGATACCATTTTACTAGGATAAAAATCAACTCAACTTCTTAAAATTCTACCTAATGAGCCCCATGATAACATATAAAGATCTAAAATATAGTCACTTCATATTATTTTTAATAGCAGTAATGAAGGTGAATCTTAATGGTTATATAAAATTTGAAAAAGTCTTGATTATGTTAGTGATATTCTGCTTATAAATAATTTGTTATGTTATTTTTATTAGAAAATAATTTATTTCAATTAAAAAATCTAATTATTTTATTCGCCCTCCATTTCCCTTTTCCTATACCTTCCATGTACCACCCCTTAAAATTACAGTTTTCTCTTTCACTATTATTGTTACACAAATGTATAAGTATAAATGAATGAACTTGTAAATATAACTTACAGAGTCTGTTCACTATTGCCTGTACATATATATATATATATATATTGGATAATCAATCAATGGGCTCATGCAGGAAAAGACTAATGCTTTCTCTCTTTGTGGTTTGTCATTACCAGTAACTCTTCAAAATCTATAAACCTTTGTGATTTCCTCAATATACATTGGGATGTCAACATTTTTATAGAATTGTCCAAATCTCTTTTCAGACTGCCATGTTGTTGAAATGCCATAGATATTGCTTCCCTTCCATATTTAGCAGGTATAATCTTACAATAGACTTCCAAGTACTCTGGATCTTACAGTTATTCTACTCTCTCTTCCACAATGTTCCCTGGATCTTTGGTGCGAGTGTTTTGCTACAGATGCATCAACTGGGTTGAGTATTCCATGATCAGTTTATTCCTGCATTTTCACTAGTTTGTGCTTTCTTTAATGATCTCCTATACTGAAAAATGAAGGTTCTTTGGTAAAGCCTAAGGCCAACACTTATCTGTAGGTATGCAAATAAATATTTTAAAATTTGGTGGAAAACCATACTGTTTTAGGAAATTGGTATTAGCAGGTTTTCCCTTTAAGATGGATGGTGATGGTCACACTATCCATAGCTTTACAGAAATAGGCATAGTTTCTGTCCTGTTAATCACATATTCAATCAGATTAGACAGAAATTGCCTACAACGACTACTGCATCTTCAAGACAGTCTTGCCTTGCTGGTCATTATGTCATTCTTAGGCATCATGTATTTGGAAAGAGTATTGATTGATTCTTATTTAGCAGCTTATATATCATGTTCTGGTATCATGAAAGCTAGTCCTTAGAGAAAAAGTTTTGGGCTCAGTTTCAGCATAAAGTTTCTGAGTCATGTGTAGTGAAGAGCATGTACTATCATATTGACAAAGAGGTATGGCCTTTTGGCCAGCAAAAATATAGGAATCAACTATGACTATTATAGAATTATTCACTTGCAATATATCATATAAAGAATTAATATTTATTAAAGGATTATATAAACACTCACTGATACAAATTGAATCTTAAGACAATTCTTGGAGAATGGAACTGTTCCACACATGATGGTCCAGTCCACTCCCAGAGAATGTAGGAACTAACAGAAAGAAAGGGAAGCATGCCTCCAGTCTTCAAGGGGGCTGGCCATGCCCCATTAAGGGTACTAATATCAAAATCTACACCTTTAGGTCTCCCTTAACAACACCTGAATGCCACTACATATGACCTTGAAGTACTGGTGTTAGGGGCATGAATGAAGGGCAGCTTAAGTTTTGGGTAGCTGGGAACCAGATATTATTATAAATAATACTAACTAGCAACTGATAAAGATGAATTAATATTTATTAAGGGATTCAGAGGGGAACACTCATGGATACAAGAGAATAAACAGTCATGAAGTTCCTAGAAATGCTAGATTATTTCATGAGACTTTACTCAGCCTGTAAGGTCCTTCATCCAATAGCACAAGAGAGAAAAAGAAGAGACAGCTGTATACATCCAACCTCATCTTAAACTGCCCTTCAACCATTCCTCTAATACTAGTGCCTCATAGGTAATTCCCAGATCTATGCTGTCCAAGAGTCCAAGCTTCTATGTCAAGGTGATAGTACCTGCTTTTTACTACACATATGTCTGAAGTATATAGTATATTGAACATTTAGAGATTTATCTTCAGCTTCTGGAAAGAAACCCAAAGAAATTATAATAAGTTAAATATTTTGGAGAATCTTCTAAAACATTGAGACCAACAATTTGAAAGGAGATTTCTCAGTCCCTGTTGATGTGGGAATGTGTTTATGTATGCTGTAAATCTCAATCTTTAAATAAAGGAGCTGTTTTGGGCCATGGCAGGCACCATAGAAGAAGTAGGAGGAGAAATCAGAACATAGGTAAGAGAAGCAGGGTGGAGTCGGGCAGATCGAGCCAGAAGCCCACAAGAGCAACATGTAAGAGCACGGGTGAGCCACGGGTCATGTGCAGACAGATTAATAGAAATGGGTTGATTTAAGATGTAAGAACTAGCTAGCAATGTGCCTGAGCCATAGGCCAAACAGCATAAATTTAATATAAGCATCTGAGTCATTTCTGGGGGTCTGAGGCGGCAGGCAGTTGGGCGGCAATGGGGTCTGGCATAGCAGGTCTGTGGGTCTTGGACCTCTGGCTGCCCAGGACCGAGAAACCCCACTACTACACCCTGTGGAGGAATTTTTGTTAAGTAGTTCATGGCTTCTAGGAGTATGTAGTATCATCCCCAAATGTCATAACTTCAATATGCATATTCATACATTCATTTATATTATGTATACATTTTTCTTTTTTATGTACCTGTGTGGAGTCTCAGTCAAGAGACTAATTCATGACAGGTACTTCCACTGCAATTCCCTCTGGGTCCTAAACTTGTTATTCCTTTCTGGTACCTCCGATACCACCCTGAAAGATCAGGACTTCTTATGCTTCTTTGTTCTTATCACAGCTTCCCTCATGTCATAAGGATGTTCTTATCACTTCTTTTTTTCTAGTTTAGGTATCATTTTTTATATAAAAAGTGTCTTTTTATCTATGTTTCCCCCTGCTTCCCTGCCCCTCCCTAATTTAATCTAAATATGAAATAATGATTCTCATTTTTAGGCATTACTTTATCTCTACACCCTTCCTTTTCCTCTCTGTTGTCTTCTGTCCTTGTTGTACCAACTCTGTTTCCTATCACCTGTGTTCTGATGTTACATTCTTTAGAACACTCTTTCAACCATGGTCATTTTTTTCTTTACTTTATCAGTAACTTCTTATCACTTACTTCCAAAGAAAAGCAAAATTTTTCTAAAGAATATTTGATGGCTCTTCATTGTATTTTATCCTTCTTTCAAAACACATGGGGAATGCAACATACATATCTGTGACTTAGGGAACCACTATTTAGAAATTTGATGTGATTTCATGGTTTTTTTGTTTCATTTAATGTATCCTGCTTATGAAATTATTTAATAACTTTCTTCTGTAACACAAATATTATTATAATCCTCCACTTATCCATTTGTATATTCACTGAACATATCTATATACTGCATGCCTATTGCATTTGAAGAAATGTATAATCTCAGATGACATGAGTTTTGTACATCGAACTCATTTCAACACTTCCCTCCCAATCTGGTTACTAGAAAATTTACTAGGTAGTAGGTTGTGTTCAACAATAAACTGTTAAATGAACTAAGAATAATTCATGTAAATGTTTAAAGTATGCAAAAACAACTCATATATATGTATATATATTTGAGATATTTGCAAAATATACTCACTTTGATGATATACCTGTATCCTATTTACTTTATAACTTCAACAAAATAATTTGTTTATAAAATACTTATTTGTAATGTATGGGGCACTTTAAGGATTCTGAAGAATGTTAATAGATTTACCAGTCCAAAGGCTAAGTACTGTGAATGTATTGATCATGTAAACATAAATAAAAAGCAATATAAAACTTGAATTAGTCTTATACTCGGGGAAGTATGATAGATTTTGTGCTTCTTTTCCTCTGAGGATGTGAGAAGGAATTCGGTGCATGCTATCAAACCAGCAGCGCTCTTACTTTCACTTATAAATATTTAAAAATGTTTGAGTGACTGTCATTTGTTACTTCTAGCTGGAATAAAAGTGAATATTGTCACATTACATGCATATTTTGTTCCTTTAAATATTTAAATCCATGGGAAGCATTTTTTTTACATTATTGCTATGAAACATTTTCATACTTTAAAATTATCTTTAAACTATATGGTCTTTAATAGCCTTTAGAGATCAATGCAATTTTATCAGTCATAAATTGTATTTTGGCCACATGATTTATAGATTAACACTAACAAAAATCATCAATGGGTTAACACATATCCAGAATGGAAAACATGGTATATACTCATTAATAAGTGTATATTCTATGTAAAGAAAAAAGTAACTGTTGTTAACTGTCTTACTATAACTAGGTAAATGATGGATATATGTGATCTGGTTTTTGTTTTGATTTTATAGAGGAATACAGTTAAAAGATTACCTTAATCTCAGAAGAGACTATGAAATTTGGATTTTTAAACATTGTTGAGATTTTGATAGACTATGGATCGGGACTTTTGAAATTGAACTAAATGATTTTTTGTATTCATTTTTCATGGAAAAATGCCTTTGGAAGTAGAGAGTGGACTATCGTGGCTTAAAAAACTGTCCCCAAAGGAAGTGGCACTTTTACAAGGTTTGGCATTATAGGAGCAAATGTGTCAATGTGGGGGCAAGTTTTGAGGTCTTATATATGCTCAAGCTACACTCTGTGTCTCATTTCAGTTCCTGTTGCCTGTAAGATGTAAAACTCTCAGCTCCTTCCCAAGAATCATGTCTGCCTGCATGCCACCATGTCTCTCCATCATGATAATGGATTAAACCTCTTAAAAGATAGGAAGTACCTATATCCTCTTTCAGTGACTATGTACCCAAGATATCTTTGTAAATTTTGGAGTGATTACTTTATCTCTGTCCTTGCTTTATCTTTCTAAATCATACTTTCTTTGTCAATTCCACATAATAAAACTGATAATTCTGTCTTTCAGAGGTGAGATTAAAACAGTATAGGATTGATATTACTAAGTATTAAAGCAGTGAGTTAGAGTTTTGTTGTTATATTTCACAGCTATACCCTATCATCTTGTGAATTAAAACTGATAGATGAGACTAGGTGAGATCAATGGATACTATGATGTTTTAAAGATGAACTAAAATTTTATTATATACTAAACAGAAATATATTAGAAAATAATTTGAAGATCTGTTTATGAATAAGAAGAAAACTTCAAGAAAGATTTCAAAAAATCACAGATTCTTCCAGTTGGTATGTATGAAATTGTATCTTCTTTGCCTATATCTGGATCAGAAATGCTTATGTCACTATTCTGCAGCCATTTTGGTGTTGCACTTACAAATATCATAGTGATTTTTCTGGAATTGATTTGGTTGAAGAGTTGAGAAGAGAAACAGAAAATCATGGACCTACCAGATATTTGTGGGACTAAAAAATTTCACGGTTAATTTTTTTAAAAACACTGAATTCTTAACTTTTATTTAGAGAAATGATATGGCTGATTATTCACTGTTACAATTGTTCTTATAAACTGTCTCAAGGAACTTCCACAGTGTGTTGAGATGATTCTTACATCTTTAGTGTGTTTCACAACCTTGATACAATCAATTTCCTTCATCCCTTCTTCTCCATCTAATTCAGGACTAGAAAACTGTCTTAATTGAGTTTTTCCTTCTCTCTTCTAAAATAACGTATAGGCAACAAATCACTATTCCATAGCCATCTATAAAGAAACAAGCTGTAACAATAAACAAGTACATATATTCATATTCATTGTGTACGATATTTCTTCCATCATCAAAGAAAATGGGAGTATAAAATGTATCTTATTTGCATGTCATTAATTTTATCTAACAATAACATTAAGAACAATTTAAACTTCCAAGGACACCAAAAATATCTCCAGTATTTTATCATTTGCATAATATTCATTTTATGGAAGAGTGGCTTATTAATGCTGCTTGCTACCTCAAAAACAAGTCCTTTGTTCAATGTGAAGTATAGCTTAGAGCATTTTCAAACAACTATCAGTAAAAATTGGCTTCTATCACAAAGGGTTTATTACTATCTTCAGTTTGTGTTGATATTTCTCAGTTGAATTGGGTCTGTCATAGACACTCTCAAGTTGCTGGTTTCTAGTATACTGTCAAAATTTTGGTATGATAATTTTCTTAGTCCTTATTATAGCACTAATCTGGAGTTTTCCCATCTAACAATGCTTAATTCCAGTTCATAAATATTCTAAGAGAGCCATGTTGAGTCACACGAAATAACAGTCCACCACTGAAGATGTCGTTTGTTATTAGGGATGTTGGTGTTGTGAGTACTCTTAGAATTGGTGGCACAGAAATACTGAAGCTAAGCTTCTGCTTTGTGATCTAAATCTGACTTTCCATTCTTCAAGGGGATGTCAGCTGTGGATTAATCTAAGCAGTTCTAAGAGATTTGTGATGTTATCTATGGAGTTTAACTATGAGACTGGCTGGCATAGACTCAAAATCATAATTTTAATATTGAAAAATTATCTTTTTGCTTATAGGTCATGATGGGTGTCATAGCGTTTCCTTAAAACAAGACATTTAATTTTTTTTTACATATCTTTTGTCCCAACTACTTCCTATTGTTTTTCCTAGACATTTGTTTCATTTTTCTGTAAAAGAAATAGATGACCAGCCCTTCACAATGCTATCCTCCTAGCAGTGAGAAATCATATAGCATCCTTATAGTTACTTCTTTATTAAGTATGTTACCCCAATGTGTGGCTCAATTTCGACATACTAAACTGAATTTGTCAATTTCTACTTGTATCTTTTATGCTAATATATGTACAGGTATTTATTGTCCCAAATTCTGTGTTCAAGACTGAGTTTCAGATTTCACCTTTTTTTAACCTCCATATTAAATGTCAAATGTTACTACTTTTCATTTTATTTTCCCTATTTTTATATTAATCTTTATATATTTCTTAGACTGTCTTCAATATCATCTGATTTATTTAGCATAACAGAAACCATGGTATTATAAATCACAAAACCCAAATAATTACAGGTACTCTTGTTTAACTCAATTCCATGTATGTAAGTTAAGCCTTTATTTACTTGTCTTATAGCATTTATATTGCTTGTCCTTATTTTCTCATATTCTTAATAATTGTCTTAGAATGTAGCTTTTACAATGACCAAAAATGTAACTAATCCAGTTAAATTGACTTAGAAAGTACTAAGAACAGGAGGATAAGAGAATATCATGGTACATAGTCTAAAAGGTCATGGAAGGCCTCCACCCACCATTTGACCAAAAGTTTAATTTCTAGGAATTCATCTGTTCATATACTTTGATAAATACAAGGAATATGTATGTAAATACTTACTACATCAATAATACTCATCAAAATTACCGCATTCCAACTATGTAGTGGGATAACACACAATAAAAACAAATTAGTTATATCTGTATGAATTTTTAAATTTAAATTCATAACTAAATTTATTATGTCATTTAAAAATGTATAATAAAAATGTCATTTTGGATATCCCACATTTGATATTTTGATCTTTTACAATTCTGAGTTCTGATTATAAATCTGAATCTAAAATATTTTATGTTGACTGAAGTGTATACATATATAGAGTTCATTATATCATTTATCAGTAGCTCAGATATTCACAAGTATCCTTATGTATGTATTGAATCTTCGTGTTTACATACACATAAAAATATTCCCCTGGTAAATTATTGCCTGGGAACCAGAATTCATGAGTGGGTAACTTTTCACTATATATCTTTTAGAAACATTACTCCTGTGTATGTTGGTGTGTCTATGTGAGTATCAGACATAATTGTTCAATGTTCTGCAGGGAACAAAAGAGGGTGTCAAATCTGTTGGAATTGGAGTTAATAACAGTTATGAACTTTAACACAAGGGTGCTGGGAACTGAACTCAGGAATTCAGGAAGAGAGAAAATAGATCTTAACTGCTGAGCCATTATCTCCAGGCCAAGTATTATTTATCTTTTAATCTATAAAAGTTTCTTTTATAAAAGCAAATGAACAAAATGATGTGTGCATAGCTGAAGCCAAAGTGTCTCTCCTAAAAATTATTCATTTTGGTAAATACATTCATATAAGTACAATTAAAAATAAGATGCATATTTAATCATTTTAAAACAGTTTAATTACTATGATAATGAAAACACTTGTATTTTTCTACAACATATCACATACTCAAAATTGATGCACAAAATATATTTATGTATTCAAAATAAATTCAAGTACATCTACTCTGACCATAACTCAAATGGCTACCTGGACTGTTTTTCGAAAGTTAAAAAATGTTAATTTCCAAAATACCTTCCTGATTATCCTGAAAATTTAGGTCATATTTGATTAGCTATGAAAATCATTAACATAAATGGTACTTCAGAAAGCAGGTCACAATACAGTACTTTTATAACAGAAAGTTTTAGTACTAAGCACAATCGTGCACAGGTTTTTCTGGAGCAAAAAATAATTTGATTAATATTTGGAACAATATTATGTAATTCTGTAACATAATACATGTTAAAGCAGTTTGCATACCCATAACGTACAATCAAACAGGACTAAGTTTTTCTACATTCAGATGAAAGACACTCCAAATAGTAATAGTCTAGATCTTAAAGTACATTTTCTAATTTAATTGGTGTTTTTAATGATGGGTATTTTCATAGAAGAGCCCAATAGACATTTATAAACATGTTTTTTTTTTTCAAAATGCCATATACATGAAATGTTTAAAAGACTTGAATATATTATTGGAATGGGTAAAACTAAATTGCTGAATTGCAGTAAAAACTGCAATTTTAGCCTAAAGAAAGAAAATACATAAATCACTCAAGGATAAGATTAAGACTTATTCAACATTTTTGTATTTGTATGACACAGCAAAAATGTAGTGCTCTGAGAAAAAGTGCCAAAGTCACACTAAGTTCTGATTGCCAAAAGGATATAAGAATCTCTCTTTCTCTCCCTCTGTCTTTTCTTCCTCCTCTTCCTTCTCCCCTCTCTCCTGTTTTCCCTCTTTCTGTAGCTGAGCATTTGAAAGTTGGGTCAAGCCCACTTTGAAGATAAATCACCCAAAATTAGAAGTGTGCATGCGCGCATCACACACACACAAGCACATATGTGAAGAATGTTAGCCTGGACTGAAAGATAAATCTTTGCACTTTTCATAAGTGTATAGAGGCTTTAGCTCCAGAGGCCTGCATAGTTGCCATGGAGGCCTGAAGGAAGTGGACCTCCACCCACAAAGAGCTTCATCTCAGGCCAGTTGTAGCAGTGAGTGTAGAGTGCATTAGGGAATTCCTCCATGCCACCAAAGTAGTTCACCCAGAGTTCATCTTGGTTGAGCCAGCCTCTGCCACAGGTGAGTTTGAGTTTCCTCCCTGTGCGCACAAGAGAAGAGTCTGGACTGGCTGAGGCCCTTTCCTCCAGGAACTTTTGGGCACGGATGTCATAGAAGAGTAGAGAACCATGTCCGGTACCCACAGTAATGATGTGCTGGTAGAAGCTCAGAGAACGCACACCTGTGCCTCCTTCTCGGGAACACAAGGGCCTGATGTTCTGCTGGCGTTGTCTTGGATCCAGGAATGAAACATGAGACTGGGATCCCACAGCATAGAGGGACAACTCATCACAGTAGGTGAGACACACGTTCTCCCGGCAGTAAGGCAGCCTTAGAGACAGCAGCCTGGACAGGGAGCTCCTGGCTTTCCAGAGGTGGAAGTAGCCATCCAGAGACACAGCTCCCAGCTCCTGGTTTTTATTGCTGAATGCAAGGGCTCGCACTTTGCGGTTACCTGGGTTAGTCGTGGCCCTGGGAATAGCCTCCATGTCCCTTGGACGAATGTGCGAATACTGTGGAATTCCTGAATTATAGTGCCAGGACACGTTGCCACTGAACATATCAGGATCCACCCTCCAGAGTGCCACGGTGCCATCGCGGGACCCACTCACTGCCACTGTGTCACTCATCCATGCGATGGCAAAGATCCAGTCCCTGTGGCCATTGCGGTCCCCTAAGCACACAGGGTCTAGGGTGGGCAGTTGGTAGACTGCTAGACTATTGGGGTTTTCACCCCCTGTGGCCAGGAGGGTCTTGGAGGGATTCAGCTGGATGGCATGGATGCCACAGGTGGGTTGGGCACGGGTTTGTCCAGGTCCTCTGTCCCTCATCAGGGGAATGCGGGTAATCTGGCCAGTCTGGACATCAATCACAAAGAGCGTGTTGCACTTGGTGCCACACACCACCTGCCTGGCATTGAGCCACTGTGACGCGAACACCTTGTTGAGGGGGCCAAGGGCGAGCTGGCGCTCCTTCAGCAGCTCCGGCAGCCTGAGGACCCCGAAGCTGCGCAGGTCGCCCTCGAAGCCCGCCATTCCCCGGTGGCCCTCGGCGCCGAGAGCGCGGCCCTTCAGGTAGTGGACCAAAGAGCGGCGAGCCACGGGCCGCCGCGGCCTCTTGGCCAACAGCAATGGCCCCTCGGCGTGGCTGGTCCCTGCCGCAGCAGCAGCAGAGCCGGACGACGAAGAACTCCCGGCGCCCCCCTCGACCTCGGCGGCTTTCCGCTTCCTGCTACCTGTTTGCTGAGGAGCCATGGTGGGCGGCGGGCGGGCTGCGGCGGCGGCGGCGGCGCGGCGGCGGCGGCGGCGCGTGGCACCCGTGTTGGCCATGGTGGCGGTCGGGATGGCTGTGTCTCCGAATCGGCGTGGGGGGCACTGGATCTCAGGGGCCAGGAGGCTGGGAGCTTCCTGAGACTCTTAGTGTCCTGGGTCCGGGGTGCGTTGGTGGCAAAAGAGGCGAAGGTGGCAGCGTGGCTTGAGAAGGACTGTTAGCGTGGAAGGAGCTGGGCGGGGGCCCGGAGCAGCGTTGACGGTGGACCTGGAAGAGGGCGGGAAGTGCAGCTGTCTGGGAGATGTGGAAGTCAGTACTGGGCTAAAGAGTATGCTTGAGACCTGAGGGTTAGAGGCGGAGGCAGTAGGAGGGGCGGATGGCCCTGTGGAGCCGGGTAGCACAAGCCCTTCTGCGTGGGGGTTGGGGAGAAGCAGAGGGGATGGGCTCAAGGAAAGCTGTTTGGAAACTCTGGGGTAATTCCCAGAGGGCTGAGCTCAACGAAGCTCGGTAGCTAACACAAGTTTTTTCAGCAACTATCCTTAAAACCAAAACCTAAAACATAGTCAAGGAAGGAATCAAAGGAGCACTGAGAAGTAAATGTGCATTTGATGTAGTCAGGGGACATTTTTGACATAGGCTGCTCTTTGAACTGGAAGGTGGATGAAGGCTATTCAAAGTGGCCTCTTTACTTTCTTTCTGCCCCCTCCTTGTAAGCCCCTCTGCTGGTCGAGTTTTAACAAGTCTTACCTTATTTTGCTCCTTTTTCTTGTTCTATTCTGATCTTGAAGTTCCTGAGCTACTAAACTTCAGTCCCTCGAGGATATCTTGCTACTTTTCACACCTTGACCCCAGTTCGAGCCAGGGTATCATACGGAAATGGTAAAAAAGGAACCTGGGAAACTTAAGAGGCCTGTGGTGAAATATCGGTGAAGACATAGACATGAGAAGGGACTGAGATAATGTTTCATTACCCACTAACTTCTCAGGAACCTCAAAAGCCTGAGATGATGGGGTCCAGGGTAAGGATAAGGAAGAGATCCTCAAGAGAAAGTATGTATTTAATAAAAATAGTCTGGAATATCAGAGGACAGAGCCATCTCTCCAGCCTCTTGTTGTTATTATTTTTCAAAACAGGGTTTGCTGTGTCCCAGTTGTCCTGAAACTTGCTTTGTAGACCAGGCTGGCCTTGAACTCACTGAGATCCTCCTGCCTATGCTTTCCAAGTGCTAGGACTAAGAGGTGTGCTACCACTGCTTGGCTGTTAGGCTTTAAACTCACAGAGATCCAGACTAATCTCTGTCTTCAAGTGATGGGATTAAAGGCATGGGTCACCAATCCCTGGCCTTCACGGCTTGGTTCTGTGGATGGCTCTGTCCTCTGATACAACAGACAAATTTTATTCAATATAGAATATATTGTCACAAAAAAAGCACCCTCCTGTTCTCCAGTTAAGGAAAGTCCAATCAACTTAGTCACGGCCAGTACTCCTGCAGAGCTCCCTCTTGTATGAGAGGTCATCATACCCTCAGGAATGGTCTTGAGAAACATACCAGATATCCCAGTCACAGACAGCAAAGAACTTTCAATGGAGCAGCATGGACACCATGTGAGAATGTACATTTAGAGTACATGCTTGGCAGTCTAGGTAGTAAGGAGATCTGTATCTCTTGTGCAACTTCAGTGTATCTAATTCAATTATAGTCACACACAAATTATGATCAGTTTCAAAGCATGTGTTTGAGTGGGGAATTGGTGACTATTACCAAAGCACCTCTTTCACAAAATTAGATTTGTTAAGATGGATGCATGTGTTATGCTTGTGTGTTTAATTTAGAGTATCTTAGCAGTCACATGAAATAATGGAGCTGTTGAAATTCCTTTTACCCAGACATTTTTTGTAAAGTTATCTCAAGTCTAAAAATCCCAGGTGCAAAATCCGCACAAGACAGTTTTCCCACTCCAAATGAACTGTGTCCTAGTGAATCCACCTCATGCATTTTCTCTGTGTACACTCCATTATTAAGGAAGAGAAAAGATGGTAAATTTGGAGTAAGGAGACATGTTACTGAAGAATAAGTGACCAGAAATTTGTGTATCTACTAAAGATTTTTTTTTTGTTTTTAAACATAAATTAGAAAAATATATACATTTTAGAATAGATTTTGCCCTTGTGATGAATAAAATAGATTAAATAAACTAAAATTTGAGGCTTGTATCAGTCTATCTGTGTATGCCTATTGGATATGTAAAAAATAAACTGTATGGCTCTTTCTGCTATTATTTATTGAAAGTCTGTGTTGGACATCTGTACTAAACATTTGAAAGGCCAAATGTTCTACTTTCATTCAGCCTTACTTTTAAAATTAAGTTGTTTTTCTCACCGTTTGAAAATGAGTAAATTAAAATTTTAAAAGTAGTCACTCATGTTGTCACAGCCAGTGCTACACTATATATAAATTTTCACCTGACTACATTTTCAGATGATTTGTACCCTGTATTATTCAATGAGTATTTTTGCTTCAACTATTCAAAACCATACAATATAAGTTGTGGAATTTTTTTCGTGTTTACTTTTGAAAGTTAAATTCCTAAAATCAAGAAATGAATACTAAATACAAAATATATACAGTAGAGTCCATAAACTATGTGAAAACAATATATAGTATTAAGTGTATGTATATTTTGTTTACTGATTTTCTCTTGTTAATAATTATGAACAATATAGCCACATGGTTTTGTTGAAGAAAATACAAATATAAACATTCTTGTTTTATGTCTCTCTACTTTTTGTTAATATAAATATCACAGTTTGTATTTAGTGTTCCGATTCCATGTTTTACATACTCAAAATATGATACATCTATGTCTATACTTTTAAATTTCTCTGTGAACTTAAAGGTATTGAGTCATTTTAGAACAGAAGAAAGAGATATTGAGAGGTGTGAGAGATGCTTAAACTGGTTTCAGCTTTCAATTAAGAGTCCTTGTTTGTATTTAATTACTTTTATTTTTAGAACATTCTGTTTAGAAATATGTAAAACTACATACTATTGTTGAAGCTTAAGGCATGCTGGTAAAACTTTCAGGGTTCTATAGTCTTCTGGTCTCCACTAGTTCTCTTCCCTGTGAAGTATATTGTGTTCATGAAAATATATTCTATGTCCTTAGAAATCTTTTGTGCCCATTACTACTCTTTGTTTTCAAATTACCCCCACCTTCCTATATTAAATGTCTCTCCTCCATTGAATAGGAACTTATAGATATAACTATAAGAAAGCTTCATGCTACTCTGTAATTATTTAATTGATTTATATTCTGCTTTCTTATTAACACTATAAACACTTCAAGAGACAATAGGATAACTTTTTCATTTTAAATTTTAATTTAAGATTTTTATTCACTTTATATACCAGCCACAGATTCCCCCTCTCATCTTTCCTTCTGCCCCTTTCCCAGACTTCCACCACCCCAATCCAGTCCCCATTCTGTACTCCAAACTGATAAAGCCTCCCATAGAGAGTCAGAAAAGCCCGGTACATTCAGTTGAGGCAGCCTACATCCTGAGCAAGGTTTTCATCATAGGTAATGGGCTCCCAAAAGGTAGATGATGCACCAGAAATAGATCCCCATTCCACTGTCAGAATCCTGATTCCACTGCCAGAGGCCTCTCAAACAGTCCAAGCTACACAACTGTCTCCCCATATGCGGGGGGGGGGGGGGGGGGGGGGGCTCTTCTGGTTCCATGCAAACTGCACAGCTCTTGGTCTAAAGTTCATGAGTTCCCACAATCTTGGTTCAGTTGTCTCTGTGAATTTCCCCATCATGATCTTGATCCCCTCTTGCTTATATAATCCTTTTTCCACTCTTCAAGTGGACACCCAGAGCTCAGCTTTGTGTTTGGCTGTGGATCTCTGCATCTGGTTCCATTAATTACTGAATGAAGGTTCTATGATGACAGTTAGGATATTCGCTGATCTAATTACAGGAGAAGGCAAGTTCAGGCATCCTCTTCATTGGTAGCGGTCTAAGATGGAGTTATCCTTATGTATTCCTGGGAATTTCCCTTGCACTAGGTTTCTCCCTAGCCCCATGTCTTTCTCTTTCAAGATATCTTTTTCATTGCTCTCTCACTCTGTCCTTCTCTCAGCTTGACCATCCCATTCCTTCATATTCTCATTCCTTGTCTCCTTCCTTCTGCCTCCCCACCAATATACTCAGTAGATCTCATCTATTTCCCCTTCACAGGGTATTCCATGCATCTCTTTTGGGTCCTCTGTGGTGATATATTTTATATTTTATAAAATCAGCCTGGAATACCAGAGAAAACAGTTACCTACAGTCAAGCCATACAAAACCTCAGATGGGAATGGTTGGCCCAGATGATCCAGCATTTCAGAGCACTTCTGCTACAGAATCCTCTGAGATCTGCATCCAGAAAAGCTTCAAGGAGACTGGCTGAGATGATCCAGCTTCACAGAATACTCTACTCGGGACTTGATCATAATACTATTTTTTTTTTTCAGAAACCTCTCATGGCTTGCATGAGGGTGATTTTGTTCTCTGATAATCCAGGCTAATTTTATTAAATATAAAGTATATCACCACAGTTTTCCTTGTTACCAAGCTTTTCTGGAGCTCTGGCTAATAGTCTGGCTATTCCTTGTCTTATATCTAATAGCCACTTATGTGTGAGTACCAACCATGTTTGTCTTTCTGAGTTTGGGTTACCTCACTCAGGATGTTATTCTCTAGTTCCAGACATTTGCCTGAAAATTTCATGATGTCATTGTTTTTGACAGCCAAGTAAGGCTCCATTGTGTATATGTACCACATTTTATTTATCCATTTTTCTGTTACGGGTTATCTAGATTGTTTTCAAGTTCTGGATATTATAAATAATGTTGCTATGAACATAGCTAAGCAGTTGTTCTTGTGGTATGACTGAGCAGTGCTTGGGTATTGCTCAATAGTGGTATCATTGAGTCTTGAGGTACCTGATTCCCAGTTTTCTGAGAAGTTGCCATACTTATTTCAAAAACTGCTATACAAGTTTGCACTCTCAACAACAGTGGAGTAATGTTCCCTTTGCTCCACATTTTCTCCAGTGTAAACTGTCATTAGTGTCTTTACCTTAGCCATTCTGACAGGTGTGAGATAGTATCTCAGAGTCATTTTACTTTGCATTTCCTTGTGGACTATGGATGTTAAGCAATTCTTAAGTGTCTTTAGGTCATTTGAGATTCTACTGAGAATTTTCTGCTTATATCTTAACTCAGTTTTTAAATTAAATTGTTTAGAATTTTGATGTCTAGTGCTTGGTTCTTTATATATATTGAACATTGGTCCTCTATCAGATGTTGGGTGAAGATCGTTTCTCATTCTGTATGCTGTCATTTTGTCTTACATATCATGTCCTTTGCCTTTCAAAAGATTCTCAGTTTCAGGAGGTCCCATTTGTTAATTAATGATCCCAGTGTCTGCGCTACTGGTATTAAAGAAGTTGTCTCCTGTGCCAGTGCATTCAAGGTTTCTTCCTACTTTCTCTTCTTTTAGGACTTGAGTTTTAGCATGGTGATAGATATGGATCTATTGCAATCTTCTACATGTTGACATCCAGTTATGCCAGCACCAATTATAATATCCCCATTTGTGTCAAAAAATAAAAGGTCATAAATAATATAAGATAAACTGTATACAATTGTGGCAATATGTTGTATATTTAATAAAACCAGTCTGGAATATCACAGAAGAGATCCAATCACAGTCAATCCAGAAGGATCAGAGAGGGGCAACCTACATCTTTAATCTCAGCATAAAGAAAGACCCAGGAGAGGTGACAATTGTGCCTTTAATCCCAACAGATCTAAGTTTGGGGCCAGCTTGTTTTACAGAGAGAGTTCCAGACTCCCAGAGAGGCTGTAGTGATGCAGTCATTGGTCCCAGAACTTGGGAGGCAGAGGCAGGAGGATCTCTGTGAGGTCTAGGCCAGCCTGGTCTATAGCCTGAGTTCCAGGTTAGCTAGGACTGATATACAGAAAAAAAATCTGTCTTGAAAAACCAAAGAAAACAAGCAAACAAATAAAGGCTGTAGAGATGTCCTTTGATATTCCAGACTGGTTTTTATTAAATATATAGCATATTACTAATACAATATGTATAGTAACTATTTACAACATAATATATGCAATCAATAATTATATCAGTAATGTCTAGTCCAGGAAACTGACAAATTAAAAAAAAAGTTCCAATATTTATCCCATTTTTTATGAGTCCAAAGGATTATACCCAATTAAATTTCTATCTAACTTTGGAACTTTAGTTAGTAATCCTAAATTTAGTTAGCATTACTAACTAAAAACACTCTTTTGATGTCTCTCAAACTCATGCACTTTAACCTCTTACTGTTTTTCTTTTCTAAAACTGTCATTCAATAACTATAACTAGCTCATCTTCACCTCACTCAGAAACCCAAAATGTTAATAGTATAAACTAAGTAAACAGGACAGGATGTGCAAGCAAGCAACTTCTAAAAAATGTGAGAATGACAGAAACAACTGGCTGCCTGAACAGGTATCCAAGGTTCTTCTGTATCATTGAAGCATTCATCTTTGTCCCACAGGCCTAGCATATCTGATAGTCTTCTTTGTAAAGCAGAATATTCTTAAAGATCTTCCTATCTTATCCTGGTTGAGCAGTTTTTTCTTGTGTGTCCTGCTTCTCAATTTTGGACATCATATTGTTAAGTCAAGACAAGTCACTTTCTTGCCCAATGGCTAATTTTTGCCACACAGAAAGTAAACACCATATGGATATGTAGTTCGAGGTTTCTGGCCCGGACTTTCAGGCCTAACCTCAAGGTTTAGGCCCACAGACCCACAGACCCGCAGTCCCGCAGTCCCGCAGTCCCACAGTCCCACAGAGACACACAGATGTTTTCAATAGTTTTTGGCTGATCAGCCTCAGGCCCAGGCATATCACTTGCTAGCTCTGTACCCTTCACTTAACCCATGTCTCTTGTTCTGTTCAGCCATGCGGCTCGGTACCTTTTCTTAAGGCAGCATAGTTGTCCTCTGCTTCTTCTGGGCCTCTCTCTGGAATTCCCTCTGGTGTTCTGTTCTCAGAGATTTTAGTCTGGTAGCCCCACCCACACTTCCTGCCTGCCTTTGGCCAATCAGCTCTTTTTATTAAACCAGTGGGTGGGACAGTTATTTTCCATGAAACAACACAATACCCCTACATGGATATTCTTCAATGCTCATCATCTTCTCTGAAGTAGATTGGTGCTGCCAGGAGCAGATATGTCATAAAAATAAAAACAATCCATGTTATTAAAATATCTTACTTGCCATATTTTGTATATCTCTGAAGTATTTGAAGACCTGTTTATCTAAAATAAATCCTTGTTTGACATAGAAAATATATCTAAGATGACTATAAGTTTTATTATTATAATTGACTACTAACTTGTATTTCTTTATATCCTAATTAGTTGGTAATAATAACTTTTAAGGACTACCAGTTTGTACTACATGTTTAAATAAACTGTATGGGTACAATACCTTGAACAAGAATAAATTATATGTACAGTAACAAAATTAATCTCAACTTTTTATCAACATACAAATTTATATACAGTATACAAAAATCTAATCCAATGTAAAATATTTACAAGGAATTACTTTTTAAAAGTAAATTCAATTATTTACTCTTATATCTTATCATATCTGTATCCCTATTTTCCTTTCTTCCATACAGGAACCCTGAATATAATCTCCCTTGTTCAGCTTTTTTCTAAAACATGTAACAATTTGTAACCAGTCATTCTAGATAATGACAATCATCTATAATCCATTGAAAAACCCAAACTTACCTACCTCACTTCCTGGGAATGTGGGTGTAATTTTCTTAAATTTGCTTCCCTCTGTCTAGGGATGACAGCATCTTTAGGGGATCGTAAATAGAAAAAATTTGTTAATTGTCACGTTCTGAATTAAGCAGCTCTATCATTTGTTGTCCACTCTCTGCACAATAGGAAAGTAGAGGAGTTTTCTCAAGTCCATATTAGAATAGTCTGTGAGGCTGCTTAATCTCACCTAGCCACCTCAAAATCATCCTGAGCAGTTTGGAGTCCTAACCTAATTTCTGGTTGGTGTTTGTCAGCTTAGTGGCATTATTATAGTTCATGTGAGGTCATTGTTATGGGCCCCATCTTCCTTTTGGAGGCTTCAGCGGTCAAAGTTAGGCATTGTCATGAATCACTGCAGAAAACTGATTAGAGACTCAAACCAAAAATAATGTATAGGAAGCTAGATAAAACCGTTTTCTAGAATTAATTACTACTTTACATGAATATTGATGTCAAAACAGAATGTTTAAAACAAATATATTATAAATCTTACATAAAATGTATACACTAAGTAAAAACTTTTAATAGTCTAAATAAACCTAAAAGGTCATAATATTTGTAGTAATAGAATAGTCCTTAATTTTGATTATTCAGGTGACTCTTCTGATATGATACAGAGATTTTACATTTTCCTTTAACAAGCATGCTTGTGCTTAGAGAAGTAAAGAGCCATACCACTCCAACTCCAAAGCCAGATTTAATTTATAAATGAACTGAGACTCTTAACTTTGCTTAGAAATGAAGAAGTATATATGTTAAGAAGTGAGATTTTACCTTGTACAGTATATTAGTACCAATTAGTCCAATATTCCTTTGATTAGAATTTTTTAATGAACATCCTTCCCTTCAGCTATGGAAGTCTAGATGTCCAAAGTCCTTTGAGTTACTGAAGATGGGCATTTCTGGTTTTCTAGAAAAAAAAAAAAACAAAAACAACAACAACAAAAAAAAAAAAAAACAAATCAAAACAAAACAAAAAAACCTTGCCCCAAACCTTGTCTGGTGAGTTTTCTTAGAAAAACAGTTACATTAGAGGACTTGGAGGAAAGAAGTGGATAAGACCATTGAATAATAAAGTAAGGCTAGAGACTTTTAATGACTACTTCTATTTCCTTAGGGGATAAAGATTTAATTTTTAAAATTGTTTAATTTTGTTACTTGGTACCTATACATAAAATTCCCCAATTTTTAGGATTTCCAATTTTGTGTAATACAGGTTTTTGAAGTATGACCTAATGATTGGTGTGTTGGTGGGCAGGCCTGCCTGCAGGTAAGATAACCCTTTATATAAATACATGATATCACATAGTTCAAAGTATGCAGTTCAAAGCTCATAAAATGCAATAGGTGCTAAATAAAATAAATAAAAACAATTTATTCAAAAAGTTGGAGACATTTTTGAATTGTAATTACTTTATTACATTATTTTATTTGGATTGTAATAACACTGTGGAATAATACTTTTGTAAACCATGCATATATATATATATTTATATATATACACAAAATCATTGCTTAATAAAGTGCTCACTAGCCAATGAAGAAGTTATGATGGAGAGATATTCAGAGAGGATGCAGGGAAAAAGAAAGGCAGAGTCACTAGTCAGATGCAGAGAAAGCAAGAGATGAACATACTGTTCTGGAAAATGTTACTACCACAAGGTAGAGCATAGATAAGAATTATGAGTTAATTTAAGTTGTAAGAGCTACTTATTATTAAGCCTAAGCTATTCGCCAAGAATTTATAATTAATAATAAGTCTCCATGCCAATTACTGGGGAGCCTATTTACTTGTACATACAATTGTTTATGTTTTCTATACATTTAATTTTTTAAGGATTCTTACCACCTAGTGTCAAAGATAGGGCATCTGCTGCATCACTGATACCTTATTTAGCTTATCAATTTAGAATTAATTTAGAAGATTTGTTATTTCCATTTGACACTATGAGTATAATCTCATATAACCATCATTCCAAAAATGTTGATGTGGTGCTATTATTTTTCACTTTGAAGCTAAGTAGTCTAAAGAGAAAAGCATGGAAAATTGAAAAATGGCAAGACAAGAATGGGAGCAACTAAGGAGTCTGTGGAAATAATATTAAATATTACTTTGGCATAAGATTCCTTTAAAAATATATGTTATTATTTAAGAATAAAACTTCATGTGAGGAATGAGTATATGCTTATAAACTGGATTGCATAATCATTTTCAGTGTATTGAGTATAGATGTAAACTAAAGTTGTGTTTGAGATATTTATGACATCTGGTGTACATTTGTAAGAATCACTCTTGAGTTATTCTTTTCAACAATTATAAATTAAATACACTAAAAATAAGTATATCTAGACTTGTGAAAAATAAAATTTAGTAGTGTTATAGGTAAATGATACTTTGCTGAGTAATTTCAATAACTTTTTGCTAATTCTCTATGGTAATACTATTTATATTTTTATGGTGTCTTCTAGAAGAAAAGAAAAACAAATGTAATTCTCGATTGTAGCCTTGGAAAAACTTCTTCTTAACTTTGTGCAAATACAGGTAAAGATTGTTCCTCATGTTGAATTTCTCAATATGATGGCTTTACCAATGCCATATTTTGTTCAATGAAGAAAGAAAGCAAAGAATAGAGGAAATTTTGATTCTATGACTTCTATTTGGTGCATTACTCTCCATCTTCATAAGCAAAGGAAATGTGTCACAGTAAACATGTGGCCTTTGTTTTAAAAAGTGAAGATGATCAGTGCTGGTTATATATGCTTTGTAGGAGGCACAACAGGGTAGTGGTTAAAGAGAATGGGATAGGAAGCCTAATAACAAGGTCTTCATTTTGATTCTATGACTTGATCACCTTAGAATTCAGTTATTAGGTTTTGTATTTATTACCTCATGTGCAAAATTGAAATAATATCATCTATGACATGATAATTTGCGACTAAATGATTTTCTCTCTCTCTCTCCCTCTCTTGGTCCCTTCCTCTATCTGTCCCCCTCTTTCTCTTTGTGACTCTCTAT
Organism: Phyllotis vaccarum; assembly: GCA_033318265.1. NCBI lineage: Eukaryota > Metazoa > Chordata > Mammalia > Rodentia > Cricetidae > Phyllotis > Phyllotis vaccarum. Next base: position 26,641,433 of record JARWLC010000013.1, on the reverse strand, counting down.
ATGTAAGTATTTGTGTGTACATGTGTACATGAGTGTTTTGTGTCAGATAGACAGTGGAGGGTTGAGCAGGAAGGTAGAAAAAAGCAACCTCTATATTATAGGCATTTAATAAGATTCTTTTAAAACATTCCTGACTTCCTTCCTTTCCATTATTTACCACTACAAAGGCAGTGGGGTGCCCATGACAATGGAGTTTTGGAAGCTCACCATAATGCAAAAGAAACATATTCATCATTACTAGAAACTAGTACATTCTGAAACAAAATATTTGTAGGATTGGCTACACTTCTACTTGCATAAATGTCAATTGTGTTGTGAAACTATACATGAGTTTACATGAGGGCAGACCATGTTCTAGAAATAGCTTTCCAGTGTGCGACTGAATCTGAAAGGGGAAATCCAGAGGGTTTCTTCCATTAAACCTCCAGATTTGGACTTTACATTTAACAGTTGATGATATAAATATACATTGCAAAAATAATTGATTTTCTTTTACACAAAGAAACTTTCATGTCTTGTTATACTAGTGAAATTGGATAGAAGTGACTGAAAATTTATACAAATAATGCACTGATATGAGTTAGTTATGTAAAGACAGATGAACGTAAACCAGTGATATAGATTGAGAAAGCATTTTATTCTCAAATCTGCAGTATTTGAAGTGAAAATAAATTTCAATTATTATTTTCCTTATCCTAAATACCTATCATCACTCAATCCAAAAGTATTATATATGCCAATACTTCCTCACTTTACATTTCCATCACAAACATTTGTTTAATTTCCTACTTGACATTTCAGATATCAAACAGAACTTGTAAGCCAGAAAATATAATCCAAAAATCTTGATTTCAATTTGTTATATTTCTGAACTTTTATTATCCTGTCTTCACAAATTTCACTACCATATAGTCAGCTGTTCAAGACAAATTTCTAACAATTATTTTTGACACATATACCTCCCCTGCATTTAGTTCTAATATTCAGTCTTCTATTGTTTTAAATCCATTTATTTCTTAATATTTCACCACTACCACAAGATTTCCAACCTATTTACTCTTGAATTTATAAAAGTAGTAGCATGATAAGTCATTTCTGAGAGATACTCCTGTTTTCTCCTCTGTTAACTTTTCCACTCTAGACTCAATGCAATACCTTATTGGAAATCTCGTCTTTCTCCCACACGAATTTAGACAAATATGTACTAACCTGTACTCCTGGACTATAGATCAAAGTCCACAAAACACTCTACCAGGCCCAGCATGATATAATTTATGTTGGCTTGCCAGAGTTCTTCTATTTCTCATTATTTTTATGACTAGCCATATAGACCTTTTTAATGTTCTCAACACTATTTCATAAGGTCATGCTTCATATCTTTATTCGCATCACGTTCTCTTTGCCTGAAATACTTTCAACCTGTGGATCATCTACCTTTCAGTTCTAAAAGTTGTTAACCACTTAATTTTTATATCATAAGTAAAGTGCCATATTTGGGTAGAAAATTCATTGGTGCCCCAGAATAGGCCTGGTATAAAACATTGTCAATGTAAATTTGATGATTTTGTCACATTGGGATCATGTGAATATTTGTGACACTTTTATAATGTTTGTTGACTAGAAGGCTGCCTGGGGGCAAGAGAGGATGTATCCATTTGGCATCTATGCCCAGGGTCTATCCTGTCCTAGAAGTAAAAATCAGTATTTGTTTAGTGACCATTTAGAGGTCTTGGTTTTTCATTGCTGTATCTGAGTCTTTTATGCCTTGTGATCAACCATGTTCTTATTTCACAGAAGTTGAAGGTAAAATCTTTTGCTATGTGAAATTTTATATGTTTTCAAATTGTTCGTTCTTCACTTACTTGAGTCACAATTTTTTTAGATTATTAAATATACAATCCAATGTAGTCTATTACTGTGAATCTAAAGACTCACCGATGTGATATACAGCTCCAGAGAACATCATAAAAATATAGCAGAAACAAAATACAATACTGTCAACCATTGCTGTGATTTTTTTCAACTGAGAAGGTATAAAAAACAAAAGGTAAAATATTATTTCCAGCTTTATGTTGTTATCATAACTTCAGTAATAAGTACCAAGAATGACTGTGTGCTATGGTTTTCAAATGGCAACTCAGTCAACATCTAACTAATATGGACAAAATAACCACGAGATTTAATAGTTCCCTAAAATCCTTTTCTCAAACAATTGAAGTGTAATGTTTGTAATTATTTAGAGGGCACAGTATAACAATAATATCACCCTCCTTCCATCTTTCTCTATATCCTCTCTGTTTTCTTCTGTGTGTGTAAAATTAAAATATAGTAGATATATATTTATTATATTAATATAAAATTAGGGTCATTGCATTTCCTTGAATATTATTTCAAATTTTGTGAACTTTGAAATTCTTGTCTAGTTACCTTGAAATGTATAATTAATTGCAAATTATTATTATGCTAAAACCATTGGTGTTGAATTTAGGCTTCCAAAACTAAGATTTTAAATTCAAAATTATTTCTTGAAGAATAGGCACTTTATATAATGTGGTGTATTTGGCAGCTGTCCCACCATAACATGAAGAGTGGTAGTGAATTCCTGCTTTGTAAAAGACTTCACAAGGTTATTCTGCATCCACAGAACATGTTTTGATCACATTACTAGCCAAAGTCATGTACGTCATAATAGAATTTAGGATTAGAAGGAGAACATTTGCTCAAAATCAAGAAAATAGTTCTTAATATATTTCTTAAGTGAACTGTTTGTTTCCCTGATGCTACTGCCACCAACTTTCTTAATGAAAAATTAGGATGTCATTTCATTACAATGGAAATACAACTCTAGCTTTTCAACAGTGAAAAATTAGCCATTGTTATGGTATTATAGATGATACTATGAGTCTTGAAATAAAAGACCATGAACCCTGAATGTGTTAACTTTCCATCTGTTAGAATAGTGAATAAATAAATGACTGTTAGGTTATAGATGATTATAGTAGAAACACAGATCTCCAGTATTTCAGTTTTTTTCCCAACAATTTAACTAAGTAATATTATCTGTGTATATCCTTCTGTCCAAATAATTCACCATCTTCTTATGCACTTGTTCAAATTCCCCAACTCTTTTAGGTTCTTTCTCAAGCTGCAAAAATTTGCTTGATTAAAATTTAAGTACATCTTTTTTTTGTATAACATACATAATTCTATTATAGTAATTAATTTGCTTTACTTTAGAACTTATCTTGGCTTATTAACTAGAAATAAATTTCAGCATGCATACAAACACTAAACACATGTACATATATTTGAATCCCAACATATAGCCCCGTGCTGGCATATCAGTTGGATAAATGCATTTGCTGATTGAATGTACAAATGAATTCATATTCTATCAATACCACTGCTAATTCAATAAAATAGCATTCAGAAGGTTGGTTCAAATACTCTCACTTTTATTCTTGAATCACCTTAGGCTACTGTTCCATAGGATCATATTACCTTACTATATGCTTAATCAGTTTCACTCACTTGCACTTTAATGTTATCCTTTAAACGGTTCTCAGAGGTCATTATAAACAGTTCTATGAATATCCTCTCTGCATTTATCGTAAATGTGTTATGAAGGACACTTTTCATCATATTACTAAATGACTCCTTTGTACAAAGTCACACAGTAAATTAACTTTTATAATTTGATGTCAAAAGCCTTTATCTCTGTGAAATTATTATATTTCCTCATTTCTGATGATGTGAACTGTGTGAGACTAGGAGCTGTGAAGTGAAAGAGACCTTGTGGTTTCACTCAGAAGTTCAGTTAGTTTTCTAAACTCATTGACCTCACCTATAAAATTAGATTAAACACTCTTAATGAATATGCATATGTAAGAACTTTATATATATATATAATATATATATATGGTTTTGCTATGTAATATGTGTTCAATGTGTAGTAAAATAATATCTTTTTATTTGTTAGATATGAAACAAAATAACAATTGCAATGCTGAGTCAATATTACAACTATATCAAAGTTTCCAGTTTCCTCATTATGAAGCTTAATTTTAGACCTTCATGTTAAAAAAAATTACAAGGGACAAAACAGAGGGCTCAATTCTAAAGAGTCCTAGCAGATCACAGAGAGCACCAGTTTCTATTTTCAGCTCCTTCATGGTGGTTCACAGTCATCTGCAATTTGGTCTCAGGGGATCTAACTTCCTTCTCTGGCCTTTTTGGGCATTGGACACACAAGATGTATATACATGACACAAATCACACATAAATAAATTTAAAATAATGTGGAACATCTTTCCATTACTTGCCTACATATTTTATATTTTTTATCTACTTGTCTGTTCATCAAGTGGTGAATATCTAGGCTTTTCCTGTGTCTTCGCCATTGTGGATAGATCAGATGTGAACATGGATGAGCACATATCTCTGTAGTGGGATACATAGTCCTTAAGTGTCTGTGATGTACTCAGATACAAATGTGATAGCTATATCAGACACCTTCCCCAACAAAGCTCACAGACCTTTTCAGAAGTAGGAGTAGAGATGTTATAAAAGTCAGAAGTCAAATCGGTCCAGAGTAAATAAGTGTGTTCTGGACTTTGCAGGACCAGTGCACTCAAAAATTGCAAACAAATGTTGGTGCATGTGTAACATCTGCAGAATACCTCATCAAATCAGACAATGTTGCACCATGGAGAGGGAGTCTCCTGAGTCCTGAATCCTACCTAAGGAACTATTGTTAGCTGATGGTTTCTCAGGGCAGAGACTTCAGTCTTTATTAAAGGTATTACCTCTAGTGGGTCAACTACATTCTAGACTCACGCTGTAGCCTCAAACTCATAAATATATGAATATTAAGAATTGGACTGAGTAGATCATTTTTTAAAAGCTATAGAAGGGGAAAGTGGGGAGTCAATCTGGGAAGATTTAGAGAAGTAGGAGATAAATATGATGAGAATACATTGTATTTGTGTGTGAGTTTTAAAACTATAGTATTTTTAAAACAATGACTTCTCAACATTTTTTGCATTTAAAAAGAGCAACTGCAGAATTTGCATTTGAATATCTCAGTATTGTGGCTTTGAATGAAATGGAAAAAAAGTGTGCACAATATAATGCTAATTAAGTAGATTACAATGAAAACAATTAATGAGTGATTGTTATAATTACTCAAAGAAGTGATTTTGAAGTGCCTGTGATAGACATTTAATAGTAGGAAATGAAAAGATTAATGAGATTTGAAACCTTTGCTTTAAGTGGGTTGGCATTTGCTTATGGCAAAAATAAAAATGGGCAGCTCATTAAAATACAGCAAAAATATTCACTAAATAATTATTGAGTCGGTTCTGTATATTAGTACTTTGCCTGAGATTTGTAGGAACAATATGTGTGTGTATGCATATATATACATATATATATTTACATATTTCCTGTTCCATGGACAATCACATATGCAGCACATATACCTTTACATGCATGATTACATAAGCAAAGATTGGATACCATATTGTTTTATCCTTTTCATAGGTCATGCCTTCAGATTTAAAAATTATCTTATGTGCTCCACCATAAGGAAAAGGCAAATATTTGGAAACTTTGTTGACAAAATTTAGATGTTCTTCTCTATGCAGTTTATTTTCTGGATCATTTATTCGAGAAGATAGTGTAGATGGATCATGAGATCAAGGCTATTTGATCTCTAAAATGAAACATTTTATTAACTATTAATCCAAACAAGCATAATATAGCCTGTATTTATTCTCTACATACAATGTAGTATAAACTATACGTATACAAATGTCACTTTATAGAACAACCTGTACAGTATAGGTCATTTTCTTTTAGTTCTATAGATTAAGACATTCAAGTATTAGAGCAAAATAAGTAACTAGTACTACTAAGAAATAACTATCTAGATATCTGTCCCTTCATTCTTCACATTACTCCTACTATAGATAGAGCTTCCAAGACAGAGCTAGGTAACTGAAGTGCCTATCCCTTCCTATAAAAGGACTAACCCTAACAGGGCTGGATATTTTTTTGTTTGTTTGTTTTTATTTTTTGTGTATTCCTTAAAGGGCCAGGTTACTAAGACCTCAGCTCCATATTACCCTACTAATTTATGCTGACACATGTATGTCTTCAATAAGACCCTCAAGAAGTATGTCTAGTCTGATAGCCAATCAGAGTCCTATCCAGCCATAAGCAGGAACTGCTCTTACTATGTTCAGTCAAATAGACCCCTAACATAGCAACAGACCCCTGACACTACAACTACATTTGGCTGATCAAATGTCATGAGCCAATCATAAAATGATTCCTGTACCAATAAGAGTCTATCCCATTCACATCAACGCACAATTAATCACAGCTGGAATTGCTTAAAGGTAGCTTACAGTCTTCTCTTGAGGTCACCATTTTGCCACTTTGTCAAATGTTTTGACCTCTGCTTGCATTAATTCTTCTCTCAAAAGTTAAATTCTCTTGTTGATTCCATACATATCTGGTGGTCTTTTATGACACTTCTTGTGGACTCTAGCAGTAAGGTGATACGCTATAGTATTAATGACTATTAATTGATTTGGAGATCTGTCTTAATCGTGAATGACTGGATTACATACTTCAGACAAATGCACAGACTTCCTGCCTTGCCTAGCCATGCATTGATTCTACTATGGTTCCCAGGAATCTATACATCCTTCTATCCATATTTTTATTTAACTTCATTTTTGGTGTGATCTAACAAAATTAATTTATTCTAAGCAATGTGGTAAGGAAAAAAGAGAAAACACTTGCATGAATAATTTAAGAAAAATATATCCATTTCTTTTTATTATTTGATATCTCAGTGTCTCATTCCGAGGGGATGAAGCTGCCAATTGACAAAAATCCCTGTGAAGAAATAATTAAGATGAGAAAACAATGTGAGTCCACACCGCAGCTAGGAAAGGATTAATGCTGGTTTTATAGCATCATTTGTTCAATATGTTTTTTAATCTATATTTTTGTCATTTTTATCAAATATCAGGTCACTGTAGGCAGAGAAATCATGAGACTCTTTTCTATATTTTTTATTTAAATGTTTTTTATTTCACATATCAACCACAGTTCCCCTCCCTTTCCTCCTCTCACACCTCAGCTTCCCTCCCCCATCTACTCCTCAGAAAGAGGAAGACCCCCCACCTTGGGGAGTCAACAAAATTTTGCTTGTGACTCTTTCCTACTTTAGAAATGTGTGAATGGCACTGTATCTAAACAATGGAACTACGCTGTTCATCATTGCAAAAACCATGCACTTATGCATGTAGAAGCTGCACAACACACACACACACACACACACACACACACACACAAATACCAACTTCATATCAATAAATATACATACCATAATGAATTTATATAAATAAATATATGCAATATAATGAATGCTAGATTATTTAAACCAGATCCATATCATATAAGATCACAAAACAATGAAACCATTTATTAAACAAGGAATTATTTTCTTGGTTTAATGAGTTCTGTAAATAGAGAAACAAAATAAAATTTGCAAACATTTTATTCTTTTCTGAAATGATGAAAAAAGAAATGTCACTTAACATATGCCTCTTTATCAATAAACAGAAATTGTGTATATTAAATAGATATACATCAAAGATCTACTAGGATAGAACCAAATATGACTGGAAGAAAAAAATAATGCAATCATACCTAATGATATTCTGCTATATTCATAGATTGGTGTCAAGCCCAATTGTCATCAGAGATGCTTCATCTATCAAGTGATTGAAACAGATGGAGAAAGCCACAGCAAAACAGGTGGAGCTCAGAGAATCCTGAAGAAGATGGAGAGACAAGATTGTAAGAGCCAGATGGGTCAAGGACACCACAAGAAAACCCACAGAAACGACTAACCTGTGCTCACAGGGACTGACAGAGACTCAAGAGTAACTAGAGAGACTGCATGGGACTGACTTAGGCTCTTTGCATATGAGTTACAGTTGTGTAGCTTTGTCTTCCTGTGGAACTCCTAGTAGTGGGAACAAAGGCTGGTTTTAACACTTTTTCTGGCTTTTAGGAACCTAGTCTTCATACTGGGTCACTTTGCTCAGCCTTAATACAAGAAAGATGCTTAGTCTTACTACAACCTGCTATGCCATATTTTGTTAATATCCATGTGAGACCTGCCATTTTTGAATAGAAAAGGAGGAAGAATGGATTGGAAGTAGATGGGAACAAAGGGGAGTTTGGGGAGGCACTGGGAAGCAAAAGGGGAGAGTAAACTGTGGGCAGGATATGACATAAATAAAAAAAGGAAAATAGAAAAAATAGAAAAGAGAAGAAAAGAAAAAGAACATCTTTTGAGTGTGTCTTTCCATACCAATTCTTCAGAGAACATTAAAGAAACAACAGTTTCCAAAGAAATAACCAATAACTTTGTTAAACATGATATGATAAGGTGATGTTAACATTTGTAAGTTTTAGAATCCATGATTACTAAATTGCTAATGTAAGGAGATATAGAATATCTTATAGGCAAGTTGAAGAGATTTATAACCATAGGTTTTTTTCATGGAAAAAAGAATTAATAGAAAAGATGTGGCCTTATTAAACCTCAACGTTGTTAAATGAAGTAGGAACACATGGTAGACAAGGTTATAATGTAAGAGATATAATGAAAATGACATAGATTCCTTAAAATAATGATCAACAATAGAGAAAGTCCTATGCATTGAGAATATTAGGGAATGAGCATAACATCATATAATGAGTGGTCTAAAATAGCAAATGATATTGTAATGACAAATAAGCTACACTAATCAAATCACAATGAAATATTGTTTTGGAAAACATTCCATTTTCCTAATATTTTTCTCATAAAGCTTGTGGAATATATTTCTGAAATACTAACAATATTAAAAATATAAACTCATTTATTTTTAAAAGTATAAGACTTAATGGGGAAGAATTATTCATAAAACTATTTTTGAGCTAAAGAATTAAAAAAATAAGAACACATACAAAGGAAAAATAAGAAGAGTGATAAGGGAGATACTTACATTGAATCAATAATTGACAGGTTGAGTTAAAATGACAAAATAAAAATTGTAAAAATCATTTTTATAACTTGCCAGTCTTTTGAGCCAAAGTTATTGCTATTTCTTGACTTCCTCATACTAAAATTTACTACTAGAATATCATAGTACTATGCATTTATTTACTTATTAAATCTAATATATATAACATAAAGTTTAGAATTATCTTTTTAAAACCCTAAAATATCCACTTTACAATTCCTCAACAAACTTTGGTTGTAATTAGTTAGAAAAGACTGAAACTAGTTTAACTCCATAATTATTCTCTGTACTAAGAAGTTTTGGGGCCGGATTTTATGGCCTAGCCCAGAGGTTCAGACCTATACTCAGCCCCACTAAGCCTCAAATATACATACAAAGACTTATATTAATTTTATGTTGCTTGACCTATGGCTCAGACGTATTTATAGCTAGCTTCATCATAACTCAGTCTATTTTCATCAATCTGTTTAGCCATGTGTCTTTGTACCTTTTCTCAGAGCAGAATCTTGGTCTCATTTTCTCTGGCTCTGCTGGAGTTTCCCTGGTGTCTCTGCTCTGCTCTTTCTGTTCCTAGAGTTTTCTTAGTCTGGTAGCCCTGCCCACACTTCCTGTCTGACTTCAGCCATCAGTGGTTTTTATTAAACCAGTAGGCAGGACAATTATTTACAATGTAACAACATAATCCCAATACAACTTTCAGTTTTTTAAAATTAGAATATTTAAATTAATTATCTATTCCATTTTTATTTTAGAAATTACAATATAATTGTATCATCCCCCTTTCTTTTTTTCTTGCTGATTCCTCATATGCCCCCAGAAGTTATGGACATGTTGAAAATAAATCACTGAAAAAAAGAAGTTTGAATGAATATTTCTATTACAAGGATAAGTTTGTCAAGTATTTCCTCTTTAATTAAAAAAAAACAACAACAGATTTCATTATTGTTGCTTAATCCAGATTGATCTACTTACAACATACCTAGGTGACATTTGAAAGAGACATTTATCAGCATTAGAAAAAGCACACTACAAAACTGAGATACTTAACAATAAGTGCCATAAAATTTTCATATTCTAATATTCTAAGTAGCTATTAGCTATTCAACAAAACATGCAAAAGACTATTCTAGAGAATTTTGAACTTCTAGAATCTAAAATTATATATATATGTATATGTATATATATATACATATATATTATATATATAATGTCAAAACCACTGGGTAAAAATTTTAAGATAATCACTGAGATTTATATGATACAGTTTATTTCAAGATAGGGTTGGTTTATTTTAATAGAGTGATTTGCTATAAATTCCAACATTTATATACTGTTTGGTTTGTAAGAAATTGTTCTCTACTTGTAAAACATTTCCAGGGTATCAAGTCTGACAATTGAACTTAGGATACTGATCACTTTAATACTGTAATTTATCACTCTCCATTTGGAGGGTATATAGTTCTTGTTGATACAAAGTGGGTTGGACAATAAATTAGACAATATTTGAATTTTACTTTGGCTTTCATCCTTTGAACATATTGGCATATCTAAGAATAGAAAGATTGACAATGTTATATATGGAAATATGCCATCGGTAACAAGAAAAATATCTTATGATTTACCTTAAAGCTCTCTAAACTTTGAAACTGAAGAGTTTAATTTACATCCATGTAATATTATGCACTTAAAAGATCTATTTTTGTTCTTCTGCACGCAGTCTCCATCTTCTGTTCCTGCTGTGTTCCAGAGACAAATCAAAATAAATTTACGGTAATGAAATTAAGGGCTTATGCATGCTGTTCCTGTGTCTGTTCAGAAGTTTCTTTCCCCTACCTACTGCTCTTTAATATGAACTTTCAAACACTGTTCACTTAGTAAGTAGCAAAGCTATTTTATACAAAGGTATAAAAATGTGATTTTGAAATTCTAATAATTTATAAAATTTATAGTACAGGCCTGACTAAAAACAATAATTTGCAGTTGCAAATACCACTGAATATATCATGTGAAAGCAGCAACAAAATCCTTTCTACCTTAAGTTTCCTCTCAAATAAAAAGGGTTTTTGCAAATTTAGATAAAATCACGTACTAAAATTTAAGTCATATGCTTTCCTTGGCATGAGAAAAACTGCTGACCTTATTTAAGTACATGAAGCATAGTGTCTTGTGTTGTTTAAAGATAATTTAAGTTTTCTTTTTAATGTGAGCTCCATGTGAACAAGGAGTCTTGCTTGTCTATGTTTTGAAAGTAGAGAGGGATGCCAGATCCCAATTCTCCAGTGGAGAGCTGGAAAATTGCCCAACTCAATATTCATCCACTGAACAGAAAAATATTAATGCTTAGAGAAAGTAATAAAATATGAATTAAAATGTATAAGTACACTGTGTCACTTTTATAAACATTTAATGAATAGAAGGAATCAGAAATTCCAACTGTATTGACTCATTAATATATCAATGTTCAAAAAGAAAATATGTCTTAAAATTTATGCAATGTACAATTTCTTGAAATTCTTATACTAATTTTATTGGAAACACATACAGATGAATATTATCAAAAATTTTGAACTCTGACAACAAAGAAATAATCTAAGTTTAACACACTATGTACAGAGATAATATTAAAGACATCTACTGATCCCTTTTAGTCTTGTATTTATCTTACGATTAATTTAATTATGTTGGGATATTGACTCTACGAATTACATAGCACAGCAGTTGAAGGCACATGTTTCTAATAAAATTTTATATGATTGACAAGATATGCAACAGTTAAAACTGCTAGAACAAGTTAACATATACATATGTAAATACAATTATATCTCCTGAAATGTGTGAATTGAATATTATATTGTATTTCAACTAGACCCAAACCTACTTCACTCTGTAATTAACATCTTTGATGACATTCTGTCACTAAAGAAACCAGGGCAGATGCTAATTCTCAATGTACAATTATTATGTAATGTGAATAAGAGAAAATAATATTGCTTTTTGGCAGACTTCTTGCACTTTTGGGGAGGGGTGAGGTAGAATATTGACTGGGAGGGATTCAGAAGAGAGAAGGGGTGGGGAGTAGGGGGATACATACATAAAACTGACATTTTTTAATAATAAAAAATTAAACTGTAAAGGTTCTATTAATAAATGTTTTTGAGTTTACATGAAATTTTAGAAGTGAAAATGCCAAGAAATTAAAATCTTACAGATTATATTTCTCTTATTTTTGAATGGTTGAGCCATGTTAGTTAGCTATGTTAGAATGCCTTTTCTTTATGCCCATATTTCCATTACATGTCCAATGTAATTTTTTGAATAAAAAATACATTTTCTCTTTAAGATATTCAACCACATCTTAAAACCATCTCTATTCTCTGACTTCAATGAAATGTTTATGACATAAGAAACATTCAACCTACTGTTTATTTTAGAATGCTGTAGGTACATGGATTATCGAGTATTAGTTACAAACCTCAATCTTGAGTTAAAAATGTGATAATTTAGCTTAGAGTCTTATTCCTTATTTACCAGAAGGATTTATCTTTGAAATGTTAAATAGCATCTAGCCAAGGAAGCTTTTAATAACAAAACTGAAATTTCTTTGCCTGCTTAGGTGGCATAGAAAAAATTAAACCCCCAAAGGGAAAAAAAAATCATTATTTTGAATCGTGTTTCTAGCAAGTTGATAAGAGGTAAAACATTATCTTCTTTAACTGTTTCTGTTAACATGTAAACTATAGTGTCTTAGGGTTTTATTGATGTAAAGAGACACCATGACCATGGCATTTTTCATAAAGAAAACACCTAATTTTGACTGGATTACAGTTTCTGAGGTTTAGTATATTATTATGGTAGGAAGCATGGCAGCATGCATGCAGACATAGTGCTGGAGAAGGAGGTAAGAATTCTACATCTCATCTATTGGCATCAGGAAGGGACTGAGGCACCTTGGCCAGGATTAAGCATAAGAACTCAAAGCATATCTCCAGTGACATACTTTCTCCAACAATGTCACACCTACTCCAACAAGGCCACACCTCCTAATAGTGTCACTATCTGTGAGCCAATGGGACCATTTTCTTTCAAACTACCCCATAGAGTTTTAAATATTTATTTAAGGTAATTAAAAAACAGGTGGGTTAGGTCAGTATGATTTTAAAATGGGTAGAATAAACAGATATTACTGAAGATCTGCAAGCTAATTGGTGTTTTACTATTAATAACTTGTTAACACTGCAAAGGTCTTATAAACTAAAATGAAATTATCTGAGAATCAGGTTTGAGTTTTCAAACGTTGTTTAGAGTAAGTTGTGGGGTGGTACTGCTTTATTTTAATGAGTACCATACATAGTAGCAAAATATCTAGGTTAACCTTTTGGCTGTTCCAATTTGCAGTTCCATGCCTTTAGGGATAAGAGTAAACCTGTACTAGTTACTTTTTCCCACAGTGATGGTTAGTTGGAGCTCTAGGGAGCTCACTGAGATCCCTGGACATCCACGGGAAAAAGGAGCTAGGCTCTCAAAGGGTAGGCAACTATTGATTGACATGGGAAGTATGTGGACCCTCAAGGGGTGGGCTCAGACTGTGTTCCTGTGCATGGACTGGCACCTTGGAGCCCATTCCCTGCAGAGGAACAGCTAACCCATCTTGCTTTGGGATGAGGAAATCGCACTTGCCTGGAGTGGATGTGCCATGCTGAGCTGACCTACCTTGGGCCTTCTTGCCCTTTGGGAGGAGGGGATGGGAGACAGGAAGTGGGGAGGCTGAAGGCTGGGAGGTTTTGGGAACAGGGAAGGGAAGGTGATCAGGGGGATACATAGATATGAAAAGACATTATTAATAAAAAAAATAAATTGAAGAATAAAAGAAAGACTCAAAGTCTGGGACTAGCACTGGCTCTTACTTGTTATGCAGAAAAGCTAACTGATAGAAGGCACTGGTATATGCTGTTGGTCAACTCATGTGTGTGGACTATTTCCTTATGGCTGTTTTGACTACCTCCTCTTGCCAATATAAAGAAACATTTATTTTTATTCATTGGTTTTACTTTATTCTCATTAAAGCTGAACATGTGTAAAATCCTTTAAAAAAAAAAAGAAAAAAAAACACCTTAAACACTAAAACTTATAAAATAAGGAGTATAACTGAGCTTACAGTTCCAGAGGGCTATGGTCTATGATGGTAGAGCCAAGGCATGAAGGCAGAACAGCTGAGATCTCATATCTTCAACAAACAGGAGGCAGACATAGAGGTGCTAAGAAGGGCAGGATGCATTTGACACCAAAAGCCTTCCCAGTTGACCCACTTCTTTCATCAAAGCTGCATTAATACTTCTGAAATAGATGCCAACTGGGGACCAAGTATTCAAATGATGAGACTTACAGGTGACATCTCATTCAAGCCACTAGATGACCTCTTTAAATATTATTGTCCCTAATTCTACAATAAGGAAAATAATTCTCTCCATACTGCTATTAAAGTTATTCTGAGAAACAAAAACATGAATATGAAAATTATTTGTATAGTTCAAAAACCATATTATTGTTTCCCTAGTTCAGACTCAGCCTGATACTTGTATTCATTGATTTATAAGAAGCTATTATTTTATTTTAAGAAACTTGACTGAAAATGATGACAGAAGTTGCTTTGAAAACACAGCACACATAATACAGCACACTGTAATAAATGTAATAATTCAGTCTATCTTACAGACATGATTTGTGACTTTAAGAAATTAATTAAATAATTAAGATCTTAAAATGTGAGCAAAAATCATTTCTGTTATTGAAGTTTAATATGTGCTTTAAAAACATGACCTCAGATAGTGTAATATTGGATTAAGAACACAGTAATTGCAAATATGTAAGGGTGTTCCCCATTAACAATAAAGATTGTTTCATTGTCAAATATGTTTCGTTGGCTAAGAAAAGCACTGATCTCAGATTTTTCCCTTATATCACTGCTTAGGATTTTTATTAAATTGAGCCTGAGTTGTTCCCAAATGTCAGTATAAGAAGCTCACACACATGGAGTATACTGTCAATTGGGACAAGAACCTTTCATAGATAGACCTTTAAGGGTTACTCTATAGACATTACCTCATATTTAGAAAGCCAAATTGGTTTATGAAATAGGTAATCACAAAATCTGACAAATTACCTTTTAGCTAGTGAGCATCCAGAATGGAAAATATTACTAAAAGATGGTTACATTTATTTACTGAGAGGTAGAAGAACACTATAGCTAAGTTTTTATTTCTCTGCCATTTACCATCCTTTCTATGTATAATTTTTTTAGCCAATATGAGACTGACTTATAATTTTAGTTTCTGTACACCCAAATGATACACCTTTAATACAACAAGTAAGGACATGATAGAAATTATAAACTTTATATAACAGAAAGATAAATATTTAGTGCTAATGGGTGTATTGTTTTCAACAAAAGATATTTGTTGTGATATTTTGTATATCCTCTCAGAAATAAAAGTTTACTGAAGATCAGAGAACAGAGTAAGCCACAGAGATGGCCCTAGAAGTCAGGCAGTGGTAGTGCATACCTTTAATTGTACCACTCAGGAGGCAAAGGCAGAGATCTCTCTTGTGAGTTCAAGGCCAGCCTGGACTAAGAAGATTAATCCAGTTTGGAGGAGAAACAACATCAGGAAGTGGTAGCACACACCTTTAATTCCAGCACCTAGGATCATACACCTTTAATCACAGCATTAAAAAGGTTGAGATAGGAAATGATATAGCTGAGCAGAGAAAGGATTATAAGGTGGTTGGGGAAGAAAAAAGTTGGCCTTTCCACTTTGGTCTGCCCTGCACTTCCCTACACTTTCCGTATTCAGCCTGAGGATTCATGGAAATAGGATCTACTCTTTTACACCTGAAGAAAAGGATGCTTGATGAAAGTTGTAGAAAGAGAGTAAAACATATTAGCTGTAGATTTTCATACATAAAAGTAATGTTTTGATCTTCTTTGAGAGAATCTTGCTATGCAGTCCAACACAGATAGGCTTGCAACAGAGGATTCTCCTATCTTTAACTTTTTAGTGTAGGTATGTATATGTTATCTTTGAATTATGTCTCTGATTGTTTAATCCAGTATAGGCAATGTTACTTGGTACTACATGACCACCCAAGCAACTTCCAGATTAGTTGTTAAAAAAAATGATGAATTAGCATCATTAGAGTCCAAGGACATCGTGATTTAGAAGAACACTGATAAGTATGACCCCATTATAGATGAAAAGATGTGCATGATTTGTTTTGAGAATAACTGGATAATTTTCTGCCTTTTGTGAAAAAAATAGCATTGAGAAAATAATTGTATTAATTGTTTCACCACCAGACCAACACAGAGAATCTAATAGATCAAGTAGATTATTCATTTTTTGATCACAATTATTATTTGAGGCATATCATTCACAACTATCATTATTTCCTGAAGCTACTGCAACAGTAGAAAGGGAAAAAAAAGATGATGAATGAGTCTGATTGACTGTGTGGTTTGTTTCATAATGGGAGACAGAGATTTTGGAGTATGGCTGACATACTTGAACACAAATAGTGTTCATCAAGTCATTTCTGAATGTCACTATTTCAGGGCACTTTTACAAACTTTGCTTTATGTTGAAATATGTGTTACACTGTATTTTATTACTTTTCTCCTTACCTCTTCTTTTTAGAATAAATGATGAGGCTTTCAGTGATGATTAAGAACTAGCAAGCAGTGACTCAATGGCCCAAAAACTGTTTTAATTGGAACCTCAAATCCTGTGGGAAAATAAGAAATTAAATCATTAATAAAATGCAGTTTTCAAAAACCACTGTGTTGATATATGCTAGGTTATGACAATAGTGTAAAACTTTTGTTATTTTTTAAGGTTCCTGTGAATATGTTTGAAATGCCAAATTATCAGGCAACACAGTTTAAGCATATACACCAAAATTTAGTCCTTTCAATAAGTTCAACATATCAAAAAATCAACATAAATACATTTTCATTTTGGTTTAACAAATAACATTGCTGTAACAACATTAATCCTTACATCCCCTACCAATACTATAATCTTGTACTTGATAAGGCAACGGAAGAATTACTACAAAGGCATTTCAACATAAAAACTTTCAAAACCACAGAATAATGGTAATCAACCCAATTTGCCACATAAGGAAACTGACAATTTCTCGATATTTTCAAACTTTTTAATTATATGTTCTGTAAGTTATAGGTTACACTGAGGATTTTGTCCAACTAACAAGTATTAATCATTTCTAGGCCAATGTTTGCTAAAGAGTAATGCAAAAATACTATGTCAAAAGCTTAAATTAAGTTGTAATATCAACTGCAAACGTAACTATAAGTCTACGTATATTCTAAAAAATATTTTGATGTAATCATTACCTTGTCAAATGGTATAATACTAGAATATTATACCTTTCTATTGTTCTCAATGATTATCTTTAAAAAGATATGAATGTATTTCACAAAGATTATATTTTTCTACTAAATATTAAGGAACTTATATGTTATATATTAGATTAGATACTAAAAATAATATTTTCAATAATACATATATGTATATGGTTTTTTATTTTATAAATATGATTTTTACAAGGAATAGAACAAAAATCATTTAAGTTATGAATACTGTAGCAAGTTATCTTTTGGAAAACCAAGCAGCTCCCAAATAATGACATGAAGACTTACTATTAATTATGAACACATAGCCTTAATTTAGGCTTGTCCTGCATGCTCTTTTAACTTATTTTAACTCATTTCTTTTAATCAATTATTTGCCTCAGGGCTTTTTTAATCTTTCTTTTATTCTCTATGTCCTATTTTACTGTGTCCTTCATGTCTGACTGGAAACCCAAGGAAAAAGCCAACTACATATGGTGTCCCACGTTGAGAAACAAAACGCTGTTTTACCTTTCTCATAGTGGCTGAACTTTAAACTACTAGGTGGCCAGGTGCTCAGGCTGTAGCCTGGGGAAACTTCTTTTCCCCAGATAATGTCTCTGCTGCTGTGCTAGCTAATGGAAGTACTAACTAAATATCTTTCATTTTAATAAAACTGGAGATTCAAAGGCTAGGATGAAAACCTGCAAGCTCCGAGAATTAGAAGAGCAATTGGTTAACTTTTCTTCTTTAATGGCACTCCTGGAAACTCTCCTTCTTCTATACTGCCCCTCCCCCCAAAACACCACAGGCTATGTTCCTTTTTGCTACTTCCTGTCAACTAGTTGCTAATCCTGCTTCTCTGAGACCAGGTAATTTTACTTAATTAATGCAAATGTAACACATATTTACATAGTTAAACAATTATTTTGCAACTCAAACAAATGCAATACACCTTTACATAGTTAACAACTATTCTATTCCATAACAAAACTATGACAGTTTTTTTTTTTTTATTTCTTCTTCTAGTTTCATTTGGTAAAATACCCTGACAGCAAGCAACTTAGGGAAAGAAGCATTTGTTTAACTTAGAATACCAGGGTATAATCATTATTACAGAGAAATCACAGCAGGAACTAAAAGCATATGCTCACATCCTATTCACAGAAAATGTGTATCCATGCTTGCTGTTTATTTTAAGCTAGCTTTATTTGCCTTTTTACATTTCAAAGCCAATCTCATGATATGGTTCTTTCCATATTCAGGGCTGGTCATCCTAATTCAATTAACAAGCAATACAATACCTCACATCACATTGTGGTCTTTCCAGGTGGTTCTAGGGTATGTCAAGTTTATAATTAAAATTAATCAGCATATTTGCCTTGCATCAATGATTTCAAAATGGCTATTTATATGGTAAACATCAAATTACTTAAATCTAAATTTTTAAAAAATGTAAATCTATATAAATAGATTTTAAAAGACTGTACAGATTTTCCCCCAAATATTCAGCTATTATTTGACGTATATTTTTTCAGAAGCTTTGTAATATTCTGATGTATTTTAAGATCATCAGAATGTTTGTGGATCTTCACTGCTTCTGTTTGTTATATGTAACACATTATACTATTATATTAGTACATTGCACTTTCATAAACACATTAACAATACTTTAATAAATGATAATTTTCACCCCAAATGCCACATGAAGTGTTACATAAAATAAACTAGAAATGAGTCAACAAATTTTGCCATCCAGGCATTATTTAACAAAAGAAATAATTCATTCCTAAAGGGGAAGGTCAATTTTGACAAGTATGCAAGACACATAAATAATCTGGTATAATAGGTTATAGAAATAAAGTATGCTTATGACTAAAGGATGAAGGAATACTCTGTAAAAGATATATTTAAAAATCTCAAGATTTAGCAGGGTTTTTTGGGGGGATGATAAGTGAGCAATAAGTACAGAATAAAGAGAAAAGTTCAGAGAATGTTAGGAAAATTAGTGACTTTCTTAAGATGAAATTTGTTGTATTTGGAATGAAATAGTATAGCAATGGTAGGAAAGATAGATAATTGTAATCAGACATTTCCTGCCCTGTAGCTGCTCTCAAAAAACCAGACAGAGACTTATATTCTTTTTAAAAGATGATCATCTCAGGCTTCTTACTAACTAGCTCTTACAACTTGAGCCCTTTCTATTAACCTATGTGCAGCCATGACTTTCTTAGCTTTTACCTCTGTCCAATATTTTGTGTCTGACTAATTTTTCATCTTGCTGGTAATTCCTCTGACTCCACTTTTCTTCCTTCCATCATTCATAGTTTTGCTTTCCTGCCTAATTTTACCACATTCAACTATTTGCTAGTCAGCTTATATATTAAACCAATCATAGTGAGAAATCTTTACAGTGTACAAAAGCATTTTCCACATTAGATAATTATCAAACAATGCATACATAACCTTAAAAACTAGGTAATAGAATAGCTTATTTCCTCAGATGATAAAATTTACAACAGGTTTTCCATAGGGGGATTGATAGAATAGAAAGTTAGGAAGATTAATCTTTCAAAAGTATGAAAAGTGAATTTGAGAGTTTGAAAAAGAATAGGATTCTATAAGTAGTTTGATAGGAATTGAAATGATCCATGTATAGTAATTATGGCATGGGTTGGAATGAAGTCAAAAGAAAGGAACATCTATTAAAAATATCTCTAACTATATTACCTGAGTACATGCTTATAAAATTGTGACCTTGTTGAAATAATTATATGACCATGCCATTAACTGTGATGAAGAGAGAATGAAATGGATCATTTCTTAAATCCAAGAAAAGGAAGGATCTTTCTAATTTTTAAATTTGTAGTATTCTACTACTAGAAAGTGCTAGGTAGAGATCTCCCAGTTGAAAAATAGAATGGTATAAAAGCTGTTCACAAAATTTCAGAAATCATAGAGAAATAAGAGAAGCATCTATATTCATTCACTTAATGGAATTTAGAAGGGAAATAAGTAGACATTAAATTATAAGGATAAATATAATATTGTCTCTGCCCTGTGAAGCTAATTTTCTAATAGAAGGCAGACAAAGTAATTAAATTTTTAAATTAAATTTGAAGAGTACATTTTAATGTAATCATATATATTGGATACTTGATATGTGTTGAAAGAAACACAGAACAAATCTGAGAAGAAGTGACATTCTATCTCAGTTTTAAAGATTAGGGAAATATTTGCCAAGTGAAGAAGCAATATTTGTTATAAAAAGAACAAGAGCCAAGATGTGAATATAATAAATTATATATGTGTGAGTGTGGGTGTGAAAATTTTCCATTTACCAGTTGTCTTATCAAAGAAAATATGACTATTTAGAACATAGAAGAGTTGGAGGGAGGAACAAAGTATAGAAGTGTAGAAATTATGTAATTTTTAAAAGTATAAGTGAACAAAATAAAGGTAGTAGAGAAAAACTCTAAACAGTATTCTTCCATAATCTCTCTATGCCTCTTTGATTTTCTGTTCTCCCTGAAGGACTCTGATCCACAATTATAAGACAAAATACTCCTGGGTCCCAAAGAAAAGAACAAAGAAGTTTAGGACATCAAATTTATGCACCTGGATCTTTTTGGCAGTAAACACAAAACTAATTAAAGCTTACCTTTAAAGGAGTAATTTTATTATATCTGTGCACCAGAAACAGTAGAAGATGATTAGAACAGGGGGAAAAAGGCATGCAGTTAAAATAGAAAGTAATAGAGACAGAAGTGGTTAGAATTAATTGCTGAAATATGCCATAAAAACATAATTGATAAGCTCATTTTTAGACTATATTGTTATTCATCTACATATTTCTATTGTAGGTTGTATAAAGTTTCACGTTACAAATTGCCATGGCTCTATTTCTTTCAATAAATAGGTCCTATATCATATCTGAAATCATTCTCCAATATAGTTTCTGTTTGTTTATACTTATAAAAATCACAACTCACTTGTAATGTAATGAAGATATATTTATAGGTAAAAATATTTTGTGCCTATTTGTTCTGTTGGCTTGTGTTTGCTTATAGAACTTAGATTTATGCATTTATTTATTTGATTTCTTTGGTTTACTTGTAATAGTGGACACTTTTAAATTTTAAAACTTTTAACTAGGTTATATAATTAGTTGATCTATAAATAAATTAATCTGGCAACTAAATATTTTCCATGTTTTTTTATTATTCTGCTTATGTGTATTTTTTGAATGACCAATTAAAATGCTAAGGAGTGCTCTCATAGTTTAAATACATTTTTAGTATGTTATAATTTCATGCAACTTATCCACATTATCAAATGTCATTGTAAATTAAACCTAAATACAGCCAAAAAATTGAGAACTTGTATAATAATTGCAAGGACAGCACAGTTAGATATATGAATATAAGTCCTAGCTTCCTAGTATATGGTTTGTGAGGGGAGTGGTAAAGTTAAGTAGGTATTAGAATACATATTTTTATCTAAATCTTGATAGTATCCACGGTGTATGACAATCTTCTTATAATGGAAGCATGCAAGGCAAAATTCTATGATCAAATAACTTATAAGTGGTAAGGCTATATTAATAATTTGTGTTGTTTTCCTATAAAACGTCAACTCTTCTTTTAATGTACTTTAAAATATCTAGATCAGATAAAGTTCACATCTGTGTTTGCACGTGTATTTCTTGTTTAAACAAATTAACAATATGATTAAAAAGAAAAATACTCACCTTATTTAAAATGAGTGCAGATGGTCATTGATTTGACATGCAGTCCCAACTTAACAATTAGGTCAATAACGAACTCTTATCTTTTTCTTGAAATAAGATGTTTATATTAGTCATACAAGAAAGTTTCAGACTGTGAATTTTGTATTAAATGTATTTATTAAGTGTACTAAAAGTCTCTATATTATTCCTAACAATTATCCATTTATTTATATATTTTATTTAAGATTTCTACAATTCAGTCTGTATTTCTACTTTGAATCGATTTTAGTTTGAATTACTCATTATAGAAAAACTTCTATGATGAAAATTAGTTCTGTTACTGCTTAAGCCTTACATATTTTTAACATTGTTGAAGCAAAATGTTATTGAACTTCGATTTAAAAAGAAATGAATCCACTTTAAATATGAAATTATGGTTATGACTTTAATTAATGTGTTAATGTTACAACTTGAAAGATGAATACAGTTTATTTTGACATGACAATTGAGATTATTACTGAATTCAAAGAACCTTAATAGTATTTGACATATAACATATAGCAGTTTTTCTATAAGTAGTTCATAGCTGAATCCATAAGATAAGATACAGCAAAAACTGAGTAGGTTTATAGTTTGACATATAGGGTATTTGAGAATAAAACCCAATGACTAGAGTGATGAGAGATATCCCCAATAGCTTCCTATAGAAGCATACAGATTGAAGTGGCAGGAGGAATCACATTATAAATATTACTATATTATATGTAGAAAATTCTAAATATTCCATAATTAGGAAATTATGATAAAAAGTGTTAATTCAAACAAGTAGCAGAATATAAAACCAATATTCAATAACGATTACACCAAGCAAAGAAACAGTTGCACAGCTAATAATTTATAAACAGAATATTTAGAAATAAAAATAATCAAATTAATTTTATATAAAAGAGAAAATGTTGCCCAGAGAAATTTAAAATAACAGAAAGAAACAAATTTTAATACTTTGTAAAACAGAACTATTAAGGTATAGTTTGTTTCTTTGAAATTGTTATTATGAAATAACTAACACAGACTAGCTTTAGAGGTAAAAGGTTTATTTAGTTCACTGATTTGGAGGCTCAAAGTAAAGGATTCACTGACCATTAAGTTTTAGATTTCAGTGAATTTCATGCAACATTTTAAGAGCTTATGTCATAACAAGTTATTTTATTGTTTTACAAAACAAGAGGGAGAAAGAGAAAGTCAATATTCAAAATTAAATTTGAGGGCATGCCACTAATGATCTGGACTTTTGTCAACTGGCTCCACCTCCCCAAATTCCCAAAGTTTTCATTGCTTTCAAATAGTGCCAAAACACAAATAACTTTTTCTTCAAATTTATTTTTATATGCCCTGGTATTTTCTTGCATGTATGCTTGTTTGTGTAATGGCATCAGAACCCCTTGAACTGGAGTTACAGAGAATTGTGAGCTGCCATGTGGCTTCTGGGAATTTAACCAGGACTTCTGGAAGAGTATCTAAGCCATCTATTGAAACCCAACACAACTTTAATAGGTAATTATGAGTAGTCCCACTTAAGACATAGTAGGTACCAGTACTGTGAAAACTGTTTAGAAATGTGTTTCAGTCCTTAGTAAAATGGCTTTGACATTTATGCATTAATGAAAACAATTTTTAGATTCTAATAAAATCTCAAGAGAAAACAATAAGCAATCTGAAGAAAAATTAATCAACATATTACAGGTCTTACTCTTCCTAATTTTAAATTTACTATTGAACTATATTAATGATGGCTGTGTATTAGCACTATGAAACATGAGAAAGTGCCAGGAAACAAATATGAGTACTAAGAATTTGCATAGATGCACAAATAATTTTTAACAAATTTATAAAAAAAACATTCTTTTGAAGAAATCCAGTTTCCTCAACAATTGATGGTAAAATGTATACATATAAAAAAGTGAAATTAAATATTTATTTTATGGAAGATACCAAAAGTTAAAAGCTATACTGGACTTCAGGTCTAAATATGTGAACTGAAACAATAAAACTCCAAAAGAAAAATATTAAGAAATTTTAAAAATGTGGGGTCTGGTATTTGTTTGGATATGACTCCAATATCACAGATTGGACTTGAGTAAAACAACTTGCTTAGATATGAAAGAATATTGTCAAAAGAACTCTAATTCCAGAAAGGAATAAAAACTGGAAATCCACATATCTGAAAAGAACTTTCTATGTGTACGTATTACTTATTTTTTCCACTGATGTGATAAAACATGGGTAAGGCACCTTATAAAAGGAAAGATGATTTGTGGCTTATGATTCTAGAGATACAATTGTCCATATTCATCATAGTAGAGTAACATGACTGCAGGTAGATATCAGAGGTGGAACAGTAAGCTGAAAGCTCACATTTTAAATTTCAAACATAAAAATGATATAGTTAACTAAAAGTGGGACAATTTTCACACATTTAAGCCTGTACCTCATATCACACTTTTTTCCAATATTTCTATAATTTTTAAACATATCTAATCAGTTTGAACAGGTGGGGACCAATTATTAAAACATCTGAGTCTGTGGTGGATATTATCATCTAAAAAACATGGAGGGGTACATAACATTCTTTTATAAGCATTATGAAAATACAAAATTTTATTGAAATGGGCAAAAGTCATATTTTTCTTTCTTTTTTTTTTTTTGTAACTTGACACAATTTAGAATCATCTGAGCTAAAAGCTTCAGTTGAAGAACTGTCTCCATTGCCTTAATTGTTGTGGAAAGACGCAGCTCCCAGTGTAGGAAGTAACTTCTGGTATCAGCCTACATAAAAAGGAAGAATGAAGACTATAACATGTTTGCCTATTTGTCTCATTCCATTGCCTCTTTGAGAATCAGTGTTTATATATTTCCAATGCAGACTGAGGACCGGACCATGTCTTTCCAGAAATCTCTCAGGTCTTTGTTGTATTTGGGACTTTTGAGGCACCCTGTTTCTTGGAATGAGCATCTATCATATTCTCAGTAGTTCATATGACCAAGACAAATATAGTGCCCAAAGTAAGGAAGCTAAGGACTATAGCAAAGGTTTACATGGTTAGAGAATAACACCCAATGGATAGCAACTGCCTTAAATGCCTGTAAATTAATTTAGGTACTATTTCTTTAAATAAATCTACAGTTTTTTCTCAGGCTTTCGACTTAAACACTGAGAAAAAATAATATGTAATTTTCTTCTGTCATCTTTTTCATAACAGTTTATATGTTGGAATGAATATTCATACAATATTACTACTACTTCTTTTGCTACATTGTGACCACATCAAATAGAATATAATGTTTTTATTTAATATAAAATATTCAAAATAAACTTAAAATATAATTAGAAACTATATGTGTGTTTGTATTTCAGAAGCTATATTGAATAAAATACCATCTAATACTTTTCTCACTGTACCTCCAAACACAGTAAGCACTGTATATTATCATAGGACCTAAAGGTTGGTTGAGCATATCAATTATTAAAGAACTGAGATCTTAATGGTAACCAACATTATCTGGTTTACTGGCCACATCAAAAGGATATCTGTCAATCAGACACTTGTTCCCAGAAGACAAACACTGTGCCAAAATGTCTGCCAAGATGAACAAATATTTCATAGATGTCACTGACTGGTTAATTGGCAGGTTGCCTGATTTGCTCTGGGTTTTTATTCACCTAGGAAATTTAGAAAAAAAAGAAGTGCCAGTGCTGAACAGACTTAAATTGTAAGAACCCAAATGTGTGGAAGTCCAGAGCATGTTTAATGCTATCCTAGGTTTCTAGCTACATACAGAACATTCTTTGTTTATTCGTTGTCTTTGAAAACCAGAATGGTGTGACTGTATTTATTTTTAAACTTTTATTAAAGAGGTAAAACTTATACCTGTGTGTAGGAAAATGAAAATAATATTTCTTTTATAGATACATAAACAAACACAAATATGAACATGCCAGTGCCACAGCACAAGTCATATAATTAATGAAAGGGTATATGGAAAAAATTGTTGAAGTTCAAAACCAAACCAAATAAAATAAACCAATAATTCTTTTTCCCAATTTGCAATAAGTTCTTAAAATTCTACACATCTAGTGCTCTCGAGGCAAAAATAACTCTCAATGAAGGAAGATAAAGATTTTACTTTTTCTTTAATTTTTAACTTAGTAACATATTTTTCAGGACCATAACTAATAATAAGATCACTAAGTAACCTCTTATTGTTATTTTGGGTCTTTAAATTTTGCTAGGCAATTTCAGCCACTAAAGTTGCATATGAATATTATGTAAATTGAAGTAGCTCTTTTTATAACCAAATCAAATTAGAGACTCTTAAAGCTTTGTGAATCTCCTTTATCATCTAATATGTAGTTATGATTCTAACATAATGTTGACAGATTATATGACCAGGATTCACTTTGGAATTTTGTATATAAACATTTAGTATAAAAAGACCTAATTATACATGCGTATTGCTACTTCATTTATAAGACACAGGAAATAAAAACCTCCTGGTTGTGCATAATCTGGTGAATGTAGAGTTAAAAACTGGTACATTTATAGAACGGAATATTCAAATATTAAGAAAAACAATACTATTACATCCACAGGTGAATGTATTAAGCTGATTGTTGCCTCTAGTAGATTAACCATGCTGCAGCATAAAGCCACATATTCAAGAAAATATGGTTATCCATTAGAATCTGGAGGAACATTTTAACTTTAATTTGATTCTATTGTTTTCTATTTTTAAATTACAGTGTGTTGAACTCTTTGATATACCACTAATGTGTAGATATAGTTTATAACAAAGAAAGTTTATATATTGTAAAACATGTCTTTCTTTTAAATAATACATTAATGTGTAGATATAGTTTATAAAAAATAAGGTTTATATATTGTTAAACATGGCTTCTTTTAAATTTGGAAAATAATGTTGCTAGATTGGTTAAGCTTTTTCTATTTTAAACTAGTTACTACATATCATTCACCTACAAAGGCTTGAAAGGTAGTACTATATGAGGATCAAAATAATCCGTTGCAGAAGTTACATCAACTAATTTTATAGAAAAGGGGGGAAATACTACTAAATAAATGCTAGCAAATATTATTGAAAATGATATTCAGTCACAAACTATTTTGGAAAAATGAGTTACATTATTGCAAGAAATAACCCTACATCATCAAGACCAGGTTATCAAGTTACCTAGTGGGAATTTATTATTCATGCACAATGAAATATGAATATAAAATGAAGTGGTTGACAAAGAATAACTGGTATAAAGATAGTCAAAGAGAGGATTAGTTTTTTTAAAAAAATCTTATAGAGGAGTTTTAAAAAATTGAATACATAACAGTGACTACAGAAACATAATGCTCTTAAGAGAAGGTCCTGAGCTAAGAAAAGGCTGACTTATATACTATTCTTCCTTCTTATTAACTTTTCATACATTTTAGTACCAGTGAAAGAGTCCATAGAAAAATGCTTGAAACGATATCTCTAAACTAGAATAGGTAATTTGATATCACTCTTATTTGTGAAATGAGTAGACATGAAGATTTTGGTGCATGTTTAATCAGATTTATGTTCAAAACAACAGATTTCTAAAATTAATTGATGGCGGAAATAAACTAATAAACAAAAATGTTTGCTTAAATAAATCATACAAGAATTTTGCCTATTTGTATATTTGCTTACTTCACTTTGGTTTTAATGGTTCATTTCGGTGATAAGAATCTATCCAAGGATTGTACACATATATGACAAATGTTCTATAGAGGATATGTGGATATCCAGTCTCATGTATGTTTAAAGTCAATAAATTATTAAGTTCCTAGACACAGAAGCTGCACTCATTAATAAAAAAAAACAGAAAACATTGCATAACTATGGGAACTTAAATATGTGATTGAAATAATATTTAACAGAAATTCCTAAAGAGGTTTACATGACAGACCTGACATGCCTAGCATCCCAGTTTACAATCTTCAAATTTGTTTCAAAGGAGTGGCCTAGAATATATCACAAAATAATCTAGAAATTTTGAGAGATTTTTTTTTTAAAGAAAGAGTATGTATTTTAGGCACTGAGGGGTGAAGGACTTTCAGGATATTAAGAATACACTGTTTGCTGTTTTTATTTGTTTTACTATCTATACCTTTCTCTCTTTAGCATTCCAGTATTTGGCTACTCTAAATTCAATCTACTTTTCTATGCTCCTTTGTAAGATAATTTATTCTATTTCCAAGAATATCAACTACATGCCTATGTAGATTTTTCTACATTTGTTTCCACTTCTATTTCTTCTTTCAAAATTTAATTGTCCATACCTTATGTATGTTTGACTATATTTAATGTTAAAATAGATTTATTTACCTCATTTAAGTATGCTTCTTTTACATTTGTATTGAGCATAGTAAATGACACTTAGAAAATGACTTAGATATAAACCGTTAACGACTCTTGTTTGTTAATCCTCCCAAATTAAAAGTTCTATTTATTGTATTTCAAATGGATCCAAATTTATGTACTTTCTTTATATTTTCATTTTTTAATTTAAAAATATTTTTCCATATCCACTGCTGTGCCCTCTCCCTTCCCTCCTCCCAGTCCTCCCTCAGCCTCCCACTACGTCCCCCCATCCATTTCCCAAGGAGAGCAAGGAGTCCCACTTTGTGTCAGTTCAGTCTAGCACATTCAGTTAATGTACATTCCATTCCCTAATCTCAGTATTAAGGCTGGATGAGGTGTTTCTCTGTAGGGAATGGGTTCCAAGATGCCAGTTCATTTACAGCAACATAGTCTGATCCTACTGCAAGAGGACCCACAAACTACCCAGGGCATTTGACAGTTGTCTACCTTTAGAGGGTTTAGGCCTTTCCATGATTGTTTCTCAGTGATTGTTTCTGAGTCAGTGACCTCCAAAGAGCTCTGTCATCCATCTCTGTGGGTCTCCTCCACATGAACCGTATCCCTTTGCTCATATACTCTCTCTTCAGCTGCACTGGCAGCTCCAGCTTTTGCTTAGTCATGGATTTCTGCTTCTGCTTCTATCCGTTACTGAATGAAAGTTCTGTAATGACAATTAGAGTGGTCATTTATTTGATTATAGGTAAAGTCCTATTTAGTCACCTTTTATACTATTGCTTGAAGTCCTAGCCAGGGACATATTGTGGGTTCTTGGATGTTTCTTTAGCACTCGGTTTCTTTCTAAACCCACAGTGACTCTCTCTATCAATACACCCATTTCTTTGTTCCCCCTTTCTGTTGTTCCTCTAGCTCAAACATCTTTGTATCTCATGATTTGTTCCCCACCTCCCCTTGCCAGCTCCCCATTATGATCCCAATATACTCAGGAGATCATCTCTGTTTCCCCTCCCAGGGGGAACCCAGGATGTCTCTCTTAACTTCCTCCTGTTATGTATATGTTTGGTGGTTGCGGTTTGCAGCCTTGATATTCTTTGCTTTATGTCTAAAATCCACTTATGATATATACCATGTATATATATCTGGGCCTGTATTACCTCACTCAGAACTATACTCTACAAATCTATCTATATTCTACAAATTTTAGGATGTCATTTTGTTTTTTATTGGTGAGTAGTACTCCACTGTATAAAATGTATCACTATTTTTATTTCATTATTCAGTTGAGGGGTATCTAGTTTGTTTCCAGGTCTTTGCTATTATAAAATGGTGCTACTATGAACATATGTTAGCTAATACACTTGAGGTAAGAGTGTGTGTTGTTTGGGTATACCAATAGTGTTATTGCTGGAACATTGGGAGATTGATTACCAGGTTTCTGAGGAGCTGTCATACTGACTTCCAAAGTGGCTGTACAAGATTACACCCACCACCAATGGAAGAATGTTTCCCTTGTTCCACATCCTCTCCTGAATTATAAAAGATTAATTCTACTAGTCATAGTAATATTAACTACACAAACATACTAATACATTTTTAAAATATACATAATGTAAATTTCAAAAGATACAAGATCCAATCTTACATTGAAAAAATGAGTAGTCACTACGTCAAGTATAATTTAATCTTTACTTAGCAATTAATCTGACATTATGCATATCCCTGCGTGTTATGTAGTTCAAGATGTATAGCACCATCTCTTAGTTATTTTTTTTTGTAATTGCTTAACTTGAATGTTACAATATGCTTGAAGAGCCCAGTATGTGAGTATTTTCATACGACAACTTATCTGAACTAAATATGCCCAATATTTCCATGAGAAAATCATTGAAGTAGTTGGACTTAATTGATATTGAAGAAAATCAAAACGTTATTCAATTATTCTTGTACAGATACTGGATCAAAAAATTATAACAGAGAAAAAGGTGGCCATTGTGACAAAAACGGTCACAACATCCGGAGGCAGTTACAGGAGTGTTTTGAAGTTTAGCTGCATACAAAGACAAATAGGGGTAAATAGTCAGATACTGTCTCAGTATAGAATAAGCAAATAATAAATAGAAAAAGTATAAGGATTTCTTTATCCTTGGGGCAAATTGAATAATGACTAGAATAATTTCAATCTATCTGAAAAGCAGAAATTATGTTGTATTTGTGCAAAAGACATCAATATTGGTGAATTCATAGTAAAATAGTTCTTTATAACAAGGTGTAATGAATGATATATAAAACATATTTTAAATAGTTAAACTATATATATTGTATATATGGAAATAAAGTAAAAGGAGAGAACAATGTGAAAATATAAAATCAACTGAGCTAAATAATGATATAGAGATATTTACTGTATAGTTTTTGAAAGTTATTTTGTGGGTTTTAATATTTATATGTAAGTAAAAAGTATATGAAGCAGCAGCAACTTTCAGGGTATGCTCTGTTACTTTCATGCAATCCACAATCATTCAGCATGCTAAATATTTTAATGGTCTCTTGATTAGTCCCACTGTCTTCACCTCATGTTCTTCATAGAACAGTCTAAGTAGATCACTTTAAATATAAGACACGTGACATGAATTCAGTCCATGCTTCCAGGTACATAGTAATGATACAAGGAACATTTCTCAGTTCCTTGATCAGCCAGTCTAGACCAAATAATGATCGCCAGAATGATGAGTATTCTTGAAGCAAAGCAAGTGGATAGTGTTCCTGAGAATGACACTATATGTTGTCCTCTGAATTTCATATATCTGTGAGTACTCATGTACATACAATACCCTCAGTATATATCCATGTAGATACATACCCACACCCAAACACATGCACACATACACTTAAAATGATAGGGAAGTAAAGATTATTGGCAACATGAATATATTTTCTTTAAATCATGAACTTTCATAGAAGCAATCCCCATTTCCTCTTTACCAAGGCCCATACATATTTAGGTAAATCCCCATAATTTAACTTATTTAGTTTAGAGATGCTTTACGATTATGATTTGGTATTAAATTGTCATTAGCTAAAACTGTGTTTATACAACAGTGCTTTTGATATATGATATTTTTACATAAATATTTTATTTTAGTGTTTTTCATTTAAGAAATAGAGATATAAAATAATACACATTTGATTGCTCTTTTGTGTTTGTAAGTTAGAAAGACAGAATACAGTACAATTTAGGTTGATGAATCAGAGAATTATATCTGAATGCTAGTTTCACTAGTATTTTGGGTCCTCCACTTTTCCAACGAGAAGAAATGCAATCTTGCTATATACTTACATTTTCTATAGCACTGTTTTGCTGTCTGTAACATGAAATAAGACTTTAAAACTTTAAATGTTTAAAAATATTTATTTAGAATAAATAAAATAACACTTACAGGGTATAGGTTGCACTCAATGCTTGTATTCACTAATATAATTAATAGCATATCCAATAATCCAAGTATATAAAATAACTATAGCTTAGCTAGATTGTAATTACAAAAATAGCGACATAAGACTAGATCTTTGAGATGTACAAGTTTTTGGCAATAGGCTCAAATGCAGAACAATACATAAACTGAATTTTTATAACTCTTAGATTACAAGAACTAATTCTTTTTTATTTTTTATTACTTTCAAATTCAAAGTTGAAAGATGAAAAATTTACAGATTATATAAATTATCATTTCACAGCACATATTTAAGTTACAATTGTCCATTAACAATACTACTTCCTTAAAAAAATATCCATGACATATATATATATATATATATATATATATATATATCAGTATTTTTTACTCTTTACCAATGTCTCTATTCAATGGAATATGTATTGGAAAGTAAACAAGAAAAACAAAGAAAATACTTTAAAACAAATTAAATTGATTTTATGATTTATGAACAGATCTCAAAGTGCAGCTCAATGAGGAGACTCTATTTTGATTTCTGGATGAATATTTTAGATTATCTCAATATTAGATGATACCTACTTATTACAGCAATCATTATTTGCAAAATTGTTTTTGATATTAAACTTACTGAATGTTTTATAAGTACTCATTTTATTCATTTTAAAATCTGTTCTTATTTTATATTTATGTCTTTAAATGTGACTTGGAATTGATGGAAAAAAAAGTTGGGTAAGGATTAAAATAAAGTTATTCACAGCTTTACAGGATGGTTAACAAGCAAAATAAAATTGTGTTTTGATTTGTCTTTAATTATATGTTTATTTTTTGAATAAACACACAACTAGATAGGAGTGACTCATATGGATATTATTTTCCTAATATAAAAATATCCACAGTTAAAGGAACAGAATAATCAGAAATACTAAGTGCCTAAAGTTTATTTATTTCTTTATAGTATTACCATGTATTACATATATTTTGGTTTACTATTTTAGAAATATTGGGAAATTTTTCCATTCTTTCTCATAAAAATATTGCTTTACTTATTATGCACATATTAGTAAATTTCATTAAAAGAAGGGGAGCTGATATTTTATAATACTTTCGTCCTCATTAATTATGAAGGTTTATTGTATGTTTTATAAATGTGATTATTCAGAAATTATCCAAATATCAATCAAACACCTGGGCAAAATACTGTTTCAAGCTTTAGCTCATCAACAAACAAATACAGGTACAATAAAGGTTCTTTGTCTCAAATAAAGAAAAGAAAAATAGACATAAAGGAATAAAATTTTGGTGTATGTTGGTACTACTTTCATTTATTTTTTCTTAATGAGTTTTTAATTCTTGAAGAAACAAAATGTGAAATATTAAAAAGATAGGTTCATCCACTTATTTACAATAAACATATAAACATTTAAGTATCAAACAAATATATGAATTAATGATTAAAATATTTTTATAATGAATAATTTCATGCTCCAGTCAGAAGTTATAAAAGTACATTAAAGAGCTGAAAGCTTAATCTCTGCTGTTCTATTATAGTGTTGTAAACTGTTGTGTAAACAACCAGGGGAGAAAAATAAATAATCACTTTTACCTATCAGTTAACCCTGGAATACTGGTTTTTAGGGTTGCACTTAAGTGCTAGGAATCTGAACTTGTGTCCTCATGTTTACATAATGTGCTTTTTGATTGATAAATGTTCCCCATAGGCTCACATATCTGATCCCCAGTTAGTAAAGCTGTTTGAAGTGATTGTGAAAAAATTAGGAGGAGGAGCCTTGTTGTAGGAAGTATAATTAGTATTAGGCTATTAGTTCACAATGTCTGCCCTCAATAATGTACTTCCTGATATGGATGGGGGTCATGATGATTTTTGTGGCCTGTATTACAACCTAAGGTCATGTGGATGCTCTGTGTGCTGAAATCTGAAGTTATGTTGATATCTGTGGGCTGTGCTGCTCCATGGGCCCATGTTGATATCTATGGTTCATCCATGTCCATCTGTGATCTGTGTTTCTGACAGAGGCCTTGTTGATGTCTATGGACTGAGCAACTGCTAGTGTTGTAATACAATGGGGGAAAGAATAGAGGATAGAAGTCCCTTTGTGAGTGACAGAGACATGCCATGCACACACATCATGCAGACATGGTCAGCAATGGTCAAGTGTCTTATCTTATTTAAGAGTTGTTTTAGTTAATAAATCTATCATAGGACAACTTGGGGGCCAGTTTACTGTATGATAATGAGAATTATAGGTAATCATTTTGTTCTCTATGCCAGTGATTTTCCTTTTGACTTAGTGTTTCAGAGTATTTTGGGAGCAGGGATGATTCACTCCTCTATAGCTGCTTCAACTGAACTGGACATAGATATTTAGGGTCCCAGAAATGCTGAAAGACTAGTTAAAGATAAGGAGAGAATTTAGGCAAGAGGACATTTGTCAGAAGAATGTGGTTATCTGACCATCTGTAGAGTTAGAGAATACTCGCATTGGCAGGACTGATCCACATAAGCCTTCAGCAAATCCAGAACTCATGGTCATTTGGAAAAGATTGCAGTAGCAACTGATGCTTGGATGTGTCTGCCAGCCAAGTAAAAACCTGTTGAGACAGGTTCAAACCAGGAAAAGAAGTTAGAATTTATGAGCTCATTTGGAACTTTTGAGCATGTGGGAATTTGACCATTCTCAAGTGAGTATATATGGACACCGAAAATTCTACTTGGTACTTTATCTGTTTTTCTTTCTCTTTTTCTTTTCCCTTCTTCGTTTGTTTGTTTCTTTATTTCTCTCCTCCCTTACTTCTTTCATCCATTTTTTTCTCCTTTTGGGGAGAGGGAGGTTGCAAAGATGGGGGTCAAAAGGGAAGGACAGAGAAGGGAATGTAGTAGGTGCACATGATGTGAAATTAGCAAATAATCAATAAAAAATATGTTGGAAAAAGAAAAATGACAGCAAAATATATGAATTATCCTAGATTCAGACAAATACTACATGTTTTCTTTCCCATGCAAATACTAGATTTTAATTTTTGATACATATGCATATATAAAAGGGAGTAGTTTTTGAAAAGAAAATGAAAGAGAGGAGAGGAATACAAAAAGTTGTAATGACTGACAGGCCTTGAGAGAAAGGAATGTAATAAATGTTAAATCAAAGCACAAGAAAGCCTACTTGGTAGAGTAAAAGTTTGATTAAGAGATGAGTAAGGGGAGAGTGTAGGAAACTGAAGAAGAGGTTCAACATAAAAATTTAATTAATGTGCCATTATGAGAATCCTTACTATATTTGACAATTGAAAAATAAAATAATAGCAGCAGTTGAGTAGCTTTTAGGAAGAAAATAAATTCAGTTTTAATTGAACAAGTTAGAATTAATTTAAGACATGAGGACCAGAAAAATTTTTAACAGATGCTTAGGAGAATAACGTGGAACATAACTGAAGTACCAAAAAGAGCAATGGTATAGCCCAAATTTATGCGATGTAATTAAGTTAGTAAATTTTTTTATTCTGAGAAAAACCAAAGCTACATCATTTTTTGTTTATATCTGCCGTATCTTTAACCAAAAGGAATTTTAGCTGGTTTTTAAGTGTTTTATTCTCAACACTGCAAAAGAAAAGAAACAAGAAAGAAGGGAAGGGGGAAGATTGAATGGGAGAGATAGGTGGGTCAAAAGAAATAGCAGTATAGAAAACATAAAACCTAGGAAAAACAGACATCAATTTGCAATATATATATATAAGCTAATGTTAAAGTTGAAGAAATGTATGGAACTTCTTGGAAAATAAGAAACACAATCAACTAGCACTTGTTCCCTAATAAAAAGAAGCAAAATGTGCTTTCAGACAAGACCAAATCTCTGTCTAAATACTTACTATGAACATAAATATTGTGTAAGATTTCATAAGAAAATTATTAGAGAAGAAGGTATTGTTTGATAATTTTATTTAACATTTTTTAAAAAATAAATAAGTAAGAAAACAGAGAATGACATGAAACTTTTATTCAATTTAAGCAATTACATAGGAAAAATCTGATAGAAATATCTAAATATGTAGCATTTAGATTTGATAGACAGCTATACTGTAATAAACCTGTGTACTACAACTGTTGTCAGTGACTTGTAATCAATGCAAACATCAAAGTAATTTGCAGATATTTAAAATACATATTAGGGTCATAACCATGTTTTACTACATAGGACATATCTTTTTCTGGTAATTTTATTATGACAGGCAATTTAATAGAATATTAGGTTTCAATTTTCTAGTGTTAATACTTTTCAGCATTTTTATTTTAATAATATGTTTTAAATTTTTAGTTTTAATTTCCCAAGTGGTCTTTTATTTTTTTATTTTAAGATTATAATATAATATAATGGCATAATTTTCTCCCTCAAAACATTTTCATTATGTCCTTTCTTTTTTATAAAATTTATGACTTTTGATTAATTTCAGTTACACTCACATACACATATTTATGTAAATTCCTAAGTATAATTTGCTCAGTCTTTATAATATTTCTTGTATGCAATGTTTCAGCCCTGATAGCCAGTTGTTCTATTAGATAGCCAGTTATTGTGTTCTTCCTTAGCAAAGGCTATTTCTCCCTCTCTCAGCAGGGCTTAGTTGCTTGTAGTTCTTTGTGTAAAAAAAAATAGTCAAATTTCTGATTATGGCTTAGTCTTTCTGTCCAACCAGGAACTCTTCATTAGAGCAAGAATCTGGTCAGGCAGGAAATTCTGAAGTACTTAAGAGCTCTGGTTCAGAAACTAGAGTCAAAAAAACAAAAAACAAAAAACAAAAAAACCTGGTTTCTCCCAGAATCTCTGCATTTAGATAATCTTAATGATTTAAGATTCTTATGCCAGAAGTTGATTTTAAAGTTTATATAATTATAGCCCTGAAGACAAATATGTATATTATAGTGTGCCAATGGAGAGAAAAAGTTTTATTAATTGAATTTATTCATTTATTTTATATCCTGACAACAATTTCCTTTCCTTTTTTCTCGTGCCCCTCCTCTGTTTTTATTCAGAAACTATCAGGCTACATAGGGTGTCAAGAAAACATGGAATATCAAATTCAGTAAAACTAACTGGCTGGGCTCAGCAACCCAGTATGAAAATTAGGTTCCTCAAAGCCTGCCAAAGCATTAGAGAAACAGTTGCTCCCACTACTAGTAGGCCCACAAGTAGACCTAGCTCCAACACTGTTACACACATGGAGAGGGTGTAGGTCAGGTCAATGTAGGCTCTTTAGTGATCAGTCTAAAGTCTGTGAGCTTCTCTGAGACCAGGTTAGTTGTCTTTCTGGATTCCCTTGTGATGACCATGACACTCCCATACCCTTCCACCCTTTACCTCCTGCGTGGTTCCTTTCTTTCTGTCTTCTACATGATTCCAAAGATATGCCTAGTGATTGGCTGTGGATCTCTGCATCTGCTTTCATCAGTTACCAGAGGAAGGGTCTCTGATGACAATTAGAGTAGTCAAAAAACTGATTACAGAAGGCCAGTTCAGGCTATCTATCCACTATTGCTAGGAGTCTTAGTTGTGGTCATACTTGTAGATTCATGAAAGTTTTTCTTTCATCAGCTTTCTACCTGACTCTCAAATACCCCCTGCCCCGCCATCAAGATATCCCTTTCATTACTCTCCCCAACCTAATCCTTCATGTTCCCATTAGCACCTCCCACCAAATTACTTAGGAGATATCTTCTATCTCTGCTTCTCAAAAAAAAATAATAATAATCCCTCTTTGAACCATCTTTGTTACCTAGACTCTCTAGAGCTGTGGACTGTAACATGGTTATCTTTTACTTTACAAATAACATTCACTAAATTCAAAACCAAAGATACACAAGATAAAATAAAAGTGCAATTGCATGACATTGCATAAGTGAATTTTACAGTCAAAATTCTAAAACATAAAATAAAATTTGTTATGTATATTTTAATGCACAAAGGTAGTTAATGAAGTCAAACATAAAAACAATGGAGTTAACGTTCTAAGCTATAGTACAATATTCATTCATCTTTAAGGCAGTATAAAGTAGCCCTCAGCACTGACTTCTCCTTGTTCATTTTATTTATATGAAACAAATATTCAAAACTTCATAGATAAATAATGCTGATTACTTATAAGTATGAGCCTAGTTGAAATTGGAAACTGAAATGATGTAACAATATAAAGGGCTTTATTTTTTGGTGGAATGAAACATACTTTCAGGGAAAGAAAATGTAATAAGAATTGACCATGCCCTGAATTAGTACATAGAACAAGGTGAGTAGCTCCATACTTTAAGGGGGTGAAATTCAAATGCACATATCATATCTTACTAAATTAATTATTAATATCTATTAAATTTATG
The DNA here is from genome assembly GCA_033318265.1 of Phyllotis vaccarum. Classification (NCBI taxonomy): domain Eukaryota; kingdom Metazoa; phylum Chordata; class Mammalia; order Rodentia; family Cricetidae; genus Phyllotis; species Phyllotis vaccarum. Next base: position 26,602,957 of record JARWLC010000013.1, on the reverse strand, counting down.
AAATAGGATGTTGACTAGGTTGCTTATTAATAAGTATATTATAGAGGTTAAATACTACATGTTTGTAGTTACAAGCACATTAGTTAGAACCTGACTTTTAAAACTGCTTCTATACCTCAGATAATTTATTTTCCTTCCCCATGATTCTTTTCCTCATATAAAACAGAGAAGTATCTCATTGCTTTTCAGCAGCTTAATGAGATAAACAAACCTTTTAAAGTAGCTAAAAGTAGACTCTAGTGTACACTTAAAATTTTATAAAGAAATCAGTGGTTCTTCACTTTTTCTTAATTTCTATATATTCTTATTTTAATGATAAAATGGGAATATATATTACTGATTAAACTCATTACCTGTAGAAGCCAGAATTATGGATGATGAAAATTATTTCCAAATTTTATTTTATGAATATTTTATAATGTCCTTTTAAACTTCATGGTATGGCTAGAATTAACATCATTCATTATTAAAAATGAAATTTTTTTGTAAGGAAAGAGGGCTATCCAAAAAATCCACCCTGACCTGAAATCAGAGCTAGTGAAAGAAACACAGTCTGGATCTGAGACCCAAGCTGTTGAAAGAAACATTTTATCCCTTAACACAGAACAAAAGAAACGTGCTCTGAATCTGAAACCAGTACCAAAGAAACACCCTTGATTCCTATATAATTAGACCCAGTGAAAAAAATAGTCCTGATCTTAGAATTAGAGTCCAAAATCAAAACAGGCCAGTGAAATAAACACAACTTGGTCCTGAAATCAGAGCCATTTTTGCCATCAACAAAAGTACCATCAACAAAAATGTGCCATCAACAAAAGTACTTTCATGATTTGATACTCATCCAAAAAGAGAAAGGAAAGCTCACCATGTCTCCTCCTAGTCAGGTACATTCAGAGCTGGGCTGCTGAATCAGAATGCTTTTCCAGATTGTCAACATTGGTTATGTAATAGAAAATATTATTGAATGTCAAAACTAAAGACTAATAGGGTCAGCTATTATTGTGGATTCTTTTAGTGACTTTTTAATTTTAGCTTAAGTAGCCAGCAGTCTTGCTTATGGAAGATTTATAGGAATTCAGTCTTTCAGCTCTATTGTTATAGCATCCTGAACATTTCAACATTTTATCCTTGTTTGATTTCTGCCTTTCCCTGGAAGGCATCATAAATAGTATGTGGAAAATTATTGATTCACAGAATTCCAGTTTAAATAAAAAAGAGGACTCCTTAGTACTTGACAAACTTATATTCTGGTTTTATGAGCTGAAGTCATACAATATTTGTAGAGGAAAATGTAAATATATTTTATTTTCCAGTTCATAAATTAATATCACCATGTTGAAAGAATGGAACTATATTTTAATAATTTGATTCCAGAAATTGTTTTTCATCATATATGCCATACATGCTTTTTTCTAATTTATATATTACTCTATTACCTTTGATGATAACTAAAGTTCTTAAATAGGATCTATTGACTAAATTTTATAAACCTTTTTGAGTAAAATAGTATTTCATCTATAAATAGAAAGGCTATCTGGTAAGATTAGGAGAAGAGGATGAAAATGCTACAAAACTCAAGAACAAACAAGTGACAGATTAGTCATTTCCAAGTAATTTTTTATAAGGCTGAAATAAAGAGAGAGTAGCATTTTTCAAATTATGACTGAAAAGTGTCTATATATATAAAAAAATCATGATTATAATATACATATATTCCTGCTTACTAAATTTCAGTTAGATAATAACATGCAAAGAATCAAATTGTCAAGACTTATTTGTACTGATAAATAATAATATGAGTCAATTTAATTATGTGTATATTTTAATCATATGTGTATGTGGAAATATAGGTCCAATTATAAATTTACCAATAGTAATATGTTACTTTGCTAATATACACCTGATTCTACATCTAAATTCTTTCATTAAAATATTTCAAGTTGAAATTTATATGCAACTGAAGCTCATTAGCTTTAGCATGTCTATTGGTTTGAGGCATGTTGAAAGCATGTTTAGGCAGTCAGGTTGTTGAGAATTTATTGGCGTGGTTTTTAAAATTTCTAGGTGAAACAATCTCAATGTAAATGTCCTTTTCATCTGTATCTTACAAGTTTTTCAGCCCTCTTCCCTTCTGATCTCTGAGCTATAAATGCAAGAATTGTATTGGAAAAATTTTGAGAGCAAGAGAAAGAATCTTCTCCCAGAGATTATCACACCAACTGATTATCTAATAACAAATTATTACCCTGAAAACACAATAAAAATAGCATTTTACAAAGTGAGGAAGTTATGTATATACATTTAGGAATATTATTTGCCATATAATAATTAATCAAAAATAGCCATATGTTTGAAAAAAATCAAGGAGAAATAGATAAGAAGATACTGAATGGAAAATAAAAGGGAAAATTATGTAGTATTATAATGTCAAAAATAAAAAATAACTTTTAAAATCTTTAATTTGACTAAATATAATAGTACTTGCTTTCAGTTCCAGTACTCAGGAAGAAGAGGCACATGGATCACTTGTATCTGAGGCCAAAATTATCTATATAGAAAGTGTCACATGATCCAGGGCAACATAGTAAATACAATGCAAAACAAACCAACAATCAAAAAGTATTTAAAGTTGTTAAGATGACTCTGTCATGAGAAAAAACGTGAAAAATTCCGTTATTTAGACTTACTGGTCTCAGTTTCCTCATTTACATGAAAGAATATTATCTTGTAATTAGGTAATAGTTTAAAATAAAGTGTTTTCTGTAATAGTTATCAACACATGTCAAGCAATAAATATTGATTTTAGTAATAATTGTAACTGTCATTAATAAACTTTTAAATAATTATATGTTTCTTCATATTCAAAATTAGTAGGGTACATAAATCAAAATCAATATAGTCCTACTCACTTATAAAAGAGCATAGCAATCCTCAAAAATCTATAAGCAATATTTGGATGAGGACAAATAGGAAAATAATGGGCTAGAATGAAGATCATATTAGTAAGTAAATACTTTTTTTTCATGAGCCCTGGGGAATAAATAAGGAATAAAAATTAGTGGAGTGACACAACCAAGTCGTTATGTAGAAACGTTAGTTAAAAAATAAAAAAGTTGTAAAAGAGTCTTTACTACTACATATTATTTTATAAATTAACTGTAGAAATATCAGAAATTGTGTAATAGAATAAAATAGAATTATAATTACAAGTGGTTGCTTAAATAAGCATACCCCCACGAGCACATAAAAAGGAATTAATAAGTTCTGCTGTTGAATGATGTTCCAGTATATGGTAAGGATTTGTCTCTTAAAATGGTTTAATAAAACACTGATTGGCTAGGATTCAAGCAGGAAGTATAGTATGGCTGAGTGACCAAACTAAAGATCATAGGACGGGGGAAGGATGGAGTCAGGAGTCACCAGCCAGATGCAGAGGGAGCAAGAGATGAATATGACATGCCAACAAAGGTACCAAGTGCCAAAGCATAAATAAAAATATGGATTAATTTTATTTTGAGTAAGCAAATAACAAGTCATAAATACTGTTAGGAGTGGCATAGGCACAGGAACGGAGAGGATGAAGAAAATGATTGTACATTATATCCCCAGTCAAGGATAAATTTATAAAATAACAATTTCAGCATAACTTTAATTAGGAACCAATACCAATTTTCATTAGAAATACAAATTCTGCTTGTTGTTAAATACATGTGAACAATTTCTGAAATTTATTAAAAGTAAAATTTCTGCTTGTTAATGAATGAGTTCAATTTCAAAATGTAGCTAAGAATGTATTACCCATATATTACCCTCCTACAACTGCTATTCTAATAATGGTTAGTTAATAAAGTCTCAAATCTTACTAGTAAAGTTTTTGCACAAATTTAAATGTATTTATAGGCGTGTGTGTGTGTGTGTGTGTGTGTGTGTGTTTGTATGAATATGGAAGGACTATTTGAAGAACCCATGTCTATTAATTCCTATGATTCCCATGAGTGGTGGCAGTACGAAATATAAAAGACTAATAGAAAATTTCCCTGAAATTATGACTATTTTGCAGTTAGGAAATGTAATAAAAATCTGTTATAATGTTCTTACTTGGGGACTCATAATTTGAGTATGCCAAGATCTATTTTCTTGACTTTATAGGAATATATAGTCAATATTGTGAAGTTATTGTCTCCTTTATCAGATTTCTAAAATGAGATTACTCAGATACTATGAGTATAAAAACCACCATTAAATTATAAGCCATCATGATTGCCATTCTCTTTTACACAATAAGAATATGTTGGTAGCTGCATAACATTTAATCTATCACTATTAAAGTATTATTGAATAACACATACACTTTAATAATCTCCAAACATCATTGCATAAGCTTCTATTTAGAAAAGTTGCTTTAATATATTTTTGTAATGGTGTTGCAATAAGTAAAAAATATTTCATGATAGACTTTTCTATTGTTTCTGATATTAATACTTATAAGCTGGAAAATGTCCTACAGAAAATTAAGTAAACTTTTACTATCACCACTGTGGTTTGTGGCAAATGCTTAGTACATGTATCCCTAATTTTCTTTTAATTAATACTGAATATTTCAAAATCTTCCAGTTCTAGATTCACTCTTTTAATATACTAGTACGTATGGTAGCTGAATTATATTACTTGCAGTGTATAAAGTTTTCTTAGTATACTGATGTGTGGAATGCAAACAATTTTATGAGTTCTGCTTTATTTGACATTTCTATTACTTCATTTATATTAAACACTACATACTAAATATTCTACATGTGTCAGAATCATATTAGGAGTTTTAAAAACATAGTAGTCCAGTAGAAAAACTTAAAAAACTTAAACTTCGGCATTAACTTTCTTGGTTCATTCTTGCCAATGATTTTCAGTGTCTGTATCCCTTTCATAGCTTGATATTATTTCAAGTTTCCTTTTCTCTCATACGAAATTCATTTTATTATGTCTACTTTGATGACATTTTAATCTCCCTTACATGTGCCTATATGAACTCAAAATTGCTTTACTACCTCAGGTGGCAGTATCAAATGAAATATTTTGGTTTACTAGTTTCTAACTTCTCAATTTACAAGGCTTTTGAAATATATATATATATATATATTTTCCTAAGGGGTGGGCAAGTGATATTCACCATTGAATAAATGATTGTTTTTCACTCAAATATAGCAGTAAGGAGACACTTTTTTTTTTCTAAATGGTAGTTTTCCCATCTGGCTACATACAAAGAAAAATTTTATCACCCAGAAACTCATAGATGTGTGCATCAAATCCCCATTTTCATGGGAGGTATATGTTAGACTATTTAAACAACTTGCAGTATCTTATGATGTTTAATTCTCTACTCAATTTTTCCAATTCTGATGGATATCCATTTTTCCAGTACTATTTTCTCATTAAAATATATTTTCTTATTGCTGTTCCCAATCATCAACCTACTATGTACACTATTAATAACAGTTTATTTCCAATTATTCTCTTTGAACTACTTGTCTAAATAGCAATATTAAATAGTATGCTATAAGTAAAAACTATAGGAGCAACTCCAGCTGATACTAAATATACATTTAAAAATCATGCATCAAGTGAATGAAATATGCATGAAAATATTCATAAAGGTAAAACTTCAGTGAATTGTAGTTCTACCTTATTTTACAGAACAATTATATTCCCAAGCCATTATTTATATTGTACTCTATAAAATTAAACCTATATAAAACCCTAGAAAAGATACTAATTGAGATAATTTTTTAAATATTTATTTTATCCTTTTGTTTCTGTATAATCTGTGGTCAAGACAAGAATTCAACCATTATTACACTTCTAATCCATAGTCTTAATTAAAGTTACTATACTAAGTGTCTTTTTCCTTATATGCTATGTATTCCTAATGCAAAGGCTTGAAAGAATTAAATTAGCATATATACATAAACTCCAAATCACACAAACAAATGATTAATTGGTACTTGCTATTTGTCACTCTGCATATAAAAATATGTAGATGCAAGTAAGAAGACAAACTTCTAAGTTAAGGACTAGAGAAAATGAAGTTTTATTTTGACAGTAAAATTTATAGTAATTTAGTAGTAAACTGTTTTTGTCAAAGTACTATATGTCATGATTTTATGGGAATTTAACTAACTTAGCAGGTGAAAAAATAATCACAATATTTGGGCAATGTAGACCCCCTATATTAGTAACATATACAAATATTGTAATGGATACAGTACATCTTAAAAAGAGTTTCTGTGTCTTGGTAAATTTGTTTCAAGTAGTTGAGATTTTCTATATTTCTTACTATGGAGAATTGTAATGCTTAAATAGCTCTTTCTTGGTGGAAGTAATTAGTAACTTGATAGTTCTCAAGCCAAATATCTAAGGCTTTACATCTCATGAAAGTTAGATTCTCAATAAAAAGTTGTTCCATTTATTCTATAAAATTTACATTTGTAAATAATCATTCATCTTCAGCGACAGGAAGGAAACACATAAAAAGAAAACAAAACTAAAACAAACAAACAAAAACATTAGTCCCACTATAAACTTACTACTTTATACACTAAGACAATTTAAAATCATAGTGCTGAGGTCGACCATGATAATTTATCTATTAATATCTCCATTTCTTCTCTCAGAAAACCATACAGACTTCAAGTTTTAACGCACACATAGCAGCTCACAACCAGCTGTACTCTTCTAATTCTGATGGAACTGATGTCTCCTTCTGGCCTCTGTGAGCACTACGTGTATGCGTTCATGTATTTATGTATGCATGTATATATGTATGTATGTGTCATGAATATATTTTTTCAATAATTTAATAAATGATAAAATAATTATTGTAATTAAAAGTAAAAACTATTATTTTTTTACCAAATTAAAACTTATCTGAAAACCCAGTAAATCAAAATCTATTTTACTACTTGTAAATTTTTTGTATTCTATTACAGACTAATTAAAATCTATTACTAGAGATGAAGAGGTATGGAAATATAATTTAGGATAATCTAATTAGATTTAAAGGGTAAAATAAAAAGCAAAAAAATCAATATATCTAAATATAACAAACTTATTTGATAACATACTATAATATTTCATACAAAATATTTGTCAAGCTTCTTATTCCCAAAATTAAAACTTCATTTGTTACAAGGCTTTAGCATGGTAGTCTCTAGAAAATTTGTCTTGATGTATTGAGACAACATCTTATTGTGTAGTCAATGTCTTGCCTTAAATTTATTGCACATTAAAGATTCTTCAAACATACAATCCTCTTGCCTCATTCTCTGGAGTATTCAGTTCAAAGTCTAACACTTTTGTGACTGTCAAGGATTTTCTTTCTAATTTTATAGTATTTAAAAAAGTAAGTTAAATATGTAGATCATCCTATTAGGCTAGATGATAGTTTCTCTAAAAATATAAAATTGGCAATCTTAAATTCAAAATTTTCTCTAAGTAGTTAAATGCTGATGGCATTTTTAAAAAATAAATGTTTCTGGTATTCTAAATTATTTCTTACCATACTTTAATTAGTATACTCCTGGAGATGCTCAATTATAATACCTGCTAATATTTCTGAGAGTTAAATTAAGATTCTGCACTGTTAGTGAGCAAACTCATTAGATACATGAAAGGATGACAAGATGAAAAAAGATTTACATTTGTAGAATTTCCTGTAAAATTATTAGAAGTGACAGGTTTCATTTTTTGATGCTGGAATCAAGGTTGCATGTCTAAACCACAGTGACACTACAGTTAGACTTTGCATAGCTGAGAGCTAATAGGAAATTAATAGAGTGTAATACAGGTCTATTGAATTTGGTGTAATGGTGCTACTTTGATGTACAAGAACAGAAGGCATAATTTCAATCTTTGTTTAGTGTCTTGGACGGCCAGACTCCCTAGCATCCAAGTATGGTCAGGATTAAAAATGTGATGGATAGTACCACAGCACCTTCTTGACAGCTTTTCTGTTCAAATACAAATTTCTGTCACAGATCCAGAATGTTTGAAGGAGAACTCAGAGATGAAATATCATAGCTGCAACAAGCCCACTGTGAAGCTATTATGTTTTGAAAGGAAAATAATTACAAACTGTACATCTCTTAGGAACATATGTGTGTTAATAATGCATAGTAATAAATATACCATAGTTTCCTAATGAAATGTTATAAAACATTGAATTTAAGTATCTGTAGAATTATGAAGCAATCAAGAAAATATTATCACATGCCTATTTTCAAATTTGGACATATTTTAAAGAAATAAATATTTTGGAGAATTCTAAGAATACATCATTTATTCCGTATTCTATGATCTTTCTTCAGAGGTCATTTTAAAATTAAATTTGGTATGTTTTAAGCTATTTACGTTTAAGATTTTCATTGTATTTATCCTTAATTATTCTATGCTTATCTTTCAAAATTATTTTCAGCTATATATGAAATTATTAATTCTTTTTATGGTTTTTAGAGCAAATAATTTTCTAAAACAGAAGTTTAGGAGAGTGCCTTAGAAATATGCATTAACATTTTAAACTTGAACTGCTTATTTATTTAATGATAGTTATATCATGTGACTGTTTCCATTTGTTAGAAGTATGTATATCTTCTATTGCATAGTCCAAAAATTTCTTTTTTGCAATACATTGAAAATTAGCTGTAAAATATTTGAAAATTATAGAATATTAACATCTTTCTTTTGTATTATATTTTGATTGTTTAAAAGGACATCACAAGAAAACCCACAGAATCAAGTAACCTGGGCTCATAGGAGCTCACAGAGATTGAATTGACAAACTGGGTCCTTCATGAAACTGATCTAGGCACTCTGCATTTATGTTACAGTTGTGAGCCTAGTCCTCTTGTGAGAGTCCTCACAGTGAGAGCAAGGTCTTTCACTGACTGTTTTGCTGGTTTCTGGGAACCTATATCTCATACTGGATCACCCTGACCAACCTTAATAAAAGGAAAATACTTAGTCTTACAGCAACTTGATATGTGAAGTAAGAGGTTTCTGGCTCTGACTTTAGAGCCTAACCTCAAGGTTTAGGCCCACAGACCCGCAGACCTTCTGTCCCACAGTCCCACAAAAACACACAGATGCTTTCAATAGTTTTAGGCTGATCGACCTAAGGCCCAGGCATATGACTTTTAACTTATTCAGCCATGGGGCTCAGTACCTTTTCTCACAGCAGCATAGTTGTCCTCTGCTTCTTCCAGCTTCTCTCTGGCATTCTGCTCTGTGCTTCCTGTTCTCAGAGTTTTCTTAGTCTGGTAGCCCTGCCCATACTTTCTGCCTGCCTTTGGCCAATCAGCACTTTTTATTAAACCAATGGGTGGGACAATTATTTACAATGGAAAAACACAATCTCCTACATGTCCCCTTTTCTCTTTTTAAAACAAAGAGAACTCCAAATCTAATATTCGCCCCCTTATCTATAACAACTTATAAACAACACTGTAAATAAACACAAACATCCATAATCCATGTTTTGGGAATGTGGGCATCATTCTCTAGGCTACTTCCTGCTGAATGGGGGTGTTGGCAATCTCATGGGAATCCAAAGAAAAATTTAAGATTATGCTCAAATCTTTAGTGGAGTAGTATGTAAGAATGGGTTATCTCAGCCAGTCTCCTTGAAATTGTTCTGGTTACAGAGCTCTGGAAACTTCATAGAGGTGTTCTGAAATGCTGAATCATTTGGTCCATCCATTTTCCATTGGAGATTTTTCAGGGGGTCTTCCTCTATCAAACTTTATGTTCTTTATTCAGGAATAAATTCACAGTCTCTCAATTTCTGTGAAAATAAAATGAAAACCTCTTCTCCAAAGTAGCATATCTTTGGATTTCAGTTTTAAAGTCAACTCATTTACAAAATATATAGGTTGAATTAAACCAACAGCATTTATAATCAACTGTCTTTTAGCAGCTTTTACTAAGTCATTTTCGGTCAAGAAGCTTAAAGACAATAATATACAGTATCCAAACATTCTTTGTATTTTCCATCTTTATGTCACTTTATTTATTTATTTGTTTGTTTGTTTGTTTGTTTGTTTGTTTGTTTGTTTATTTTACTCTATTTCTTTTTTAAGGGCTTTCTCTACCTTTTTTTTCCCTAAGCCTATGTATGTATATTTTCAACATACTCTAAACCACTTAGACTTTTTTTTTTAAAAAAAAAAAAACTGTCTTTATTGTATATTTATTTCTTAACATTTTCTGTCTCTGACCACACCTTTGATTGCCTAGGGAGATTGACTCCACCAAGATTCCACTATTTCTTTCTGATTCTGAACACACCTTTAATGGCCAGGATTCAAGGTCCGTAGGATGGGTGGATGGCTCCACCCAGCTCCTAGTTTAATTTCATAGAATGTATCTTTTAAACCCAGGGCCTCTTAAAAGACTCACAAGTGTGTTGCCTCTAAGGCTGAATCAGGAAGCTTCTCTTCATAAAGTTAAGCCTCAGTTTGCCTCAGGCAAACAGAGCTGATTCAAGAAAACATGGACACTAAGAAGCCATCCTTGATTCTGTTCCTTTTTTGTCCTTATTAATAGAAACTTATTGATAAATACACCATTTAACAATGTTTTTCTCATATTGAGGGTCCTGTGAGACTTCAGGAACCAGCCATTTTACACCTTAAGCTGCACTCCAAAAGCCCACCATTGTAGCTCAAGCCCATGTGCCTCACCAGGGCGTCTCTGTACCACAGCTCACATCAGAGAAACAACTCAGAAGCTGTTTTGGGCTCTAGACCATTTTTTAAGCTTTCTATGGCTTTATGTGGGTATATATCATGTATACGCCCCATGTTGGGCTGCCATTTGTAGTAAGAGGTTTCTGGCCCTGACTTTTGGGCCTAACCTCAAGGTTTAGGCCCACAGAACCGCAGTCCCACAGTTCCACACTCCCACAGAGACACACAGATGCTTTCAATAGTTTTAGGCTGATCGACCTAAGGTCCAGGCATATAGCTTGCTAACTCTGTACCCTTAATCTAACCCATGACTTTTAACTTGTTCAGCCATGGGGCTCGGTACCTTTTTTCACAGCAGCATGGTTGTCCTCTGCTTCTTCCAGCTTCTCTCTGGCATTCTGCTCTGTGCTTCCTGTTCTCAGAGTTTTCTTAGTCTGGTAGCCCCGCCCACACTTCCTGTCTGCCTTTGACCAGTCAGCACTTTCTATTAAACCAGTGGGTGGGACAATTATTTACAATGGAAAAATACAGTGTCCTAAAGATATGTCATATTTTGTGAATGTCCATGGAAAACCTGCCTTTTTCTGAATATAAATAAGAGAATAATGGATTGGAGACAGAGAAAATTTGAGAGGAGATACTGAGAAGAAAGAAGAGAAGAGAGGCTATGGTTTAGACAAAATAAATAAAGAAAAAAAGAAAAAAAATAAGTATATTTTGATCAGATTTTCCCCTTCCCCAAGTTCTTCTAGATATATTCTTCCTCTCCTCCACCCTACTTCAAGCTCTTTCTAAAATATCAAACAAAATGCAAGACAACATTCCACCTCAGAATGGAGAAAACAGAATAAATCACCCCCCCCCCAAAAAGCTTAACACACCACCAAATTATAGCCAAATAAATGCATGTGCATGCACAGGCACACATACACTCACTCACTCACTCACTCACACACACACACACACACACACACACACACACACACACACACACACACACACACACGCACATACATACACAAATGTGAAATTCATCACAATCTGGTCAACTACTCCAGAATACAAGGCCTGTTTATAATTGTTAATATATTTAATGTTACTATTATGTGGGAATGCCTTTCTCTATGCTGTGAATATCAATCTTTAAATAAAGTATCTCTTTTGGCCCATGATAGGCACCATAGAAAAAGTAGGTGGGAATTGGAATAGGTAGGAAAGGAAGGGCAGAGTCAGAGACAGATCTAGCCATCTGCCCAAGAAGAAGCATGTGAAGAACACAAGTGAGCCATGGGCATGTGGCAGACAGAGTAATAAGAATGAGTTGATTTAAGATGTAAGAACTATAGCAATGTGCCTGAGCCACAGGCCAAAGAGCATATACTTAATATAAGCATCTGAATCATTTCTGGGGTCCTGATCAGCAGCGAGCCGCTAAGGGGTCTGGCGCAGCTGGTCTGTTGTTCTGGACCTCTTGCTGCCCAGAACCAGAAACCACATTGCAACATTACTATAAAATACAACATTACTAAAATCAGATTTCCCTTCTGCTAGTAGTTACAAATGACAGTTCAGTTTTTAATATTAATAATAGTGGATAAGTTTTCATTGATACCTTCATTCTTTTATTCACCTTTTGAAATATAACAAAATAAAATATAATACAATAAAACAAAAACTATCACATAAATGTTGGACATGGCAAATCAACATAACAAAAAGAACCCAAGAAAAGGCACAAAATCTGAAACATTCTTGTTCATACACTCAGGAACCCCATACAAACACTAAACTGGAAACCATAATATACACACAAATGACCTGGTATATATACTCTTGAAATGCTGTGCATGCTGCCTCAGTCTCTGTATGTTCATATAAGCATTACTCATATTGATTTATATCCTTCAAGTATGAAACATAAAGCTTAACTTAAAGAAACTAAAATTTATCTATTGAATCTTCTCTTAAACCAAGAATAAGCTATCAAAATTCCTACCAAATTGTCACAGGGTCTGGGTATTAAAAATTATATAAAGTTCAAGTCAAATAATTATCCATCAAATGCTATATCTTGATAAAATTTTACAATTAATGTGTTTATTGTAATAATCAATTTCCCTATAGCGTTTTTAGAGAACTATAAATCAAGCTACACTAAATTTGACTTCAATTCTCACATATAATATTACCTATGAAACTAATATAATATCAGAATCAAGCAAAATCAAAGCTTTTTATATTACTGTGACATATAAAAGATCATTGAAAAAGAAAGATTATAAAATGTAGCTCCAATGATTGTTATTTCAATATGTAGTACATGATATAGAACATAATTGAAAAAGTGATACTAGAGTTAAAAAATTCAGGGGTAAGAAGGGAAGATTTATAGACAATATGGGACTAGGAATATGGCTGAAATTCGGATGTGTTTGGCTTTTCCAATGAATGTCACAACAAAAATAGTCACAAAATCACTAAAGTTGCAATAATTAACATGATATGGTAAAGTATAATTTGAGGAACATGATTGAGAAATGATTCTTAAGAATGTATGATAGAATGGTTGTAAGAAAATTTTGAAACGTAAAATTTTTTTATATGTGTGTGAGTAATATAAAATTCTTTGAGAAAAAGAGGCTAAAATTTTACTTAAAGTTTATGTCAAGTGTTTTCCCCTAAGTAAATATATTTTGACATGTAAATTTATCATAATTATTTCTGGATAATCTGTTTTAATATATTTGAAACAGAATTTTATTATATATTCCAAGCTGATATTATTTACAGTTTATAATCCAGTATTGTTAATTATAAATCTTCACAATATACATTATAACATAAATTATAGCAGCTGAGTTCCATAAACTGTCACCTTCCCTCTCTGTTCTACTTCCTTCTCTTAGCCATCATTCATGCCTGTTTCAACTTTGAATTCCATATAGTACTTGGAATGTTCACTATTTTCCTTCTGTATCTGTTTTCTTTCACCCTGTATGATTTCCTCCTTGTTTGTTCATATGATCTAAAACAGCTTTTACTTTCTTTATGATTGAACACATATTTAAATTTATTGTGCATTTTCCTATCAATGTAAATTCAATTTATATATGTTAGGTATTTTGGACACTGTTACAATAAATTTGTGAAAAAGATATTTCTTCAAATATAACTATATTTGTTAAGATCCATTACTAATGGTAAGAATCTTTCATAAGCATTTGGAAACAAAAGTCATCTTTTCACACTAGAGGAAAGTACAAATAACAATAGTCATTTAGAATTTTAAAACAAAATTTCACCAAAATTAAAATAAGAACTTCTATATGGCCATGATACTCCATTACTTAAGTCTTAGAAATTAAACAATTAGCTTTCCCTTTTCTTTGATCGGCCTCATATTCTACATTAAAGTATATGGCAGATTCTTCTAATTTTATCTTCATTTTATGCCATTAATATGACTACTTCTTGCTTCTTTCATTGAGTCGGTGCAGAGTTATAATCCTTTTAATATAAATACAAAAACATCACTATTCAAAAATTAATGTAAAACATTAACCTATTCTACCAAAATAAGAATCACTGGAACTATACCTTTATTCATAATTCCTTTTGAAATTTCTTTTAGACTTATTATTGTACACAAAATTTCCTATTCTTGATTTGTCCATGTCTGTGCATCTCTAGATGACACAAAAAAATCTTTTTTTCCTCTGTTCATCTTTAGATAATGAGAAAAGATTCTTTTATAGGTACTGCTTAAAACTCAAATAAATTCTATAATAACATAAATTTAATCATATAGAAATTATAGCAGAATCTCATTGCATGCCACATAAAAAGTCTCATACAAACTCATTCACAAGTACATACACATATAGAATCCTTCACTTAGAGTATGATAATTCCTAAACAAATCACCATTGACCTCTGTAGAGTAGAAATACCTGTCAAATGAGGAACTGGTAATATGGCCTAAAATAATGGAACTTGCTGCCAAGCCAGATGACTTCAGTAAAATTTATAGAAATCATATGTTGAAAGGAGCTAACTCCCCAAAGCTTTCCTATGATACAATTGCTTCCTTTACTCTCTGTAGTTCTAATGTTTTTACTGGAACTCAGCTAGCTTCTCTTTCATCTTTTCCATCCTTCATTTTTTTGAAGGTTACTGGGTATAGTAATGTTGCCTGTTTCTGTCTAATTTTAGATGACCTTGCTGAATTTGGTTCTTCATGTTCCTCTGTTTGAATTTGAGCGTCTTTGTGTTCTCTCTCAACAGGCTTTTTAAAGACCTTTTTCTTTGGATTTACATTAGTCAACTTTTTCTGTGATATCAAACAATAAATATTCATAGTAAATAGTATTATAAACATTATGATATTTCCATCTATCTTATCTATGTTTTCCTTTACTGATTTTAATATCAAATCATCTAAGAAGAGGTTACAGTATGACCAATCACCCTCCATTGCTTTAAACAAATTCCCTCTTTTTTAAAAAAAATTGAGTTAGTTACTGTTATTGTCCGTTGATGATTGTGAAGTGGGGTAGCTACCTAGTGTGATAGCAACCCAAGGAGGGGTCCAAAAATGAAAAAGAAATAACCCACCATGATAAAGAGGAGGACGAAACAGAAACACATGTGGCCGCTCTGCCTAAGGCTGGAGGCTAACCCGGAACAGAAAGCCTAGCCGATAGTAACTACTCCTTCGGCCACATGTTGTTCTGGCTGGCAAGTGTGGTTTTTTGGGTAGGGAGGAGAGCAATTCGTGCCCCACGTTGGGCGCAAATTGTCGCACAAAATAATGAGACTCAGGGATAGATCTCTGAAGAAGTTGGAGATACTAGTGGGAATAAACACCATGGTCAAATCTTACCCAGCTGTCTTCTAGCTTCCTCAGCCTTGATTCCCTTGGAATGGCTTTCTCTGTGTTTGAATCTGGACTTAAGTATTCTTTCAGTAATTAAGGCGTAGCCCCACCACACCTGCTTGGGAGCCTGGAATTCCTTTTATAATCTGAAGTGACCTTGACTCAGTTAGGATTAAGGGTGTAGGTCACCACTACCAGGACACTCCCTGTGCTGGGATTAAAGGTTTGAATCACCACTCTGATTTTCCTAGACTGACTGTGGTTAGAGCTCTGGGACTTCTGGAGCTTATACTAACCCCCCACATAGACTGTGGGTAGATTCCCTCTGATATCTCCAAAACTTCTGAAACTTTATTAAATCCCCACATTCCTACGCCTTTCTTATGCAGGCAATTGTCCATGGAAACCCACACAAAATAAAGGTTACAAAAATATAAAGTATGAAAAGAGAGCTATTCAATAGTAGAATAATAATTTTGTTGTTTCTTTTAATTTTTGAGATTATAATTTACTTACATCACTTTCTCTTCATTTTTTTTTCTTTTAAACCTCCCACTAAAAATGATAGTCTTTAGCACTATCACATTCCATCATCTGTTTATCTATGGTTCATCAGCAATGAACATGGAGGGAAAAGTATCTCTATAAGAGCATGTAGAGTGTTTTGAGTCCAAGCCCAAGAATGACGTAGCTCAGTAGTATGATAGATCTATTTTTCACTTCCTGAGGAAACTCCATATTTAATTCTTTTTAACACTTTAAAAGGTATTTCTTTTATTTTTGAGGTTATAAAATAATTGCTTTTTTGTACATTCCCAATATATAATCTAAACCTTGCCATATACCCTTTGACTTCTCTCTTCCAAATCCTTGGCAGCTTTCTTTCATTGTTATTATAAATATTTATTTTTATTTAATACAACCTGCTCAGTCCACATATTATTTGTAGGTGTGTTTTCATGGCTGATTATTTGAAATAATGCAGTATAGTTCCTTAGACAGAATGCATTTTGCCTAGTGAACCAACTTAAGTACATGACACAGACTGACTTCTGAATAAATTAGTAGAAAATATTAAATTCCAGTGATTAAGACTGAGTACCTAAATATACTATATTATATATTTATAAATACATCTGCATTAGCAGATATTTTATTATTTATTATTTAAGTCATGTAACCTTAAAGCATTTGAAAATATATCTTGTCCATATTTTCAAACATCAAAAACTAAAACTTGACAAAATCTAACTTGAGGTAGAGTTGATATGATGATTTTAGTCACTATATTTTATTCAAGTTTTCAGTATACTTTAGTTGCTTTTAATATAAATTTTGATAAGGAAAATTAAGGTTGAAAACAAGATTTTTGAAAGATTAATAACTGATGTGAGAATGCCTTTATGCATGCATGCTGTGAATATCAATCTTTAAATAAAGGAGCTGTTTTGGCCCATGACAGGCACCATAGAAAAAGTAGGAGGAGAAATCAGAGCTTAGGTAAGAGAAGGGCAGAGTCAGAAACAGAC
Organism: Phyllotis vaccarum; assembly: GCA_033318265.1. NCBI lineage: Eukaryota > Metazoa > Chordata > Mammalia > Rodentia > Cricetidae > Phyllotis > Phyllotis vaccarum. The sequence continues at coordinate 26,585,819 of JARWLC010000013.1, read as the reverse complement.
AGAGCCAGAAGCCCAAAGGAGCAACATGTAAGGAACACAGGTGAGTCATGGGCCACATGGCAGACAGATTAATGGAAATGGGTTGAGTTAAGATGAAGGAGCTAGCTAGCAGTGTGGCTGAGCCATAGGCCAAACAGCATGAAGTTAATATAAGCATCTGAGTCATTTCTGGGGGCCTGAGCAGCGGTGGGCCACTAAGGGGTCTGGGGCGGCAGGTCTGTAGGTCTGGGCTTCTGGCTGCCCAGGACCAAGAAACCACAATGCAACAAATAACCAACTTAGAAAATATTTGATTGAATATTATGAACCTTTGCCTTCAACTAAAGAGAAAATTTAAATGATTAAATTTAAATTTAAAAATTTAAAGTGTTTTTCCCTTATTAAATTAAATTTTATTTTAAAAGTCAAATGTATTTTGCTTGAATAAAGATTATGGATAAGTTGTGCCACAAAAGGATGACATGCAGAAACATGTAACATCAAAACTGCAGGGATTAAATCTCAGAACTTCAGATAATTTAGTTAAGATGATCAATTTATATTTATATCTCTTGTATGTATGTATATTTATGTGTGTGTGTGTGTGTGTGTGTGTGAGTATTCCCCATGGTGAACTTTTTTGTCCTCATGATATATATCTTTTTCTCTCTTTTTTTGAGAGCTTTTCCCTTAAGTTTATTTATTTTTTCATTGAAGGTGACCATTTGTGAAATAGGATTCTTCTTTAGGACTGTCTCTAAAGTGCATCCCTTTAAATGTTTTTTTCTGGCTTCTCAGATCATGAATCCAGTAAAGTTACTACAACAGACATAAGTGTTTTTGTGCCCAACACCCATAAAACTTCTTGGTTTTTAATCCCTAGTTTTCTTTCTGGAAAGCAGTCTTGGTGATCTGGCAGTTGCAAGGCACCTCCACCCTCACCTGAGGCCCTGCCCAAGGGTAAGTGAAGGACAGGAATCCAAATGGTGTCAGTCAGACTGTCATTGGAATGTGAGTGTTCAAGGAGTAATTTTGAAACTGAAAATAGTTGATGCTGATTCATTCCAGTGGTGAAGGCTCAAAGTACTGTCAGTCAGCTCTTGGCTCTTGCTATGGTATTTTGGTTTTGCCTGGATTCTGTCCTTTTCAAAGCATGCTGACTGTTGCTTTAGTTCTATGAGCCCTCTTTTCATAGGGAAAAGGCAAGGGTAGGGAACTGTTGATTGTCATGGGCAGTATGTGAAGCCTCGAGGGGTGGAATCAGACTGTGTTCCTGTTCATGGGCTGGCCCCCTGGAGCCCATTCCCTGCAGATTCTTGACTTTGGAATGAGGAAATAGGGCTTGCCTGGAGTGGATGTGCCATGTTGAATTGACCCACTTTGAGACTTCTTCCTCTTTCCAGGGCAGGGGTGGGGAGGTGGGGGGATGGGAACTGGGGAGGCTTAAGGTTGACTGGGAGGGATTAGGATGAGGGAAGAGAGGGGTAGCAGGGGGATACACAGATAAAAAGACATTTTCAATAAAAAATAAAATGAAGAAAAAAGATATATTTTAAGGTAATTAATTTACAGCAAAATTGAGTTGATAAATTAAGGCTTAACTGAATCCAAAACCTGTGCTCTTGAGGTTTATTATCTGTAATCTTTCTAGACACATAAAGGTAGTGAATTATAACTTTATATTGACAGGTTGATTTAAAAGATTTAGGTACACATTAAATGGTTCTTTTCTTCAGATATGGAACTACAAATATATATTAAATTATTAGTAAAAAAAATGAATGAGAGAGAGAAGTTTAATCGGGTGTATTCATTGAATACCAAAACACATTCAAGCCAGGAGAGTTCAGATCATCTTTTAAAGAAAACTTGTATTCATCATCACTATTTAACTTTCAGTTTCTAACATCAGTTTACTACTGAAACTTCCAATTTATCTCACTTTATAACTAACACCACACTTTAAGGGAATTTGTATTTGGGAATCTCTTAATTCTCAATATTTATGGGTCATGAATAAAAGTTTATAAACTGGCTCCTACCTTTTTATTTAAAAAGAAATATTAGTAAATATTACTGCTTGAAAACATTTCTAAGTATTTTGGGCTAGCTTGGAATTAATGAGTTAATGTATACACTGATTTAAGTGAGTACAATTATAATTGACAAATTGCCCTTTGAGACCTACCATGTATTAATGTATTCACTGTTTCAATAAGGTAATTATAATTATATCATCTGATTTATAATAGAATGAAGCTTTTACTTTATTTTGTTGGTACTTCTCATTTTCACTTGTTTGTCATATACTTTTCAAGAACTTGCACTAAAGATATTGTTAAGACATTTCTCATACCCTCAATGTGAAAATGGTATAATTTCATTAATATTAATAGATGAATACTTATAATTTAATCTTCAATTAAGTTTTTTTTTTTTTCTGGGAGGACAGCAGGTGTGTCATAATACATGGCATGAGGTGTGTGTGTAGAGGTCATAAGACTCAGTTCTATCCTACACTGTACATCTTAAGGATACAAGTCAGGTGGTCAGTTGTAGCTTCAAGTGTCTTTACCTGCTAAGCTATCCTTATGGGCCCAAGTTGATACTTTTGATATGTCAAGTAATATTAAAAAAAATCAGCAAACTACCAGAAGATAAAAATAAAGATACAAAATTAATTTCATCTTACAACATTCTGAATATTCTTCCAACATCTTAAATCATGAGAAAATAAATTTATGTTGCTTACTCCATTTACAATACTTGAAAAAGTAACTTAATAGTTAGTAGTCAAGAACAAAAGAAAAAAAAAACCTTCATTTTTGAGTTGCCACTTACTTCTTTAATGAAAGTATTATGGTGTCCTTGACCCCTCCAATTCCCGAAATACTACTTCCACAGGATTTCCCTAGATACTCCTAATGTTTGGCTATGAGTCTCTGCAGCTGTTTTGATCAGTTGCTTGATGATGTCTCTGATGACAGTTGGGCTGTGAGTATAGAGTATAGTGAATATAGTATATCACTAGAATCATCTCATTGATGTGTTTTGCCAGTCGTGTTGTTTCTGTCCTAAGTCTCCAGGGTATTGTGCCTCTGGTTCCTGGTCCTCCAGACAATGTAGCAGGTAGGCATGGGCCTCAAGCTAGACCACTCATTGCTTCACCACTCCCAATATTTCTGTACCAACTTTACCCCAGCATATGTTGTCCATAGGATGATTGTATGTTAAAGTTATTGTGTCTGGATTGGTGTCCCAATCCCTCTAATAGAAGTCTTGCCTCGTTACAATCTCCAGATAACTCTTTTATAAAAATCTTAGTAGGATCACACTCGTAGATTTCTGGAAGTGTTCAATTGGTTTATTCTAGCTCATCCCTAAGATTCCCCCCAATTCCAGGACAATGTCTCTCCAAGTAATCTCTCCAGCACCCCCCCAACCTGATCCTTCATATTCTGGTTCCCCTAAGCCCCATCACCTTTCTTTTCTACCTATGATATCTATTTCCTGAAAGAGAATCTCTCTTCTCAGAGAGATCCAATAATCTCCTCTTGAGACCTCTTTCTTACTTAGCCTCTCTGGGTATGTGGATTGCAGCATGGTTATCATTTACTTTACACCTAATATTCACTTATAAGGACTACCTACCATGATTGTCTTTCTGGGACTGAGTTACCTCAATCAGAATGTTTTTTTCTAGTTAAATCCATTTACCTGAAAATTTCATAATATCATACTTTTTAGCAGCTAACTAATACTCTATCATATAAATGTACCACATTTTCTATATCCATTCTTCAGTTGAGAGACATGTAGGTTGTTTCCAGTTTATGGCTATCATGAGGAAGGGTGCTAGGAACTTAGTTGAGCAAGTGCCCTTGTGATATGACAGAGTGTTCTTTTAGTAGAAAACACATGAATTAACTAACCTGAGCTCATAGGGGCTCAAAAAGACTAAACAAACAACCAGGGATCCTGCATGGGATTGATCTAGGCTCTCTCTATGTATGTTACAGTTGTGTGTCTTTGTCTTCTTTTGGGACTCTTAGCAATGGGAGGAGGGGCTGTCTCATATTCTTTTGCTTTCTTTGGGAACCTTTTCCTCCTATACTGGGTTGCCTCATCCAAACTCATTGTGAGGGAAGGTGTACAGGTTTACTGCTACTTGATGTGCCGTGTTTGGTTGATATTAATGGGAGACCTGCTCTTTCCTAAATATAAATGAAGGAGTAGTAGATAGGGGGTGAGGAGAAATGGAGTGGACAAGAACGAAAGGAGGCAGGGGGGAAACTGCTCCTGAGATGTAATATATGAGAGAAGAATAAATTTTCAATTGAGATTAGATAATTAATCATCACTTAGGTTTTAATATTTTGTTTTTAAAGAGCAACAGAAAATCAGGATATTACTCATATCCTAATTTATTTGCATTACTTGCTCTAAAAGGATTACTTTGGTTCTGTACATTTTTTGTTTTTATAAATCCATTATATTTTAAGTTTTTGAATCTGTTCACTGGATCCTTCTAACCTGTGCAGTTAAACAAATTGAAGCCTATAGTAGTGAAGACTCAGTTTTTCTTTTTCTTAGCTAAATAATCAGTATGTTGTAAAGGGAACCCTAATTCACTGTAGGTAGAATTGCAAGTTGGTGAAGCAATTCTCAAAGTCAGTGTAGAGAATTCTAAAAAAGCTAAAAAGAAATATTTCACCTGACCCAGTTATACCACTCATTGTTTTATTTCCAAAGATTCAACATCCCACTTTATAGATACTCAGTCATGAAAATTACTGATTTGTTCTTAATAGTAATGTTACAGAAACAGAAATGTCCATAACTGACAAATGGCTAAGAAAAATGTCAGCCATATATGCAATGTACTTCTAAAGAATAATGAAATTAGAGGTAAGTGGATGGAACTAGAAAAGAATTCACAAAATATAAAAAGATACATACGCTATCTCAGTTTAGATTTCTAGCTCCAAATATGTGAATGTAAATAGTAACCTTGGAGCAACAGCAGAAACCATCAAAATACAAAGGGATCATTGCAGATGGACAGAAAGATCAACATAGCGGGGGGAAATCAGGGTACAAAGGATAAAGTACTCTGATAGTGACAAAGGTAAAGTATTTAAATTACTTCATTTAATTAGTTTTGCTGCAACCTGTAAATTTTGATATGTTCAGATTGTATTTGTCAGTTCATAATATTACACAGTCTTTTAAATTGAGTAGATTAGATAATTAATCATCACTTAGTTTTTAACATTTTGTTTTTAAAGAGAAACAGAAACAAGATATTATTCATATCCTAATTTGTTTGTATTACTTGCTCTAAAAATGATTATTTTACTTCTGTACATTTATTTGTTTTTGTAAACCATTATATTTTAGTGAGAGAAACAAAGTTATTATTTTTGAATCTGTTCACTGGATTCTTATAAACCGTGCAGATAAACAAATTGAAGCCTATAATAGTGAAGACTCGGTTTTTCTTTTTTCTTAGCCAAATAATAATCCTTTGTGATCTGCCTCATCTTTGTCAGAAGAAAATATATTTTCTATTTCTTTATAAAATTTAACACTTATTAGTATTACCAGTTCATTCACTTCAGGAAGCTGACTCCAAAGTTTAGTCAAAACTAACATGGATATGAAATAAATGAGATTCTCTAATTTCACAGGAAAACTAACAATAATGTAAATATTTATCTATTTGACTGTAAATATTTATCTATTTGATGATTTAGGGACAGTTGTTTCATACAATATATGGTGACTAATCTTAGTCATCAAATTGACTAAATCTATAACCTATTAAAATGCACGCAGGTAGAGACTACTTCAAGATATTTTTTTTCGATTGGATAATTTATTGTATGAATATCCACCCTAAGTCTAGGCCACTGCTTCTGGTGGCAGCCCACCCAAAGGGCCAGGAAGATGAAAATCTCTTGTAATTTAGATGCTGTCAAGGAGAGGGAGACACTGTGGTGTTAGAAAGAAACCCAGTACTAAGTAACATCCAAAAACCCACAGATGCCCCAGTATAGGCCCCAAGCAATAATAGAGAGGGTGCCTAAACAGGTTTTCACCTATAATCAAATGAATGATCATCCTAATTGTCATTAGGGAACCTTCATTCAGCAATAATAGAGGCAGAAGCAGAAATCCATAGCTAAGCACCAGGTTGAGCTCCTTGTCCAGCTGAAGAGAGAGAGAGAGAGAAGAGAGTGTATAAGCAAAGGGATCAGGCTCGTGAAGAGGACATCCACAGAGACAGCTGAACTGAGTTATTTGGAATCTCACTGATTCTGAAACAATCCCCAAGGAACCTTCAGGGAAAAGAACTAAATTTGCCAAAGGTAAACAACTGTCAAATGGTGTGGACAGTTTGTGGAGACTCTTGCAGTAGGATCAGAGTATGCTTCTGGTTTATGAACTGCCATCTTAAAACTCATTCCCTGCAGAGGAACACTTAACCCAGCATGAATACTGGAATGTGGGACTCAGACCTATGTCAACTGGATATGCCAGACTGAACTGACCCTCAGTGGGACTCCTTGCCCTCCTTGGGGAAAGGATGAGGGGATAATGTAGGGAGGCCGAGGAAGGACTGGGATGGACTAGGATGAGAGAAGAGAGGGGGAGTAGTATTAGATAAGGGAAAAAAAAACTTCTTAAATTAAAAAAAATGAAAAAAGGAAATTTAGGTGCTTGTTTATATATCCTGTTGATGAAAAATTATTTGGTATATATATAAAAACTACTTCTTCAGAATTACAAATGTAGACTAAAGACTACATTCTCCAAGACTCCATCACAGTATTTTACTCCTGAGACAACTAACTCTTACATTGAACAACTATTGCATTCTTGACCGTTTGAAGTCATCCCATCACAGGACCACTACAACCGTAGACAATATGCTAAGCTAACAAATCCCACTTAATATATGGTACAAAAGAAAGCTTCTATTAATACATAATATTAACTGATGATGGACATTTTGTACACAATTTTTTTCCACATACTTTTATACTTAAGTGTTATCTTTTGTATGACATATTCAAAGTCACAGGTAATATTTTAAAATTTGTGAATATTTTGATAATTTACACACACATTTTTATACCATGAAAGTAATCATCTTTTAATCATATAATATCTGTAAACTGTTTTATAAATATGATGTTTTTCAGCTTAGTGCTATCCTTTTTGAAAGGTGGGTCTTTTGGTCATATTTATAAGCAAAATCTTTGGGCTTCAACTTTTCTCATCAAAACAATTATTGATTACCAGAAAGTGTCATCTTATTCAAATATTTGTGATCCTTTCATATTACAAAACTTTACATGAGTCCAAAAGATTATAGTCAGTGAATTAAAATACCTAATTATAACTTTTTTCATTTATGTATAATTCAGAGGAAATTCTTATTTTTAATAATAATAAGTCTGAAAAGAAGTAAAGATTTCATTGAAATATGTTCACTTATATTTGAAATTCCTAGAGTTACTATTATTATTATTATTATTATTATTATTAAATTTTTCTGGGACAGGGTTTCTCTGTGTAACACCTCTGACTGTCCTGGAACTTTCTTTGTAGACCTGTACTATCTCTTACATAGATAGGCTTGTCTCTACCTTCCAAATTTTGGAACTAAAGTCATGCACCATCATAAATGGCTAATTGATCTAACAATCTTAATTAATCTTATTAATTAATTACCTTCGTAATCTTTCACAAGTGTAACCAGTAAATAATGCTAACTTAAATCATTATACAGATTTAAATATAGAATCATTCACAGATTGATAAAAAATGAGCAAACTTTACTAGGCCTTACTAATATTATGCTAATATATACTAATATATATTTATGATGTTAAAATTCTGAAGTTTTACTTTTATTTTCAGCACACAATTCTTCTCAGAATACAACTTTTCATAAATCCCAAAATTAAAACAAGATTTTTTAATACAACAACTATAGTTTTTAAGTCCATTAGAGGAGCTAATGAAAATTAAATGAATTTATGTGAGTTATAAAATGCTTATTGAAAACGCAAAAAGAGTCAATATGGCAAAAATGACTTCCAAGTCTCTGGATATCATCAGCTTAAAAGGATTAGTATTGAGGCTGTACATTATCCCTCATTTGTCTTCTAGTGGCTTAGAGATGCACATCACATTATATTCATTTAAAACCTGTTTAGATGCAATTTTTCTAAAAACTCAAGATTTTTTTCTCCAATTAACAACAAATAAGTTAAATGTTGTAGTATGTTTACTTAATTTTCTTATTTTTTGTTTCATCTGAGTTATTTTATACTAAATGAAATACTAGAAATAGTGAATTATGAGCCATAAGGTCTATTAATTAAATGCCATTAGGTCCATTTCCTTAACTTCAACAATAATATGTAAAATAATTAAACTCGACAAGATCTAAATATATAGCAACAGCTTCAATGTAGACATAAGAATAAAAAACTAAGTTCATGGAAAATTACTCTACTTGCAGAATATCATGCTAATTATTGATGTTAGGCAATATCTACATATTAAATCATACTTGAGAGCAATGGAATAACTACATCAAGATTTTTAAAATATGGGGTTATGTTTCAGTTGATAAAGTGCCTGCCGTGGGCACAAAAATAAGTGTCTGAATTCAGATTTTCACAAAACACACAAATGTCTATTTCTGCTGCAGGGTGAGTGTTGAGAAAGACAGTTTACTGGTGAGGTAGGATAGCTAAACAATGAGCTCCTGGTTTAGTGAGATATGCCTCTTTTTAAGACATTGTACTTTGAGCCATTAGAGTTAGAGAGTTAGGTATTGTGCAAGGTGATAGATATGGTTGTATTTTTCTACTTCTGCACAGGAACTTCTAATTTTACAGGCATAATTTTTGAATATGTTTCTCTTCTCCTGTGTATGTTTTCGGCATCTCTGTTGAATAATATATGGATTCAGTTATATTTACTCATTTTTATATTTTCAATTTTGTTCCAGAGGAATTCATGTCTATTTTATTCCAGTAACATGTTTTTATTACTCTGCATGTAACATATCTTGATGTAGAATTTCTTCATCATTGTTAGTTTTGTTCAAGATTATTTTGGGTATCCAATGTCTTCTGCCATTTCATGTTAATTTTAAGATAAATTTTGCTTGTGTTGTTTGTTTGTGTGTGTGTGGGGGTGTCTGTGTGTGTCTGTGTGCATCTGTGTGTGTGAAGAATGACATGAAGATTTGGTGGGGATGACTGTATTGAATATGGAACTGAATTTTGGTAAAACTGTCATATTCCAAATACTATTTCTCCTAATCCTTGAGCATGGGATGCCTTTCCATTCCTAAATGTCTTCTTATACTTGGTTAGATTTATACCTATATAGTTTGTTTTCCGTAAGGCTGTTGAGAATGGGGTTGTATCCAAGATCTTTCTCTATATGTTTATTATTGTTATGTAGAAAACTATTAGATTTACATGTTTATTCTGTGTTTTAACACATTATTAATAGCACTTGTCATATCTAGAAATTTTCCTAGAATTTTTGCCATTTCTTATGTATAATATATTATCTGCAAAGAAGAACAAGTTTGACATTTTCTTTCCTTTTCATATTTGTATAAGCTTAATTTCCATCCTTTGTTTTATTAACACATCTAGTTCTTTGAGTACAATATGGATGGAATAGTCTCTTTCCAAATTTTAGTGAAATTATTTTAATAGTTTTCTTACTTAAGATAATGTTCTCTTAGGAGGAGGTGGGGGAAGAAAAACACCAACAAAATATATTATATAAAAACAATTTCTAGTTAAAAATGTTAAAGAAACATAAATAAACCGTGAACAAACATTGAAGATGCTATGGTTTGAACATAGTGATCCCTAAAATTTGTGTTTTAAAGAGATGATACTATTGGATCTATTGTGAGTCCATAAGGGGTGTGTCCACAGAGTCCTTAAGTTAAAAAAGGCATGTGCTTGAAGAGTCTGTGAATAATAATTTTTTTCTCTTTCTAAAATTATACAATAACAAAATCTAAAGATGATATTGTCTTAAACTAGAAGAAAGCACACACATTGTCCTTATATTAGATAGGTTTAGAAAAAGTACTTTCTTAATAGGAAGTTTACAAAAGGGGAAACAATCTTTTTCAACTGAACATCTTACAAAGGATTGATTATTGAACCTATTTTAAATAACGTTAAAAAAATGAAGTTACAAAAATAAATGACCTATTCAAAAATAATCCTGATACCTGAATAGATATCTCAAAAAAAAAAAAAAAAGAATGCTGACCCACCTTGGGACTTCTTGCCCTTTTGGGGAGTGGATGAGGGAATGGGGAGAGGGGAGGTTGAAGGCTGACTGGGAGGGATTGGGAGGGGTAAAGGGAGGGGGAGCAGGGGGATACATGGATAAAAAGACATTTATTTATAAAAAAAGAAAAAAGATAAAAAGAATATATTTAAAGTGTTTATCTTAGTAATTAGGTAAATGTAAATTAAAACGATTTTGTGATGTTATCATATCAAGATTGCCAAAGATCAACAAAACAACAAACAAGTGCTTGATAGAATGTGCAGAAAACAGCATGGATTTACTGTTGATTGGATTCAATATTGATCCCCCATTCTGGAAATCAATGTGGAACATTATAATAAAACAAAAAGTAAATTGATCATGTGGCCATGATTTAGCATTGCTTGGAATATGCCCAAAATACTGGACATTTTACCTCATAGAAACTTGCTCAAACACATTCAATGACAGATTAAAAATAGCTGAGAAATGGAATCAATGTAAATGTCCTTAACTTGATGAAAGGATGATATAAATGTGATACACACACACACACACACACACACACACACACACACACACACACACACACACACTATGGACTACTATTCAGCCATAAAATATAAAAATATAAAATTTGCAAATAAATAACTAGAACTATAAAATATTTGTTAGACAAATAAAGAAAACTCAGAGCCAGATCTCAAGGAAAGGCTGAGATATCAAAGAGAGTAAACACCACAGTCAGATCTCACCCAGTAGTCTACCAGGTTTCTCAGCCTCGCTCCTCCTGGCTTCTACTGCCTACTCTGTGACTGCTTTAAATATACTCTTCACCCTGTTGTTTCACATCCAGGTTTAGATTAAAGGCATGATACCACCACTGCCTGCCTGGGAGCCTGGAACTCCCTCTGTAAACTAAGCTGGCCTCAATCTCAGATTTGCTGGGATTAAGGGCCTAGGTCACCACACCTGGATATTTCCTGTGCTGGCATTAAAGGTGTGTGTTACCACTCTCTGATCCTCCTAGACTGACTGTGGGTAGATCCATCTGATATCTCAGACTGGTTTTTATTAAATCTACAGGCCTAACACATCTGACAGACTTCTCTGTGAAGCTGCATATTCTCAAAGACCTTGATACCTTGTCTTGACAAGATTCGGCAAATCTCTTGTGCATGTGTCTCTTGCTTGTCCAATTTGAACATCATACAGTTAGCAGTCAAGGCAAGAGTACTTTCCTGCGCAGTGGCTAACTTTCATTACAAATAAGGTCAACTATGTATGGAGATTTTCTGATGTTCATAATTTTCACTGCAATAGATTGGTACTGCCAGGAGCAATTGTCCCATTGTTACAAAAATAATAAGAACCTATACTATTAAATGCCATATTCCTTGGATCTCTGAAGTTTTTGAAGAAGACCTGTTCATCTAAAATATATCCGCTTGATCTTGAAAACATATCTAATATGACTATGTTTGAATATAATTTCTAACTATTAATTTTCATTAATTTATATCCTAATTAGTTGGTAATAAAACCTTTCATTTACTGGCAATTTTTGTTACATTCTTAGATGAACTGAATAAGTATAATACCTTGAACAAGCATAAAGATATATGTACAGTAACAAAATTAATCTCAGCATACACAATTTGTATACAATATACAAAAAGCCAATCCAATGTAAAATATTTAAAGCTATTAAATCATTTTAAAAGAAGATTTAACAGTTTACCCTTATATTCTATTATATCTTTATCCCTTTTTTAAAAGAATCTTGAATCTAATCTCTCTTGTGTAACTTTTTTTATAACCATAACCAATAACAATTTCTAACTAATTACCCTAAACAATGACAATCATTTATAAGCAATTAAAAGACAAAAAACACCCACCTGAACTCTTGGGAATGTGGGCGCAAATTTACTTCCTGCTGTCTGAGGGCAACAGCATCTTTAGAGGATCCTGAAATAAAAAGTTTTGTTAATTGTCAAGTTCTGAAATAAGTAGCTTTATCATTTGTTGTCCAGTCTCTGCATAACAAGAAAGTGCACAGTTTACCTCAAGCCCTGACAATAGTAGTCTATGAAACTGATTCATCTCAGTGAGCTACCTCAAAATAGTGCTGAGAAGTTTGTAATCCAAATCTGATCTTTGTCTGGCTAGTATATTTCAGCCTAGTGATTTTATCATAATCCATGTGAAATGGTCATTTGGGGCTCCATCTTCCTTTTGCATACTTCATATTCACAATTAGGCATTGTCATGGATCACTGCAGAAAATTAATAAGAGATGAAAACCCAACACAATGTACAGGAAGCTAAACATATAACTATTTATTCAGCATAGAATTAGTAACAATAGAATAGTCCCTTATTTTTAGTTATTCTTCTGTCCCATATCAGGTGGCTCTTATGATATGATGTAGAGATTTTATATTTTCCTTTAACAATTATGTTTGGGTTTAGAGAAGGAGAGAGGTATACTCCAACTCTAAAGCCAGCTTTAAATTATAATTAAACTGAGACTTCAACTTACAAAAAAGGATATATAGGTTAAGCAATACCCTATAGAATATACTGGTACCATTAGGTCTGATGTTCTTTTGCTTCTAACTTTTTCTGGATAACATCCCTTCTGCTTTAGACCTTAGCTGTGCAAGCAGGTGTTCTTGACGATAGGTATTTCTACTTTTCTGTAAAGACAAAAATAAACCCTGCCCCAACTTTTTGTTTTTTCTTACAACTTAAAGAATTGTAATATGGTTGGATGAGCCATCAATTCTTATTTTCATGAAGTTTCTCTGGTTCAAATCAAGTCTTTATTAATTTTGATGGTATACATAAATTTTATTCACCTGTGGAAACAAAAGCAAAACCCCTTCCCCAATGTAGCAAATATCCTGGCTTCCATTCAGAAGTTAGTGTATCTTTGAAGTAGACAGGCTGATTTAGTTCAGCTGTGTTTTTCTATATTCCAATGCCTTTGAGCAGCTGTTGTTCCTTTCTCATTAGCATTGAGAAGACTCAAAGTTAATAAAGCATTATGTAATCTATCTCTAGGGGTCTTTGCTATTCCTTTCTGTTTATTTAGTATATCCTTTAGAGTTTGTTTTGATCTCTCTATGACTGCTTGTCCTGTAGGATTGTGTGGTATTCCTGTAGTATGCTTATTAATATAATAAACAAAAAATGTTCCATTTTACTAGAGACATATGGCAGAGCATTTCCAGTCTTAATTTGTTCAGGTATTCCCATGATGGCCATAAGTTCTATCAAATCTATGATTACAGAATCAGCCTTTTCTGAACTCAAAGCAGTTACCCATTGAAATCCTGAAAAAAAAACATGTACTGTATATTGTACATACCTTAATTTTCCAAATTCTTAAAATGAAATACATCAATCTGCCAGATTTCATTTCTACGTAAACCTTTAGGATTACTTCCTGCTGGCAATGGAGTTTGGTTATAGATGGAACAGGTGGGACACCTTTTTACAATTTCTTTGGCTGATTGCCAATTGATAGAGAAATCTTTCTTAATACTTTTTTTTTTTACTGACTTGATACTTTTTATGAAATTCTGAGGCCTTTAGTATATTTCCTATTAATAATTTATCAATTTCATTATTACCTTGTGTTAAAGGACCTGGAAGACCCATATGGGATTGAATGTGTATTATATAGAAGGAATGATTTCTAGTCTTGATTATTTCTTGTAACTGAATAAATAATGAAGTTAATTCTGACTCATAATTAATCAAATCAGCCATTTTAATGTGTAGAACAACTCTTTCTGCATACTGAGAGTCAGTGAATACGTTAAGAGGTTTGGTAAAATCCATTAATACCATCATGATAGTCTGTACTTCTGACTTTTGAACAGAATTGTGAGACCTTGAGCCACTTTACTATATGTTCTGATTAGTAACCTGCCTTTCTTGATTTGTTTATATTGGTCTAAAATGTAGGGGCTCTAGAAATTGTCTTAGTCTCATAAAATATAAATAATCCAATTAGTTTTCTTTAGAAATTAAATTCTTTTGCTTTGAGTTTATTTGTTGTCAAATTTCCCCAAAATTACTGCAGGCTCTATGCCAAGGTACACTTTCTACCCATAATTGGTCAATTTCTTCATTAATTAAAGGTACAACAATTTCTTCTGGGTCCATTCCTGTCAATTGATGAAGTCTTAATTTTCCTTTAAAAGTCAGTTCAGAAATCTTTTCCACATGTCTTTAATTTCTTACTTGACTCATGTGGAAGAAGTAGCCATTCCAATGCAACTTTTTCTTTTGCATTAAAATCCCTTTAGGAGAATGCTTAGAGGGCAAGATAACTAGAATGCAATTAAGGACTGGATCTATATGATCCCCATGTGCATCCTGTAATTTCTTTTCCACGAAAGCCAATTCTTTCTCAGCTTTAGGTGATAATTCTCTTGGACTATTTAAGTCCTTTTCACCTGTTAATGTTTTGAACAAGTTATCCAGTTCATCATTTTTTAATTCTAATAATTGGTCATAAATTGGCAATGTCTCCTAGTAATCTTTGAAAGTCATTAAGTGTCTTAAATCTATCTCTCCTGATTTGTATCTTTTGGGGTCTGATTTTTTGTTCATCTGTTTTGTAGCCTAAATAATTAATGGAATCCCCCTCTTTGTATTTTTCTGGGGCAATTTATAATCCCCAAGCAGAAAATTATTTTTTATTTCTTCAAACATTTTTTCTAAGATATTGATATTTGAATTAGCGAGCAAAATGTCATCCATGTAATGATAAATTATAGATTGTGGGAATTTGTTACCTATTTGTTCTATTGTCTTTTGTGCAAAAAAACTGGCACTGAGTGGGGCTGCTCAGAATTCATTGAGGGAGGACCCTCCACTGATATCTCTTTACAGGTCGAGAATTATTATAAGTGGGCACTGTAAAGGCAAATTTTTCTTTGTCTTGTTCTTGTAAAGGTATTGTGAAGAAACAGTCTTTTAAATCAATAACTATAATAGGCCATTCTTTGGGGAAACAGAGAAGGCAAAGGAATCCCAGACTTTAGAGAGCCCATTGGATGGATCACATTGTTTATCACCATAGATCTGTTACCATTATCTACTTTCTAGATTTCTATTTAATAACAAATATAGGAGAATTCCAAGAGCTGACTGATTCTTCTATATGCTGAGCATTTAACTGATCCTGTACCAGCTGCTATAAAATATCCAATTTCTCTTTTGTTAGAGGCAATTGATAAACCTATATAGGTTTCTATGTTAGCCATTTTAGAATTAATGCAGTAGGTATTTTTGAAATATCAGCAGCTGTTGTGCCTTGTTTCTGTATAACCTGAATGGTTTGTGACTGTTTCTTATAATACATTCTAATGTTTTTTTTTTTCTTTTCTGGAAACATGTTCTATTTTCTGGTTTATTTCTATTCTTGGAGGAATATTAATCTGTTTGTTCCACTGTTGTAGTAAATCTCATCCCCATAAATTTATAGCAATGTTAGCCACATATGGCTTTAATATTCCTCTTTGTCATTCTGGTCCTATACATTCAAGCCATCTTGCACTCTGTTACCTGGGATAATGACCCAATTACAAAAATCTGAACATTTACCACCTGAAGGGGCCAACTTGCATGCCATGACTCTGATGAAATTATTGATATATCTGCCCCTGTGACCAATAAGTTTTCAATAATAGCATCATTTACTTCTACTTTTAATTTTGGCCTTTGTTCATTGATTGAAGCTTGCCAAAATATTTGCTTTATAATTTTTCCTGAGCTTTTTTTCTTTTTCTGTAGATTTTCTATCATTCAGTGTAGAATATCTTTTTAAAGTAGGTTTAAATTTCTTTAATTGTTCTGGGAAAGTGTTTCCTCCACAATGTCAGGGTAAGATTAGACTGGATTTGATATGGGGGCCTTGAAAGCTACCTTGGGTCATTTCCTGAAGGCAGAAAGTTACCTTCTCTGTCCCTTGTTTACCTGTACTCATTTATCTAATGTTTTCCTTTACCAAGCCTTCTGGGTACTCCAGAAGGGAGGGGCATTGTCTTGGGGTTATTCCTAACAAAAGCACTGTTTCTAGGAATGCCCAGTTTATAATCTCTTTTAAGGCGACCTTGCCTTTCACAATTGTAACATTTAACATTCTGATTTTTTCTTATATCTCTAGTAATAAGATCTTCTACCCAGTTTTCATCACCATCATAAGATTCTAAATTATGATGGATGACCAGCTATTTAGCACTTGTTTTACAAATGGTGAATACATCCCATATGTCACAATTGCTTCTTTTACTCTCCTTGATTCTAGCATTTGTACAAGAGCCCTACTAGCTTCTTTATCATCTTTATAATTGTGCAGTTTTTGAAAGGTTACTTGATACATTAATGTTGCTGTTTTTGCATAATTTTAGATGACCTTGCTGAAATTGATTCTTTATAGTCCTTTGTTTGAATCTGAATATCTTTGTGTTCTCTCTTAACAGGCTTCTTTAAGACTTTTTTCTTGGCATTCACATTAAGTTTTAAATTATAAAACAGAAATAGTCAAACAAACAATATTCATAATAAACACTATGATTATAATCCCATCTACTTTATTTATCTTTTCCTTTACTGGTTCTAATATCAAATTGTCTAGAGAAAGACCACAGAAAAACCAAACCACTCCATTGCCTTATAAATTCCCCCCACTTTTTTTTTTAAAGATTTACTCACAAATCCAGTTGGCTGTGATGATTCAAATGACTGTGACTAGGGCAGCTACTTACTATAATAGCAATCCAAGGATGAGTCCAAAAAGAGAAAAAAACACAACCCACAGCCCACCAGAAGAAATAGGCTACTGCTTGAAAGACTTACCCAGATGAAAGAGATATGGAAACACACATTGCCAGTCTGCCTAAGACTGAAAGTTAATTCACAACAGAAATCCTGGCTATTCTGTAATTACTCCTCCAGCTAGGTGTTACTCTGACTGGCAAGTACCTTTTTTGGGGGGGGGGTGGAATTCACACCACAAAGTTGGATGCTAAGTACTGAATGAATAAATGAAACTCAGATCCAGATCTCAAAGAAAGGCTGAGAAATCAAAGAGAGAGAGGAAACACAACAGTCAAATTGCATCCAGCTGTCCTTCAGCTTTCTTGGCCTAGCTCCTCCTGGCTTTCACTACTTGTTCTTTCTTTCTATGTCTGCCTTAAATACCCTCTTCTCCCAGTTGTTTCATATGCAGGTTAAGATTAAAGATGTGACACCACCACTGCCAGACTTGGAGCCTGGAACTCCCTCTGTAAACTAAACTGGCCTCAAATTCAGATTTGCTGGGATTAAGGACATAGGTCACTAGTACCAGATATTCCCTGTGCTGGAATTAAAGGTTTGAGTTACCACTCTCTGATCCTCCTATACTGACTGTGGGTAGATCCCTCTGATATCTCAGACTGGTTTATAATAAATTTGAAACATATCCCCACAAATATCATATTGAATGGTGCAATCTGCATTCAGAAAAAAAATGGATACTCTCTTGAATCTGATGTTCAAAATTTTTATGTGTGTATAGGACCTGGAGTAATTGTAGAAATCATAAAATTATGATGAGATTATTATGGTATGGTGGGATTCTCAAAAGAAGGTTATAACAGTATATAAGTGAATTGACAGAAAGAGTGGAAAAAAGAGAGGGAGATTTTAATTAGGAATGGGAAAGGGTATAAATATGGGAGAAGAAAAGAAAAGGTAAAATAATAGTAAGGATTCCTCAAAAAAGTACTAAGAGATTGTATTTTCGTCAGTCCAACTAAAATACCTATAAAATATGTAAGTATGTGTATACATATAAATAAATAGCTCAAAAGAACATTTCCTGCATTGACTGACAGTGTTCACTCCAAGAGCCATATATTATTTAACAAATACCTTAGTAACAGGTATGGGAAGCCTCCTTTAATTTGTTGGTAAAGGTTTAACAAGAGGTTCACAGAATTTTAGAAGCTTTATTTTATTATTTAGCTGCCTAAATACAACCTAAACAAGAATGATACCAATAAATATGCATAGCATAGAAAGGGCAAACACAGGAGACCCCAACATAGACAAAGATATTTGCATTTCATAGGCAATTAAGGAATGCTGTGCTCAGGAAAAATAGTCTTTCCCAGAAAAAAGCTTATCAAATGGCTATCCAAGTACTACAAACATGCATACAGTTAGCATTATACAAACTGAGCAAAGTGAACATACACACACACACACACACACACACACACACACACACACACACATACACACATAAGCATGCCCACATAATCACCTTCTATATCAATTCAATGAAAAAAAAAGTAATTGCTGATTAGTAAAGAACCGATTGTCAAGTCATCCAGGCAGAAAGTATAGGTGGAACACCCAAACTACAGATTCTAGGATGAAGAAAAGTGGATTCTAGGGAGCCAACAGCCAGACACCAAATAAGTTAAACACACAAAAAGGGATAGGCCTAAAAACCAGACCCTAGAGGCAACATATAGATTAATAGAAATGGGTAAAGTTTTATGACCTAGTTAGTAACAAGCCTGAGTTATCAACTGATCATTTATTATTAATGTAAGCCTCAATTTGTTTTCTTGAGAGCTGCTGCTGACAGAATAAAACTTTTGCCTGTATACTTGCTTTGGGTATTTTGGGTACATCTGCCATGAGGATGGCTTTTATAGTAACCTTATTTCTCATTACTTTCTGCTATTATCCAGATGAAGGAAACTTCATGATGCTTTTTATTCTACATAAGATGTTTCTCAAATGTCTTTAGCTTAAAGTAATTTTCATAACTCTAGGGCTCTCAAAGGTTACCCTAGACATTGCTGAGACTACAAATCCCATATGAAAAATAAATAAAATATATTTGTTTTTCAATTTATTACTTTTCATACAAGATGAGAGAAAGGTGAAAATATTAAGAGAATTGATACTTTAAAAATATAAATAATAATGAATTATATCTCATCACATTTATTATTATAATTTGTTATTATCTTGCACCAATTTACCTTTAAAAGAGTTTGATTTTTGTCATTTCACTCAACAATTTATTTCTAATGCAATCTTAGGTTACCACATAACATGAATCAAGCCATCAAAAATTTTTAATGTCCTACATTGAAAATAATACTGGAACAAATACTCTGTTCTATGTAATAATGATACAGCAATATGATTTAGAAAGAATCTTTGTCCTATGGAATATTTATAGAATATTCCTTAGCTATCAGAGACAAAATGTACATGTTGACACTACCAACAATATTTATAATGTCTAGAAGGATTGTAGGACTGACTTTGAAAGAAGATAAGTATTTGGTGTTTCAGATTCACTGTCTTTCACAAATCTTAAATTTTATTTTTTAATTATTAATATAAAATCTGCATGTTGAGCATAGAACATTCTAAAATTTCATTGTTGTTAAATATTTCATAATTTGGTTTCCTGTAATGTATTATTTAACTATGATAAAAGAGAACTCAAAACATTTTATTCTAAGTATCTTGCATGCGTAAAGCTGTCACTACAAATTATATAATGTAAAACATTATAAATGAATATATTTACCAATAACAGTTTTTATCTTCACAAATGATATAAGCAAATCATTTAATTTCACAACAGTGGAATATTTTTAAAGAAAAAAATTTACTCATTTCTAATTTTATTTCCAGAAAGCATAATTTTAATCATTTTAACATTGTTTAATAAAATTGTGCCTGTAAATTATTCAATTGATTATGTCAAATATGCAAAATTCAGCAGTGTGACACAAATTAGATTATAAAAGATTACAGATTTTACAAATGAGTTTGTATTAATCATCCAATTCAGAACACTTTGTCATTACAAGTCCAAATCATATGCCAAAAAGTTACAAAACCTACAACAGTTAATGCAATGACACCTGTTAGTCTAAATACAAAATCTAAGTATATTATGTTTACATAACTAGATGTAAAGGTCACAATCTAGTTCACATACCATCACTTTAATAGACAATTAGTATGCATTTTCAAAGAAGGAAAAATTTCTATAAAATTTATATATTTTGTTATTCTTATTCAACTAATGTCAGTCTGGTTGTTATCGTGATGCACGTCAGATTTATCAATTTTCTAGCCCAGAACAATTTCTTAAACTCAAAGTTGGAAGCTATTTATAATTATTTCTTTACAGCCTACCAGCATATTGTTTAAGAATCATATCAAAATCCTACAGTGGCCTAACAGTTAAAGCACTAATCTAAGTATGAATTCATGTCTTAAATTCACAGGAATATAGAATAATTCATAATTTTGCAAAAATAATATCAATGCATACATATTAATAGGCATTTGAAAATTTTTTAAGTGACATTTTTAAAATAAAATTAAAATTCAAAATTTCCAAGTCTGAGAATCTGATATTTAGAGTGCAGTCAAACCATGTCCCTGTGCCAATGAGCCTATTACATTATGTTCTTTATCCGGACTTCCATGATGTATTTATCCACTTTCCTCAATTTCTGAGTTGTTGTGTAAACAGTGTAACAAAACTCAGAAAGTCTAAACTTTGAAAAGGTATATCTTTTGTATTTATTTACTTGAACATTTTTTTATTCCAAAATTATCCTACCTGTTTCTCCAAAGTTATTTAAAGGAATATTAGGTTTCTTAGGTGATGATAATTTCTCATATTTTTTCAGCCATGTATTACTTGACAGATTGTGCTTTGTTTTGAGTATTTTTGTGTCAAAAAATACTAGCTCACATGTTGATAGCTTTCATAAATATGTGTAACTTAGTTTTAATTTTTCTGATAGTTCTTCTGAATGATAAAAATCAAACATAATTAAAAATGAGCAGAATTTCACACTAATGGAGAATCTGAGTAGTAGATCCCTTAACTATTATGATTAGAGTTCTTTATTGAGTTCTTGTCACTGAAAATAATACGGTAATATTAAGTTCTATAATATTCTACATATTGATTTTCAGAGTGGTTCACCAATTTGCATTTATCACAGTGACTGAAGGCATGACTTTCTATAAATTCTCACCAACATATACTTTCAGTGGCTTTGTTGTTCTTAGCCATTCTGACTGAGATGAGGTGAGATGAGATAAAATATCAAAATTGTTTGAATTTTAATTTGTCTAATTGCTCAGGATGATGAACACTTTTTGAGACACTTCTTAACTACTTCTATTCATTATATTGAAAACTCTCTGTTTAGCTGTCTTGCTTTTAAGTTGGATCATTTTTGTTTTTTTAAATATTTTTATGTAAAGATACTAATCTTAAGTCAGATGCATAAATTGGAAATATTCTCTCCCACTTTATAGCTTTCTTTTTATTTGATGTTTCATTATTAGTTGTAGAAATCCTTTTTAATTTTATAAAGTTCCACTTATCAATATTTGGCTTTAATTTCTGGGAAGTTGAAGTCTTGTTCAAAACGTTTTTCAAAGTTTTTATCTTATAGACTCCTGCCTATGTCTTCTTCTATAAATGTTAGTCATTCAGGCTGTATCTATACATATCTCTATAATATTTTTAGTTACAAATACTATTCTTATAAAATATATTTTGATCAAACTGAGACAAATATTTTTTTAAATGAGACTATTAAATTTATGAAATACTCTCTGAAATCATCTGAGTTTAACATACTTATTATAATTAACTAAATATTAATGTTAAATTCTGAAAGAAGTTATAAAAACAAAGAAAAAATGAGATAAGATTTTTCTATGTCTGGAATACTGTCTTATTTTTCTCACATTGCAATTCTAGATTTGAAATTTTAGGTATGTGCATGCATATGTTTACAGTTTTCTAGATCATGAAATTAGAAGTAGAAAATGAGAAAAGAAAAAGTCTTAAGAAAGGGTTAGCTATGTAAAAATAGAATAAAAATAAATGTTGCTGAATACAAGAAGGACCACTGAAACAAGGGAAAAACCAGATGTGGGGGAGAGAAAGGAGTTAAGAGAAAAGGTGATAAAAGAAAATCAGCAAATGAAATATAATGAATCTCTTTACTCTATGTGCTAATTTTAAAAACCTAGTAGGAAAACAAAACTTTTGGCAAATCCTGCTTAGTATAAATTCTAACATGATTATAGACATCCTATTAATACTTGGCAGAATAGTATGCCAATATTGAGTAGAATTAATACATCAAATGTAAATTTATAGGTAGACTTATTTTTAAATCTTCAAGGAGGAAATGGTGATTAGAAACATTGAGTTTCTCAGGTCTTATTTATAATTCATTCACTGATTTGCAACTTTAAGTATGTTATCCATTTGTTTTAGTTACTTTGTTTAAAAAAAATAATTTAATGAGGAGATTGTGAGTCAAGTTATAGACCCCAGATAGGTTAAAAATAGTTGTTATCTTTCTCTGTATGTGTGGCTACAAAACTACTTGTTTGGATTATGTAAATACACAGATTTCTAGATCCATCTTTGGGAGCTCTCAACCTTTACAGAATTTAACAACTAAAATCAGAACCAGATGAGTGCAGAAGAAAGTTACAGGTTACCAATGTATTAAATGCTTAATGCCAAAAGCACTAACAGTGAGCAAACTGAGTTTTGTTGTAATTAAATAAATCAATAGGCATTCAGGTAGTACCTGAAATATAACAAGTGTAGCTACATTATTATTGTTTATTATTATCCATCAGAATTCCATGTCTACAAATCAAATAGGAATATTTTATGATCATCCTCACACTTAAAAATACCTCTGAGTAAAATTTTAAAATCTCCATACTATGAATGTTGTGGTTTATTAACAAATACTAAAAACATATGTGTTCAAATCAGGAGCACATAGAGGGGTTACTTTAAAAGTTTTATTGATTTTTTTTCTAACAGTGCTATTAAATATTACAAAACTGGTCTAAATAATTAATTTCATCGCTTAACTTCTAATCTACAAAATATATGTTATGAATTAGATTAATTATAATTAAAAACACACCAAAATCATGATATACTACATATATCCCAATTAAGATGTTACAGTTAAGAAAAAACTGTAAATCATTAATCTTAAGTAAAGATAAAGTTTAAATTAATAAAAAGAGTTATTTCATACATAAACAGAAAAACTCTAAAATGCATATTTTTATTTTTAAAATGTTATTTGGAAATTTAAAACCATATAAATGAAAACATTAGTGATATATTATCCAAAAAATAAACTGCAGCAAAAATTAAGTATTAGAAACACAGAGGTTGAATAAAGAATATTTATGAACTTACATAATTGTGAGTGTGTTTGTATGAGTGTGTAGATTTGCATATATGTTAGTTTTGGAACTTCTATTGGTTTAAAAATAGATCATTAAACCTAGTAGTTAAGCAAATGTATATGTTGAGTAATTTTCCATATATGAATTTCATATATCTTAAAGATATTTTATGATCCACGAATATTAATAAGAAAGCTTTTTTTATTACAAATTCATTCACAAGAGCCAATATCTGTCCCCTTTAGCATCAAATCAATGTATGTTGGCATAAAATGCATAGTTTTACACATTAATCATGTCATTCCCTATTATTAGAACTTCTACAATTGATCTTAGTCTTTATTTTTTTTACCCATTTTATGTCCAAGTGAACATAAAATTTTCCCCACTACTTTAACTTAAATCACATTTTCAACTGAATTTCTCAATACTGAGATTTCTTTGGTTTTCATATGCTCTCTTCTAAGGTTTCATTTGAACATAAATATTATGAGCATAAGTATGAACCCTAGCATATGAGCATTAATATTAATGGATATATAGGTGAAGGTTCATGAAGCTAATTAAAGTTGAATATCATAAAAGCGATATGTCAAAGGAAGCATTTTTCTTAATTTTATATATTTCTTAATGGACTTTTAAAGTCAATTAAATAAGAAATATCCGTGTTCTGAATGATATACATATTAGTAGAAGACTACATATTTATCACCTTTTCCACAGCCCAGTGCACACTATAGAAGAAAGGGCAGATAGATTGTAAGAGGTAGAAAATGGGAAGAAAGATGAAATGAAGTTTCCAATTGTGCTATGACTTTCATTATCATGAAGACCCAACAGCTTTTGCTACCAGGCCAAGGCCTCCATATACAAGAATACATAATAATATAAAGGGTCTAGTTGGAAAGAAGGAATTATTGGCAGTGGGAGGAAGTTAAGAGTGTGATAAAGAGTGAGTTTGATAACAACGCATTTAGTTGTGTCGTAGTCTAACACCATTTCTGAGAACATAAGTTTTCATTTGAAAGCATTTCCATTGTGAAAGAAAATTAACATACTTATTTTCAATGATTCTGGTGTTATCTCAGATTTTAGGAGGCTGAGGCAAGAGAAGTGAGACAAACTCTAAACCAGCCGAGTTACATAGCATAAAGTAGGCTAGATAAATCTGTATAACACAACCTTGCCTCAAAAGAAGGCCATATTGAGTATACACACATACAAACACACACACACACACACACACACACACACACACACACACACACACACACACACACACACACATCTTGTGTATTTACCTACCTAACCAAGGCTTAAAGAACAAAAACAAAAGACATGATATTGTTGGTAGAGAAAGAACTATAGACATCTATAGAATGTTGAAAACAAAAGAAATATTTTCCCCAGGGAACTGCACACCAATTGTTTATCCAGTACCAAACCAAATGGTAAGACTTGGAAATATATATATATATATATATATATATATATATATATATATATATATATATATATGTAACCTTATAATGACTGAGTAGATTTTATTAAGAATACAAATATTTTTGCATACATGTATGTGAATATATATAAGAATATATATTTATATATATATTTATTTATTAGAAACATACACACACAAGCACACACCCTCTGCCCTCCTGGTAGCACCAATCTACTTCAGTGAAGATTATGGACAACAGAAAATCTCTACGCACAGTTGACCTTCTTTGAAATGAAGGTAGCTACTGGGCAAGAAAGTACTCTTGCCTTGATTGCTGACAGTATGAGGTTCAAACTGGACAAGCAGGAGACTCATGCACAGGAGAATTGCTGAACCTTGTAAAGAAAAGATAGCAAGGTCTTTGAGAACATCCTGCTTCACAGAGAAGTCTGTCAGATGTGTTAGGCCTGTAGATTTAATAAAAACCAGTTTGAGATATTAGATGGATCTATCCACAGTCAGTCTAGGAGGATCAGAGAGTGGTGACACACACCTTTAATGCCAGCACAGGAAATATCCAGGTGTGGTGACCTAAGCCCTTAATCCCAGAAAATCTGAGTTTGAGGCCATCTTAGTTTACAGAGGGTGTTCCAGGCTCCCAGGCAGGCAGTAATGGTGCCACACCTTTAATCTTAACCTGGATGTGAAACAATTGGGTGGAGAGGGTATTTAAGGCAGTCATAGAAAGACAGAGGAGGCAGTAGAAGCCAGGGGGAGCAAGGCTGAGGAAGCTGGAAGACAGCTGGGTGAGATCTGACTGTGGTGTTTCCTCTCTTTGCTATCTCAACCTTTCTCTGAGAACTGGCTTTGACTTTCCATTATTTGTGCAACAGAAATGCCTTTAAGAGCTAAAATATTCACATCATTCAAGTTTGTTCTCTATTTTGTGCTTATTGTAAAACACGTTCTTAGCATCTTACTCTAGCCACCATGTTTACCATCATGACCCTCTAACAAAACGGACTCTGGAATCATAAGCACAAATAATCTCTTTATTGTGTAAGTTGTCTTGGTTATCGTATTTTATAAAAATAGAAAAGAAATTGTTATAGAATTTAGTACCAGAGAGTAGAATATCGACAGGAAGAAACTGATTATGCTGCTTCCCGCACATGGAAGACTTTGAGATTAGGAGTGCAAAAACATTTGAACTCTCTAAACAGAGTTTAATAGGCCCTCCTAATACAAACATAGAAGGCAGAAATGCTGGACTATGAAAGGCCAGCTCAAGATATTCCCAAATAGATAACAGCAAGGGGGCTAGAGACCTTTCTTATGTTACTTTTGGAAGTAATGTGTCTGCTTCTTCCTTTTCTTGGTCCAAGAACTTGTCTAAGGCCCAATTTAAAAATAATGGAGTAATTTCTTTACCGGAGGGGATTTCAAGCCTGCCTAAAATTGACTTTTCATGTGGATATAAATAATCACTTTTATCTAGATATAAAAGGAAAAAGAGCAAATGGGGCAGAAGGAAATATACAGTTTGAGGAAAATAATAATGACAAACTTAATGTCACAGCCAAGGAAGGATTATGGTGGAAGAGAAAGTCTTGTGAGCAGATTAGTGTTGTAAAGGAGAGATATTACCTGTTTTATAATAAAGGGAAGAAAATTATTAGTCTAAAAACCAAACCAGTTAAGTTTCCAATTTGTGAAAGTGATCCTAAGGCATTTCTTCACCTTGAAATCAGCTATTCAACTGCAGTCTAAACCTGCTGACTATGGTTCCTGGGGACCATGCCTTAGCCAACTCGGTAGCCATCTTTGGCCATGTTATCCACTTGATAATGACTTTAGAATCACAAAGGATACAAGAGTAGGGGCAGAGGAATAATCCTTCTTTGCTTTAGAAGTCCATTAACTCTCAGCAACATGTGGAAAATGAGTCCTTTTGTGAAGTCCCTGAGAAGCCAAAAAACCCTAAAAGGACAAAAAGCCTTTACATTCTGTTGCAAAAATTTATGAAAGTGAAACTTGTGATGTATTGGATACCTTAAAATGAAGATACTAGTAGCATGAGACAAGTAATGAAGGGGGCTAGAAACAAAGTATGCATCCAACCAGCAAAATGGGGTGGATATTAGAATGGCTTACAGGCTGTGATTCAGCAAGTCTGACAATGGCTTCCAAAAATGTAAAATCCAGAAACTCTGTAATTGTTCACTTCAGGAGGTTGTATGTCTCAGCTTGTAGATGCCAGGTTTCCAAAGAAATAGGTTCTAATTGCCAGTAAAGAAATGGAGTTGCCAGTGAAAACAAGAAAAAGACGATAAAAAAGTAAACTTCCTCATTCCATTTACTTTATTTAGGCTACCACCATAAAATGTGGCCCATATTAAAAGTGGGTCTTGCCACCACAAAATTTCTGCATTGAAATGTGTCTTCCTATCTCAAGAGATCTGTGTTGAAAGTGAGTCTTCCACCTTAAATTATTTAATTAAGAAAAACAAAATCCCTCAGTTCCACCCAGATGCTTGGGTTTTATTTAATTCCAGAGAGTCAAGCTGACAAATAAGAATAGCCATCACAATGGGTTTTGAGAGTTTAAAGAATTAAGCATTTTTGATTGCTTTCTCTGCTTTGTGCTTTCAGTTCAAGATGTGTGAACTCTTCGTTTGCTGTTCTAGTCATCAACAGCTGCTAGCTGAAATGCCTCCACACAGTGATGACAGGCCCTTAGCCCTCTGGACCATAAACCCAAGAGATCTTTTCTTAAATCAGTTGCCTTGATTATGTTGTTTTACCACAGCAATGAAGAGGAACTAATACACTCAAATATTTAACTTTCTGTTTTCTGATATTAATTCATACATTTATATATGTCCTGCATTATAATATATCTCTACTACAAATATCCTTTAAGTCCATTTTATTGTTTAAGATTACCTATATTTAGGTAGAAGAAAAAATATTTCATCAAAACAGATTTTGTTCTGGGGATTTAAGGACAAAATGTGATATTTTTCTTCTTCAAAAATATTAAAATTTCTACCTCTCTCATTACTTAAGAATCTGAACATTTTCAGCTGCCAGTACTAACACTTTTGTTTAATTGTTTCTCTCTATCACAATTTTTTTTCTCTGCTTGTGACAGAGTTAACTTTAAGGGGCCAGCCATCTAAGTTCGTAATAAATAAAAACTGACAAATAATAAAAATATATGAAATATATATACAAGAATCTAAAGTCATCTTTCCTACTAGTTTCTATGACTGGATTATTCAATCCTAGCAATTCTTGAAAAGAGACTTTGATGACTGAATTAATGGTGATAATCTAATGACTTTAAGCAAAGGAATTTATCATGGATTCTGAAATATTTGTGTGCACACTTAGATGTGGAAGGGAGCATACAATTTATTTAGAAATGTATAGCACAACATGACATCAGAAAGATTTAAGTGTCACAAACAGTTCATCACTGCTTAAGGGAAACCACGTGGAAAAGTGTATTAAAATGACATATTCCTGGGTCAGAAAGTGGTAAGCATCTTTGGTCCGCTTTGTTTTCTTGCACTAAGAATTTATACTTATAAACATTTAAATTATACATATAAATAAAAAACATACAAACTGTAATATATGAGACGTTAAGGCTTTTAAAACTGAAAAGCCTATTTCTCTACTTAATTTGATCTTTACTTGTCCTCTTTATCACAGTATCACATTTTTTACAAAGAATCCATAAATGAACCTAATTTCCCACTATTTATTTTCAGTGATTATGATGTAAGAAATTGTAGATAACTTGCAAAAAAAAAAGCTGCTTCAATTTCTTTTTCTAAATAAATTTTAAATGAATATTCTCGTTCTTTTATGGGGGGTTTAAAGACAGGGTTTCACTGTATATCAGCATTGGCAGTCCTGAAACTCACTCTGTAGACAAGGCTGACCTTAAACTCACAGTCTGCCTCTGTCTCAAGACTGCTGTGATTAAAGGTATGTGCTACCACTGTCAGGATCTTTAAAACTATGTATGTATGTATGTATGTATTTTTATTTTATGTGCATTCGTGTACTATCTGCATGTATGTATGGGTGGGTATATCAGACCCTAGAACTGGAGTTACAGACAATTCTATGATGTAATGTGGGTCCTGGGAGTTGAATCTAGTTTCCCTGGAAGAAGAGTCAATGCTTTTAACTACTAAAGCATCAATGTACCCCCTTAAATGAACATTAAAAGAGTATAATGTCATAAAATATCAATGTAGAAGGATAATTTTATTTTAGTAACAATGGAATATATTAATATTTCCTGTAACTATCTACTATAAATTTCCACATTTCGTTTGAAGCTTAAAATTTCAAAGGAAATTAAATTGATTTATTTTTATTTACAAAGTTTTTTTTTCCATATCTGCCACTGTTCCCCCTCCCTTCTTTCCTCTCTATTATCCCTTAGCCTACACCTACCCCATTTGTCATAGATTTCTCAATGAGAGCAAGTAATCTTAAGGTGAGTCACTTCCTTCTGGCATATTCAGTTGAGGTATATCTGAGTCACTCCCCCCCCACCCCCGAGTATCAAGGCTGAGTTAGGTGTTTCTATGTGGGGAATGAGCTCTAAGATGTCAGTTCACGCACCTGGAATATTCACTGCTCTACTGCAAGAAGCTCCATAAACTATCCAAACCATATGACTCACTTACATTCAGAGGATTTAGTTCCTTTCCATTATCATTTCTCAGTTGTTATTTTAGAGTTCATGAGCTTCATATAGTTCTGGTCAGCCATCTCTGTGGGTCTCCTCCTCATGATCATGATCCCTTTGCTCATATACTATATCTTCTCTATCTTCAACTGGACCAGCAACTTGACCTGTTGCTTAGCTATGGGTCTCTGCTTCTGACTCCATCCTTTGCTGAATGAAGATTCTATAATGAAAATTAAGGTAGTCATTCATTTGATTATAGGAGAAGTCCTGTTTAGAGACCTTCTACACTATTGCCTGGAGTCCTAGCTATGGAAATCTTGTTGGTCCTTGGATGTTTCCTTGGCATGAGGTTTCTTTCTAACCCCATAGTGGATCCCTTTATCTAGATAGCCATTTCTTTTTGCTCCTTCTCTGTTGATCCTCCCACTCAACCATCTACTTCTCTCATGATAGTTCCACCTACCCTTTTATGCTCCCCATTTAGATCCCAATTTGCTCAGGAGATCTTCTCTATTTCTCCTTCCTCAGGGGGAATCCATGGATTTCTCTCTTAAGTTCCTCCTGTTACCTAGCTGGTCAATGGTGATGGATTGTAGCCTGGTTATTCTTTATATCTTAAATCCACTTATGAGTGAGAATATACTATGTCTATCTTTCTGGGTCTGTGTTTCCTCACTCAAAATTATACTCTTCAGAACCATCTATTTGCCTATTTCAGGATGTCATTTTTTACTGCTGCATAGTACTCCATTGTGTAAATGTACCACATTTTTTCATCCATTCTTCAGTTGAAGGGAATCTAAGTTGTTTTCAGGTTCTGACTATTAAGAATAATGTTATTTTGAACAGAGTTGTGCTAATACCCTTGGGGTAAAAATGTCTTTCAGCCACTTAAAATTCTTCTATGGAGAATTACCTTTTTAGCTTTGAACCTCATTTTTAAAAATTTGATTATTTGGGGTTTTTTAGTTTCTTGAGTTCTCTATATATTTTAGATTAGTCCTTTTACAGATAAGTGTTGGTGAAGATCTTTCCCACTCTGTAGGCTGTCATTTTGTCAGTTTCAGGTTGTAGATTCATTTTCATTGAATTCTAAGAAGTATTTTATTTCTTTTTTTGACCCAAAGGTGGTTCAATTCAGAGATGTTCAGTTTCCATAAATCTGTAGGCTTTCTGTTGCTTTTGATGTTGAAATCTAAGTTTAATTCATAGAGGTCTTATAGGGTAAAAGGAGTTATTGCCAGTTTTATATGTATTAATATTTGTTTTATGATTGATTATGTGGTCAATTTTAGCTCCATAGGGTGCTAAGAAAAAGGTTTGTGTTTAGGTTGAAAATTTTATATATATAGTTATATATATTAAGTCCATTTGGGTTATAACATCTGTTAGATCACTTATTTCTCTCTTAAGTTTTTATCTGGTAGGCCTATCTATTGGTGAGAGTGTGGTATTGAAGTCTTCCACTATTGATGTGTGGGATTTGATGTGAGATTCAAGCTTTAGTAATGTTTCTTTTAGATATGCCCCTGTATTGGGGGCATAAAAATTCAGGATTGTGTGTTCATCTTTATGAAGTTTTTGAGATGTATATATAATGTATATAATGATCTCTTAGGGTTGATTTTACTTTGAAATATATTTTGTTAGACATACGGATGGCTACACCAGCTTGTTTCTTAGGTCCATTTGATGAAAAAGTCTTTCCAACCCTTTATTCTGAGCCTATGTTTCTCTTTGATGTTGAGGTATATTTGTATATTTCTTGTATGCAACAGAAAGATATATTCTGTTTTTCTGTCTATTGTGTTATTCTGTGACTTTTTTTACAGGTAAAGTGTGTCCATTGATATTAAGGAATATTAATGACCAGTGATTGTTATTTCCTTTACTTTTTGTGGTAGCATGTGTATGTGTGTGTTTCCATTCTTTGAAATTTTCTTCTGTGAAATTATCTATTGCTTGTATTTTGATGGGAGTATCTATCATCCTTAGGTTGGAGTTTCTCTCTAGTGCTTTCTGTAGGACTGGATTTGTGATTGTAAACAAAGATGGGAAAATGAAAATTGGCCTGAAAATATGTTGAGTCTTCACATACTCATTAAAAAGAGTTACAAAAGCGGAGTAAAATCTGCCAGTCCATGTTCTGAAAATCTGTTTGCTAAAATAAGAAGAAGCAAAGTGAAGAAAGAATAATTCCTTGAACAGAAAACTATCATGCAAAGAAAATAAGTAGATCTGGGAAGTAAATTTACACAATGTATATGTGTATATATATATATATATATATATATATATATATATATATGTTAACATACACACATATATATGTGTATATATACATATATACATACACACACACACACACACACACACATATATATATATATATATATATATATATATATATATATATATATATATATATATATAACACCACAGTCAGACCTTACTGACCTTACCCAGCTGTCTTCCAGCTTCCTCAGCCTGGCTTCTCTTGGCTTCCTCCCTCTGTCTTTCTTTTGGTAAATTAAGGCGTGGCCCCACCACTTCCTGCTTGGGAGCCTGGAACTCCTTCTGTAAACTAAAATGACCTCAAACTCAGTTGGGATTAAGGACATAGGTCACTACTTCTGGGATACTCCCTGTGCTGGGATTAAAGGTGTGAATAACCACTCTCCGACCTAGATTGACTGTGGTTAGATCCCTCTTATATCTCCAAAACTTCTGGAGCTTTTATTAAATACCCACATTTACCTATGATTACTTCTGATGGATTTTTATTTTTATGAAGTTTAACTATTATGGACTTCTCTGAGATCATTTAACATGTGACTAACTTCTATTTCTCCCTTCCTTCTTTCTCGCCCTTTCTCCTTCCCTCTCTTTCTTTTCTCCTTTCTGTGTATGTGTTCATTAGTACATATGGGTGTGGAGGCCAGAAGTAAATGTATAGTATTTGCTATTATTTATTTGATTCAATGCTGTGCACTAAATCTGGAGGTCACCAAATGTCTTGATTTCCTGGTTGTCTAGCCAATGGGCCTACTTTTCTCTGATTTCAGGTTTGATAGGATAGGAGTCAGATGCTGCTATGCCCAGTCGCCATTTAGGTCTTTAGAAGTTGAAATCAGCACCTCTTAGATTTTCTGCACACACTTAATACAAGGAACCATGTACTCAGCTACTAATTATACAATTTTTACTGCACTATCGTTATTGTTCATTATTGTTAAATTTCTTTTGTAGTAGGTACACTTTGCTTGAGTACCATTTTTCCCTGAATAGCAAATTAACAAACTAAAGGAAGCAGATGCAGATATCCATAGCTAAGCACTAGGAAGAGCTACCACTCCAGTCAAAGAGAGGGAGGAGAAATTATAAAAGCAAAGGAGTCAGAATCATGATGAAATACCCCCCAAAACAGTTGACCTGAGATACTGGAAGCTCCCTGACTCTGTACTGACAGCTGGGAACCTGTATGGGACTTAACTAGGTTCCCTGAATGTAAATTGCAGTTGTATGGTTTGAGAAGTTGGTTGGACCTCTGGCAGTGGCACCAGGATTTATCCTTAATATATGAGCTGGCTTTTTGAAGCCTATTCCCTATATAGAGATAAGTTTTACAATCTTGATGTGAAAGCAAGGGCTTGGTCCTACCTCAACTTGAGGTCCCAGACTTTGTTGACTCCCCAATGGAGGTCTTATCCTATTTGAGGCCTGAATGGGGGAAGGGTGGGAGGAAGCTGAGAAGTGAGTGGGAGAAGAGGAGAAAA
This sequence comes from Phyllotis vaccarum, assembly GCA_033318265.1. Lineage (NCBI taxonomy): Eukaryota > Metazoa > Chordata > Mammalia > Rodentia > Cricetidae > Phyllotis > Phyllotis vaccarum. The sequence goes on along the minus strand of JARWLC010000013.1, from coordinate 26,552,263 downwards.
TGGGTTGTGTGGGACTATGCTCTTGTATACTGTAAATATTTGTCACTCTTATTGGTTTGATAAAATGCTGATCAAGTAACTAGACAAATAATTGAGTCAGGCAATCAGACTAGGAGAATTCTGGAAAGGAGCAGAGAAGAAGATGACAGCAAGATGGGGAGGAACCAGGATGAGAATGATGCACTGAGCAAAATGTACCAAGCCACATGGCTAAACGTAAGTAAGAAATTTGTGTTAACTTAAAGTAATAAGAGTAAGCAACTAAGCCTGAACCATAGACTAATTTTCTTGTAATGAATATAAACCTCTGTTTGTTTTTTGAGGACTAAGCTGCAGAACTCCAGGTACAGACCTCAGACAAGGCTGGGCCATAAACTTTCTACTACAAAGTGCAACTTTGGTTGGTATGTTAAAAAAGAAAAAAAACCAGAACTTTTAGATAAAAATATGTCAAAAAGTTTTTTTTCTTTAACATATCATCTTCTCTTCCTCCTCCTTCCATTTTTAACCACCCTCCCACATACCACTCCTCAAAGATGGTAAGACTTCCCTTGAACAGTAAACACAGGCTAGCATAAGAATCTCAGGCAAGACCCATTCCCTCTTCATTGCATCAAAGCTGAGCAAAACCCGTCTCTATAGGTAATAGGAATATATAGATAAAACAAATGTGACTTGATGGAGGAATAAAAGGACATATAATTGAGTAGGGAAGAGAGATGGATCTTGGAAAATTTGAGGGTGGGAAATGTTTAATATGCTCAAAGTATATTTTAAAACACTTCAAGAACAACAACAACAAAAAAGATGAAATCAAACAAAATCCTGATTAAACTTTGCTGTGGGATAATGTTCTGGTACATTGTAAAGATTTGTCCTTCCTACTTGTTTAATAAAATGATAATTGGCCAGAAGAAAACAGGAAGTGGGGGCGAGGCTACCAGACTAAAAAGACTCTAGGAAGAGAAAGAGTCAGAGAGGGACACCAGCAGACACAGAGGAAAGAAGTTAAAATGCTGCTCTGAGAAAAGGTATCAAGCTGCATAGCTAAAAGAGATAAGAATCATGGATTAGTTTAAAAACAAGAGCTAGCTATCAAACTGTCTGAGCTAGAAATATGGCTGATCAGCATAAAATTAATATATCTTTGTGTGATTATTTGGGGATTAATTGGTCTGAACCTCAGGGCTAGACTGGAAATGCCAAGCGAGAAACTTATTACAAAATTTAGAAACTTTAAACTGTTTTACGCTCAATTAGTTGTACTTCTTAATATTGGGCCAAATAATCCTAAAGTACCTGTGATGTTGTTGTCTTTTCTTCTGTATGTATGAACATCATCTAGAAATATAACCAGAAAAAAGAGTATGAGTAGTGATACAATAGCAAATTTTCCTAAGAGTAAAAGCTCAACATTATAGGCAACAGAGAAGCTGAGGCATTCCATGACTTGTTACTAAAAACATGAACTGGGTTACACATTTGTTTCTAGTTAGATTACACTGAATTTATTGCTAATGATGAAATCACACAATGACAACATTTCTCACAGTTAAGGATTCCAGATATTTCTCATTCTTTCCATGACATAAAGTCACTAAAAATGCAAATTTATTAATTTAGAAATTTCTCCTCTTCTATCAATATCTGAAAGTTTCCTCTAACATTGTTAGCAATTTCCTACAGAACTTGCCCCGTTTACCCATAGATGATGAAAAACAATAGGCATAGTCTTTTGAGAAGGAAAACTGAGTATGTTAAAAAAAACTGAAATTCAGACAACCCATTATTTAAAAAAATAGAAAAGATACCACATTAGTCAAGACATGTTTTCAAAATAAAAGAATGACATTAGGGAAGTTTACTTACTTACAAGATTTGACAATAATTTTTTCAGAACAAATACATCAAACAATAGGATAAAATATCTCAAAGTAAGATGATCTAGAATTAAATATATTTTCATGCACACACAGATACACCAAGAGAATTTGTAAGTATAATAATTACATATAAAACTTCAAAGACTGTAGTGAAAATCTATCTCACAATGTAAAGTGCTTATCTAGCATATGTGATATCACAGGTCTTATCCAAAGCATCTCATAAATGATGTGTGGTGGCTCAGGTCTTGAAACCATGGTCATTTTAGATGTAGACATAGGATAAGTCTGTCATTGCTATTTTAAGCTGTATGGAGAGTACATGTCTGGGATTCATGGCATTCTGCCTCAAAAAAAGTTCAATGAAAACAGCACATACTGAAATAATAAATGAATGTGAGGTAAAATATAGACTATAGAAATTATTTCAAAATTCTGTGAAAACAGTAAGTACTTTAATAACACAGAAAATAGACATGATAAAATGAATTTGAAAGAGTAATAATATATTTGAAGGAGCAAAAATTTAAAGCAGTTTAAAGAGAGGAAATGGAAGGGGAAAATGTTGAAATTATACTATCATCTCATGAAAAAAATAGCCAATAAATTTGATATATCATTAACTTATGTATAATAGCATCAATTTGTCATATTTGATACTTAATATAAATAGCAATATTTAAAATATAAGTTATTATTATATAAGTAAATAATAACAAGAAAGACTTGGTGATGTCTTTGTGAAGGTTTGCCACAGATAAAAGGCAAGTGCAATAACTATAGATCTGTAAGAATTTTACTTTTGAAATGGTATCATCACAATTTTTAGGGCAAATTGCTCCACAATTGTTGGTGAAAAAGCTGAAGAAGAAAGAAAGTCAATGATATAATTTACTATAGCACTAAAAGCACCAAGATCCAATAGGTTAGAGATACTTGTATAAGCCATGAATGTAAAGGGGTTCAGAATCAGTACTGAAGTGCACACAATATGAATGCCTCAAACAAAGAATGCACACACTCCCTCCACAATTTCCTTTCTCTGTATCTCTATTTAGGAAATGGTCTTTGAATCAGAGATGGGTTACTGGTTAAGAACATCTATTTATTGTCTCTCTATCAGACAGAAGTTCCATCCCTGGACCCATTTTAGGTAGCTCACAATTGTAACTCCAGCTGTAGAAGATATGATTCTCTCTTCTGGAGTCCTCAGACATCTGAACTCATGTAAACACATGTGCACGTGCACACCCATTTACACACAATCTCTTTCAAACACACACACACACACAGACACACACACACACTTAAAGCATAATCATAATAAATGTTTAAAAAACTGAAAACATTTATTTTGTACCCTTTTCAGAGTCTATCTCAAAGAATTGAACAAAAATACAGATTGGGAGTAAATGTTCTAGCCTATAACTGGCTAGCTGCAGAAAACACCCCCAAGGTCATCTTTCCTAGAGTAGATTCATGTGGGTGGGCTTTTGAGATGGTTACCATTCTCAATGTGGTAAGAAATGATGTACTGACTTATTGTACTCCCATTTACATTCTTTTCATTATGATTGACAAGATATATGTTCCAGGGGCATTTGATGTATCCTTGTAAGATATTTCAGAGAGACTGTCTTCTGTGTTATGATTTGAAGAAACTTCTTCACTATGTGTGAATTGTGATGATAAAAATGACTTTTTGAGTGAATAATACATTTCATTCTTTAAAAATAGCATGTCTGGGATGAGGTTGTAAGGAGACAGTAGCAGTATCTGTGTGGTCTTTTCTGTGGACAGTAAAATACAAAAATGATGCTCATTTATCTACCCAAAATGCCTTGCCAACCTAAAAGAACAAATTACAATAAATACAATTATATGTGAATGTTTTCCTTTCCACTATCTTCTATTTTGGTAGAACAATTGGGAAAAAAAAATGAAGAAGTGGAAATGTTATCTTCTATCTCGTAAGGCATGAAGAAAAATAAAAAAAAAAAATTCTCACAGTGATGGTTATCTGGAGCTCTGGGGAACTCACTGAATCAACAATAGACACTGGAAATCCATTGGGAAAAGGAACCAGGCCATCCAAGGGTAGGCAACTGTCGAATGGCATGGGCAGTATATGGAGCCTCAAGGGGTAGGATCAGACTGTGTTCCTGTTCATGGGCTGGCACCTTGGAGCCCATTTCTTGCAGAGGAACACCTAACCCAGTTTTGACTTTGGAATGAGAAAATCAGACTTGCCTGGAGTGGATGTGCCAAGCTAAGCTGACCCACCTTGGGACTTCTTGCACTTTTGGGGGAGGGGAGATGGGACGGAGAGGGAGAAGGCTGAGGGCAGACTGGGAGGGATTGGGAGAAGGGAACAGAGGGGGATCAGGGGGATACATATATTAAAAATGACATTTTTATATAAAAAATTAAAAAGAAAAAATAAGGAAAGTAAGCACAAACTAGTCTGTACTAAAATTTACTTCCAGGAATCAAAAAACTTAGAAGTCATGAAAATATTTGGACAATGAGCAGGAAAAGCGTAATGAAAGTTATAGGTCTTACTTTCAATGCAACAGAAGAACACAATGCTTAATTCGTGTATGCCAGGACATTAAGAAAAACCCAGGACTGAAAATTATGATAAACGGGTGCTACTCTGCATCTGACCTGCTTGAGTTGCTAAAGGCATTTAAAGAAGAAATCTAAGAGCCCCTCACAGCCTGGAATGAATGGTGTGGGACATTTTGAGTAGATGAGATTCATCTGAATGGTATAAAAACAGAGAAACTCGGTACAATAACTGTCCGTCCCTCCTTGAGAAATCAGCCACTGATTGACTGGCTCATAGAAACCACTGGAAATACATGTTTATTGCTTGCTGGTGTTCCCATTAATATCAGGACTGGAAGATAATTTCAAAAGGATAGGGCTACCAGAGGAGTATAATGTGATAAGGAGTATAATACCCAACTCAGTGGGCCAAATAGTACTATGTTTATAGAAGATTTTAAAAATAAGTTAATTAAATAGGATCCCAACACTAATATTTCTCTATCACTTGGAAACAAGCCAAAGAATTTGTAAAAACATGTCCCACCTCTTACTTCTATAATCAAACTCCATTATTAGCAGGAAGTAATCCTAAAGATATACATAGAAAAAAATCTGGGAGATGGACGTATTTTATTTTACAGAATTTGGAAAATTAAGAAATGCCCATCATACAATAGATACGTTTTCAGGATTTCAGTGGGTAAGTGCTTTGACTTCAGAAAAGGCTGATTCTGTATTCACACATTTGTTAGATATTATGGCCATCACGGGAATACCTCTACAAATTAAAGCTGAAAATGCTCTGGCATATGTTTCTAGTAAAATGAAGCAATATTTTGTTTATTATAATATAATGCATATTACAGGAATACCACACAATCTTACAAGTCAAGCAGTTATAGAGAGATAAAATAGAACTCTAAGGGATATGCTAAATGAACAGAAATGAATAACAAAGACACCTAGAGATAGACGACATAATGCTTTATTAACTTTGAGTTTTCTCAGTGCTAATGAGAAAGGAACAACAGCTGCTGAAAGACTATAGAAAAAACAACTGAGCTAAATCAGCCTGTCTACTTCAAAGATGTAATGACCTCTGAGTGGAAGCCAGGATATGTGCTATGTCTAGGAATGAGTTTTGCTTTCGATTCCACAGGTGAAAAAAAAAAAAGTTATGGATACCATAAATATAAACAAAGACACAATTTGAACCAGAGAAACTTTATGAAAATAAGAATTGATGGCTGATCCACCCATATTACAATTCTTCAAGTTTTAAGAAAAAACAAGTGTTGGGATAGGGTTTTGTTTTTGTCTTTACAGAAAACTAGAAATACCCATCTTGAAGAAGTTAAAAGACCTTGGACATCTAGACATCTAAAGCAGAAGGGAGGCTATCCAGAAAAATTTACAAGCTAAAGAATATCAGACCTATTGGTACCAGCATACTCTACAGGGTAAAAATCTCATTGCTTAACCTCTATATAGCTTTACTTGTAAGTTGAGGTCCCAGTTTAATTATAATTTGAAGCTGGTTTTAGAGTTGGAGTGTGGCTCTCTCCTTTTCTAAACACAAGTATAGTTGGTAAGAGAAAATGCAAAATCTCCATATCATATCAGAAGAGCCACCTGATATGGGACAGAAGAACAACTAAAAAATAAGGGACTATTCTATTGTAACTAATCCTATGCTGAATAAATACTTATATAATTACTTTCCTGTAGACTGTGATAGGTTTAATTTCTTAGCGGTTTTCTGCAGTAATCCATGACAATGCCTAATTGCGAACTTGAAGTATCCAAAAGGAAGATGAACCCCCCAATGACAATTTCACATGGACTATGGTAAAGCCACTAGGGAGACAAGCTGTGCAATTTTCTGCTATGCAGAGAGTGGACAACAAATGACACAGATACTTATTTCAGGACTTGACAATTAATAAAATTTTTCTTTCTAGGATCCACTAAAGATGCCATTGTCTCCAGACAGTGGAAAGTAAATTCAAGAACACAGTGTCTACATTCCCAATCGGTGGAGTGGGTGAGTTTTGGCCTTTCAATAGATTATGGATGATTGCCACTGTTTAGGGTAATTGGTTAAAAAATGTTATTAGTTATGGTTAGAAAAAAGCTAAACAAGAGAGACTAGATTCAGGATTCTTGTTCAAAAAAGGAAAGAAAGAAAAATTGGATACAGATATAATAGAATATAAGGATAGAATATTGAATCTTTTAAAAAGGAATTACTAACTTTAAATCTTTTACACTGGATTGGATTTTTTGTATTCTGTATACAATTTGTGTATATTGAGATTTATTTTGTTACTGTATATGTATCTTTTTGCTTGTTTAAGCTATTATACTTATTGAGTTCACCTAACATTGTGATACAAATTGCTAGTCCATGAAAGTTTTTATTATCAACTAATTAGGATATAAAGAAATGCAAGCTAGTAGTTATACATTACAATCAAACTTACAGTCATATTAGATATGTTTTCAAGATCAAACAGACAAATTTTAGATGACGAGATCTTCTTCAAATACTTTAGAGATCCATAGAATTGTAAATATCCATTTAGGATATTTTAATAACATATGTTAGTATTATTTTTATGACAATGGGGCATCTGCTCTTGGAAGCACCAATCTACTGCAGAGAAGATTATGGACATCAAAGAAACTCCATGTTGAGTTGACCTTCTTTGTGATGAAAGTACTCTTGCCTTGACTGCTGACAGTATTATGTTTAAAATGGAGCAAGCAGGAGACACACACACACACACACACACACACACACACACACACACACACACACACACAAAAGAATTGCCAAACCTTGCTAAGACAAGTTAAGAAGGTCTTTGAGAATATCTGCTTCACAGAGAAGCCTGTCAATCATATTAGACCTGTAGGCCAAAGATAGGTGCTTCAGTGATACAGAAGAACCTTGGGTGACTGTTCAGGCAGCCAGCTACCTTATTTTTTACATTGTTTTGGAAGTTTCTTGCTTTTCCATGTTATTTAATTAGTTAATATTATTTCCTTCTTTGGTCTCTGAGGGAGTTGAAGATGGGATAGTTATAGTTATAGTTTTCTAGTGACTGTTTTAGAAAAGAAACTTCAAAGCTAAAGTTTATAAGTTTGAGAGATATCAAAATATAGTTTTTGCTTAGTAATACAAGTTTTATAAAATGTATTAGGTATAATAATTTGGACTCACCAAAATAGGATAGTTAATGGAATATTTTCTTTGTGTTGTAAATTGTTAACGGACTGGACATTACTCATGTAATTATTTTTGTATGTATTGTATATAATTATTGTACCTATTGTATATGGTTTTTCTAATGTTAGTTGTAACCTTTTTTGACACAAAAGACATTATGTAGTGATATGTTACATATTTAATAATATGTATGAAATATCAGAGAAGAAATCTACCCACAGGACCAGAGAATTGTAATTAACAACTTTAATCCCAACACAGGGAAAGACTGAGAGTGTTGACCCATGCCATTAATCCCAGCAGATATGAGTTTGAGGTCAGTTTGATTTACAAAGGGAGTTCTAGGCACCTAGGCAGGCAGTGGAGTGGTGGTGCCAGACCTTTAATCCCAATACTTCAGAGACAGAGGAAATGTTTCTGTGTTTCTGTGAGTTCAAGGCTAACTACAAAATAGTAGTTGCCCACACCTTTAATCTTAGCCTGGATGTGAAACAACTAGGCGAAGAAAGTATTTAAGGCAGGTGTGGGAAGACAGATGAGGCAGTAGAAGCAGCGATGAGGACCAAGGCTGAGGAAGCTGGAAGACTGCTGGTGAGATTTGACTGTGGTGTTTCCTCTCTTTGATATTTCAGCTATTTCCCAATATCTGGCTTCGAGTTTCCTTTATTAAATTCAGAATTCATGCAACAGCTCTAGTTTGTTCCTCTGTTGCTCTGACATTTCTTTACTACCTCACCTAAATTTATCTAGAATAGTTGTAGTGACTAGGGAGAGTACTACAAATCAAGGAGTATTCATACAAAATTGTGAAGTGTACATATGTTGGATATGAACACGTAGGAGCTAAGGAAAAATTAAAAAGCAAATTGTGATATTATGAGTGCAAATAAAAGCTCTTAAGGAAAATTACAAGAGTATCTAATTATAAATAGTGAAAAAATGTATTAACTACAATTAAAATATCTATAAGTCAAATAATTCTTGAGTCACGGTTCATTTATAGGCCTGCAAGGGTGCAAATACAAACATTTAGCATAATTTATTACAATTATAAAAACTATACAGAGAGCATTGTTTAGGAACATGGTGAAAAATTAGTGTTTGGAAAAACACGATAGATAATAAAAGACAAATCAAATGCTAGATAATAAATATTTTATACATAACATCAAAGATATCTGTAATTCTAACAACAGATGAATAAAAGCTAAATGTTAATTAATTTTATTTTATTAATTTTAAAATAATATTGTCTTTTTGTTGTTAATATATAAATTTATTTTTATACGGCATTGAATTCTTATTTGTATGTATACATACATACAAATACATAAAAACTATATGGAATATAAAAATAGTTTTTATAGCTAGGATACACCTTAAAATGTCAGACTATAAATATTAACAAATACATTTCACTTAAAGGCAAAATATATCTGTAGCATGAATCCTAATTGGTTTTAATAGTAATAACCTAGACTCAGGTAGATACTGAAAGGTCGGAGAAATAAAGAAGCAGCTGCAGTAACCTCTGACCTCCACAACTCGTCAAATGCAAAGAGGACTAGCTCCTGTGTTCGTCCTACCTTATCAGTTTCTGTTTCTGCCCAGCCATATCATTTTCTGCTTCCTGTCTGTACAGACTTCCAAATGTCTATGATTAACTAGTGGCTAGCTGTACCCTCTGATCTTGACACAAGCTTTATTTGTTAGAGCAGAAACAAAATATCATAACATATATTCATAACTAAATTTTGTTTATTTTTTAAAAATATACATGTGTGATCAAATAAAAATAATTATCATTAGAATTCAAATTATTTTCATGAATTAGTTTCATTAGGCACATACTAACAAAGAAATAAAGTTCATATTTGTCATTAATTAATGCTTATGTTTTTAATATACTAGTTTAGTCACCTATACATAGTACATTGTAGAAAATGAGTATTTCAGAATAATAGAGTTACTGAGAATTTTGATGAAGGAACAAATGTTGTCCCATAGTAACCTCAAAATTCAACTCATATGCTGATTAAAGTATCCAAGACTAATATTACCACCTGAAGAATAAATAAGTATTCTGCATAACAGAAAAATATTTAATCTTTTATGCTCAAATTATTCTGAATTATCTTTATACTTTTAAGGTTCCAACATGGTTTATGCCCTTTGTTCTTACATTTGTAATCTTAGGTTAGAGTTAGTTCACATTCAATGCTAACCTTTCTGTAAAGGTAATAAAGACATTGTGTATTGATTATATAATATTCATTTGGTAAATTTACTAAAAATTCTTAGAGGGCATGAATTAGTGATTTTGTGAGATTTTAATTTTTAAAATTGTGATAGAAATTCTCTACTTACTGAAGAAGTGGTCATGTATAATCAAGACTGTTGAGTAAATAAATCAGTAACCAGTTAGGAATACTAACTGGTTTATAGCCCAAAAGATTTTTAAATACAAATACTTATCCAGGGTACTTCTGTTTGATACCATTTAACTCATGATATAGCCAAGATTACTCTGCAAATAAGGTAAAAATGCACCACCTACATGCCTGAAGACTTTTCAATACCACTCACTGTAGAAACTGTGTAATATCAGAATAATTGTCCAAATATGTAGTGGCTTGGTATAGTTCAATTGACGAAATATTTTCCTTACATGCATGAGGTCCCATGCTCAACTCCTAGTACCAAAACAAGCAAACAAATAAATTAACTTACTTTTCTTTTCTTTTTTTTTCTTTCTCCACTTTTCTTTGGTTGTATTCTTTTTTTTTTTAAAAAAAAAAAAAAGCTATTTATTTTACATCTGAGCTGCAGCCTCTCCCTTATTCCCCTCACAGGCTTTCACCCTCATTCTCTCCCACATGCACTCCTACCCCATAATCTCCTCTTTTTCTGTCTCCAGTCAGGAAAAGCAAGGTTTTTCTTTGTTTTTTTATTTGTTTGTTTTGGTGGTTAATGGCTTTTAAAGAAATAGATTTTTTTGATACAAGATATTCTGATTACAGTATATAATTACAGCAAAATTAATATATGAATATAAATTTATGTTTTAATTCCTATCTCAAGGAACTATTCAACATTGTTCATTCATATGTTAAATCTTATTTAAAGTGTGTATTTATTTTAACTAGCTTGAACATAAGTGTTCACAAATATGTATTGAAACATGAGGGGGCTTTATGACCAGTAAACACTAAAAAAGGAAGACAATAAACCAAAATATTTTTTATATCAAATGTTCAGTATTTCCAAATTCTGTGAGTTTAATGAAGTTGTGAAAATGGGGCCTTAAAAATAAATGTTTTAGGAAATCTTCCAAATAAATAGCCAAACAAATTTCTGCTTTTAATAACATGTAAGTTTGCATAAGTATTCTAAATTTAGGTTCTGATAAACTAACATAAGTCATTAAGTATCAAATGAAAGAGTAATAACTTCTACCTTAAAGCAAAAATCATTAGAATTTACATGCACTAATCAAAGCAGCACTTATATGAATGTTTACTGTCATACAATCAAAAGAGAGAGATCCTTAATGTATAATTGAACATAAATCATAAGCAGATTATGGATCACTGTTTGATGATAGATAAAGTAGCATTTATTTTAAACTAGAGGTATGCAATTTGGATATGTACTCTATATATATGGAGATGCACATTTATGTGTGCATATGCATTTTGTATATACATATGCTTTTTGAAAAGGTATGACTTAAAAGAAACATGATAAGATCCTTCTCAGCATTCTATGTGTTGAATCCCAGGAGTCATTCTATACTTACTATCTGATAAGATTTGACAGTATAAAATTCAGTTGCAAAGCTACACATAATGCAAGCTGGCTGGAGCAGTACACTATCTTGCTGGAGGCTAATCACTTTATAATGAGTTCTGTGAAAAGTACCTATGCAATAAGTTGTAGTTGACAGCAGCTCAAGGGAAACTAAAAATTAGCAGCTGAGAGATGTTGGATTGTACCCTTTTGATGATAGAAAACAAATTCCTTTCTAAAATACAAGCAGTGTAAATTCAACATAAATCAAACATAGTAAAATAAATATATGTTGCTATGGACTTTATCCAATTCTATGCTTGCTGTTTTATAAAGTAAAATATGAAAAGAGGCAGGTTTTAAATGTTTCAGCTTGAGGATTCAATATCTTAAGAGATCAGAAAGATTATGGTTTTCACTGTGATGTATATGTGAAAGTTATAAAAAATATCAAACTAGGATATATTAAAGAAAGTGCCTAACATTCAATCAAAAGGTCACTTTTAAATAATTTAACTTAAGCAGAGTTTTGGGATATTAACTCATCAATTTATACATGAAAAATAGAATTAAAACATTTATTTGTCCTTAAAATACAGATGCATGCTGGGTTATTATAAATATTACTGTGCTTCGAGGAAAAGAATTTTGATTAGAATGTGCTGATATAAGGTGAGCCTCAAAAATCCATACTAATTTTGCTTTCAATGCATATGAATCATAAAACATAAAGAAAAGAGTTTATAACAATGCTTGTTAGGAAGAAATCCATAAAATAATGTTTCAGTTTTCTGGGAAGTCTCTAGATATGACAGAGACAAATACAATAAAAAAGATAGATTTGACACAGTGCCGTAAAATGCATTTGAAACAGTTCCCTAAAAAATATTTCTAATCTTCACTATATTTTCTTGAATCAAAGGGTACCACTTTTTCAGGCTCTTATAGAGGTCAAAATAATCAGCAGGATGACAGATGTAATTAACAGATACCATCACTAAAGTACTTGTCTGTCTAAGTTATTAAAATATTAAAATTGCATATGGAGTTATGTATCCTATAAAGTTCAGATAAAGAACCATAATTTTATAATATGATTGGCAAAACCTACCAAGATTTCTAATAAACTTCTTGAGAAAATATCTTTATTTGGTCATGCATACAACATAATCTTCAGTTTAGTCTTCATGGTTATGTGTGTGTATAGCAACAGCTGAAAAAGTAAGCAGAACAAGGAGAGACAAAACAGTTAAAAGATTTAGTCAGGTTGTGGGCTCTTACATGAAAAACTGAAGAATGATTTGTTTGGTAGACAACTAATGTCTATTGAAGCATTTTAACAGCAAGTAATATATTCATAATCTGTGCTATGAATATGTACTGGTTAGAACTATGGGAAATGATGAAGGTAGGAAAACTAGTTAGGAGATTTGGGCAATCCTTCAAAGAAGCAGTAATGGGGTTCTTAACAGAAGTTTTAAAAGGGAAAAATAATAGGAAATATATTGCTCTTCTGGATTGTGGGTGTGAATGAGATAGGATAGAATCAATATTTATAATATAGGTAATAAACATCCTATGATTTATTTAAACTACAAAACAATCATTTAATACTGATTCCATTATTACAATAAATAGTAAACATGTTATATTGTACAACATCATTTTTCCAATAATATTTCCTGTCAATGTGATCTATACATTTTCTATGATGAAATATAAACAAATCATGGTTATAAATTATTAGCACAACAAAATTTTTCAGTGTTTTAAAATCATACTTAAATATTAACCTGAATTACATGTGACTGTCAATCTACTGTTAAAATAGGAAATACAAAAAATAAAAAATTAATGCAACAAGTTATTTGTTTGTTGTAATGTTTCTTGTGACAAGCCTAAGTACCATAGATTCATGTTTCAATTTACTTCATTTTATTAGGTAGCAGCAGGCCATGAACAAACCTAAAAAAAAATGTATGAACATAGTAAATGTTTACATGTCAAAAGTTCAAACTGAGTTGTCTCCATTTTTAAAAAATCCAAAAAATTATGGGTGATTTCATATTTTCTCAAAAAACATTGAATAATATATTTTATGTGCCTACTTTATAATTTTGCTGCTTATTTTTTTCTCCACCCATGAATTGAAAATTTAATCTTAAGTGTCCTTGTAGTAGGTTCATTTTCCGAAGGAAATCTCTATTTATAAATGGATGATCTTGACACTTCTCCATTTAAACTGGCTTTACAATAGAGGTCTTACTTTATTTTAAAGGTAAATCAACAGTACCATACTTCTATTGGACAGCTCATTTTCAATTCCTTCATAAAAGTTCTAGTCCATACTGAGGCCAAAGCCTTTATTGTGTATACTTACTATCACAACATGATGTGTTAAGTCTTATATAGAGAGGTGGTTTATATATAAAAATTCAAGTAATAGATAATTTAACAAATGCAATTACTACAATCAGGTTTGGTACTATTACTTCAGAAGTTTTTTTAACAAGATTTTAAAAGTCTGACTTTTGTGAATTGTTCTCTCACCTCCACACACATGCTCTGGCATACATAAGAACACATAAATAAATAAATAAACAAACAAACAAATAAATAAATAAATAAATAAACAAGTAAGTAAGTAAGTAAATAAATAAATAAGTAAATAAATAAATAAATAAATGAATAAATAAATGAATGAATTAATTAATTAATAGCTCATTCTTTACTTATTTTTGTCTTCTTAAAATTTATTCACATCTTACTCTATTATAGCCTAATTATAATAGAATATTCTTCTATTGGCAAAATTAAATTATTGAAAAATAAAGTTACATGCCTTAAAACAATTCTCTTTTTTTTTGAAACTGAGGTTTACTGTCTAGCCTTGGTTGCCTTGGAACTTACTATGTAGAAAAGGTTGTCCTCAAACTCACAAACATCAGTTTGTCTCTGTCTCCTGAGGGCTGGCATTAAATGCATGTGCCACCACAGCATGGCTATGTTAGTATAAGTTTAACGAAACGAATAAAAATAATACTGACAATCACTTATAAAACTAATGACCAATGACCTGGCAAAACTATAACACCTGGTTGTTTAATAAATGAACATTGCCAGTACTGTTAAAGATAGTAATGTTAAACTGATAAGACAATTAAATATTATTTTCAAGATGAGTCTTGTAATGAGTATAAAAGCAAATTTAAACATAAAAGTCAAGCGAATTTCATAATATTACTTTTTATCAGACATATAGACATAAAAAATCAAAATTAACACAAAATCAAATTTTGCAAAGAGTAGCTTTTATAACAAAGGCAATTTATGAAATGTCAAAAATCACTAAGAAACAGTTTGTTTTGTGGTTGAATTTACACAAGCAAATATATTTTCTTGGTAACAAATATTATGGTTTGAGGATCATAAATACTAAACATTCAGTATTTCCCTGTCATTCATAGGTGATAACCTTTTATTAGTAGTTACATAACAGATAAGAAACATTAATTATCTAGGCATCTCTAAAATATTAAATAATATGTCTTATAATTATGAATGCTAATACATTGAACATCTCTATCACTTTGCAAATTTTCCACCAGATCAATTTCCTAATATGGAATTACTGGATAAAAGAATTATACCTTTGTTTACCTCGCCAATTATCTTTGTAAAGAGATTATGAATTTATAGCCACAATGATATATAAAGTTCTTGTGTGAAAATCAATTTTTGATTTATTCTCTTTATAGCTCAAATGGAGATTTTTACATTTTTCGCAATGATATAGATATAGATGTTCAATTATGTGCACTGAGATAGACTATTGATTTAATTGTACAATTTATAATTTTTTTCTTTCTAATGAAAAACAGCTAGCTAAATTCGACAATGACTTTTTTCTAAAAAACAAGAGTTACTGCACAATAACTATATTTGTTCAGATTGACTTTATCAATAACATATTCTAATAGTAACAGAGAAAACTAAGTTTAGATAATTAGTGTCTTGCACCTCCCACAAAAGAGTACAGAAACAGCTAAATGTATCAAATATTTTTAAAATTTTTGTGTGGTGTGGTATGGTGGTGGTGTTTGTATGTGTATTAGGTATGTAACTCTCCATGTAACCCTGAACAGCATCAGACAGTTGGCAGTGTTTATGCTCCAGATGTCTAAGCACTGATATTAGCAGTGCATTTCACAAAACCTAGCTTATTTTTTTTTATTTTTCCATTATAAATAGACCATCAGTTTTTAGTGATTCTGGGCAAGGAAAAGGAATAAGATCCTCTTCAGTACTTCAATAGACTTCAAGGCAATGGGGAAAATGATATGAAATGCAACTTGAAAAGCCAAGATAAATGAGAAATGTTATTGGAAATAGAGAAATGGTATAAGCAGTGTCAACTTGTGTTTATAAATAATTATGTAATGAATTCTGACAGTGAATCCATGTATATCCTGAATTCTACATAAGCTTACATAAATCAACTAAGCATGACAGAGTACAAAAATCATGGAAGATGTGAAAGTGAGTCTTGGATAGAATTATGTATCTCCACAAAGATGTGAAATAACATTAATACAAGAGCTCATCATTTGCAACATGTTCTACTGAAAGGTATATTTCAATAATGCAAGATTACTAAAACACTACACAAGTGGTACTCAACCTCTAGGTTGCAACTCCTTTTGGGGTCAAATGTCCCTTTCACAAAGGTCGCCTAAGATGACTGAAGTGATGTGGGAATGTCTTTCTGTATGCTGTGAATATCAATCTTTAAATAAAGGAGCTGATTTGGCCCATGGCAGGCACCATAGAAAAAGGAGTAGGGGAAATCGCAGCACTGGTAGGAGAAGCAGGGCAGAGTCAGATCAGACCATGCCAGCCGCCCAAGAAGAAACATGTGAGGAACACAGGTGAGCCACAGGCCACGTGACAGACAAATTAATGAGAATGGGTTGATTTAAGATGTAAGAGCTAGCTAGAAATGTGTCTGAGCCATAGGCCAAACAGCATGAACTTAATATAAGCTTTTGAATCATTTTGGGGCCTGATCAGCAGCGAGCCGCTTAGGAGTCTGGCACAGCAGGTCTGTGGGTCTGGACCTCTGGTTGCCCAAGGCCAAGAAACCATGAAGAACACAGGTATTTACATTATGATCTATAACAGTTGCAAAATTATAGTTATAAAGTAGCAGTGAAAATATTTTTGTAGTTTGGGGCTACTACAATATTAGGAACTGTATTAAAGTGTTGTAGTTTTAGGATAGGTGAGAACAACTGTACTACATAGCTTCAGATACAGGATTTTTATTATATACAATCTAATAAATCAATGAAAATAAGTTGATACATTTATGTAAAGATTTTCTAAGAAAATTATATGCAATCATAAAAATGCTTTATTTTAAATTATTATCATGATAAAAGTAGAAAATAGAAATTGAATGACATGTATTAGAGAAAATATCTATCTTTATTATTATTAATTTCATTATTCATTTCACATACAAACCATAAATGCCTTTCTCACCCCTCCTTCTGCTCCCCTCCCAGCCTCTCTCCCCACCCCCTCCAAAAAGGTAAAGCCTTCCATGGTGAGTCAGGAAAGCCTGATACATTCAATTGAAACAAGTGAAAATTCCTCCCCCTATATCAAGGTTGTACAAATTGTCTTTCCACAGAAAATGGGCCCTAAAAAGCCATCTCATATAAAGAGATAGATTCTGATCCCACTGTCAGGGATCACTTAAACAGACCAAGTTACACAACTGTCTCATATATGTAGAGGGCCTAGTCTAGTCTCATGCAGACTCTACACTGACAATCTAAAGTGTGTGATTTCCCAACACTAGCTTGATGTGGTTATCTCTGTGGATTTCCCCATCGTGATTTTTGACACCCTTTACTCAAACAATCCCTCCTCCCTTCTCCAGAGCTCGGCCTTGTGCTTGTCTGTGGTTCTATGCATCTGCTTCCGTCAGTACTGAATGAAGGCTCAATGATGACAGGTTATTCACCAATTACAGATCTAAACAGAAAATTTTCAACAGAATAATCTCAAATGTCCAAACGACCTTTAAGGAATTGTTCAACCTATTTGGTCATCATGGAAAGGCAAATCAACATGACTCTGAGATACCATATTATACCTATCTGAATGCCTATGATCAAAAACACTGATAAAATTTACTTTGGAGAGGATGTGGATTAAGAGAAACACTTTTCCCCTGCTGATAAGAGTGTAAACTTACAAAGAAACTCTGAAAATCAGTATGAGAGTTTCTCAGAAAATTGGCAGTCAATGTACCTCTAGACCTAATGATACCATTCTTTGGCATTTAGTCAAGTGATACTCAATTATACCAAAAGGACACTTGCTCAAATATGTTCATAGCAAAATTATTTGTAAAATCCAAAAACTGAAAATAATCTAGAAGCTCCTCAATTAGAAAATACCTACTCACAGATACATATATTTCAAGAATTCATGAATACACAATTTTGTTATATGTATACTATAAATTAGATTTCACAAACCTTAGCATTCCTGATAAAAATAGACATAATAGTAAAACATATTTATATTTTATTTTATGATAGATTTACAATTTTCCAAACATCATCTAAAGCACAGAAATACACTAACATAAGTCTAAAATTAATAGGAGTAATTCAATACCAAAGAATAACATCAACAAAAACACTTAATCTATTTTTAGTTTCAATAGGTGGGAACAATTTACCTCCAGGGAAGTTTACAAGATTAAAGATGGCTATAGCACATTTATTTGTGAATATTTAATTGAATCACAGATAACTGGCACACTTTCAAGTTGTTAATCACAGATTTCAAAATGCATATTAACTAATGAATGTATAAAATTATGCTTATCTTGACTTAGATAAATGTCTAATTAAAATTTTTTGAGGGAGGAAAATTCTTCACAGTCTTAAAGAAAAAAAGAAAAGAACTGTGTGAAACCATATGTAATTTTAGATGGAGAAATGAGATTTTTTTCACAATAGAGTAGTTTGCTAGGTATCACATGTCTAGGGTTTACAGCTAATATGTTTAAAATCATGTTCATGCAGCATAAAGACAACCAAAATTGATCAAAATGCAGACTTGTAGACCACAGTCCAAATAGATATACTTAAAAAAAACTGAGGCACTGAAGGCTCAGTGATCATTAGAGAAAAAGATAGAAAAGTTGTAAAAACTAGAGTTTCTCGGAGAGTTTACTGAGAGATTATATCTCTTGTTAAAGTCTCAAAAAAAATCCAAATGTGTGCTGAACAAGAAGGACACCAGTGACCATGACGAAGTGAATGGGAGAAACCTTCAAAGCTTCAACTCTGCATAAGGAACAGTAACGACTGAGGAAACGTGGGCAGGAATGATATTCTTGGAGGGAAGAGAACATTGCTTATAATTATATTTTAAATTTTAAAAATTAAAGAAAATTAAAATAACTTCAAGGTATAAGAGATGGAGAAGAGTAGTGTGGGGCTGAGCAATAAAGTATAAATGCTGTGATGCAATTTACTTCTATATGATGACATAAGAAATTAGTGTATGAGCATGTACATCCATACCATAAGGAAAAGTAAGTTACACAGGTTGTTGATTTATAGGTGCTTTTATTTTTAACAAAACATTCATCAATTAAGGTTATTATATTTTTCTTTAGTACATAATATTGAGAAAATCATTCTGAAATAGATATTTGTGCAGCAAAACAAGTTATTCATTCAGCTTGTAAGGCTATAAAGGTAATCATGTATAGATGTTCCATTTCCTGTAAGGCACATTTATTTTTGAAGTATATAAATTAATGACATGTGATTTAAATGATATTATGCTTCTTACAGATTACTGAAATGCTAAGTCAGTTTCTAAACAAACATTAAAATGTAATAGTTCTAACTCTTAACACAAATATTTAATTCCTGGTTATTCACTTATGTGGTAGTTCACTAAACAGTAAGATAATATTTTATGTAGCTTTTTACAATTCTACATTTCTTAAAATATTTAAGTTTACTAGGATTTAATGTTGTAAATATCAGGTTAAAATAAAAAAGAAATATTTCATGGATTATTCCTAGATATTAACCTACAGAAATTAGTCATGCAAGTACATAAGCATAAAAGAAGCACGATTTAGTAAAGTGGGTCAGTGATATTCATTTGGCTAAATGATTTTCCACATAAACAAGAGTTGTAGTTTTCTGCCAAGAAAATGTACTCTGAAAGTTGGAAAGAAACTTAAGGATTCTTATATTTCCCTGTGGGCTGAAATTAGGTCAGCAGAAGAAGGGAGGGTAGAAAAAAGAGAGAGTATGAGGTTGAGAGGAAAACTAAATTTTATGAAGAAATAAATCAGATTTCCCCAGAACTCTGACTTTAAAAGAGAACTGAATTATTTGCTAAATTATTGAATAAAAAAACTTAGAACTTCATGAAATTTTGTGTGTTAGAGTTAATTTGAATTGATGACCTTTGTCCAGAAACTCAGTATGACTATGAGTTCTCAGGTAAAGTTTTTAAGCTTACACACTACTTGTTAATTATTCATGAAAAACTATGTATTTGTTGTTTTTATTCTAATGTGATTTAAGGTATATTTAGTTTCCCCTCTATGTGCATATGGTACAATATTTTGAAATCAGAGTACCTGGGTTCAAACCCTAGTGGCTTGCTTGTTATTCTGTGATATCTTATTAAATTTCTCAATACTTATTAGCTGACAACACCAGAAAAGTGATCCAAATTTGAAATAAGAAAGTTTATGCTTGTTTTATGTACAGGTTACAGATTCATTTTTAAGTCAACACTTAATAAACATTGGGACTAGATGAGAGAAAGTAAACCTACAGTAATCTAAAATGGACTTAACTCTACAGCTGTGAAAATTTATTTTAAAATATTATGGAAACTTTTCATGTAAATAATATCTGACAGATTGTAGTGGAGATACAAAATGTGCAACAACAACCAAAAAATAGCACTTTATTCTCTCTTTAATTACATGTATGACCAGTAGAAAAGCCATGTTGGGGAATGATACCAGTGAATTCAGCCAATTAAAAAAAAATTAAATCACAGAAAAATAAAAATTTCCCTTTCAGCCAGAGACTGGAAATGAGGTAAAGGTTCTTTTTCTTGTGTGTGTGTGTTTTTGGTTTAGTTTAGTTTTTTCCTTGATTTGTTTTTCTTTCCTGAGGCCAGGGTCCACTGCTCAATCCCACTGCTGTTTGGTAGTAACTGTCTTGATAAAAATAACAAGAAAAAGAAAAAGGGACCTCTGTTCTGCAAAGACTGGCAAAGCAATCTCCTTGAGGTTTGTGTGTGTGTGTGTGTGTGTGTGTGTGTGTGTGTGTGTGTGTCTTTTGTTTTGATTTTCCTCTCTTTGCTCTCTTGTTGCTTCTCCCCAAGCCAAAAATGATTCACCATAAAACTGCAGAACTGCAGGTGGCTGAAGTGAAAGGAACTCATTCTCTGGCTAGAAAAACAGAAAAGAGGCCCATTGAAATGGAATGATCTTGGAGAAGTCTGAGATATGTGAAAATTGGAAAAGTGTATCCTTGCATCCTATGCATAAATTAATAAAGATTCCAGACCCACCTTTTTGGTGTACCTGTGTGAAACACAGTTTTGCCTTCAATGCTAAAATCTATTAATGAGTTGGTGTGTACCCCAAAGGTTTAAAGTAGAACTGACTGATTCTTTTTTCTATATAAAAGGTTAGGTTTGTGATTCCTTCAAGATTTATTAAAAGACTACATTTCAAGATAAATAATAAAATAATTGACCCATTCTTTGTAACTGCATCATTCCAGTAAAAGACACGACTGAGTAAAATATCTTGCTTCCTACATGATTAATTTATACAAAGTTCCTTAGGTATAAATGTATGTGGGTTCTTGGTATAATTTATTTTTCACCTATAATATATAAAATGTTTAATCATGTATTGAATATTGAAAACATGCTGTTTTACTTATTTGTTTCATATTCACTGGAATCATTCACATGAAAGAACGAAACCACACTGTAATTTTTATATTGCCTAAAAAAGAGTAAATACACTAAAAATTGGCTAGAAAGTAAACATCAAGAATGGGAGAAGAAAATCAACAGGAAAATAAAGAAGAGAGAATGAAAAAGAAAAATTAAGAAAATGCCTGAGAAAAAATATTAAGAGAGTTTGTTAGCATTTTTTCCCTTAAACTCCTAGATAAAAATGTCATAGTAAGTGAAGACTTTGGCTTCCCTTTGAGTCCTGCATTGCCAGAGGCTGCATCCCAGAAAACATCAAATGGATCAAAGGCCTCCACATAAGGCCATAAACACCACATATGATCTGATAAAAGAGAAATTAGAAAATAGTTTTAAACTCTTAGTCACATGAAGAGACAATCTTCATAGAATACCAATAGCACAGATGCTAAATGCAACAATTGACCATATGAAACTAAAAAGCTTTTGTAAGAAAAAGCCTTATCATCATTCAGACAAATAAAAAGGAAACAAAATGGGAAAAAAGTATTTTACCAACTATGCATCTGAAAATATAGCTAATATCTAAAACATATGAGTAATTGAAAATACCAAACATCAAAAAACACATTAAAACTGGTGTACAGAATAAACAGAATTCTCAAAAATGAAACAAAAGTGGTAGAAGAAAGTTAAAGAAATGTTCAACACATTTAGTTATCAGGGAAATGGAAATAAAAGCTACTTTGAGATTTATTCTTAGAACTATCAGGGTATTTATAATCAAGAATAGAAGTGAAAGTTAATGCTGCTCATAATGTGGAAGGAACAAGGGGAACACTCCTTCATTCCTGATGAGAGTGAAAACTTGTACAGCCGTTATAAAAATAAAAATGGTGGTTTGAGTGGTAAGGCTAGAATTGAAATACCTCAAGAAAAAGCTATAACTTTTGTGAAATTATAATATCACTAGCATCCTAATAGTGTCCCACCATTGAATATCCTTTCTATGAGGAAATGCCTTATATAATCATTCCCACACTGCGGCACAAATCAAACTTTAACAATTTTATGTTATTTTATTTTCAACATTTTCTTGGATGCTTTTATTCAGTTAAATTTTTAAGTGGCTGAATACTAGATCATTCAGACTTGCTAAAATTTAAAACTATTTTTATAATATTGAACATCGCACATAGTTCCTATTAAAATTTTCATTATAATGTTTCTGAATATACATCCTTTGCTTCTGTTGATTTAATTAAATAGGAAACACTTCATGTATCTGAAATGGGATAGAAAGACTGAATATCTCTGTGGCTCATATATATTGTGGTGTTTATTTTTCCAAAAATGTATCAGTTTTCTATCAGTTAATAAATTGTCAGATGCACAATAATCATTTTAGTATCCTAAATTATATTAGTCTCCTAAATTTAAATTATTCCAGAATGTATAAAATTGCTCCAGTTTCTTTGAGTTTCTATTTTTTCATAGTATGGAAGGTTATTAATCAACTATAGACCAGTTTGCTTGGACCTTCAATGTACTATTCAAGTGAAAAATCAAAAGCTATAGTAACTACTCAAGTTGAGGGAATGAACTGTTTATTGCACAAGACTAGATTATGTCATCTAGTATAATTGTTTAAGAGTCATTTAATTTGTTGCTTAGTTTTTAATAAAGTAAACATAAAGAAAAAAAGAAGATCCAGCTATAACACTTTGGGGATAAGCCCACAAGGCACAATATTCTATCAATGACATTCTCTGTCAAGCATGTTTCTTGCTGACCTATTCATAATACCTGAAAATTGGAAACAGCTTATATGTTGAACAGGTAATGATGGGAAAAATAAATGTACATTTACACAATAGCATATTACTCAATGGTTAATAATAAATGAAATAAAATTCACAGAGCTAGAAAAATTTATCTGGAGTTGGATAATCCAGACATGTAACAAGAGGTTTCTGACCCAGACCAGTCCCACACTTCAGACATGCCCACTGCTGCTTATCTGGACCAGCAATTCCAAAGTTCCAAAGAAGCACACAGATGCTTTTATTAGTTACATTCTGCTTGGTCTATGTCTGAGGCAAAT
The DNA here is from genome assembly GCA_033318265.1 of Phyllotis vaccarum. Lineage (NCBI taxonomy): Eukaryota > Metazoa > Chordata > Mammalia > Rodentia > Cricetidae > Phyllotis > Phyllotis vaccarum. Next base: position 26,528,685 of record JARWLC010000013.1, on the reverse strand, counting down.
TGCTAGCTAGCTCTTCCTTCGTAATTCAACCCATTTCCATTAATCTGTCCTGTCATGTGGCCTGTGGCTTACCTATTTTTTTTTTAGATCTTGATTCTCAGGTGGCTGGATTGTGTTTTTCTTGACTCCCCCCTCTTTCTCCTACCTATTCTCTCATTTCCCCACCTACTCCTGTGGTCCCTGTCATGGCCAAAATAGTCCTTTATTCACAGCATACAGAAAGACATTCCCACATCACTAACAGAAAAAATATAAATATGTTATATACTTACTTTTATAAAGATGTTAGCAGTTAAGTCTCTGATACGCCAGCTATAACCCATATAATCATAGAGGTTAGGTATAAAGTAAGAGACTAGAGGAAGGAATAGCATCCCTAGGATGGGTTAACAGAATAAATAGTTATAGAAGGACAAAAGTGGTGGGAAAAATGTGGGGAAGCTCTAAATGAGAGGTATACAGAGAGGTACAGGTAAAATTAAAATTACAGCCCATTTGGGTTGTTAATGAAAACTGAATAAAGTAGAAGCTTTCTAAAATATGCACACATATGAAAGTTATCTTTTTGAAATCACCAAATAGAGGGCGTGTTGGTGGGTGCAGCTACAACTGGACACCTCTCGCCATAAAATAATATTTCCAGTTCCAGATATGGTGAATAAGTTCTTAGCCAAAGGCAAACCGCTGGATCCGTACAGTAGGATAGTCCTGTAGGGTGGCCAAAGAAACTGACTCAAACCAGTTGCCAAGGCATGCACATAATGTATTTCCTTATGAGCTAACCTGGAGTCTGCCTGAAGGCTTAGCAACAGCTGTTGTCCAGAGTTTCTGACCCTTGGAAATCTGCTTAACAACAGATAGTGTTTCCATCTCTGTCAGAGGTGGCTCTTGTAAAGCAGCACATAGCAGTATTTCTGTGCAGTGACAGGGGATGGCAGGTAATCATCTGTAGCAGGGCATCCCCAACAGACAGTCACTGGCACATCACAGCTTTGAGCAGTAGTTCGCATCATTGTCCTTGTCCTTGCTGTCAAGCTTGATGTCCAGCTTCTCAATAAGCTTCCCTATCCATCTCCTTCCTGGAGTTCATGATGTCATTGAACACCTTGATGATGGGGTCCAGGATGAACCGGCAATAGGTGCAAGGCTGCTTCTTTCTGTCAGGTCTGCTAGCTGACTTACTAAATTGTCATAGATCAGATTAAAATGCAAATTCCCTTCCCTGTAGCTTCAGTAACACAGGTAATGGATACTTCTTCACTATGCTTCTACTCTTAGCTTAGTGTGTATGAGCACTGAAGCTGTAGTTGCTCTTCACCTGGAAACAAATCCTGATTTGTTGTTTTTCTGCTCCTTTGTTGGGATGTTCAGATTTTACTGTGCTCACAAGCAGACTTATATATCAGAGCTGTTGATACGTGGAAGAGTGAAAATAACTTGAGATTCAGGTAGCTTCAGTGATCATCTTTATAATGTCAAAATTTGGAGGAGCAACAATTTGGGACCATACAATACTTATCAACCTTTAGACCAGCAGTACACATAACTTTATCTATTATAACTTTTCTGCCTTTGATCATTTATGGACCATAGGAAAAAGGGATGTTGATCATTACAATTTAGGGCCAGATAACACTATTTTTACATAAGTTTCTTAACCTAAAAGAAGGTTACCGTCTCTTCCCTGAGTGATCTTGTACAATTGTTAACTTAGAGCAAAGCAAACATCAAGTGATAGACTATTGTCCTGTTATTAAAGTTAGAAAGTATTTGAAAAGTTTTTGTTTTGTTTTTTTGTTTGTTTGTTTGTTTTGTGTAGTATACGAGTAATTTATAGCATATAACCTAGGGGAAAATATAATGGTGGAAGAATTTGCTTGTTAATAGGCCATTTCATGCTACCATTTTTATAAATTTCAATAGTGTTTTTGATACTGTTTGGCTCATACAGTTTATACTATTTTGTATCCTTTTTGTCTTCAGAACACTCTAGAAAAGTGTTCTACCTAAAACAACCTTAAAGAATTTGTTGAAACTTTTGTTTTCTGTCTCAGTTTCATAGATGTAATAAACTAGTTGTATCCATTGGACTTCAGTGAAGTTGATTAGTCCCATAGGAACTTTCCTGGAGTAAGACAAATTCACTAGACTTTTATAAGCTACAATGTCCTCAGAAACTGAAGCATAAGGATAGAATTATAATATGTACATTTGGATTTTAATTACACATGTCACACATGAGCCAGATGCAAAGTGTTTATTTTGTTCATTAGTTTAGCAGTGATAGTTCTTCTAGTGCCACTTTTTATTTGTGTCCCCAAGACCAAACATGGCAATAAAAACTGGAAACACTTCTACTCCTAGTAAGATAGACTCTTATCTCTCTCCAACAGCAGCCACTAGCCTCCTATTGACCTGTGGTAGAGGGTATGTTTGTTTGTTTGTTTTTTTCTCAGAGTGCCACAATGCTAATATGCATTCAAGGAAGAGATATATGCCATAGATCAGTATGTGAACACCAAGAAGGAAATAACACAGAATGAGTAATGTATATACTCCCCTTTCTTGTTCTTATTGCCCCAGAAAAGCTGAAGTCTTGTGGGTCCTGCCTTTTCCTCATTTCATATGTTGATATTTGGAAGAGTGAATATAACTGAGATTCAGGTAGCTTCAGTGGAAGGAAGGAAAATTATTTTAGCACTTTGGGGCCTTGCTAAATATATTAAGAGTCCATAGTCAACTATGGTTCTCTATTATTACAACTAACACACAAAATTTTCTAATTAAATCAGACAAGAGCAGAGGTTATAGTCTTTGACCTCTTATTTTTTGAAAAGTTTTAGCATAAAAAAATACTATTTTATTTCTCCTAGATTCTGACTTGTGACTGGCCCAGTGATATTTTTAATCATTATTCTATGTAAGTGTATTCTGCAGCAATCCCACAGCAGCAAACAATGGATAAGGGAACTCTTCAGGTTTTAATGGCTTGTAGACATCCTGATAAAAGCCCTCAACAGGAGGTTATGCATTCCTGATTCCATGAAATTCAAAAGACTACTGTCTAATTCTGTCTAGCTGAGTAGCTCTCTACAAATAGATGTTCTTTGAGGGCTGGCAGACAACGGCAGGTAAGAGCTTGTTAAGTATGCCAGCCTAAGGCAGGCACAGTATAGTTGGTGAGCCCTCCTGAGGTGGAGTCAACAATGTCAGGGTAAAGAACTCTGACTCTTACTGAGAGCCCATGTAATAAAATAAAAAGAGTGGCTATGAAGTAGAACAGGACCACAGGGCCAATGACATTTTCTCAAACATGGTACCAAGGCAGCTAGAGTTGGTCTGAGGGCCTAACAGCAGCTGCTATCCAGAGTTCCTTGCCATTGTAAATCTACCTAGCAAAAAATGGTGTCAGATCTATTGATTCTGCCCAACCAATGAGGGAGAGCCATGCAATATCACCATATCATGGAACAGCCTGAGTGCTTGGAAGAGGGTATATAAGACTCTCCCCATTGTTGAATAAAGGAGTTAGTTTTTTTTCAACTGACACCTGGGGTCTGTATTATTAAAGGAGTTAGTTTTTTTCAACTGACTCCTGGGGTCTGCATTATTGACTCTGAGCCTTCCTGCCCCTTCCCCAACAGGAACTATTAGGACCCAGAAACAGACACCAAAGCAACTCAGATTATTTCCATAGTTACTGGCTGCTCTCTGCAAACTGATGGTAATGCCTTATTACTGAGGACAACACCAATACAATCCACTAAATACACAGAACATGAAAAGGTCCAGGTATTGTTCATTTTCTTTTTGTTGTTGTTTCTGATGCTTTTTGTGTTCTACTCTTGTTTGTTTTCAATTTTATACTATTTTAATATCCCTAGGAGAGTGATACAGAAATTTTATATAATATTTGAATAAGAGGAGAAGAGAAAAAATATTTTTAGGAACAGGGAAGGGGGAACTGTAATCAGAACATATTTTCCTAAATATATGTTTTTAATAAAAGGAATCCAAAACTGATAATAGTAAGAAAAATAGAATGTATATTCATAGGATAGTAGTTGAAATTTTTTCTTTAGGACAACATAAAATTTTCTAAATTTAATGCTGTTTAGATTTTTGAAAGAGTTAATTTTATTCTAAAATTATGAAGGCAAATACCTGAATGTTTTTAAAATTTGGTAATATATACTGGCAATAAATATATACTATATATATTTAAAATAAAAAATTCTAAATGTTCCATGAAGCATGTAATTAAATATTATGCCCATATGATGAGATAGAACCATCCTTAACTGTTGCAATAAGGATTTTTGTTCCCAGGTGACCAGAGGTCCAGACTCACAGATCTGCAGCCCCAGACCACTTAGCCGCCCACAGCTGCTCAGGCACCCAAAAATGATTCAAACAATTATATTAAGTTCATGCTGTTTGGCCTATGGCTTTGGCACACTGCTAGCTAGTTCTTTTATCTTAACTTAATCCGTTTCCATTAATCTGTCTGCCATGTGACCCGTGGCTCACCCATGTTCCTTACATGTTTCTTCTTTTTGCTGCTGGTTCAGTCTGTCTCTGACTCCACCTTTCCTTTATTACCTATTCTTATTTCCCACCTACTTTTTCTATGTGCCTGTCATGGGCCAAAACAGCTCCTTTACTTAAAGATTGATATTCAGAGCATACAGAAAGACATTCCCACATCACCTCCCCCTTTCTGTCTAATTAAAAAGGAAGGTTTCAATTTTAACATAGTAAAATTGTATATAACAAAATAGCCATCAAGCAAGAATTACAGTTATAATATCTAGTCTATTTGTATTTAGCAAAATTAAAGAAAATACTCTATCATCTACCTTATCCTTATGAATCTAAAGTTTCATATACAATATACCTTTCAAATAACTAAGAAAAACTACATCTATAACTATCTAAATTTCAACTACATCGAAGACCACGGAAGGATAAATTTACCTAAGTAAACCGGAAGTGCAAGCAACTTCCAAAACTAGAAATGACAGTCACTCAAAGTTTCTTTATAAAGTTGGGGCATCCATCTTCAGTCTACAGGCCCAGAGTCTCTTTTCATTTCAGTGAAGCAGGAAATATTCTCTGCCCATTCTGGTATAATTCATCAGTTGCTTATCCTCTAGTCCTGAAGATTATCTGACAGTTTCCTCTGCAAAGCAGGATCCTGAATGACCATCTTGGCTTGTTCTGCCAAAGTTCAGAGGTCATCTTTCTATGGAATCTGCATGTCCACTTTATACAGCATACTGTTAAGCAGTCAATATAAGAACAGGTTTATGTCCAGTGGCTAACTGATGCCACAAAGAAACTAATCTCCATACTGAGTTTCTTTGATGCCCATTTTTCTTTTAAGTAAATTGGTGCTGCTAGGAGCAGACCTGTCTCACTGTCCAGAAAAGTCTAAGTTCTTAAAACATTTTAAATGTCATATTCTGTAGGTCTTAGAAGTGTTTGAAGATTACCTATCTAATTGAATTATATTTTTGTATACCTAAACATCTAACATGCATTTCTTAATTATACATTACAATTTTAAATCAGTTACATAAATATCATATATTAAACAAGAGTAGAAAAATACATACAGCATAAGAGAATTGACCTTAAATTTGTATCAATAAACCAAACTTATACCAATGTAAAACATTTTGAGATTAACAGATGATTTCTTTATCTAAATAAATTCAATAATCTAATTTAAAAAAAAAACATTCATATGCCATATCTCCTTTTTCTTCTAAGAAAGAGATTAACTATGACCATTAACCATTAATAATGAAAACAAACATTTATTAACCCTATTTTTGGAATTTGGGCTTAGTTTTCCATTACTACCTCCTGCTGATTAAGGGGTGTTGAAAATCTCACGGGTTGTTGAGACTGGATCATAATCTGCAGTCTTGAAGCTGATACGGCCATCTCTTCCCATCAGATTTTTTTCAGGGGGTCTTGGTTGATTAAACCATATTTGCCTGGAAGCAATCCACAGGTTTTCATCTTCTTTGGAAACAAAAGCAGAACTCTTCCAAAGCAACAAATCCTTAGATGCAAATTTCTAAATCAAAATACATTTAAAATATATATTCTTGTCTAACTTAGCCTTTGCAATGCATTGTCTTTTTACAGTTAGCTCATTAATAGTTAAAAATTAAAAGAAAAGACAATAATAACCAAAATCCAGATTTTGTGTCTATTTTCCCTCTTAACATGGCTTATATTTTTATTACTCTATTTCTCTCTTTAAAGGCTTTCTCTACCTTCTTTCTATTCTCTCTGAAGCCTATGTACCCTTTACACACATTGTAACCTGTTTACAGGATTTTTTTTATCTGAATCTGTTTTATTGTGAATCCTTAATCATTATCTAACTAGAAGAGCTTTTAAAATACTAGCACTCTCCACACAGTTATTACAGATTAAGCTGAATCAGTAAGTTTTCTTAAAGGGACCTAGTCTCTGTTTGCCACCAGCAAATAGCAGACCCAAGAAAATGCTGCTACTAAGGAATCATTCTTTGTTCCCTTTTTGTTCAAAATAAATGGAAACTTTAAATCAATAATGTGGTGGGATTCATGTCCTAAGACTCCAGGAATGGGCACCAGTAGTATCCAAAATCCAAGAATGGGAACCAGTAGTATCCAAGCTCCAGGAATGGAAGGACTGTATTGCAGTATTGGAAAAGGGTAGTACTGCATCATATGCTCAAAACAGTTCAGGATAACTCCTGATGGGATATTATGGTACTGGAGACACTCTACCTAAGGTGGTGAATATGACGGTGCTACCACCTTCCCCACCACTATTGTTCCTGACTACTGTTCAAAGAAAGCATTGGAGGGGGTCCTCAGAATTTGTAGAGTATAGTTATGAGCCAATACATATAAGAGTTATCAAGGATTTTAAGGAGGCAATATTGTTACATGGTATACACTTTACTTATGTAAAACAGGTCCTAAATGCTTGGTAAAGAAAAAAAATCCTTGAATCTTGCTATGTGATTGGATGCAGCTGCTGGCTGCTGTCTTGGACCAAAGTCAAAATTTACAGTGGAGAAGCTGGTTTAGGGAGGAGGTTAGGGCCTTAGAACAACAAGGAAAATTTAAGGATTTCTCTGTTTCTCAGGACCAAATCCTTGGTGAAGGCATGTTTGCTGATGTGAAGGCTCAAACTACTTATGATGAGCATATTTTATTGCTATGCCATAATGCTGCACTGAATGCTTGGGGAAAGATTTTGGACCCAGGTCAGAAAATTGAGCCTTATACTAAGGTCAAACAAGGCTTAAAAGAACCTTATACCAACTTTATACAGAGGCTTACCATGTCTGTACATAGGGAAGTATCAGATCCAAAAGTTAGGAGGCAGTTAATACTTTCTCTGGGCTTTGATCATGATAATCTGGAATGTAAAAGAATGCTTATGCCTTTAAAGATCAGATCTTTCAGATATCATAGGCCTGTAGCCAATATGATGGATGCTCCAAAGGTGCACAAAACCATAGGTGATTGTCCAGGTAGCTATATTGCTGTCCTCTCCCAAATTTTGGAAGCTACTACTGCCAGGTGCTTCTGACTTTCAGGTGATACATTTTTCTTCTCAGGTCTTGAAGGAGTTGAAGAATAGGTATTTAAGGTTACTACCCTATTATTCTTTAATGAGGAACATTTAGGGATCCACAGTAAGATATTATGCAGAGAGTGATGGAACTTGAAACACACAATTCTAAATGGGATGTCTTCATCAAATCCCTATCCTCAGGGCTCATGAGACACTGTGGAAAGGATGCAGTCTAAATACTAAAGTATGAACTGTCAGTACATAAAGTCTTGGATTCATGAATATCATTTATTTTAGCCAAAGTTGCCTCCTTAACATATAATATCACCATTCTCAATTAAATAAATAAATTTCTCTTTCCAAAATTAGATTACATAGTACTTTCCACTACTATGAGAGTTAATCTTCCAGGAAGAGAATTTTAGGTTAGTTGAAGGCTGGGTCCTCTAAGTCCATGTGTCCAAAGTGTGTTGTAAAATGATGATCTTTTGAGATAGTACCCATATTATATACTATTAATTGTTATGGAACTCAGTATATAGAACAAGCTGGTCTCAAACTTAGAAAGGTCAACTGTTTTCTGCTCCTTGGTTATTGGGATTAAAGGCATACTTCATTACACCCTGCAGCCATAAGGTATACTGTGAAGTTCTAGAAGGAAACCATTTGTAACAGAAGTGATTCATATTAGTTTACCAGTCTATTCCATTGCCTAACAATCAACTAGAAGAAACGTTTCCCATGCCTGACAATAGGGTTATTTGTAGATAGTCTGTGTCTCTTGGAAAAATATTTATTTCTCAACTTCATTTACACACACACACAAACACACACATACATGTACACACACACATGAGAGAGAGACAGAGACATACAGACAGTTAAAAAGAAAGAAACTTATTTTTAAGCAAATATAAAATAGCATGTTTCCCTGTGGCTTTTTCCATCATCTTTAGTGTTCTCCTCCCCACAACCCTTATACCCTCATATTGCCCTCCCACCCTGTGGTTGTTTGAATAATATCCTTCGCAAACTCCAGTATTTGAATACTTAGTCACCAGTTGACAGTGCTTTAGGGGGAACTTGTGGAAATTCTGGAAAGTGGAGTCTTGCTGGAAGAGGTAAATCAATAAGGCAAGGCTTTGAGTATTTAATGTGTAGGACCAGTTTCTGTACATTCTGTGGCAAGTACTTGCATTTGGATATTTGTAATCTCTATTTCCAGTTCTTGTTACTATGACTGCCATTTGTTGCAAGCCTACCTGCCATGATAGACTTATCTCACTGTAATTGTAGTATAAAATAAATTACTTCTTTTATAATACACCTTTAATCTTGTGTTTTATAACAATAAAAAGTAATTAATACTTCTGTTCATATTTTTTAGTAAAGGTTAGATTATTTTCAAATAAATAAAATGAGATTTACAAACCTGATAAGAAAGAAGTACAATAACTTAAATAAACTATAGAAATAGTGAGATGCTAATAATATTATATTGCCTAATCTATATTGTAGGTATGTTTTTTAATAAATTGTATTACAAATTTGGTAATACCTTAATATTTAAATTTTATTAGTATGTATTATATGTCACAAAATGTGAATAAAATTGAATTGTAGAAATAACAGTGTAATGTTAGCTTATAAATTGTCTAATGGAAAATTTTTATGACCATAGTTAAGTGATGAAACAAAGGGAATTTAATTTTCTATATAATGATAGAAGATTCAATAGTTTTAATTGAAATCTCATTCTTAAAAAATAAATGGAAATCATTCTTTCCTGATAGGATAGGTTTATGTTAACATAATTTTATAAGGAAATAAAGTTTTCATCCTATAATTCAGTCATATGAATAATAAGAGTTTAAATAATATTGTCAGAACAGAGTTGGAAATATTAGTATACATTAATCTACAAAAATCAATAATTTTAGATTAGTAGCTAAAATAGCTTTTGTGAACTTGACTTACTTTTAAGAGTTATAAAAGGACATTAGAGCAAAGCACTTGAGAATACTAATTTTAAAAATGTAGAAAATGTAGATAGAATGGCTTTATTTTGTATGCATCATGGATAATTTCATTTATCTAAGCTGGCATAGCTCAGTGCAAAAAGTACTACACAGCTTATGACCTAAAGTTATACAAGAAAATAGAACAAGGTGAATGCTTAGGGTCCTAAGTCTTTGAAGATGATATATATCTAAAATGCACTAAGAATAGAAGCTAAGTAGGAGTTATAAGAATAAGCCACGTGATAGTAACTCAGTTACTCACAGTAACTTGGTTGGTAGATGTTTCAAAGAACCCTTGCTTTTAGGAACTTTAGATTTCTTTGGTCATGCCACATTCTTGCTGTTTTATGTAGTAAAAGCTCTCATACTTTTCATCATGGTGGAGTCTTACAATCTATTCTGTATAAGACCTCAGCACGAAAAAACGTACCAAGAAAGCTAAAATCTGTTCATCCACTACATAGTCTAGAAAAAAAAAATCATTGTTAAACGCTCAGATTTCATCATTACAGATTTTTCATCCTTGGTTTAGCTCACATTTTTGTCCTCTTCAGATCAATTCTTGTCAGGCTACTACAGGTGCTCTACCAACCAGATGACACACAGGCACTACATGAGGAAATAAGGCATATAGATTTCCAGTAACACTGTTCACAGTGCTCCAAGTGTATTGACTGAAAATTCTGTATATTTGCTTACTTATATTTGCATCTTAATTTGGTTGCCAGCTCTAATAATCCAGTGTATACTCATAATATGATTTTGAGGACATATATATGTATAATGATGATATGTCTAACCAGAGATTGTGCACATATTCACAATCCTTTCAATACTTTTTTCTAATCCTGTTTCCACAGTAGAATTGTGAATAGAAACATCATCATGTATAAAACCCATAGCAGTAGACATACATGAAATCAGTCACAAATCCCTTGATTGTCCCAACCTCCAAACATACATCAGCAAAAATACCCACTGTGGTTGTATCAACTATACACTACCAGTTGTATTTCATTGAATAGTGAGTCTCTCCTACTGTATACAGGCTTTAATTTCTAACCTATATAACAAGATATCACCCATATATTTATGTACTTTTACTGGCCTATGATACTTACAGAAGACTCCAAAGCTGTTGCATCTATATTATACTCTCAAACTCTCAAAGACAAAAAGTATAACAACACAAAATGTCAGATAGCCTAATGCACCTCATCAAGAAAGTGCTAAGCCTACTTGGTTCCAGATCTGTTACAAGACCTTGGAATTGTTAACTGGTATCACAAGATGTTAAACAGTGTTCCTGGAATACAAAATCTATTTGACAAAGTCTGCAAGTGTTTTCTGGTTTTATAATGTACAGATATTTAGAGACAGCTAAAAAAATCAAGAAAAATCAGAGATCCAAGACTCAATGAGATTAATGTACTCACGTTTTATTAATTAACTCAAAGGAAAGAGCTATCTAGGCAGTGTTGCATATGGGCTCCTCTTAGAGTTCTCAGTTGTTGGTCCACTCTCATAATTGTAGCTCAAATTCTAATTTGACCTAACAATAGATGCCCAGATACAGATATTGTAGTGAGATTCAGGTGTCAGCTGATAATGTCCTAAGATGCTTATCCAGGGTCCCGAGCTCCTGGAGGGAATGTGGCCAACCTGGAGGAGGTGTGGCCAACCCCATCGATAAGAGGCTGCTGGAACTTGGAGAGGTCTCTTCCTGGTTCCTGGCTGCTAGAGAGACTGGATCAGAATCCATTGTCTGTCCATCGCTCGTCCATCGCTCAGATACTCCAGTCCCTGTTCAGGTGCCACTATAAGTTGTTACTAGTATCGTGAGTGAGTGTTGATTTATATTCTAATAAATATTAATCTTGGACTGGTGCCTTGTAAGTAAAACTCCACCTACATCTGTACCATACCTTTACAGGAACAGGACAAAGAGAAATTTGCTTTCACAGTGCCTACTCTCAATAATTCAGGGTCAGCTAAAAGGTACCAGTAGAGAGTCCTTCCCCAAAGAATGCTGAATAGTCCCACCTTATGCCAATATTTTGTACAACAACCACTAGAAATACTGTGCAAGTGCTTCCCACAATCTATCATTTACCATTATATGGATGATATTTTGTTGGCAGACCCAAACCCAAAGACATTAGAAACATTGTTTGAAGAACTAAAGAAAATATTGCCTGATTGGGAACTACAAATTCCTCTTAACGATTTTCAAAAGTTACTAGGAGATATTGCTCATATACGGCCCATGATTGGTATAAAAAAACTATGAGCTAGTTAATTTGTTCAAGACTTTGGATGGTGACAAGGATTTAAATAGTCCTAGAGAATTATCTGATGAGGCTGAGAAAGAATTAGAGTTGGTGGACAAGAAACTTCCAGAAGCATGTGGATCGTGTGGATCCAGACCTGGATTTCATACCCTCTAGACAATCTCCAACAGGAATCTTAATGCAAAGAGAAAGCATTATATTAGAATGGATATTTCTGCCACATAGGCCAAGCAAGAAGATGAAGACATATATCGAAAAAATTTCTGATATGATTTTTAATGGTAAATTAAGACTTCGCCAATTGACTGGAAAGGACCCTGCAGAAATTGTTGTGCTTTGACTAATGAAGAAATTGAACAATTATGGGCAGACAGTGAACCTTGGCAAAAGGCTTGTAGTGACTTTTTAGGAGAGATTAATAATAAATATCCTCGAAACAAGAGAATTCAATTCATAAAGTGTCCCACGCCCACTTCTCGCCCGCAAGAAAAGGCACGGCACACGTAGGATCCTTCTGCAGTAAAGCTTTAATACGTCTTGAGGGAGAGCATTAGCTTACGGAAGATGGAGAGACCACGAGGTAGGAAAACCCAACTTTTATATAGACCAAAGACCTTTGCCTTGGACGTGTCACCTTTCTATAGGCTGCAGCTCATTATCCCACATGACGCCACAGGAGAGGTGGAGAGACCAGTCTCGCGAGAGTATCAAACGCATGCGCTCTTGTTTTGTTTACTGACTCAGGCGGGTTGGCCAGCACCGGATATCGGCGTCACCTTGAGGAGCTGGGGCCAGTGGCTCCCAACATCCCCCTCGTTTTTCTTTTCTAAGCAATGAGGGAATCCTGTAAGAGGGTGGAGGCAGTGGTTATCCCCCAGAAAACATTGTGGACTTGCGTGGGCGTCATCTCTAATCCCTCGACAGATCGAGATGCCCCCAGCCTGTCCTCTGCCTTTTGTTGGGAAGGGAATTAAGGCAGACACCCTTATGCAGGACAACATACCTCCCAGGACATAGCTATGTCCTGTGCGATGCCCTTGGCTCAACACTCCTCTCAGGAAAAGGGCCGAACACTCCACCCAGTGCAATGGACAGGACTGTCCTAGGTGAGCAGGAGCTGTTCGAGCCAAAATATCCCTATTGCTTTAGTATAGGTAGCCACACATCTACTGAGGCTCCTGAGTCTAGAGCCATTAAGGTTTGAGCCAAAACTGTTTTGTCTCTCGGACTTTGGATTCTGAGCCTGCAAACCATTTAGAGAAGAATGACCAGTCCTCCGCAAAAGGCTAGGCCAAACATATCCACCCCCACCCTTTCCTTGGAGTAGGGGAAGGCTGAGGAAATCCACGTAGAAAACTCTCTGGTCAGCGACAGACAGGTCTAGCCGAGTGGAATTGACCTGGACGATCGCCACCTGCAGGTCACGAAGGGTCTGCTCAAATTCAGACGACCAATTCTGCAACAAAATTGAGAAAGGCTTCTCGAAAGATTAGCTGCTTTTGTAAAATTTTCATATTGAATAGAGGTTATGCATAAGCCAGCAAGTTTTTGCTCACACTCCAACTGTGCCATTTACTGAGGCGGACAAATCATTAACCGCCTGCGCAGTCTGCACTGTTTCTGAAAGTGCAAGAGCTGAGGCAGTCACCGAGGCCCCCATGGCAGCTGTGGCAACAATCTCTATAATAACAGCAGAGATTCCAAAATCTCTTTTTTGTCTAAATAGCTGCAAGCTACTGGGGGTCTCTACTGGTATGGGCACAAATCGTGGCATGTGGGCCACTACTGCAAAGAAATAAAGCTGAGCATCTCAGCATAAGGCATAAAAGCAATTATCAAATTTGCATCTCAATTTATCTATAATTTCTGAAGCATTGCTAACAATCTAAATAAATGGTGGCCAAATTGGGAAAAAATGAAAATACTTTAGGCGTGGCCCAACCTATACTCCTGGATTGGCAACTGTTACATGGTAAAATTGAATCTTTAATCTTTATCCGGCCTGCCTGAGCAAAAGGGAGCCAATTTTGGTTTTATCAAACTCTGTTTCTTTTTGCCAGGCTGCCGAGAAATTTTTTAGTAATATACATGAACTATTTTCAACTAAAACATAAACTTCTCTTTAACTCCAAACTTCTATTTTCTTTAATGTTAGGCCTAAATCCTTATCAGTGGTAAAAATCAAGGGAAAACTTGTGTATTATACATCACCGGCATTGGCAGAGGGAAGGTGGACATTATCCCTCACCGCTGTCACCAAACACATCAACTGGAGAAGGCGAGGGCTCTTCCTCTTGCAATATTTTCCTGGTGAGGCGCTCTGGGACCCAAACCGGATTTCTTTCATCCTGTGGAAAAACACAAACAGCTCCCCTGGATCTTATTAAAATAGGATCCGGGCCTTTCCATTTATTTTCCAAAATATCTTTCCATTTTACTAGCTCTTTTGGCCGTTGTGGTTCTGAGCAATGTCGCTCAGCAGCATTTTGAGTCTAGCGGTTAGGATTCCTGGTTTTCACCCAGGCGGCCCGGGTTCGACTCCCGGTATGGGAACCAGGAAGAGAGCGTGTCGTATCCCGCAGACCCTTTTCAATGGGGCTTTTCCCCCGCCCCCTTCAGGTCGGGGGGCCCGGTGCTCTGTATAAATGTCCCTTGACCTTGTCAGCTGACACCTGAATCCCACAACAATAAAGGAATCTAATTGGATCTTTCCTCATGTGGTACAGGATAAACCCATTTCTGGAGCCCCCACCTTTTATACTGATGTGAACAATTTAGGAAGGGCTGGCTACAAGTCTGAAGACTTAATTAAGGTGGCTCAGAGCCCTTATAACTCTGTTCAGAAGTCAGAACTATATGCAATTACTATGGTGTTGTTGGATTTCACAGAGCCTCTCAATGTAATTACTGACTCTCAATATGCAGAAAGAGTTGTTTTACATATTGAAACTGCTGACTTCATTCCTGATGATACAGACCTGACCTTACTGTTCATAAAACTACAAGATATTATCAGAAATAGGTTACATCCTATGTACATAACACATATCAGAGCGCACACAGGTCTCCCAGGCCCTCTAGCACAGGGTAATGATGAAATAGATCGGTTGCTGATAGGAAACATGCTAGAGTGCACAGAATTTCATGAGAAACATCATGTTAACAGAAAAGGACTAAAGAAGAGTTTTTCCATCACTTGGAATGAAGCAAAGGAAATAGTAAGGAATTGTAAAACTTTCTCTTTCTATAACCAACCGTCTTTACTTGCTGGAAGTAATCCTAAAGGTACACAGAGAAATGAGATCTGGCAAATGGATGTTTTTTACTTCCCAGAATTCGGAAACATGAAATATGTACACCATACTATCGATACTCACTCTGGAATGAAATGGGCAACTGCTCTGAGTTCTGAAAATGCTGATGATGTACTAACTCACCGTTTGGAAGCCATGGCCATAATGGGAATTCCCACTCAGATTAAGACTGACAATGCTCCAGCTTATGTTTCCCAAAAAATGAAGATAATTTTTGGATACTATAATATAAAGCATATTACAGGGATACCACATAATCCCACAGGACAGGCAGTTGTGGAGAGATCTCACTGCACATTGAAAGAGATGCTTTATAAACAGAAGAAAGAAATGAGAAAACCCAGGGAGAGGTTGCACAGTGCCTTATTGACTTTAAATTTTCTTAACGCTGATGAAAAGGGAACATCAGCTGCTGAGAGACATTGAGTAATAAAGAAATCCTCCGAGATAAATAAACCCATCTACTTCAAAGATGTGTTGACATCAGAGTGGAAGCCGGGATGTGTGATTCAATGGGGTATGGGTTTCACTTTTGTTTCAACAGGGAAAGAAAAGATATGGATGCCAACAAACCTAATAAATGTCTGCTTTGAAAAGGAGTCCCTTCCTGAGGAGGAGAAGTAATTGCTCACCCCTGATATGACAAATGGATATATGGTAAGGAAAACACATTTAACAAACCTGGGGCAGGTTCTCAATTTTGTCTTTACAGGAAAATGGATACAACTGTTTGTAAGACATTGACTAGACATTGAATAATTATTCACCTGCCATCGAGGAGAGATGGATAATGAAGGAATATAAATGATAGATTATGAGACCAACTGATACACATATGCACTACTGGGTAATCTCTCAATTCTTACTACTTTGCAACTTGCATCTACACCTAAAAAAAAAAAAGTGGTCCTGATTTGACAATTAATAGGGCTGGATTTGGATTGGGAGCAAGTGGCTTTCTCCCTCTCTAAACCCAAACATATTGGTAAAGAAAATGTGAAGTATTCTGTCTCATACCAGAAAAGCCACCTGGTGTGAGACAGAAGACAGAATGTTTAGGGGCCAATATTATTGTGACTTCATCTTAAACCTTGTTTCTCTCTGTTTCTGTACCTTTCAAACATCCTGTCTGCATACAATCTCCTGAAGTCATAGAAGATATGAATATCTTTTTTGAGTATCAACAATGCTTAAGTTTTCCATTGTAAATAACATTTCCTCCTATCAGCTATCTACAAAGAATCTGGAACCGAGATGGGGCCCCCCACCACAACAACTCCTACTAGTGAAACAAGAATAAAAGGGAGAGTATGAGAGAGAGAGAGAGAGAGAGAGAGAGAGAGAGAGAGAGAGAGAGAGAGAGTAAGAGACAGGTAGACAGACAGACAGAGGCAAAAATAGAAAAATCAAGAACCTGGTGCGCACCAATCAATGATTGTTTTCAGAAAATAGACTATTCAAAAATGGCTGCAAGATAGCTCTCTATGACTATCCTCCAGATCACACTTCTAATTAGAATTCCAGATGGAGTTAACCACTATTCTGAGAATGGTTATAAATGTATATAGTCAGTCTATTAAGATCTAACCATTGTTTTAGCTTTTACAGGATCCCAAAGAGATGCCATCACCCTTAAGTCAGCAGGAAGCAACTTTATGAAAGACTATGCCCCCTTTCCCAATAAGTTTTGTGTTCTGAGGGTTGTGGGTAATTATTACTCTGTTAGAAGAATACTTATAAGTTAAAATTGGGTGGAGGACAGAGCTATAATATAGCATCAAAGATCTCTTTGGAAGAAGAGAAGGGGGGATAGATACGATAGAGAAAGGTAGATTATTCTACCTACCTATACAACATTCTAGCTGAATGTATGGGCTAAGTTAAAGGCAATTTGCACTGGCATAGGTATTTATATATTGATACAAATGTGAAATTATTTTATATGTTTAATTGTGATAATTTGTACATTGGTACAAAATTTAATCTGAAATTGTTTCATATAACCAAAGCAACTTGTACTTTGATATAAATCTGAATCTGTAACTATTATGTAAAATTGAATCTGTAATTGCTATATTTTATATATCCTTCTACCTCTGTTTAAAATATTTGCACATCATTGTCATGTTCACTATGCAATTTCTACCTTCATTTAACTATACTATATATAATGTATGATTGCACTAGTTATGATATATGCACAAGATGTTTTATATACCTCTGTTTAGATGATATATATGTATATACATGTCTAAAATGCTGTGGCCACTTTACATAGTAATATAACCCTGGCTAATATTTGATAGTCATACTAAAAGTCATTGTTCAGGGATTGTACACCCCTTATTTAGGTATTCTAATTTGTAGTATAGGGTTTATTCCTTAAGACATAGAGGTTTATTCCTTAAGATATAGAGGTAAATGCTGAAAGATCAGAGAGACAAAGGAGCCAGCCACTAGGAAGATTTATTACCTCTACCAAATCCTCTGACTTAAGGGAACTGAGCTCCTGTCTCTTCCTTTCTTATATTCCTCTCTATGCCCAGACATATCACTTCCTCTCTCCACATCCATAGTGGCAAAATTAAAGACCCATGCCTTCTACGATCAAAGGTATATGGCCTAAGTGCTAGAATTAAAGGTATGAGCCTCTACTTTTATGACCTGGCTTGTTTCTCTTTTAGAATGGATCAATCTTCTATAGCCCAGATGTCTCTGAATTCCTGATATTCTTGATTTCTCTTTCTGAGTCCTGGGATTAAAGGTGTGAGCCACCACTGCCTTGCCTCTATGCTTAACTTGTAGTATGAGGTTTCTGGCCCTGACTTTCCAGCCTAACCTCAAGGTCTAGGCCCACAGACCCGCAGACCCACAGACCCACAGACCTGCAGTCCCATAGTCCCTCAGGCCCTCAGGCCCAGGCATATCACTCGCTAGCTCTCTACCCTTCATCTAACCCATGCCTCTTGTTCCGCCATGTGGCTCCGTACCTTTCTTTAGAGCTGCATGGTTGTCCTCTGCATCCTGCAGCTTCTCTCTGGTGGTCTTCTGGCATTCTGATCTCAGAGATTTTCTTAGTCTGGTAGCCCCGCCTACACTTCCTGCCTGCCTTTGGCCAATCAGCTTTTTATTAAACCAGTGGGTGGGACTGTTACTTTCCATGAAACAACATAATACCCCTACATTAACTAGTGGCTAGCTTCAAATACGATCATCAGGCAAGCTTTATTTGTTAGCGCCCAGATAAAATATGACCACATATCACTTTTATAGCATCTTTACCCAACATATATGGCAGACAGAGCAAATTGTAGGTCTAAGGTTATGTGGCTGTGCTGGGATTTCAATATCTTCACTGGAACTCTTTGTTGGTTATAGGAGATGGACTCTTCAGACTCCATATCTCCCATTTGTAGACTTTGCAAGGGTTTACCTTTATAGATTCTAGGAGTTCTTGTGATGATAATTTCTTTGTGCTCTAACATATAAAGCTTGCCTAATAAACAAAATATTGCCACAAGTTTCTATTGTACTAGGTTTCTAGATCATTGTAGAGATGCCCCTAATTTCAGGTGTTTTTTCCCAGTACTATGTACCTTAAACCTCCCTTTCCACCTGGTTTCTCTTGTTTCCATACTCACTTCACCATTATAGACACTCCCGTAAAAATCCACCCATGATGTTTATTTTATTATCTCTTCACACTGAAATTCTTGTTTCCTCTTGAGCTTTCCTAATTACTTAGCTTCTTTGAGTCTGTATATTATAGCATGGTTATACTTTACTTTATGGCTAATATCTGCATACAAGTGTTTCTTTCTTAGTCTGGGTTACCTCACTTGGGTTTTTGTTTTTAGTTCCATCCATTTGCTGGCAAATTTCCAGATTGTTTTAACAGCTAAATAATTCTCCATTGTGTAAATACACTAATTATTTTTATCCATTCCACAGTTGATGGGCATCTAAATATCCCAGAGGCTGAAAAATCTAGAGACCTAAGATAGAACCAAACATGACTGGTACACAATAAATAGTGTGAATAAGATGATCCCTAGTGATATTATGCTATACTCATTGCTCATGATCTAGCCCAATTGTCATCAGAAAGACTTCACATAGCAAATTAAAGAAATGTATGCAGAGACATTAAACACACCTTGGGGAATCCTGTGGAAAAGAAGGAGAAATGATTATGGGAACCAGATTGGCCAAGAAAATCACAAGGCACTCACATAATCAAATAATTTGGGCTCATGGGGCCATACTGAGACACATGGGTATTCATAGAGACTAAAATACAAATCAAAAGAGTTTCCATTGGCCTTATATAAGCCCCCTGCAATATGTTACATTTGTGTAACTTGATATTATTGTGAGATTCCAAACAATGGAACAGGGCCTATTATTGACTATGTTGACTGCATTTGGGAACCTTTCCTTATACTGGATTGTCTCTTCCAATATTAATAGTAAAGGGAGTTTCTAGTCTTATATGCAATGGTTGGATGATATGCATAGGAGGCTTGCCTTTTACTGAAGAGAAAGGAGGAGGAGTGGTTTGGGGTGGGGGAGAAGGGAGGTTGGCAAGTGGGATTTGGAGGTAAGGAGGGATGAAAGGAAATTTTTATTAGTCTGGACAAAACTTAATTAATTTATTAGTTAAGAATGTAAAGAAAGAGCCATCCTATGCAGATTAATCTAAAGATTCAGTGGACACTCCAACAAATTTTCCAACAAAATTCTTTGCAGAAATTGAAAAATAATCTTAAGTTTAATATTGGAGTAACAATAGCAAAAAATTCTGGAAAACTATAATAACCCTGAACAATAAAAGAAATTATAGAGCTATCACTATTACAGATTTCAAGTTGCATTATGGAGACATAATAAAAAAAATAGACATAATCTATGTTGTCAAATTGAAGATATACATGAACTTATATGTACCAACAGACGCCTGATTTTGCCAAAAAGCCAACAAAATCAATAACAAAAATAGCATCTTCAACAAATGCTGTTTTTAGAACTGGATGTCTGAATGTAGGTTAAAATGATGCAATTCACATTTATCACTCTGCACAAAATTAAACTGCAAACAGATCAAGAATCTCAACATAAGATCAGATATCCCAAATCTGAAAAGAAAGTAAGGAATTGTCTTGAACTCATTTGTACAGGAAAGGACCTTCTTCAACAGGACACTGATAACTACAAATAAATAAGTAGGATATAGTAAAACTGAAAGCTTCTGTATAGTAAGGGATGTCATCGTTCTAGTGAAGTAGCAAGCTATATAATAAAAAAATCAATTATATATCTCACAAAGCATTAGCATTTAGACTATAGAAGGATTTAAAATAAAAACAAATATTAAACTAAATAACTCAATAAAATGGTGTATAGAACTTAACAGAGAGTTCTCAAAAAATAAAATATAAATGAGTGAGAACATTTAAAAATATTCCACAACCCTAGCCATCAGGGATATGCAAATTAAAGTGTTATGAGATTTTATTATAAACCATTTAGAATGACCAAGATCAAAATAAGTGACAGCACATGCTGGTGCGGATGTGAATAAAAATGGAACACTTATTTATAGCTGATAGAAGTACAATCTGGGAAAGCCACTGTGAAAATTAATGTTGAAATTCCTCAAAAAGCTGAAAATTGATCTACTACCACATTCAACTTAAGCACTCTTGGGCATATACCCAAAGGACTCTATAGAATATTACAGAAATACTTGCTCATCTGTGTTCATTCCTTATCTATTCATAATAAACAGAGACTGGAAACAGCTAGATATCTATCAATTGATTACTAGATAAAGAAAATGTGGCATATTTACAAAATGGATTATTATCTACCTTTTTAAGAAAAATAAAATTATAAAACTTGCAGCCAAATGGATGGAGCAAGAAACAGTTGTCCAGAATGAGGTAACCCAGACCCTGGGAGAAAAAAAGTACATGGTTTCTTTTATATTAATTTCGTAGTATTAAAACTTTCAATGTATATGCTTCATTGTGAAACAACAGTGGTAAAATATTGGGGAAAGGAAATTATTCCTAGAAGAGGGAAATATAGTTTTCTAAAGAACTAATAGTACACTTAAATAGGAGGAAACAATGGTATGGTATATTGTATGAGCAAGGTAAAGGAGGAAACACAGACACAAGTAACACTAAAGATTTTTTTAAAAAACAAACATATAGAAACCTACAATTATAACAGCTTCCTAAAATATATAACAGGAATTTAACTGATATCATCGTATAATGACTGATAAAATGCTCCAGCTAGATATCTTTTCCCATTACTTGAATCTTATTGTGACAGAAATGGTTTTAATCTTCTTTAGACAAAGAGGTCCCAAGCATCACAGACTTACCAGAGATACTAATTATTCTTCACAACCTGAAGTTAAAGCCATCTTGTTTAAAACACCATTGATTTATATCATCAAACATGGAGAAATTGTGTTTGAACACAACTAAAACTTCAGTTCTATTTACTAATTTCCATGGTTCCAGAAGATACTTGAAGGATAAAAGTGATAATATCAACTAACTACAAATGTGACATATAACAATTGCTTGCCTTAAAGATATACTGATGTAATAAGTGCCACAAATGTTATAATAGTAAGCAACTACTTTTTGATAGGATATGAAGTCTACTCCATGACAAGGAACTCATATCTAATAATTTGAAAATGGTCAAGAATATAAGTGTGTGTAAGTCATGTTTCCAGGAGAAAACACCTACTAATATTATTCTGATAAGCAAAGCAATAAAATTACTCATAGAGCTAGACATCATTCAACCCTCATCAAAGTTTTTTTATTACAGTTTATAATAATTAAAACAGTGACCTGCAGCTAGGCAATGTACTGTGGGATGATTTTTAGTACACTGTGAATATGTATTTCTACTATTGGTTAATAAACAAGATATTCTGGCCTATGGTAAGACAGAATATATCCAGGCAGGGAATCTAAGAGAGATACAGAGAGGAAGAAGAAAAGTGGTGTCAGGAAAGGTACAGAAAGCTGTCATGGTAACATGATATAATAGAAAACATGTAAAGCCACCAGCCATATTGCAATCTATAGATTCATAGAAATTGGTTGACTTAAGATATAAGAACTAGCACATAAAATCCCTGAGTCATAGACCAAACAGTGTGTAATTGATATAAGCCACTGAATAATTACAAATCTCTTTTGTCTTAGAGAAGAGCGTATTAGGTACTAGATTTGAATTTTCAGATGAGACTACTTTTGGAGTAATCTTTATATTTTGCCATTTATCTATATTCTGAACATCTAGTGAGATTTTTTTGCTTGATGTTTTTTTCTTTTTAGTGGTAGTTCCATTTGTTTATGTAACCCTTTATTTATCCTAGACAATACTTGTAGTTTATATTAGATTTAGAACCTTCTTATTTAGACTAAAAGGGGAAGTGTAGTGTTATTCATTCTGTCCATGACTTTGAGCAATCTAGCCCAAAAGAAGCAGTGCTTTATGTATACAGACCTGATTCTTGACTGTGTAAGTAACCTTTGGCCTATATATATATAACCTCTTAAAGAGAGAAGGGTCACTCTTCCAGTTGGTGTAGCCAAACAATTGGCAGCCATGTTTTTGCTATTTGGGATGGAATGGGAGCTGTTCATTTGGTTCTGTTTATTGTCAGTGTATTTTGAAATTGATATCTTAATAAATTTTTATTACCCAGTATGCATATTCATATGATTTGGTCAATGCAAGAGGCCTGGAAAAGCTTAAAAATATTCTAAAATGGAACCAAAATCAGTTTATCAGTCCATGTTTCTCATGGTACAGAGATGCATCCTTTGACTACAAAAGGCTTCTGTGTGTCAACATAGAAGATTCTCAAGGTTTCTCACAGACTGTGATAAAAATAGGCCTTTTCAAGATGTTACATGCTTTGAGCACAGCCATGTACTTAAAAACACAGCTCCATGATTGCTCCTGTATCATTGGTCTCTGCTCCATGATGAAAACCTGAGTGGGGCACAGCCAGTAGCCAAAGCCGAGCTTTCATCCTATATACACAGAATAACAATTTAGTAGTCTTCTGGTCAAAATTGCTAAAAGATACAGAATAAAAACAGACTTAGATTGTCAAAGGTCTCTAAAAGATTACAGTGTTTATAAATTTGTATATAGGCTTTGAAGAGAGGGGAAAAGCCATATAGGCATTTATATAAAAAAATAAAAAGTTTTAAATATAAAATATTTAAGGACACAGTAAAAATAATATTTAAGAACCCATTTAAAGATGGGAAATACATGGAGTCTGAATCCTGTATATTATTGTGAAATCCTTGGGATTTTAAACTGTTATGAGACACTTGATTGTTAAGGCTGCTAAATTAAAATCAACATATAGATTTTAACGGTATCTTGACATCAAAATTTGGGTCTAAGGATATGTTGCTTTGCAAAAGAGGGTCTGCTTTTGTTTCTACAGACGATGACAACTTGTGGATTGCTTCTATTCTAATAAGGTTTGATTGACAAAGACTGCCTGCAAGCAAGTGTCTGAGATGATCCAGCCTCACAAACTAATCCAGACAAGACTTGCCCATAATTCTAAATTTTCTATGGCTTCCCATAAAATTATAAGTGTTCACTAAGTAGGAAACAGTATGGAAATCTACACTCAGATCCCCAGATTATTATTTATAAATGTTTGTTTTATACATAAGATTAATTATAAATTGTTAATGATCATAATAAAACTATTTCTAAAGGAAAGAGAATATATAAATGATTAAAAACAATAGATGTTGAATCAACTTTAATAATAAAAAATAGATTTTAATCTTAAAATACTTTACATTTGTATGAATTTTGGTTTATTGATATAAATTTAAGGTCAATCTTGTCATACGGCATGCATATTTCTATTCTTATTCAAGATATTGTTTATATAACTCATCTAAAATTGTGCTGTACAATTAAAAATGGAAGATTAATAGTCTTATAAAATAATCAAACTTTTAGTCTTAAGTTTTTAGGAATGCAAAGATATATTTAAGATAGCTAATCTTCAAACACTTCAAAGAGCTAGAAAATATGAAACTTAAAATGTTTTTGAAAACTTAGGCTTTTCTGGACAGTGAGACAAATCTATTCCTGACAGTATCAATTTACTTGAAGGGAATGGTGGGCATCAAAGGAAATCAATATGAAGTTTTGCTTTTTGTGGCAAGAGTTAGCCACTGGGCAAGAAAATTACTCTTGTCTCAATGCTTCTTGCCTATATGCTATATAAACTGCACATGCAGGACCCATGTGAAAGTGACCACTAAACTTTGTCAAAGGAATATGGTACTTCAGGTTACTACTTAACAGAAGAAGCTGCCAGACACTACAGGACACAGAAAAAAGATACTGACAAACTTTGCCAAAATAGGCAAAATAGTCCTTCAAACTTCCTGCTTCAGTAAAAAGTCTAGATAGACACTAGGCCTATAGCCTAAAAATGGATGACTTAACATTACAAAGGAACTTTGGATGACTGTCTAAATAGCCAGATGTCTCTGTCATTTACAGAATTTGATGCACTTCCTGTTTTCTCAGGTACTATAATTTTTTTTTCTTATGTCTTTGAAAGTATTTAAGGCAGGCATAGAAAGACAGATGAGGCAGTAGAAGCAATGAGGAGTGAGGCTGAGGAAGCTGGAAGACAGCTGGGTGAGATTTGATTGTAGTGTTTAGTCTCTTTGATATGTCAGCCTGTAGTAGGAGGTTTCTGGCCCTGACTTTTGGGCCTAACCTCAAGGTCTAGGCCCATAGACCTGCAGACCCAAAGACCAGCAGTCCCACAGTCCCACTGTCCTACAGAGACACACAGATGCTTTCATTAGTTTTTGGCTGATCAGCCTCAGGCCCAGGCATATCACTTGCTAGCTCTCTACCCTTCATCTAACCCATGTCTCTTGTTCAGCCATGCAGCTCGGTACCTTTCTTTAGGGCAGCATAGTTGTCCTCGGCTTCCTCTGGCTTCTCTCTGGTGCTCCTCTGGCACTCTGCTCTCAGAGATTTTCTTAGTCTGGTAGTCCCACCTAAACTTCCTGCCTGCCTTTGGCCAATCAGCTCTTTTTATTAAACCAGTGGGTGGGACAATTATTTACCATGAAACAAAACAATACCCCTACATCAGCCTTTCCCCAACATCTGGCTCTGAGTTTCCTTTATTACAACCAGCATTCCTGCAACACTTGATATCCAACTTTGGGGCATGAATCACCCCACCAAGAAAAAAGCTAGTTGCTGGCCAGAGCAACATGTAGCCTGAGGAGTAATTGCTAGCTGGCTAGGCTTCCTATTCTGAGTTAGCCTCTAGTCTTAGACAGACAGGCCATACATGTTTCCCCTTAACTTTACTCTGGGTAAGTTTTTCAGACAGTGGCCTCTTTCTCTTGGTGTGTTATGGACTTTTCTCTTTTTGTACCCCTCCTAGGGGTACTATCACACTAGGTAGCTGCCCCACTTCACAGTAATTTGAATCATCACTAACAACTAGAGTGCTGAGTAAATCAGACTTTTTTTTAAGAGAAAATTTGTTTAAGCCAATAGAGGGTGTTTGGTCTTTCTCTAGACAATTTGATATTGGAACTAGTAAGGAAAAGATAAATAAAAGTAGATGGGACTATCATAATGCTTATCATATTGTTTCTTATGAATACTTTTTATTTGATTTCTGTTCTATCATTTAAAAAGCCAAGTCTTAGAAAAGCCTGTTAAAAGAAAACACAAAGATATTTAAGCCCAGAGGAATATAATGAACCAATCTCAGCAATATCCTCTAAAATTATACAAAAATAGCCTAACAGTATCCAACAGCCAACATTAATATATCCAGTAACCTTTAAAGAAATAACAAAATAATAAAAAATAGTACAAAGGCTAGTTGGGCTCTGGTACAAATGTCAGAAATAAGGAGAGTCAATGTAGCAATTGTGACATATGGGATGAACCCTCCATTTGTAAAACAAATATTAAACAGCTGGTCATGATGCAACTCTATCACCACTAAGACTGGTTAGATATTGTTACTGCTGTTCTAGAGGCTGAACCACATTTACAATAGAAAACATGGTGGAAGGAGGAGGCTAAAATAGTAGAACAAAAAGGCAGAGTCAGAGGCATAGAAGTCTCCAAAGACCAAATTCTTGGGGAAGGGGATTATGCTGATATTAAAAGGCAATCATTATACAATGGCTATATTCTGGATTTATGCCACATGACAGGATTAAATGCCTGGGATCTGATTGAAGAATTAGGAAAGAAAACTGAATCCCTCACAAAAGTAATTCAATGTCCAAAAGAAACATTTACAGATTTTTTGCAGAGATTAACCTCATTAGTAATCAGAATAATACCAGATTCAGAAGCTAGGCAAATAAAAACTGATTCACTGGCTTTTCAGAATGCTCATATTCAATGTAAAATAATAATTTGACCATTAAAAGCAAGGTCAGCAACCTTAGAGGATTGGATTTGTGACACAATTAATCTAGAGTCTTATGAGGGTGATGATAACTGGATAAGAGAGGTTATTTCTAGAAGTCTAAGAAAAGTCAAAATGTTAAATATTACAATTGTAGAAGGCCAGGTTACATAAGAAGAGATTGTAAACAAGGCATTCCCAGAAACAGTGCCTTTGTTACGAATAACTCAAGAGAATGTCCCTCCCTTCTGTAGTATGAAGAAAGTATGGAAAATGGAGACATTGAACTAAGGAATCAGGTCAACAAGGGAAAGTTAATTTTCTTATTTCAAGAAATGCCCCCATGGGGGCTTTCAAAAGCCCCCCTATCAAATCCAGTTTAATTTTACTGGCCATTGTGGAGGAAACACCTTCCCAGTACAATTAAAGAAATTAAAACATGTTTCAAAAAGACATAATACATTGAATGAAAGAAAATCTGAAGAAAAAGAAAAAAACTCAGAAAAAATCATAAAGTGAATATTTTTGCAAGCTTCTATCAATGAACAAAGACAAAATTAAAAGTACAAATATATGGTATTATTATTGAAGGCTTATTGGACACAGAAACAGATAATATCACCATGGTAATGGCATCCAAGTTGATCCATTCCGAAGGCACATCTTCAGTTTTGCAGAATTGGGTTGTTATCCCAAGTAAAACAGAGTGCAAGATGGCTTAAGTGTATAGGACCAGAAAGATTGAGAAGAATATTAAAGCCATATGTGGCTAACATTGCTATAAATTTATAGGGACAAGATTTACTACAACAATGGAACACAAAGATTAACATTCCTTCAAACACAGAAATAAACCATAAACAAACATATGTTTCTGGAAAAAAACATTAGAAGGTATTATGAGAAACAGTCATGTATTATGAGAAACAGTCACAGACTATGCAGGTTATATAGAAACAAGGCACAATAACTGCTGATCTTTCAAAGTCACCCACAGCACTCCCTCTAAAATGGCTAACAGAGAAGCCTTTAGGGGTTTATCAAGGGCCTTTAACAAAAGAGAAATTGCAGGCAGGCCTTAGAGAAGCTCATACAGAAGCAGTTAAATACTCAGCATAAAGAATCAACCAGCCCTTGGAATTCTCCTGTATTTGTTATTAAAAAGAAATGTGGAAAGTGGAAATGGTAACAGATTTAAGGGTGGTAAACAAGGTGATCTAGCCAATGGGCACTCTATAGTCTGGAATTCCTTTGCCTTCTCTGTTACCTAAAGAATGGCTATTATAGTTATTAATTTAAGAGACTGTTTCTTTATAATACCTTTATAAAAACAAGACAAAGAAAAATTCACCTTTACAGTGCCCACTTCTAATTATTCTCAGCCAGTAAAGAGATAATGGTAGAGGCTTCTTCCTAAAGGAATGCTGAATAGATCTACTCTGTGCCAGTATTTTGTAAAAAAAAAATTCCACAATCTATAATTTATCATTACATGGGTGACATCTTGTTGGCTGATTCAAATATTTATACTGTAGAAAAAACGTTTGAAGAAATGAAAAATTTTCTTTCTTGGGGATTACAAATTGCACCTGAAGAAGTACAAAGAGGAGATCTCATTATTTAGATTACAAAATAGGCAAACAAAAAATTAGAGCCCAAAAGGCATAAATCAGGAGAAAGAGATTGAAGATACAATGATTTTCAAAAATTACTAGGAAATATTGCCAATTTATGAACCACTGTTGGAACAAAAAATGATTAACTGGACAATTTGTCAAAAACCTTAAATGATAATAAGGACTTAAATAGTCCTAGAGAATTGTCACCTGAAGCTGAGAGAGAATTGACTTTGGTGGAAAAGAAATTACAGGATGCACATATGGATCCTGTGGATCTAGACCTTAATTACATTTTAGTTATCTTGCCCTTTAAGGATTCTCCTACAGTAATTTAATGCAAAGAAAAAATGTTATATTGAAATGGTATTTCTACCATATAAACCAAGTTAGATATTAAAGACATATGTGGAAAAGATTTCTGAATTGATTTTTAAAGGAAAATTAAGACTTTGTTATTGTAATAAATTTTATTAAAATATATTAAATATAAAACTAATATTTATTAAAAATAATTTAATAAAAAAAACAAATTATATTTAAAAGAATATTTAAATGATCAAATAATCTAAACAAGAAATGTTGATCTGATCTCTCAAAAAAGCAAAAACAAAACAAAATGTTCAAGATTCCAACAGCCCCTCTTAAACAGGGATGGCCACACTCCTTTCAAGAGCCCAAAACATTAAATAATTGTCTTCCGACCTTATCAACTGACACCTAAATCCCACCACACTTTGTAAATTGACAGGAATGGACTCAGCAGAAATTGTTGTGCCTTTAACTAACAAAGAAATTGATAAATTATGGATATAAAGTGAACCTTGGCAAAGAGCCTGCAATAATTTCTTGGGGATATTAACAACAATTATCTTCAAAGTAAAAAAAATTGAATTTTTAAAGAAAATTAATTGGATTCTTCTTCATGTTGTATGAGATAAACCAGTTTTAGAGCACCTACATTTTATACTGATGCAAACAAATCAGGGAAGGCAGGTTATAAATCAGAAAATATAAGTAAAGTCACACAAGGCCCATATAATTCTGTTCAAAATTCATAATTATATTCTATTGTGATGATATTAATGGATTTTACCAAATCTTGTAACATAGTCACTGACTCTCAGCATGCCGAGAGTTCTTATATGCATTGAAACTGCTGATTTTATTAATGAAGAATCAGAATTAACTTCATTATTTATTATGTTACAAGAAAAAATCAGGACTAGGAACTATCCCTTCTATATAACACAAATTTGATCCCATATGGGTCTTTCAGATAATTTAGCACTAGGTGATGATGAAATTGCTAAATTATTAATAGGAAATGTGCTAGAGGCTTCAGAGTTTCATTTAAAAATCATGTCAATAGCAAAGGATTAAAAAAAGATTTCTCTATCACTTGACAACAAGCCAAAAGAAATTGCAAAAAGGTGGGTGTCCCACCTGTTCCTTTTATAACTAAACTCCACTGCCAGCAGGAAATAATCCTAAAGGTATACATAGAAATAAAATTTGGCAAATTGATGTATTTCATTTTACAGAATTTGGAAAATTATAATGTGTACATAATACAATAGATACTTTTACAGGATTTCAAAAGGTAACTGCTTTGAGAGCAGAAAAGGCTGGATCTGTAATCACACATTTTCTATGTGTTATGGGTATACCTGTACAAATTAAGACTGACAATGCTCTGTCATATGTCTCTAGTAAAATGAAACAATATTTTTGCTTATTATAGTATAAAACAAATTACATGAATATCACACAGTTTTACAAGCAGTCATAGAGAGATGAAATCAAACTCTAAGGTGTATGTTAAATAAGCAGGAATGAATAACAATGGCCCCTAGAAATAAACTACATAATGCTTTATTAATTTTGAATTTCCTCAGTGCCAATGAGAAAGGAATAACAGCTGCCGAAAGTCATTAGACTATAGAAAAAACAACTAAACTAAATCAGTCTGTTTACTTCAAAGATGTACTAACCTCAACATCGAAGCCAGGATATGTGTTACATTGGGGAAGGGGTTTTGCCTTTACTTCCACAGGTAAAGAAAACTTATGAATACCATTACAATTAACAAAGACTTTATATGAACCAAAGAAACTTCATGAAAATAAGAATTGATGGCTCATCCATCCATACTACATTTCTTTAAGTTATAAGAAAAAAACAAAGGGATGGAACAGGTTTTTGTTTTGTCTTTACAGAAACCTAGAAATACCCATCTTCAAGAAGTTAAATGACCTTGGACATCTAAATATCTAAAGTGGAATGGAGGGTATCCTGAAAAATTCAAAAGCAAATGAATATCAGACCTATTGGTACCAGTATATTCTACAGGTAAAGTCTTATTATTTAACCTCTCTACATATTTACATGTAAGTTGACGTCCCAGTTTGTTTATAATATAAGGCTGGCTTTAGAGTTATAGTATGACTCTCTCCTTCTCTAAACCTAAGTATACTTGAAAAAGGATACTGAAAATCTCTGTATCATATCAGAAGATCCACTTGATATGGGACAGAAGAATAAAAAAATATAAGGGACTATTCTATTGTTACAAATCCTATGCTGAATAAATACTTAAATATTTAGTTTCCTGTGCATTGTGTTGAGTTTTAGTTTTTTATAAGTTTTCTGCAGTGATCCCAGACAATGCCTAATTGAGAACTCAAAATATCCAAAAGGAAGATGGTACCTCACAATGATGATTTCACATGGACTATAATAAAGCTACTAGGCTGACAAACAAAAACCATAGATCAGCTTTAGACTACAAACTATCCAGGACAATTTTGAGGCAGCTAGATGAGATGACCTAGCTTCACAGACTACTATAGCCAGAACTTCAGACAAGCAAAGAACTTTCCTGCTATACAGAGACTGTGATACAGCCACTTATTTTAGTTTGATACTTAACAAAACTTTTCTTTCCAAGATCTCCTAGAGATGCCATCACCCCCAGATAGCAGGAAGTAAATTTAAGAACACAATGCCCACATTCCCAAGAGGTGGGGTAGGTGGTTTTTGGTAATTGTCAATGAGCTGAACATTCCTCATGTAATTATTATTTGTATATATTGTATATAATTATTGTACCTATTGTACATGTTTTTCTTATGTTAATTATAACATTTTATTTTATTTTTTGACACAAAATGAGATATATGGTGATATGTTATATATTTAATAAAAGCCAGTCTGAAATACCAGAGAAGAGATCTACCCACAGTCAATCCAGGAAGATAATAGAGTGGTAACTCACACTTTAAATCCCAGCACAGGGAAAGATTGGAAATGGTGACCTAAGCCTTTAATCCTAGCAGATCTGAGTTTGAGAACAGTTTGGTTTACAGAGGGAGTTCCAGGCACTGAGGCAGGCAGTGGTGGTACCTGGCCTTTAATCCCATAACTCCAGAGACAAAGGAGGTCTTTCTGTGTTTCTGTGAGTTCAAGGCTAACAACCAAATAGTAGTAGCCCATTCCTTTAGTCTTAACCTAGATGTGAAAAAACTGGGCAAAGATGGTATTTAAGGAAGGTGTAGGAAGACAGATGTGGTAAAATAAGCAATGAGGAGCCAGGATGGGAAAACTGGAAGACAGCTGGGTGAGATTTGACTGTGGTATTTCCTCCCTTTGATATTTCAGCCTTTCCCCAATATCTGGCTCTGAGTTTCTTTATTATAAGGAAAATTTATGCAACAGAATATGATTTTTAATTTTGCTAAGTAATAATAGACTAGGTGTTTTAAGTGTAATTCTTGCTTGATAACTGTTTCTTATATATGATTTTACTATGTTAAAGTTTGAAAACTTTTTTTTAATCAGACAGAAAAAGGATAGTGCTGTGCTTGATTTTTCTGTATGCTGTAAGTATGTGTTGTTACTAATGATTAATAAAGAATCTGTTCTGATCTATGCTAAGCCATGAGACAACCCAACAGAGAATACAAGAGATATAGAGGAAGAAAAAATGTGGGGTCAGGGCAGATGCTAGAGGAACAAGGTATAATAGAACAAAGGTAAACCATAAGACATGTGATGATACATAGGTTAATAAAAATGTGTTGAATTCAGATGCAAGAGCTAATAATTAAGAAGTCTGAGACATAGTTTGTAATTAATAGTTAAATAGTTTGTAATTAATATAAGCCTATGTGTTTATTTAACTCTAAGCAGCTATGGGACACAGGCAAACATTTAGCTATAGCAATGTAGAGAGTGAGACATTGGAAATTTCAGAATGAAAATGTCTCATAAAGGCCCAGAGATTTTTTTTTTATTTAAAACATTTTTCCCATATCTACCACAGCCTTTCCCCACCCCTCCTCCAAGGCTTCCCTCAGCCTGCCCTCTAGACCCCTATACATTCCCCAAGGAAGGCAAGGAATTCAAAGGTAACTCAGAGTAGTCTGACACATCCAGTTGAGGTAGGTCCAAGTCTCTCCTACCATTATTAAGGCCAAGTAAGGTGTTCCTCTGTAGGGAATGGGCTCTAAGATGTCAGTTCATGCACCAGGAATATACCCTGGTCCTGCTGCAAGAGGCTCTGTCCATGCCTACAATTGTCTTCTACATTCAGAGGATTTAGTTCCTTTTGATGAAGTTTTTACAGCTGTTCTTTCGGATGTCATGAGCTTACAATAGCCTGAGTCAGCCATCTCTGTGGATTTCCACCTCATAATCCTGATCCCTTTGTTCATATACTCTCTCCTCTCTCTCTCTTAGCTAGACTAGGAACTTAAATTGGTATTTAGTTATGAATCTCTGCTTCTGCCTCCATACACTTCTGGATGAAGGTTCTATAATGTCAGTTAGGGGGATCATTCATTTGATTATAGAGGAAATCCTATTTATGCACCATCTCTCCTATTGCTTGGAGACCTTGCCAGAGACATCTTGTGGGTTCTTTGAGGTTTTCTTAGCACCAGGTTTCTCTCTAACCTCTCAGTTGTTCCCTCTATCAAGATATTAATTTCATTGTTCTCCCTCTCTGTTGCTTCTCCCACTCAATCATCTCCTCTCATGATTTGTTCCCACATCCCCTTGCTCCCTCCCTGTTATGATCCCAATTTACTCAGAAGATCTCTATTTCTTCTTCCCAGGTGAATTTATAGTTGACTTTTTAAAGTTCCCTCTGTTACCTAGCTTTTTGGAGATTGCGGATTGTAGCTTAATTATTCTTTGCTTTATGTCTAAATTACACTTATGAATGAGTACATAGTATGTCTATCTTTTAGGGAATCTCTGTTACCATACTCAGCATGATACTATCCAGATCTCCATTTGTCTGCAAATTACAGAATGTCTTTTTTTATTGTTGCTGAGTAGTACTCCATTGTGTAAATGTATCTCAATGTTTTAATCCATTTTTTAGTTGAGGGTATTCTAGCTTTTTCCAGGTTCTGGCTATTATCAATAATGCTGGTATGAACATATTCGTGCTGATACCCTTGGGGTAAGAATGCACCTCTTTTGTGTCTATGCACAATAGTGATATTGCTGTTTTCTTTAAAATTGACCACATACTCCATCACAAAGCAAATATTAATAGATTAAAAACTGGAAATAACTTCTTGTATTTAATCAGACCACCATGGGCTAAAGTTAGAGTTCAAGAACAACAGAAATCACAGAAAGCCAACAAATTCATGGAAACTGAACATCTGTCAATCGAACCACATTTAGGTCAAGAAAGAAATCAAAGACTTCCTAGAATTTAATGAAAATAAATTCACAGCATACCTTAAATTAGGACACACAATAAAAGGAAAGCAATGTTAAGAAAAATTCATAGCACTAGTTGCCTACATTAAAAACTAGGAGAATTTTCACACAAGAGACTTAACAGCACAGTTGAAAGGTCTATATGAATTAGAAGGAAACTGACCCAGAAAGAGTAGAAGACAGGAAATAGAAATAATCAAACTCAAGGCTAAAGTCAATAAAGTTAAAACAAAGAGAATAATACAAAGAATCAAAAATCGAAGAGTTTGTTCTTTGAGAAAGTTAACAAGTTTAACAAACCCTTATCCAAACTAACCAAAAGGCAGAGAGAGAGAGAGAGAGAGAGAGAGAGAGAGAGAGAGAGAGAGAGAGAGAGAGAGAGAGAGAGAGAGAGATTATCCAAAATAACAAAATCAGGAAAGAAAATGTGGCAACAGACACTGAAGAAATCCAGAGAATCATTAGGTCATAGTATGAAAACCTATATTCCACTAAATTGGAAAATCTAAAAGAAATGGACAGCTTTCTAGATAGGTATCACTTACCAAAATCAAACTAAGACCAGAAAATGACCTAAATTGACCTATAACCACCAAACAAAGTGAAGGGAAAATTTTCATAAATCCTTACCTTTAACCAACTCTTATAATACATGTGAGAGTGAAATGGGATTTCATAGTAACAAGGACATTTCAAATCTGCCAATTAATATTATCATATTTAGTAAACCCATTCTTTAGAAATCAACAGAGCATAAGCTATCATTCAAACTTTTATATACAAAATGAAGAATTTTTCAAATTGAATAAAACAATAAGTAAGTAATGTTTAATAGGTTGCCTTCATTTCAGACTAGCACAGGATCATCAAAGGATGTCTTGTTTTGTTTTGTTACTATTATGTTAACCACAAACCAATAATCTAGAAGGGACAAACTAACAAGAAATCAATACACTATAGTGTGATTGGAAGTTTCTGTCCTGACAGAAATTCTTAAATACCTCTCTGCTTTGCAAATAATTGACTTGATGGCTTAATATTAATGGCTGGTCAGTTGCTCAACCAGCTCTTACACTTAAATTAAGCTATAATTCTTATGTATGTTATTCAGGCAGCTTGATACCTTTTCTCAGTACAGCATTCTCATCTTGTTTCATCTACTTCTACCTTTCTTGTTTCCAGAATTATTCTAGTCTGGTTCCTCCTTCTATAGACCTGACTGGTTATTGGCCGATCAGCATTTTATTAAACCAATACAAGTGACAAATTTTTATAGTGGACAAGAGCATTATCCCACAGCACAGTAGTATGGTAAAATCATGTATTACAAAGAAATCAATATAAGATGAGAGAAAGAAAAAATTATGATAAAATTTAAAACATCCAAAAAAACTACATCTTACATAGTTGTTATATGGCTGCATATAAGTGAAATAAATTTCCCAAGTTGTAGTAGTGGGGTTTCTTGGTCCCAGGCAGCCAGAGGTCTGAAACCCACAGACCTGCCACCTGAGACTGCTTAGCCACCTGCCACCACTCAGGTCCCCAGAAATGACTCACATGATTATATTTAGTTCATGCTGTTTGGCCTATGGCTCAGGCACATTGCTAGCTAGCTCTTACATCTTAAATCAACCCATTTCTATTAATCTGTCTGCCACATGGCCTGTGGCTCACCTGTATTCCTTACATGTTGCTCCTTGGGCTGCTTGCTAGGTCTGCCTGACTCCACCCTTCTTCTCCTAGCTATCTTCTGATTTCTCCTCCTACTTCTTCTATGGTGCCTCTCATGGCCCAAAACAGCACCTTTATTTAAAGATTGATATTCACAACATACAGAAAGGCATTCCCACATCACTTCCCCCTTTCTGTCTAATCAAAAAGGAAGGTTTCAATTTTAGCATAGCAAAATTACATATAACAGAATAGCCACCAAGCAAGAATTATAGTTATAATATCTAGTCTATTTGTATTTAGCAAAATTAAAGAAAATACTCTATCATCTACCTTATCTTTATGAATCTAAAGTTTCATATCCAATATACCTTTCAAATGACTAAGAAAAACTATACCTATAACTATCTAATCTTCAACTACATCAAAGACCACAGAAGGATATATTTACGCAAGTAAACCGGAAGTGCAAGCAACTTCCAAAATCTAGATTTGACAGAGATGACACCTATCTGCCTGGACAGTCACTGAAAGTTTCTTTATAAAGTTGGGGCATCCATCTTCAGCCTACAGGCCCAGAGTTTCTTTTAATTTCAGTGAAGCAGGAAATCTGCTCTGCCCATTCTGGCACAGTTTATCATTTACTTCTCCTCGAGTCCTGAAGAATGTCTGACAGTTTTCTCTGCAAAGCAGGAACCCGAAGGATCATCTCGGCTTGTTCTGCCGAAGTTCAGAGGTCACCTTCCTATGGAACCTGCATATCCACTTCTAACAGCATACTGTCAAGAAGTTAATATAAGAACAGGTTTATATCCATTGGCTAACTAATGCCACAAATAGACTCCATATGGAGTTTCTTCGATGCTCTTCTAAAGCAATAAATCCTTAGACACAAATTTCAAAGTCAAAATACCTGTAAAATATATATTCTTGTTTAACTTAGTAGCCTTTGCATTTGAAATCCATTGTCTTTCTGCAGTTAGCTCATTAACAGTTAAAAAAATTAAAAGAAAACACATTAACAACCAAAATCCAGATTTTGTGTCTATTTTCCATCTCTACATGGCTTATTATATTTTTAATACTCTATTTCTCTTTTTAAAGACTTTTTCTACCTTCTTTTTTTTCTCTCTGAAGACTATGTACCTTTTACACACATTGTAACCCATTTACAGGATTTTTTCCATCGGAATCTTTTTTTTTTTTTTGTGAATCCTTAATCATCTTTCAACCAGGAGAGCTTTTAAAATACACTCTCTTAAAGAGCTGCATAGTTTTTGCAGATTAGGCTGAATCAGTAAGTTCTCTTAAAGGGACTGCATCTCTATTCGTGGCCAGCAAACAGAGCAGACTAAAGAAAATGATGCTACTAAGAAACTGTCTTTGTTTCCTTTTTGTTCAAAATAAACAGAAACATTAAATCAGTCACATGCTACTGAGTCTTCTGTAAGACTTCAGGAACCCGCCTGATTGCAGCTGACACTGCCTGCCACCAGTCCGCCAACGCCATTTTGAATGTGACCTGGACGCCAAGCTTTCTTTGTACAATGACCTGCTTCATATACAAAATTTGGAAGCTGCTTTTGCTCAGTTTCTACTAAAACCCTTTTTAAACTTTCTCAGGCATTAAGTGAATATTTGACCCATTTTGGACACCATCTGTAGCAATGGGGTTTCTTGGTCCTGGGCAGCCAGAGGCCCAGACCCACAGACCTGCCGCCGAGACCCCTTAGCAGACCACCACCGTTCAGGCCCCCAGAAATGACTCACATGCTTATATTAACTTTATGTTGTTTGGCTTATGGCTCAGGAACATTGCTAGCTAGCTATTACATCTTAAATCAACCCATTTCTATTAATCTGTCTGCCACATGGCCCGTGGCTCAACTGTGTTCCTTACATGTTGCTCCTAGGGTGGCTTGCTTGGTCTGCCTGACTCCGCCCTTCTTCTCCTAGCTATCTTGATTTCTCCTCCTACTTCTTCTATGGTGCCTGTCATGGCCCCAAACAGCTCCTTTATTTAAAGATTGATATTCATAGCATGCAGAAAGGTGTTCCCATATCACCAAGTACTAGACATAAAAATGGCAAAATAAAATATGACAAAATAATATGTTATTTATAAGAAAGTTTATTAAGCTCTAAGAATACAAACACTGAGAATGTCATATGATAATAATAGTTTCAAGGTAAATGGAATTATAACAAAACATAAATTTGCATAATCATGTTAAATTAGATTGTAAATCAATAGCAGTAAAGTTGACATATTGATGGTTACATGATGATAAAAGAGTCAAGCGAACACTAGAAATTCTGAACTTTATATTCTTCTATCATAGTAATCAAATAAAAAGCAAGAACTTCTATAATCAGTGAAATAGACAAACTTTAACAAGCAGTAGCTCAATTATCCAGATAAAAATTTAAAAAAATTTACCTTTTATCAAAATGGCCAAAAAAGTATAGAGAAAAATAAATATTCTCATCATAACTACAAAGGATATTTTTTATGTTATGACAGAAGGCAAAACAATTCTCTGCATGCTAAGCAAATAGAAACCATAATGTCTTTTATAAAACTGTAGTAAAACTATGAATGGGAAATTAAATTTATTAAAATACACTGAAATTAAACAACTAATCATTGAAAAATAAATATTTCAAGTAATAAAAAGGTAAATGAAAATACTGTTTAAAAATGGCAATTGAATCATAACATCTCAAACCTTACTAGAAAGAACAGTTCTAAGAAAAATAGTTCATATCAATTAACATCTTAGTAAAAGAGGTAACACAAAAAAAACTTAACTCACAGTTCATTGAAAGTAGCTAATATATATCTATAGTAATAAATAAATAAAAAGAATACTTCTAACCAGAGTAAGAAAGACTATTATCAAAATAACAAGTTAAGAGGTACTACTGAAAATATGTAGAATATGGCAGCCCTACAGGACTGTCACTTAATACAGTCTACTATGAAAAATACTATGGAATATCCTCAAAAGTATTTATCAATCTGTCTTATAGTACAAAACTTCTACAATAATATTAATATCAGTTAGAAAGAAACAAAAGGGAACCCACATCTATGCTACCTTGATGGCAAGTAACCAGATACTGGATAGAAATGGAAAAGCAGAAGGAAAATAGTCAGAGAAGTCAGTACGATGAAAGACACCAGAAGAGCATGGCCCACTAAATCAACTAAGCAGGGCTCCCAGGGAATCACAAGTATTGAAGCAGAACTACATATGTCTAGACTTGGATGACTGTGTGACTTTTAGCTTGGTGATTTGTGGGGGAGGGTGTTTCTCTGATTCTTTTGGCTGCTATTGAGATTCTTTCCCTTCGATTCATTCCAGGTACAGCCTTGATATGAGAACTTTCACCTTCTCCTATTGTAGTGTTTTGTCTTGTTTGGTTGTTATCTCTTTAATTCCTGCTCTTTTCTGAAGGAAAATGGAGGATTGAGCAGGGAGGAGTGAAGAGAAATGAAACTGTAGTCAGGATGTATTGTATGAGAGAAGACTATTTTCAATAAAAAAAATTAAAAATATTGAGAAAATAATATTGCATCTTTTAAAATATGACCAAGAAATAAAGATAAAAATAAATGTCATCAATTTTAATAGATAAATAATATGTTTTAGTATGTTTGGGTCCTCAAATGTTTCCTAAATATTGGGGTTTCTAAACAAATGATCTGTGTTCAGTACAGCAGTGCTCAGAAATGGTACTCTTGGTAGGTTATTCAATCTCAAGGACTCTGTTTTTTATCATTGGATCAGTCCATTTATAGAGTTGTTGATCTATGTCATTCTGTCAGGTTGTACAATCTTTGGAAACTTGGATTCAGTTGGAGAAAGTAGATTTTGATTTTTTTTTTTTTTTTTTTTTTGGTTTTGGACTTGAGGAGTCTATTTTGCTTAGTCCTTTTTTCTCTTTTTCTGTTTTCTGTCCAAGATAATAAAACCTCACTTACATTACTGCATACTATTCAAAATTATGCTATGCATTACTACAATGAAGTCCAAGTTTATTAATCAAATATCTAGGAAGCATAAGCCAAAGAAATCAACATTTCCTTATATTGTTACAGTAGCACTGAAGGCCCATGAAAGGAAAGCTGTTGTCTCCTAGCCAAAAGAATGGAATTTACCTATGAGTGGAGACATGCCACTCCCCTGCCTGTTTATCTAATCCTCCCAGTCAATTAGCTAGTCAAAGGGATAGCCCTCACAAAGGCAGATTCTACTTAGATCACACTAAAGAAATGAGTAATAACTATCTCTGTAGTGACATACCATATTCTTTTTTGCCAGAGCACCTGTACTCTGCATAGTTGCTTACAAAGGAGCAGCCATACAGCTTTGCAAATCTGTATTGTTTTAAGCATAACTTTCCTTTTGTTTCTTAACCTTCTTTGTAAGAATGGTGTTCCAAACACTTTCTCTGAGGCTTCTCTTCCTTTTATGTAGCTGCTAGTCTACAATATAATTGACCTTTGTATCAGCTTAATTCAAATAGCATAGCCTTTTCTTTTTCTGTGTTCCATCTTCCTCTTTCATCCAGTTGCCATAATTTACAGCTTGCCTTCCCAGATGTTTTAAACTCATAAAATTGTCCTATACATACTGTTCTTATTTTATTAATGAGAATAAAAACTCAATAGAGAAGCTCTAATTTCCTCAATATTACTGCTAAGTAATTGGTATTTGGCATATATTAACAAGCAATTGTTCTCCAGTGGGCAAAGGCTGCTGAAGCTTTAGATACTACCTACTGTTTCATTTCTATCAAAATAAATGCAAGCAGCATTTTTCATGTCATATAATTTAAATTACCATATAAAGTGGTGACTGTTCCTTGCCATTACTGGAGGTTCCACCTCTAACTCCTGTAAATACCTGACATTCCAAGCTCCCTGCATGTAGTTTAGAGGAATAATTTTCCCTTTAATTTGACATGGTGCTTTTCCTTTCTAGAAACTTTTCTCAGTAAAAAGCCATGCAGGTTCTTCCACCAAGCAGTTCTATGGAGGCTCTATCATGAGGCTGCTCAATTTTGTGAGATAGGTTTCAGAAAATAATATTTACTTTTTTGTTTAAAAATGTATTTTATAGACTTCTAATCAAAATATGAATACAATTATAGCTTTCTTGCTCTTCCCATGTCCCTTCTCCCAACTTCTTCAATGCCATCAACCTCCAATTTTCTCTTCTAAAATTGAAAGTCTCTTTTTTCTTTCATAAGGTCTATCTAAAGGCTAAACCTTCCTTCCCCTGTATTCTGGCCATTTTAACTCTTTTGGTTACACCTCCCCCACTTTTTGTCATATATATGCTTGTCAACATCTGTTTTAAACTGTATAGATTTCTCTTTTCCTCTTCCCCATCTATCTTTTGGAAGCTTCTGGTATTTACAGATTATTTGTCATATATTTTATATCTTAAAATTCTAAAATATGCTCTAACATTTTCTTTTAAGTTTATTCTAAATTATTTTATGAAGGACACTAACAGTACCAGAAGGGGAGGGACCTTAGTAAAACTATATATCCATCCATCTATTTCTCTATAAATCTATCAACTGTTTGTTAGAGCCTTAGTAATAAAATGTTATTCAACAATAAAAAAAAACTTTATCAATAATAATGATAAAACGGCTGAAAAACAAATTAGGGAAACATACCTTCAGAGTAGCTGCAAAGAGCATTAAATATCATGGGCTAACTCTAACCAAAGAGATGACAGACCTATATTGAAGTGGGATGCTTTTTGGTAAGTTGTGAATATTATTTGTTAATAAAGGGACTGTTTGGGTTTGTGATAATATATTTTAAAAACAAGCAAAAAATCTAAACATAAAGAGTAGAGCTAAAAAGACACAATCTAGTCATCTTAAAAACAAGATATAGAAAAAATAATCCACAGGACACATAACAAGACAAATTAATAAAAAAAAAAAAAGTTAAAGTATATAGAAGAGCTAAGTAACAATATGTCTAAGTCATAGGCCAAACGACATAAGATTAATACAAATATCTAAGTCATTTTAAAAAACTAGACATTAGACAAGTTGAAACCACTAGACTAAGCCAAGCCAAAAACCTCT
Organism: Phyllotis vaccarum; assembly: GCA_033318265.1. Lineage (NCBI taxonomy): Eukaryota > Metazoa > Chordata > Mammalia > Rodentia > Cricetidae > Phyllotis > Phyllotis vaccarum. Next base: position 26,486,829 of record JARWLC010000013.1, on the reverse strand, counting down.
ATAACAATGTATGACAAGAACTTTAAGTCACTGAAAGAAATTGAAGAAGATATCAGAAAATGGAAAAATCTTTCATGCTCCTGGATTGGTAGGATCAACATAGTAAAAACTGCAATTTTATCAAAAGCAATCTACAGACCGAATGCAATCCCCATCAAAATCCCAACACATTTTTTACAGACCTTGAAAGAACAATACTCAGCTTCAATTGGAATAACAATAAATTCAGGATTGCCAAAACAGTCCTGTTCAAATATGACCTTCAGGAAGCATCACCATTCCTGACTTCAAGTTTTACTATAGAGCTACAATAATAAAAACAACTTGGTACTGGAATAAAAACAGACTTGTGGATCAATGGAATTGAATCAAAGACCCTGACCTTAATGCATACACCTATGAACACCTGGTTTTTGACAGAGGCCAAAGATATACAATGGAAACACATAAATTTAAGAATGAAGGTAGAGATGAGACAGATCCAGCCAGATGCCCCCCTCCCAAGCCCCAAAAACATATATAACACAGGTGAGCCATGGTCCACATGGTGACTAGACAAATTAATAAAAAGAGTTGAACTAAGGATAAAAAACTAGCTAACAATGTGCCTAAGCCATAGACCAAACAACATAAAGTTAATATAAGTGTCTGTGTGCTTCATTAACACTTTGAGATTGCTGGTCCAGATGAACAGTGACAGACAAGTCCAAACTATAAAACTATCTAAGCCAAAAATGTATTATAACAAAGCATAAGGTATAGCTCCTGGGAGAGAGAGAGAGAGAGAGAGAGAGAGAGAGAGAGAGAGAGAGAGAGAGAGAGAGAGAGAGAGAGAGAGAGAGAGAGAGAGAGAATATGAATAATGGGATCAGCATCATGAGGAGACCCACAGAGATGGCCGACTCAAGCTATTTGTAGCTCATTGACTCTGAAATAATCAGTGAAGAACCTTTATCGAAAGGATCTAAACCCTCCAAAGGAAAATAACAGTCAAACCACATGGGCAGTTTGTGGAGCCAATTGCAGTAGGGTCAGAGTTTATTTTTGTGTGTTAACATCTCAGAGCCTAGTCCCTACAGAGGAACACCTAATTTAACCTTGATACAAGGATATCATACTCCTAATTCAGCCTTGATACAGGGATGACAATCTCAATCCTCCTTCAATTGGATATGTTAAACTGAACTGAGTCACCTTGGGATTTGTTGCCCTCCTTGAGGAATGGATTGAGGGATTGTGTGTGGGGTGGCTGAGGAGGACTGGGAGGAAGGAAGGGTACTACACTTGTGGATAAGAAGTATAATATGTCTATTGAAGCCCATGTTACACAATTCAAAGCATATATTCATGTTTGCTTATTCTCAGTATTTTAAATATTATAATTGTCTGCATTAACCACTACTCAATGCAAGAATAATATTTTGGACACAGGTTGAGAGCAGTATATTTCTCTCTCTCTCTCTCTCTCTCTCTCTCTCTCTCTCTCTCTCTCTGTGTGTGTGTGTGTGTGTGTGTGTGTGTGTGTGTGTGTGTGCGCGCGCGCGCGTGAAAATATTTAAAAGGCATTTGAACAGCATGGACAATTAATAAAAAACTGAAATAAGCTCTCTCCTAGTGCCTGTGACCTTTCTAGTGGGAATGAATTGTAAATGTGTTCAAAGCAAAACACTGTTAAAGATGATATAACATGAATTCTGAAAAATTGACAAAGAAATGGAAACATCTAATATTTTTTAAATATGGTGATGGTGTTATGAAAGCATAAAAAGGACAAAAATAGTGCAAAATTTATAAACTATCAGAACAGCAAAACATTAATTATCTATAATAAAGTCAGAAGTTTTCTGTTTACTTAAGGTTTTAAACCTTTGTAAATTAGATATAAAAGAATTAGTGAATTAGGGATTTAAGGGCTAATCTGGAAACCTGACAGGGAAAAAAGAGGAAAAAGAAATACTTGCATGCAAAAGTCTTGAAGCAGAGAAAAATATTTTCTTCTCAGTGTTTCTATCTTGCTCTCAACTCAGCACAGATCTGACTTGTGGCATTTGAGAAAAAATGTCAATCCGTTTTCTTCCTTTTTCTGACAGAATTTTCACCATACAATCACTCAATTATGTAGTCCCTCCCAGAAATGTTGAAACCCCCACAGTGCCATTAACCATGCTCTATGGAGGTTTTTGTCTGAATTAGTCAAAAAGTTAAATTATAGTGGTGGGCCATTCTAGTTTAAAGTCTGTCATCTTTGCCATTATAAACCACTATTTCCCTAGTTTTATATTCCAGTTGAGAGATTTGCCTTGCAGTTAATCAAGTGAGAATGTCTCAGGCTTTGGAAGACAGTTTAAACATGTAAGATAAATAAAATCTATTTGGTCGTTGTTATGTAGTCAAACTGTGTGTGTGTGTGTGTGTGTGTGTGTGTGTGTGTGTGTGTGTGTGTGTGTGTGTGTGTGTACATGTATTCACATATCCATACATACATAGTAAGGCTTAAGTATTCAAAAGGAATTTTTATTTTTAGTATGGTTGATGGAGAGAACAAAAACAGTACATTTTTTAGACAAGAGAGTTTATGGGGCAAAGTAGAAGATGTAAAGTAAACATTGGTTAGCTAAATTAGAGCTACAAATTTGTGAGCTTCAGTACTTGTCTTTGCTTATTATTTCCACTATCCTCATGACTGATTTTAAAATGACTTAATTATTATTCAGTATCTTGCATGAGTTTTATTTTGACTAATTAAAAAGACAAATGGATTTAAAATAATTTCCTTTGAGTGAATTTTTTACAAGATACACAAAATAATTATGACATTATGTAATGTTAACATTTTCTGTTTTTGATGGAGTTTGTTCATTGAAAACCTATTATTGAACATATAAAATCTGATTTAGATGATTATTAGAGTAGATGGATATATGAGTGGTCATTTTAAAGTCTTACAGAACTCAGAAATCATGTCTGTTAGTCATGGAGCCATAGTTTGAGTAAGGACTTTATAAGATATTTCTTATTTTAATGACCGCAGTAGCAACTCAGTCTTGGTAACATAATTACAATTTTATAGAAAATAAATTTTTTTAAAGAATAATATCTACAGAGGGCTCCAATGCTTGTCCATACAGCAATAGACATTACAATCATATACATTTTGTCTTTTATATCTGTACAACTTTCTTCCATGAAAACTTAGGATCAATGTCAAAATTCTTTGGTCAGAAAAGAATCTAATATTTTCTGAATTTCTATATCATTTGACTAAAATTTAAAATTTAATATTAACTATAATCATGGGAAATAGATAACATGAAAGATAATACTATAATCTCTAAGAAATAATAATTATAGGATTGGTGTCACCTTTTCACTTATTTCTTAAATATTTAAATATAGTCAAAACATGAAAACCTGTTCTAGAAATGATGCTTACAGTTCATTTTTTCTTGCTCTTTGATGCTTAACTCAATACACCATAAGTTTCTCTTTATATTTTGTGTAAGCAGCCTTTTAAAAAGAGTGATTTTTATACCACTAATTCATTTTAACTTATGGGGTATGGAGATTGACAGATGCTTCAGTTCAACTCCTATCACTCATTGAACATATCACAAAAACCTGTAAATACTAGCTTCATGGGATCTACTATCAAACTCTAGACTTCACCAGCATATGAATTCATACATGCACATATACAGATAAATTTTGACAAATATATATGATTTAAAATAAATATTTTAAAATATCATGATAAATATTGTATTAAGTTTCTGGCCCAGACTTTCAAGCCTATCCAAGATACACTCTCAGTCCCACTGCTGCTTATGTTCAAATAATCACACAGATGCTTGTATTAATTTTACGCTGATCAGCCTATGGCTCTGGCATATTGATAGCTAGATCTTGCTCTTAAACTGACCCTTGATTCTTATTCTGTTCAGCCATGCGGTTCAGTACCTTTTCTCAGAGCAGCATAGTTGTTCCTGAATCTGCTGGCTTCTCTGGCATCTCCATGGCACCTCTGCTCTGTTCTTCCTGTTCCCAGAATTTTCTTAGTCTGGTAGCTCTGCCCTAACCTCCTGTCTGCCTTTGGCCAATAAGCATTTTCATTAAACTGGTAGGTGGGACAATTATTTGCATTATAACAACACAATCCCACCACAAAGACATTTTCAATTAAATAAATAAAAAATATTTACATTAGTATACCATATTTCTTGAAATCCTTTCCATGGACATTAGCAAGGTAAAATTTTTCTCTTTTAGAAATTAAACCTTCTTCAAACAGAACATAATATTTTAAAACTATATTTTGTCCACTTGATGCATATTACTAGTATAATTCAATTAATTCAATGACCTAGGAACAATGCTCTAAGAAAACAAAGTCATCTTAGGGTTGTGGAATGTAGTTGAATATTTACATTTGTTTCACATGCAGCAGGTTATAGCTTTAGTGTCCAGTTCTGGACAAAACACCAAGAAATTCTGGCCTAGTGCATTATGTAGTACTATTTATGCTACAACACGATAGCTTGGCAGACACTTTATCATAAATATTCACCTCAATGTTACAATAAAATTAATGTATGTGTACAAGTTTTAATGTGTGCAAGTGCTTGTTGGATTTTGCCAAGGGCTTTTTCTGGACCTAATAAGATGATCATATTGCTTTAGTCTTTCAATATATTTATGTGCTGTATTATGTTTATTGATTTACATATATTGAAGTGTCCCTGTAACTCTGAAATGAAGCCAAATTGATCGTGGTGTATAAACATTTTTGTGTATGTTTGAATTTGGTTTGCCAAAATTTTACTGAGAATTTCTACATTTATGTCTGAAAGATTATTAGTCTGTCACTTTTTTGTTGTTGGCTCTTGGTATGGATTTGTAATTAGTGTAATAGTGGCTCCATAACAAATAATTAGAAATTGTTCCTTCAGAATTATATTTTATATAATTGTATTATATTTTGTATAATAACTTAAGGTGTATTGATCTTAACAATTATTTGAAGGTACAGTAGAATTTTTTGCTGAATCTATCTGAAGAATTTATGAATTATGGTTTTGTTTTACTAAGAAAACAGAATTTTTTAAATTATTGACTTCATCTTGTTAACTTTGGTAGATTGCATATATTAAGAAATCCATCCATTTCTTCAGTTTTAATTTGATTCAATATACTCTTTAAAAATATATCATGATTCTGAGTTTCCTCAGTGTCTATTGTAATGCAGCTCTTTTCTTATATAAATTTATTAATTTGGATATTATCTCCCTACTTTGATTGATGTTATATGCTTTCTCTTATACATAGTATTATCTCTTAAGCTTAAGATATATGTATTACAAACTGAAAAACCAAAGAGGTTTGGTAGTTACTATGAGACCATACAAAGAAGAGGATCTTCACAGAAACAGGATATATACTTTTATGATGTAGTAAGGGGAAAGCTAAAATAGTAGGATTATATAAAGAGAAAAAATGAAAAGTGAGGATAAAGAACAGAATACGGAAAGGGATAAATAGCACAACCTCCTCTTTAAAATCCATATAAAAGATTAATGTTGAAAAAAAACTTCTGAAACTATAAAAATATAATTAAAATTTAGAAGAATCCACCATACAAAAGAGAAGAAATGCACCAACTGTTTATCTTAAACCATAAAAAAAAAATCTTCAATTTTCAGAATAGGTTACATCTTGTTTACTGGTTAGGCAAAATGCCCCACAGACCTCCACAAACATCATGGTTATTTGTAAGGCTATTGGTTTTTCTCCATAATCTGATGATAAGGTCCTATTGCTGAAGAAATATCTCACTCATATCATCAAACATGGAAAAATATCAATCTGGTCTTCAAGTATATGTTTCACTCCTAGTGACTAGTGTTTATGATGCTGAAAGGTATTTTCCATGTTAACAGAGGAGAAAAGTTAGCATTAGCATCACCCAGACAAATCCTAAATCCTACAGCAACAACTTACCTTTAAGATATATTGCTAAAATGGAGGTAAACCTCGTCAGTAATCAAACTTTATCATGTCCATAAGATAGAAACAATACCTCAAATACTGATGCCTCAAATGGTTTAAATTTGAGACTAGATATAGGTCATGGGCTCTAGAAGAAAACATAATAATATTTTAAAGGAACATATCTCCTAGTAGTGTGACTTCCTTTGAGAACCATGTTTTTCAAACCATCACAGTCCACTCACTCAGTACCAAAGGCTTATAGCTAAAATGCTTCAAAAGTCCCCATAGCATATAACAGTCTCATAATTGTTTGAAAGTCCAGCTTCTTCTTTTTTTCTGTTCACAATTTATACATTTTATTCAGATGTGTACTCTGCAAACATTTTTATAATTTAAGTGGTTTTTATGTACCAACCACTATTCCACCTCCCTTCCCACTTCCTAGTAACCCCATAGCTTCCTCAACCTCCTATGGCGATTCAATGCAGTCTGACATATCAAGTTGAGGCAGTACCAAGTCATTTCCCCTAGAATCAAGGCTGAGCAAGGTATTTTTCTATATTGAATAGACTCCTAAAAGTTAGTTCATGCCTTAGGGATAAGTTCTGTTACCATTGCCATAAGCCCCACAGACTTGACCCACCACGCAACTATCATCCACATTCAGTTTGGTCCCATGTAGATTCACAAGATGAAATTCCACAGTGAGCTGCCAATAACTCATCAGCTGTCTCTGTGGGTACCATCATCATGATCTTAGCCCCTTTGATCATATAATCCCTCCTTCCTCTCATAGGCTGCACTAGGAACTTGAGTCAGTGCTTAAGCGTGAATTACTGTATCTGCTTGCAAAATTTGCAGGATGAGGGTTCTTTGATGACAATCAAGGTGGTCATCAATTTGATTATATGGGAATGCCAGTTCAGGCACCCTCTCCACTATTAGCTGGGGTCATATTTGTGGATTCTTGGGTATTTTTCTAGCACCAGGTTTCTTCCTAACTCTAAATTTGCTTTCTCTATCAAGATATCTTTTTTTGTTGTTTTCCCTCTGTTCCTCGTGTTTTCTTCTTACTTCCCCTAACACCCTCGTCTTTATTGTCCTAATATACTCTGGAGAACTTTATGTGTGTGTATGTGTGTGTGTGTGTGTGTGTGTGTGTGTGTGTGTGTGTGTGTGTGTGTGTATGTATGTAGTAGTGGGGGTTCTCGGTCCCTGCAGCCAGAGAGAGGTCTGAGACCCACAGACGTGCCGCCCGAGACCACTTAGCCACCCACCACCCGCTCAGGCCCCCCGAAATGACTCAGACACTTATATTAACTTCATGCTGTTTAGTTTGGCCTATGGTTCAGGCACATTGCTAGCTAGCTCTTACATCTTAACTCAACCCATTTCTATTAATCTGTCTGCCACGTGGCCTGTGGCTCACCTGTGTTCCTTACATGTTGCTCCTTGGGCGACTTGCTCGATCTGTCTGACTCTGCCCTGCTTCTCCTACCTATGCTCTGATTTCTCCTCCTACTTCTTCTATGGTGCCTGTCATGGCCCAAAACAGCTCCTTTATTTAAAGATTGAGATTCACAGCATACAGAAAGGCATTCCCACATAACTTCCCCCTTTCTGTTTAATCCACTACTACATATATATATTTCACCTTCACAGGAAGATTTGTGATTGACACTCTTAGGGTTCTCCTTGATACTTAGCTGCTTGTGAGTTGTGGATTGTAGCCTGTTTTTCTTTTGTTTTACCTCTAAAACCCACTTATGAATGATTACATACCATGTTTATCTTTCTGTGTGTTTTACCACATTTAGATTTTTTTTCTATTTCTATCCATTTGCCTGAAAATTTCAAAATGTCATTTTTTTCCTGAGTAGTACTCTATTTTGTAAGTGTGTCTCATTTCTTTTTTATTCATTCCTTGGGTGAGGCACATCTAGGGTTTTTCTATGGTGTGGCTATTATCAATGGTGTTGCTATGAACATAGCTAAACAAATATCCTTGTGCAATGTATGTCCATCCTTTGGGTATATGCTCAAGAGTAGTATTGCTGGATCATGAGGTAGACTGAATTTCTAAGAAACCTCCATTTTAATTTCCCAAGTGGCTGTACAAGTTTGCATTCCCTTTGCTCCATATCCCCTCCAGCATAGGCTGTCGTATGTGTTTTTGATCTTTGCCATTCCCACAGGAGTAAGATGGTAACTCAGAGTTGTTTTGATTTGCTTTTCCATGATGGCTAAGGATGATGAACAATTTTTGTGTGTCTTTTCAGCATTTGAAATTCCTCTGTTGAGGATTCTTTGTTTAGAACTGTACCCCATTCTTTAATTGAACAATTTGTTTGTTTTAAACTCTAGGTTTTTTTTTACTTCCTTATGTATTTTAGTGACTAGCCCTCAATCATATATAGGCTTAGTGAAATTTTCCCATTCTGTTTGTTGTCATTTTATCTTATTGAATGTGTCCTTTGCCTTACAGAAGCTTCTGAATTAAAGTATGCCCTATTTATTGATTGTGGCTCTCGGTGTCCATGATTCTGCTGTCACATTTTGGAAGTGATTTCCTCTGCCAATGTGTTTCAAGGCTATTTCCCACTTTCTTTTATATCAGGTTTCGTGTAATTGGATTTATGTTGAAATCTTAGATCTGCTTGGACTTGAGTTTTGTACAGAGCAATGAATAAGGATCTATTTGCCTAGTTCCATATGCCACCATCCAGTCATGCCATCCCAATCTGTTAAAAATGCTTTCTGTTTTCTACTGTATGTTCTGAATTCTCAGTCAAAAATCGTGTTTTCATGGGTTTGTGGATTAATGCCAATGTCTTTAGTTTAATTCCATTGATCCAAGTATCTGTTTTATGCCAATTCCGAACTGTTTGTATTACTATAGCTCTATACTAGAGCTTGAAGTCAAGGATCATGATGCCTTCAGAGGTTCTTTTGTTGAATAAGATTGTTTGGCAATCCTGGTTTTTGTTTTGTTGGTTTGTCCATATGAAGTTGAGTTGTTCTCTCAAGGTCTGTGAAGAATGGTGTTGAGATTCTAATGAGAATTGCATTGAAACTGGTAAGTTTTTGATAATCATTTTTACTATATTGATTGTACATAAGAACAAGGATCTTTTCATTTTCTGATAACTTCTTCACCTTTTTCCTTCAATGATTTAAGATTCTTCTCATACAGGTCTTTCACTTGTTTGGTTAGTGTTATCCCCAATATATTTTATTTTATTTGTGGCTATCATAAATGATGATGCTTCCCGGATTTCTTTTTTATCCAGGTTATTATTTTTATGTAAGATATTAATTTTTGAGTTAATTTTATATCCTGCCACATGGTTGATAGTTTATTTTTCAGGTTTATGTGTTCCCTGGGAGAATTTTTGGAGACACTTATGTGTGCTATTATATCACCCATAAATAGCAAAAGTTTAACGTCTTCTTTTCCAGTTTGTATCCCCTTGATCTCCCTTTGTTGTCTGATTGCTCTAACTAGAACATTCAGTACTACATTGAATAGATATGCAGGGAATGGGTGGTCTAGTCTTATTTTTAATCTTAGTGAGCTCTCTTTAAATTTTCCTCCATTTAGTTTATTTTGGCTGTGGTTTGCTGTACATTGCCTTTATTATGTTTAGGCTCCTTGTATTCCTGATCTCTCCAAGTCCTTTATCCTTAAGAAGTCTTAGATTTTATCAAAGGCTTCTTCACCATCTAATGAGAAGATCATGATTTTTTTTTCTCATATTCTTTATATCATATATGACATTGACAGATTTTCTTATGTGGAAACATTCCTGAATCTCTGGGATGAAGGCTACTTGATTATAGTGGATTATTTTTCTGATATGTTCTTGGATTTGGTTTATCAGTATTTTATTGAGTATATTTTTGTCAGTGTTTATGAGGAAGATTCTCTTAGTTGCACCTTATTATGGTTTGGGTATCAGGGTGTCTGTAGCCTCATAAAAAAAGAAGTTTGGAAATGTTTATTCTGTTTTAGTTGTGTGGGAAATTTTGCAGAGTATTGATATTACTTCTTTGAAATTCTGGTAGAATTCTGTGCTGAAAGCATTAATCCCTGGGCTTTGTTGTGTGAACGCATATTAATAACTGTCTATGTTCTTAGGGGTCATTGGTGTACTGGTAGCATTTATCTGATTTTGATTTTATTTTGGTACCTATACAGAAAACTTTCCAATTAATTAAGGTTTTCTAAATTTTTTGGAGTACAAGTTTTTGAAGTATGGTCTAATGATTCTCTGGATTTCCTTCATGTTTATTATTATGTCCCCTTTTCATTTTTGTTTTTGTTAATTTGGATATTCTCTCTCTGAGCTTTGGTTAGTTTCCATAAGGGTTTGTATATATTATTGACTTTCTCAAAGAACCAACTGTTTGTTTCATTGATTCTTTGTATTATTCTCTTTGTTTCAACTTTATTGATTTCAGCCCCAAGATTGACTAATTCCTGATTTCTACTTCTTCTGCCTGAGTTTACTTCTTTTGTCCTAGTGGTTTTAGGTGTGATATTAAGTTGCTTATGGTGATTTCTCCAAATTATTAATATTGGCACTTAGTGCTATGAAATTCCCATTACCCATGCTTTCATTGTGTCTCAAAAGTTTAGATATGTTGTGGATTCATTTTCATTAAATTCTTAAAAATTGTTAATTTCTTTCTTTAGTTCTTCCTTGGCTCAGAGGTGGTTGAGAGTTATTCAGTTTTCATGAGTTTGTAGGGTTTCTATAGTTTGTGTTTGTATTGAACTCTAACATTAGATCATGGTGGTCCTACAGGATAAAAAGAGTGCAATGTTTGTATATATTCATATTAGTCTTATGACCAAGTAGTAAATTTTAGGGAAAGTTCTATAGGGTTCTGAGAAGAAAGTATATTATTTTATGTTTAAGTGGAATGTTCTGTATACATCTATTAAGATATTTGAGTCTTAATATCTGTAAGATCCTTTATTTCTCTGTTAACTTTCTCTCTGGTAGACCTGTTCATTGGTTAGAGTAAGGTGTTAAGGTCTCCCACTATTAGCGTGTAGAATTTGGTGTGTGGTTAAAGCTTAAGTAATATTTCTTTTACATATGTAGGTGCCCTTTCATTTAAGGCATAAATGTTCAGGATCGAGATTTCATCTTGATGTATTTTTCCTGAGATAAATATGTAATGTATTTCTGGGTCTTTTTTGATTGATTCTAGTTTAAAGTCTATTTTGTTTGATCCTAAGGTAGCTACCCCAACTTGTTTCATAAGTCCACTTGATTAAGACGAGTAGAGTTTTTCCAATCCTTTACACTGACACAGTTTCTGTCTTTGAAGTTGAGTTGTGTTATTTATATGCAACAGAAGAATGGAGCCTGTTCAATTACAAAATTTCTCTCATACCTTTGGTTTCTCCAAAGCCTCCCATATATCTGTCCCTATTTTCTTTCCAAATCATGGCCTCTTTACTCAGTAATTGTTTTTGCAAGCACACATGTATATACATATATATTTTAAATATAATATGTTCAGTCTTAATGTTGCTGGTATGTATTCTGAAAGAGGGATCAGAAATATTTTAAGAGACAGACCTTCAGAGACTGCTCTATGAGATTGTATGTCCTAGTAATGTCAGAAGCTACACCCATACAATATCAACAGTAAGAACACCTAAAAAAATAGCTGAATAAGGACAATAGACATGCCAATGTGAACAGGAAACAGAACATGAGGTCTCAACCCAACACAAAATATAGGAAATGGAGCTTTGAAATAGCAATATCTATAGCCTTCTGTTCTCAACACAGAAAGATAAAAAATTATGTTACTTTTCCTCAGAAAAAAAAGTATTAGACAGAGTGTTTAACAGTCTAACTTTTTCTAGCAAAAAATCAATTGTCTAGGAGTACTGGAGAGGAAGGGGACATGGCATACACTTGCCACACAGAAATAAGTAGGAAGAGTCATTTCCCATATTACATGAGCCTAAATATGCATCTCCTCTTTCTTTTTGTTTTTCTCTTGCCTGTTGTCACTCTCTTTTTTTGAGATACGAACCCATTATACATTATACAGCTCTGAATGAATTAAATCACTGTACATTCTATCCTACCTTACAATCAATAGCAATTGTCCTATTTTAGCATTCTGAGTATGACTAGTACACATAATTGCTACCATGATCAGCTAGCTAGCTGTTCTTTAGTGCAAGAAAACATTTTTAAAAAGAAATAAGGGAAGTGATTTAAAACAATGTCTGCCATGTCCCGAACAAAGAAGCAAAAAAATCCCATCTTAAACTGCCCTTAATGAAGTGCTAATACATAATTTGCTTGATTGAATTTAGAAGAAATGTAATTAACAATTCTCAGTTATGTCGGGAAAACAAATTATCAATGACAAAAAGGAAATAGCCTTTAAAATCTACTAGTATAATAATATAATAATTGAATCTTAAAATATAATTTAAAAAGAAAAGTTCAAATAAAGAAAAAACAAGACTGCAGAAATCTTAAATATCATCATGTGTTGCAATGATTTTTTTGGTATCAGGCAGCCAGAGGTCCAGACCTACAGACCTGCTGCCCCAGACCCCTTAGCTGCCTGCAGCTGTTCAGACCCCTAGAAGTGATTTAGATACTTATATTAAGTTCATGTTCTTTGGGCTATGGCTCAGGCACATTGCTAGCTTGCTCTTACATCTTAACTCAACTCATTTTTATTAATCTGTCTGCCATGTGGCCTGTGGCTCACCTGTGTTTCTTATATGTTTCTTCTTGGGCGGCTGGCTCGGACTGTCTCTGACTCGGCCCTTCCTTGTCCCATCTGGGGTGCCATCTGTTGCAATGAGGTCTTTTGGTCCCAGGGTGGCCAGAGGTCTAGACCTACAGACCTGCCACCCCAGACCCCTTAGCCATTTGCTGCTGATCAGGCCACAGAAATGACTCAAACACTTATATTAACTTCATGTTGTTTGGCCTGTGGCTCAGGCATCTTGCTAGCTTGTTTTAACATCTTAATTTAATCTATTTTTATTAATCTATCTTGCCACATAGCCTATGGCTCACCTGAATTCCTTACATGCTTTTTCTTGGGCAGCTGGCTCAGTCTGTTTCTGACTCTGCCATTCCTTTTTTATCTATTTTGATTTTTTACTCATTTTTTTATGGTGCCGGTCATGGGCCAAAATAGCTTCTTTATTTAAAAATTGATGTTCATAGCATACAGTAAGACATTCCCACATCAATCATGCATATACAAACAGGCTATAAGGATTTCAAGAGAAAATTTTAAAAACTCTTATTTAAAGAATGGCTGAAATTTTCCCAATTTCAATAATAAAGTACAAAAGACATTTTATATTGTAATTTGGCAGAACAAAACATAATTTCTCATGAATTAACTCTAATAAATGAAGTTTAATGAGAAAATTATGAAAAATAATAAAGAATTTGAGGCATAAGTATACACCTGTATAACAAGAAAATAACATAAGAGCATCAATGATGCCAAAGCCTCAGACTAATGGGCATAACTAGGCTTTACTCTGGGATGAGGAGGGAAACTGACCTTTAGCTAAAAACAATATGTGCAAAAAGTGCGGAAATTATCTCTCTTTATATAGATGACTTGAGGATCATGGTCCCCTAATGTTTTGTCCTTATCAATGCCCCCTACTGAGGTTAACCTGCATTCGTTTTCATGCTATATATAATAAATATACTGAGTATTCAGATGCTGGTGTGTATATACCCAAATGCATGGTTTATCCGATTCTAGCTTTCAACTGTCTTAATTTTTACTTGTTTTCTTTTATTGTATTATTAAAATTGTAGTTATATTACTTCAACTCTTCTCTATCATTCTTCCAGGCTCTCCATTGTAATTCCTTACCTATTCCCTTGATATTTGGTGTCTTTCACATTCATGGCATCTTTATCTTTAAATGTTTCTCTCTCTCTTTCTCTCTTTCTCCCTCTCCTCTCCTCTCTCTCTCTCTCTGTGTGTGTGTATGTGTCTGTACCTATACCTACAAAATCCTAAATATGTAAACACAACCAGCTAAGTCTATATAATATTACCTATATTTTTATGTGTATCTTGTCAGAGCAGACAACTTGATATTAGATATTCTACTATTGGTCTTTTCCCCGGGGGAGTTCCTTACTTTTTTTCCCTAATATTTCACTCTTATGCAAGTTTTCAACACACAGCTAGATGAGATGTCTCAGGAGGAAATTTGTCAAATGGTGTGGGATGTCTTTTTGTATGCTGTAAATATGCTTTAATACCATTGTAAAAGAAACTGCTTTGGCCTATGGAACACTAAGCAGAGATAAGGATGAAGGATGGCATAGTAAAAGAAATTCTGCAAAGTACAGCCCAGGAAGCAAGATGTAGTAGAACACAGGTGAAACCACTGAACATGTGGCAATACATAGATTATTAAAAGTGGATTGAGTTAAGTTGAAAGAGCTAGTTAGTAATGAGCCCAAGACATAGGCCAAACAATTTGTACATAATATTAACCTCTGAGTAATTATTTTTTTAAGTGACTGTAGGACTACTGGTTGGAGAGCTTTGTCCATACTCATTTCCTGAATGGGACAGAAAAACTCCTTGCTATACTTAAATGCACAAATCTTAGAACAGATTATATTCAAAATGTTGGAGAAAAAAATCTAGCAACCAAAAATACTGTATTATATAAGATTATCCTTTATAAATGAGGGAAAGATTTTGCTAGGTAATAGAAATTAGATGTACAACAGAATATAATATAATATAATATAATATAATATAATGTAATGTAATTTAATATAATGTAATGTAATATAATAATTATATCAAATTACTCAAGTTGAAACAAAAATTATATTAATATTTATATGAAGCCATAGTAGAGTATGCAATTTCCTGTAATGGTAAATGTGAGGGAAACTGAAAAAGAATATAACATTCAATAAGTCCTTGTAGATCATTTAATTAATAAAATTATTAAAAAATTACAATGAAAATTATACATTAATGGCTACTTAATATGTACTGACATATAAATTTGATGTAAGCCATGCAGATTATAGAGACAAAACATTAAATATTTACAAGGGTTTTATATGAGTGAAACAAAATTGTAAGCTAAAAATAGAATTTAATTAATGTAGGATATTTTATATAAACCCCATAGTATCCACAAACGCCGTACCAGATTTAAGAGAGAGAATAATTTCATAATATCATAACTAAACAAATAAACAAAAAATACATATGTAAATAAAATGTATGAAAATAAATAAAGATAAATTCTAATTAGTAAAACAGCAATAAGTTATCTGTAGAAGGAAGTTTCTGGCAAAAAAAAAATCCCATATCAATCATCCTGTATTTATTGTAAATGTGTTAAGTTCTCCAAACATAGAGGCTAAAAAGTTGAAAAGTAAGACTAAAGTATATGTGAACAAGATAATTTATCACTAAGAGTATATTATAAACTGAAAGTAAAAGAATGTAAAAATAAAATACTATATAGAAACATAGACTTTCCATCTGCTTCCTGGCTTTGGTTGAGAGAACCACATTTCTCTGCCACAGCATTGCTGCCAGGAAACACTAAAACCTTAGAAACTGAAACTGTACTATAAGCCAAAGTGAATCTCTTCTGCTTTAAATTTTCTGTCTGCTATGTGTTATGAATGATGATTCTCAATAACATTAGTAGTTGGCTCTAGAAAATGTTACTCTGCTATTTTCTGATAATGTGCTTCAAAGCATTCAGAAACATTGTGTGTAAAGATGGTTGATGTAGACTAGAAAAAATCTAGTTAGCTTTTAAAAAGAATGTAATGGTCAGTTTTCTTAGGAAAACAAAAAACTGGAATACCAAAACCGAAGTGGAGAATAAAGAATATGTTTCAAGAAGTTTTGGAAAAGAAATGCAAACTCTATTGAGAACAAGCCTAGAAACTGTTTTATTACATCATTTCCAACAATATTGTCTTTTTATTCATACCCTAACAATTTGTAAAGACTTCACTTAAAATTGATGACCAAATGAATTGGTGTAGGAAATTTCAAGGCAGTCTAGAAGTCTCAATATAGCATAATTATTAATAATCACTTTTAACCAGGCTAAAACTATGAGTTGGCAATGAATAGCAGCTAATAGTTTTTAAAAACTTGAAGCTTTGCCAAAAAAATTAAATGTTTTGCCAAGGAAGTAGATAGTAGTAGCTAAAGATGTTGGTGTTAATTAAAAACACAACATTTTATCATCATATATCAGCATCCAGGATGGATCAAACGGCGTTTTTTTATTTTTTGCCAAACCTTTTCAAAAAATAGTAAAAGGCTCTTTAACCTCTCCTCTTGTCTGATTTAATTGGAAAATTTTGTGTGTTAGCTGTAATGAATAATATAGAAACTTAGCTGACCATGGGCCATTAATATATCTAGTTAGCTCTCAGAGTGCTAAACTTAATATCCCTCATCTCAAAAAGCATCATGCAAAATGTGGAAAAGTGAGGATCCACAAGTCTTCAGTTTTTAAGGGGCAATGAAAGCAAGAAAGGGGACTATATACATCACCCATCCTGGAGTATTTTCTCCTTGGTGGATGCATGCTGATTCGTGGCTTGGTGCACATCTCATGCTATGACTCTTATTGGCATAGTAGCACTCTGAGGAAAAAAACACAAGCATATCATCTCTCATGGGATCAGCATGCAATGAGAACAGGTGTCACTGGTACAAACGAGAAGTGGCGCTGGAAGAGCTATTTCTGCTGAACTGGTAAGCAGAATGAATACTTTATATCTGGCTCAGATGTGTGGTATGTGTAATTCCAACACAAGTGTACACACTGCACTTATATCCTTATGTTTAAGATTCTGGGGACAATATAGCTTTGAATATAAAAATCTAGTGTCGCTTGTTCTGCTCCTGGACAATTACTATG
Organism: Phyllotis vaccarum; assembly: GCA_033318265.1. Classification (NCBI taxonomy): domain Eukaryota; kingdom Metazoa; phylum Chordata; class Mammalia; order Rodentia; family Cricetidae; genus Phyllotis; species Phyllotis vaccarum. The sequence goes on along the minus strand of JARWLC010000013.1, from coordinate 26,469,887 downwards.
AACTTCACTAAAATCCAATGGCTACAAGGCTACAACCAGCTTTAGTAAGTAGTTTTTGGCTCTCCTTGCACCAAGGTCCAGACCTGCCTGCAGCTCCACTGATACTTAGCCCCCACAAAATGACTCAGATGATGGTCCTTCAAGTTCCTGCTTCACAAAAATTTACTGCTAGACATACTCAAGACACAAAGAGAAGTAACTGATGAACTATGCTAGAGTGGGCAGAACAGTTCTTCAAATTTCCTGCTTCACTGAAAAGTATGCCAGAAACTCTCGGCCTTAGGGTGAAGATGGATGCCCTAATGTTACAAAGGAACTTTGGGTGACTGTTCAGGGAGACAATTGTCATCTCTGTCATTTCAAGATTTGGAATTTGCTTGCACTTCCTCTTTACGAGAACAATATATCCTTCTGTGGTCTTTGATGGAGTTGAAGATTAGATAGTTATAATTATAGTTTTCCTTAGTTATTAGAAATGGTATATGAGATGTAAAACTTTATGCTTACACAAATTAAAGTAAATGATAAAATGTTATCTTTAATTTTGCTAAATATGAATAGACTAGATATTGTAACTTTAATTCTTGCTTGACTGCTGTTTTGTTATAACCAGCTAATTACATCTATGAAATAGGCACAGAAAACAAAAGTTTAGCCAACTCCTTAAATTTGTTTCATCTAGAATTCTTTTCTAGAACATTCTAAAGGCATAACAAATACAAAGGAGTATAGACTGTATGAGCTAATGGCAAAAAAAATCACTGTTGAACTTTAAGTCAAAATTATATTTAAAAAATAGCCTTTAATTCCCTATTAAGTTACTCAGCTAGTACATAAAACAAAGATTTGCCAAATACCTTCTGTTTATAATGATAGAATAACGGTCTATCACTTGATGTTGCACTAAGTTAACCTTTGAACAAGAGTCCCCAGGAAAGACATAAAGCCTTCTTTTAGGTTAAGAACCTTATGTAAAAATTGGGTTGTCTGGTGCAAAAACGTGATGATCACTATTATTTTTTTCCTATAGTCTAAAAATGATCAAAGGCAGAAGATAAAGTAGTTGACTTAATATTTAGTTGCTGGTGACTGTTAAAATGTTTAAAATTGTGTTTTACCTTTAAGCCTCTCTGCCTGGCAGAGCCTCTTTCTACATATCAAATGAAGAAATGACCATTGCTATACATAGAACAACAAGAAAGGTGACCAGTATTTTTATCTTGCCTATGGCAAATTCAGTAATTAAGCTAATAGCTCTGACAGGAAGAAGCTGCTCTGAACCTTTGCCAGGGTATCCTGGACTCCAGTTTCAAGGTGTTGAATGTCATCATGAACTTCAGAAAGAAGAGAGCTAAGCTGATCAAGAATCTGGACATAAAGCTTGACAACAAGAAGGACAAAGAAGCCAAGCAACTGCTCAAAGCTATGATGCCCCACTAGCTGCCTGTTGCAGATGCCCTGCAACAGATGATCGATCACCATTCACCTGCCATCCCCAGTTACTGAAAAGAAATATTCCAGCGTGCTGTTTTACTAGAGTTCCAATCATGGGCCCCCAACCACATTTCTGGGAAGAAGGAGGGAAAAGCCAGCAGCAAACACATGACCACTGACTTTCCACTCCTTTTTGGGTCCATGTGGCCCTGCTACCCAAGAACATTAGCAGTGTAAGTGTATTACCCAGGGGTTTTTTCCTCCTATGCCATGACTTTCGTGTACTCTGGGTGGAGATGGTGGTAGGTGAAGCATGGGAATTGGCTTATAGCTATATCCAGTGTGTGCTTTGTGCCCTGGTGTCATCAGGCCATGTGTATGTGTGTACATGTGTGCATTTTTATGTGTGTGTGTGCTCGCGCGCGCCAGGGAGTAGAGGAAAGCCCCCTATTTTTTTTCCTCCGCTGCTGTCTGACCCCTCTAGCAATTCCGAATCCTGTCCCAACAATTTTATTGCCATTACTGTTGCAGTCTTCATTCTGACCTCAATTTCAGCCACAGCTAGGACTACCTGCTATAGCCACCTCCTGAACTTTGAGAGAGTAGCCTGGCATTGGTGCTCTTGATGGTGGTGCTGTATGAAGAGTAGGCAGTGGGGCAGAGAGCATCAAGGAGCAAGAGACCAGGCTCTGCAGCAGCATTCCATCTTCTACCGAAGCTCTGAGTCCAATCTTGGCTTACCAGCAACTCCACTGTTGACACCTCTACCACCTCAAGAACGCAAAAAGAAAAAAAGAAGAAACGACTGCTAAGAAGAAGAATACAATTTAACTTTTTAAAAACTGTAATAAAAAAGGGTAGCTCTTCTTAAAAAAAAAAGGTAAAAGAGAAAATAAATGAGAAAAGATAGAGCTAAAGAGAGCAGAGAAGAAAAACAATACAAGCAAACCATCACTGAATATGAAAAGTGCCCGAAAAGAATAAAGAACGATGGACAACGTAAAGATGAAAAGAAATGGGGATGCCAATACTTACTTGCTGAAGGGACATAAAAATGCCACACTGAGGGTCTTCCTCACCAAAATATAGCATCTTGGGGCTGTTGGTACAGCCCTGCACTGAGAGAAGAAAATGATCATAACTCTGTTCAGGGTGCCTGATGTCACTAGGTCCTAAAAGTTCTCTTTCAAGAGTAGATGAGAAGGCAAGGAGTCAATGACACAGAGCCTGGGAGTCAGTTGAAAAGCAAAGGGCTAACTGCTTTATTCAACAACGAGGAGAGCCTTATAAACCCTCCCCCCAGTACCCAGGCTGTGTGACAATCTGGTGATATTGCATGGCTGTCCGTTATTGGCTGGAAACAGTCAGGACATCTGACCGATCTAGGCAGATTCTGAGCAATCAGAAAGTTTGATAGTGACTGTTGCTAGGCTCTCAGGCAGACCTCATGTTGGGCTTATAAGGAGGTACATTATATGCAGGACTGGGCATCTTGGCACTATGGGCCTGTACTACTACATAAGTTCAGTTTTTATTATTTGATAACCATAAGCATTTTTGCTTGACAAGATTAGGTAGTATGGATGAAAGAGATATTTTTCTATCAAGTTTATAAATAATTAAATTGTATTTGTTTAAATTTTATAATCAGTTCGATAAGATTGAGATGTTCCCAGTATCAAAGACTCAGGTGTAACAAAAGAGAAAATTAAAGGAACTTGCTATTATGGGCATTGTTTCCTTGCTTTTGGTCACTGGGGTTTGATCATCTATGTTCTACTATATATTATTTAATATGATTAACTGATGCCCCAGGAATCATGAATAAAAAGTAATTTTGTACTCCTTAAAAAGACATTTTACACACACACACACACACACACACACACACACACACACACACACACACACACACACACACACACATATTAACTAAAGTTAAGGACAAATATGTTTATATACTATAGACATGGATTGTTATATAATGATGAATGTATCAATTCACCAGAAATATATAACAACTATAAATCTATATGCATGAAACTTTGGAATGCCATAATTTCTATTATAAGCAAATGTTACCAGAGAAAAGATAATATATAGTTATTATAATGCCCCATAGTTTTCAATAGCTTTAGTTAATTTGAAGAAAACATATGCATAAAATAACAAATAAATATAACTTAATGCACATGATTAAAGAATTAGAAAAGGAAAAAGAAATGAAAGTCCAAATCAGAACAAGAAAGGAATTATGATGATGATGATGATAGAAACAATAGGGACAGTGAATGAACAAGAATTAAAGAAAAGCTTTTGCTTTTTGTACAGTTAGAAAGTTTAACAAACTCTTAACTAAATTACTACAATCAATGACTAGAATAAGTCAAAACAGAAGTTAAAAGAGACCATTAGAGTTCGTGTCATAAGTGCTTGAATATTTGTAAGATATTGTATTAATAAGTGCCTTTCATGTTTATCTAGAAACAAAGGAGTACAGGTTTCAAGATAATCTTAGCTCTTATTGATACTTTCTCCCTCACTACAGCTCTGTAGGATATAATGTGCTATAAATTATACCCACAGATAATGAATTGTTTTTGAATATCTCTGGCCCACTACTTTGCCTCCGAAGAATAGGATGCTGTATAACACTTGTTTTCTGCACAACCATCTGTGCATCAAGGATAAAACCAAGTGCAGAATGCTTTTATGATCCAGAATGCTTTCGGTTTTTATTTTTTATTTTTTTGGCGTCTGATTTGTCATAGAACTTAGGGTTCTTATAGTAATTACATCCTAGTTGTAAATAATTAACTTACTTTCCCTGATGTGTTATTTTTAAACAGAGTGGAAAGAAAGCCTATAAAATAGAATGAAATATTTGTAAACATACAACTGATAAAAGAACTATGTAAAAATAATTTTATAATATTTGTTTATTTATATATATATTTAGTTAGTTATTGCAACCAAATGGCCATTTCTCCTTGTTTCTCTCATCCCACCTCCCTTTAGTTCCCCTTTGCTTTCTTGGCCACTTGTCCCCATTTCTATTCAGACGACAGGACTCCAATAGTTATCAACCAAACATGCCATATCAAATTGCAGCCTGGACAAGGCCACCCAGTATGAGAATAAGTGTCCCCAAATCAGCTAAAAGAGTCAGTCACTACTTCCACTGTTAGGAGTCCAACAAGACCAAGCTATACAATTCTCACATATATTCAGAGAGCCTAGGCCATTCTTATGCAGGTTCTCTGGCTATTGGTTCAGTCTTTCTCTAAGCCCCTATGAGCCCAAATTACTTGATTTTGAGTGTTCTTATAGTATTCCTGACCCCTCTAGAACCCATAACTCATCCTACACCTCTTCTGCAGGATTCCCTGAAGTTCACCTGAAGATTGGGTGTGGATCTATCTCTTTATCTGTTTTCATCAATTGCTAGATGAAGCCTCTCTGATGACAATTGGGCTATCCAGCAATCTATGAGTACAGTGATGTAACACAATCCTAATTACACTTATTAATAAAAACTCTAGATTCAGATATTATGGTGAAAACTGAAAGAACAGTATATAGAGAATGTATTTGTACAACAGCATAACTTCTATCTTCAAGATGTTGGTTTTGGGTTATTTCAATACCTCTAACCATAGTTTTTTTGTTCAGTGGTCTTAGCCTTACTTTTCTACCAGGTCCTCCACTGCAATTGAGGCCCAGGTTCCCATACTAGTGTAACCAAATATCTCCAGTCTTGTGAGACAATTCTGTTACTAATTTACCATGAATTTAACATTCTTTTCGCAAAAGGTGAATGCATACAATATGAGACCATTGTTTCCTTAAATATCTTCAAATATAACATTTCACAGAAATCCAGTCAGCTCTTATACAGCCTTGGAGGTATCTATCATTTGGCAGTTGTTCCTGTAAAATAACTAGATAAATTATGGTCAATTGCTCGAAAATTTTGTGCTGTTCCTTTCTAATTTTGCAATATAATGGCTAGGTTAGTTCTACTTTAAATTCCTCTGACTTTGTTTGAATATATCTATGATGTATTTTAATGATGGACAAGATTCTTTCTCTACCAGCCTTATATTACTGTCCCCTCCTCTATAGTGCTGGGAGTAAAGGCATGCACTACTACTGCATGGCTCAGTTTCTCTTTTAGAATGGTCTAATCTCATGTAGCCCAGGGTGTTCTTGAAGTTCTGGTCTTCCTGCCTCCTCCTCCCAAATGTTAATATTAAAGGTGTGTGCCAACACTCTCTGGTATCTTTGGTTAACTAGTGACTAGCTTCACCCTATGACATCAAGGGAAGTTTTATTTGTCAGAATGCAAACAAAATATCATACAACATGGTGGTTCATCATTAGAAATCATTTTATTGATTTTTTTTCTTTGCCAGTCTCTGGGTCATCAGGCTTTTTTGTCCTGGCTCTCCAGACAATGTCATGGCTGGACTTTTTCTGGTGTCCTGGATCTAAAAGTCAACCAATAATTTGTTGGCAACTCACACATTTTTTGTGCTGTCTATACCTCAGCACATCATGAGAGGAACTACATCCTACCTGTGCTTCTCCTCTATGAGGTCTCTAGGAGATCCTTTAAAGTAAGTTCCAAAAATTCCTTTTTACCATGTACCTCCACCACCTCCCACTTGTAGGAAATAGCAAAAGACTTACATATACAGATAAATAACCAAGAAAATGCAAAAGATATTCAATATTAATAACCTCCAGAAAGATAGTAACAAAAACCAAAGTGAAATATGACTTCATAAAATAACTAATAAACAGAGAAATAATAAACGTTGCCAGGAACACAAAATGTTTGGAACCCTTGACCATTGTTCAGAAAAAAAATATAAAATGGTGTATTTGCTATGGATATATATAGCATAGATATTCCTCAAATATATTAAAAACCAAACAAGCATTTGTACTGCTGAATATATATCTGAAATTAAGCTGAAATCAGTCTGAAAAAAACAGCTACTCTCTTATTCACATTCATTATAACATTAGTGACAATGTTAATAAAACCTAAATATAAGATCTACATAATGAATACATAAAAATCTATAGAAACACAACATAATATCATAAAGCAATAAAGGAAATATATATCACCATATATGACTAAAGCTTCAATGTGGTTATTATTCAATAATATAATAAAAACGGCAATGAAAAATAAATAATACAATTATTTAAAATAAAATGAGAAAATAAAGCAAAATATGTTTCTAATCATGAGGTACATAATATTATATAGCAGAAGTCATAAAATTACATATTAGCCTAGTGACCTACAGGGGCTATGTTAGGGGAAGATGAGACATTTGTCTTTAATTAATTTAATTTAAATTTTGTTAGTTGAAGGTTTTGTATCTGTTCTTTAAAATATTTGAGCATAAATAATAGCAATGCATATAACTTCTAAAATTATGCTTAAAGTCTAAATAACATATGAGAAAATGTCACAGAGTATAATATTGTTTCTAGGCTCAATTACAGAAAATAAGTATTTTTTCAGCATAAAACCTACAAAGTAGATGCTGTGCACACCTTTATATAATTATAACAGAAAAACAATTTTAAAAAAGGTTTTATGAATTCAAAATTTTCATGGTACACTTTCCTTATGTAGTTTCTACAGAAATACACAGAAGCAGAGTAACATACTGGAAATAAAATGACTAGAAATTATCCAAGCTGTTTGAGTAATCAAGGAGCTCTAGAGAACTTGCTAAATTTGGACAGTTGTTTAGTCTCCATTTATTTCAATTCTCTCAGCTATACAAACCAAGGTGATAACACTATTAAATGAAATAATATGCTTAATGCACCCAACTCATACTGTGTTCAGTTACTAGAGGCTATATTATTCTCTTACTATAGACTATCTGTATTTGTAGTCAATTGCTCCTATTTACACCTCTACCAAGTGTGATGTTCATAATCATGCAGCTTTGTTTCATTATAGCTCCATAATTAAGCAATCATATATGGATCTAACAACTTAAATTCTGTGATGAACATTATCTGAATGATAATACTTGTCTAATGATAGTCATCATTTCTTAGTTTACACATTCCCTTTAAAGGCCTATGTGAATACAGAGAGTCCAGGATAATCCAGTTAAATGTCAGTGTCTTAAAGGTCTTTTATTTTAATTTGTTTCCAAAATTTACTTTTCCATGTACCATAACATATTCATAAGTTTACAGGTTGAAAGTATTATTTAGAAAAAAACATTATTTAGCCTACTGTACCATCAAGACTAATATTTCTATTTCTCCATGATACATGTAATTATAAAAAGTAATTCAGAATTTAATGAGTATCTATCTAGTCAGGATGTAAAGATAAAATTTATTAGTTATTCCAAATAAGCAAAGGTGTGCCTCAATTATTTAAGGCAAAGATAAAGCATATTGATTGTTTATTCTAGAAAAATCATAGAGGGAATAAATAGAGCACATTGAGAAAACTTATTTTCTAAGGTTATATTTATATCTTTTTTCAAAAAGTTATTATACAATAAAGGAACACCTCTAATCTATTAATTGGAAAGATAAATCAGATGTATTTGAAATAAAAGGCATATATTTCCATATACTAGGGACCACATTTTTATTATAATAATAATACATCACTTACTTTATCACTTCATAGTTAGCTTTTTAACTACTTCTACCAATAAAACACTCATGTTTATAAGTATAACCCATATAAGTACACTTAAAGTGAATTTATAAAATATTTATAAAGTTGTACAAAAGAATAACATTTAATTACCATGAAAATCATTGTCCTATGGAAAATCAAAATGGGCGAATGGATGGATGAATGGATAGGTGAATATATGGCTAAGAAGATACAAGCATGCATGGATAGTTTTATGGATGAATGGAAAGAGATCGACTGACATATTTTAGGTAAGTTAAAAAAAAAAAGTGGTGTAACTTAACTTTCACCTCAAGATCTGAGAAACACTAGAAATGAAACAAATCCTAGTTTTAGGGAGAACAAAGTGAATTAAAGCCCCATAGGTTAAGCATTGAGGAGGGCAAAAAACATATTTTTCTTTTATTAAGGTCATGAATAGATTTTTAGAAAGTTGTATCAAATTGAGAGAAAACAAACTACTTAGTAAACATTTAAGTGTTAACATTGTATGGAAATACATAATTCTCTCAAAACTGCTTAGTCTAAATATCAGAGTCCCTCGGATTGATGCATAAAATTACTATTGTAATAACCAATTAAATTTAAACAGAGCATCTGTTTTTTCTTAGAAATTTCCCAAGGATTAGAGCATTTAACAAAATCCAAAATATAGCTATTTTGCATGGACATTTACCCAGGATGATAAATAGAGAATAGGACAATTGTTTGGATTCAAAGTATTATGAGTGCTGACAGGAGCAGTCAGAACATAAAAGGCTTTTTGAGTGGCAAATTAGAAAATGTTAAGTGCCATAAATGAATAGTAAGTTGTTACAAATGACTCATGTGTAGGCTTAATGTACAAAAATTTGTGTAGAATAATTTATAAACAACTATATGTATATTCAAAAATTCATTGGTATATTATGGTACATGTATAAGAGGAATAATAATAGGTTGATCTATCATTATTGCTTTCAAAAACTAAAAAACATTGAAAATAATTAACACAGCATTATTCTTTTAGGTACTGAGTAATGGCCTTGTTAAATTTCTGAAGCTGGTTTTTAAATTAAACTTCTGCAATTCCGAGATTCAAAGAGAAAAACATTCACATTTTGATGGAATTTATTACAAAAACCACAATAACTATACTTAGTAAAGCTGAACTGTCATTTCCAAAATGTAAAGTTAATAGAATAAACCCACCTGAGTTGAATCAAGAGATTAAAATGGAGCATTTCACTTACAAGTCTTTTATTTATGTACAGCATTTGTTTTTTTGGCACAGTTTCTTATTATGCTTTCTGCTCAGTAATTCTAATTTTAGCCTCTTTTGTTCTAAAAAACCAACTAAGAGTGTGCTAATATTTTTGTATATGCTGTTGTTTTGCAGGTTAAAGTATCTTACTGTTAATATCTTCATTAATTTAAAATTAAAATTGCTGTAGGTATGAAAGGGAAAGACTTTAATGGAGCATAGCTTCTTGGACAATGATTGTAGTGAATCATGTCAAGAGAGTATTCATTGCCTGAATACAGACATTTTTGGCCAGGTTAATGTGAAATTATTTTTACAAAGGGAAGCATATAAATTTCCATTCTATTTTAATACTTAAATGTCCATGAAATCCTACTGCAAAGATTAAAGGAGAAAGCAGTAATATTGTATGGATTAAAACAAATTTAGATGAAGGTTTTAAAGCATTAATTTTAAATTTTTTGTGAATGTTATCTATAAAAGCATACTTCTCAAATCCCTCCTGGGTGATTATCAGTGAATTGTTTAAAATTTGTATTGTGTTCTCTTTTCAAATTGGCTAACTGGCCACTTAGTAATTTTTAGCCAGAACCCTTGGGCCACACATTATACCTCATTTAACTACCCCTGGAACCTTTAGAGCAATATTTTCACTTTTATTCAGTGAAACCTTCTGCTATATATGATAACCAAGTCAAATTACAGCAACAGATGCATAAAAGGTTAGAATTAGCTGAGAGTAGAACTAGTTACAGAAATAAGAAAGTGAAGGGATATAGAGGTATTAATTATTACTCTAAATTTTCTAAATATATTGTTTTTATATCATTTTGTGAAATTACCCATTAGAGAAATTAATTTAAAAGTAGTAATACCAAACCCAAAGTCAAGTGTTTATACATCCACTCAACTTCCTGTGTGACAGAGAGTATATTAAGCATGAGTAAATATCACAGTTATGATTGCATTTATTGGCATTATAATTGAATGAATGAATTCCTATTAAAATACATGCTAGAATAAAATTAGGCAAAGAGTCACAAGAAGCATATTTTTTGATGTCTAATCTTAGTTGTCAAGTAGACTAAATAAGGAATAAACTAAATCCTAAACCATTGATATTCCTATGAGGGACACTGTTTAATGGAGATTGTTTGAAGAGGGAAATCTGACCCTGAATCTGGGTGTCATCTTCTGGTGATACTCCATATAAAAGGATCCAAAAGAAGTTAACAGGATTTCTTTTTGCCTGCTTGCATTCTCTCTTGCTGGAAACTATGTCTTATCCTATTGTTAGTACTTTCCTTCACAATATTTGAACACACTTCTTCCATGTTTGAGAATGGACTGAACAGCAGTAATCCTATGTTTTAACACTTGATTGAACTGCCAAGATATCAGATATCGAGCTTCTTGGACTTATTAAATACTGGGTTCTCTACCTCTTCAATGTGAGAAAGCTGTTCTTGAACTACCTCAGTTATGTAAGGCAACCTAATAAATCTCATTTTGATAAGTATGTTCATTCCATCAGTTATGTTTCTTTATAGAAACCTGAATAACACATAAATAAATGTTCATATAAATGAGATAAACATTTGTATACAAAGGTTTTATTTGTTGCTCTGAGGTATTTGAGAAACATGAACTGTTATGATTTACCTGTTATTTATCACTCAAGGATTCTTGTAATGATAGCTTGGTCTTCAGAAAAATGATAATGAGAGATAGTATCTTAAAGGATGTAATTGAACTCTGTAGAATAATTAAAACCTTGCTAATTGCATGTGTATTAGACTTTTTTCCTTTATAGCCACACTGTCTCTTTCTCTCACTCAAACCAGCCACAATTCTTCTTAAAAGTAAGATGGATTCAAACCTTTTTTTATATAAAGAGAACATACTTCAAGTATTTTATTATTGTCATGTAATAGTAATTAACTGGTGTTCAGAAGGTGACAGTTATTTTGATAATAAATACCAATTGTTGATACTTACAAATATATTATATATTGAAAAATATGATGACTACACTAGTATGAATAAATTAATCACAGCCACAGGCCTTCTACCAGCAATGGGTCTGAGAGGATGAACAGAAATGCAATTTGTGCTCCCATTTAAGATATGTTATAGTCAGCCCAGTGGCTGAGCCACTATGGGCTTTCCTACGAACACCTGAATGCTATATATAGTTTTGCTCCCCAAAACTAGTACTTAAAAGTGAGACAAAAACACTCTAAAATAGCTTACACTTATGACAGTGAAGAAAGTGAGCGATGAATAGGGAATAGTTCCAAACATGGCCATATGTTATTTCAGGAAAGACAACATGGGCTTTATAAAGCTGCTAAATTTAACTATTTCTATTTAATAATCAGTGGGGAATTATAATCATGGAATGAAAAATAATCACAGTAGATATCTGAATGTGCATTGTATTTTAAATTTAAATAAGATATGAAAATGTACCATTGAACATTCTTTATTGCTGTGTATTTCTAAAAAAGACAAAAGGGTAGGTAGGTAGAGATAGATTATATAGATATATAGATAATATATAGATACATAGATAACCAATGCTATGGAAACTCCATAGAATCTATGAGCATAACCTTAGCAAAGACTTGTAGTAATTGGAGATGTGGAGGCTGTACTGATAACCAGGTATATCCTCAAGTGGAGGGATTGGGACACCAATCCAGACACAAAACCTTTGACCTACTGTGTGTCCTACCTGCAGTGTTCTGGGACTGGAACCTAACAAAATCGTCATCTAAGAGACCAGAAGATTTCACGCAGTCAATTTATGAGAGCTGATGCAGAGTTCACAGCTAAACATTAGGCAGAACTGGGGGAGTCCTGAGTAGGAGGGAGAAGAAGGCTAGAACCAGAGGGCCAGGTATATGACAGAACACATCTCCACAGAATCAACTGATCAGGATGCCTGGGGCTGTCAGGGATCAGGGAGCCCATAGTGAACTGATATAGATCCTCTACACATAGGTTATGGCTCAGTAGCTTGGTATTCTTGTGGGACTACTAACACTTAAGAGTGAAAGTTGTTTCTGACTCTTTTGGCTGCTTGTAAAATACTTTCCTGTAGAGAGCTGCAGAGCCACACCTTAAAGATGGCGCTGGCTTCTGCCTCCCACCTTCCCGATGGTGAGTGCTCTCTGGGGTAAACAACTCCTTATTTGGCTAAGGCTGAGTGCTTGGTTTGCTTCCTCATATGTGGACCTATTGGCAAGGCCCACGTGGCGCTTGGTGATTGGTTATCCTGAAGGCAGATAGCTGGGAGGGGCTTCCCCCAGAAAAGGAGAAACAGGGAAACAGAAGAGAGGATCCATGTACAAGGTCCTGAATAAATAGCTGAAAGAAGAGCCTAGTGTCCTGTCTTCCTTGCAGGCGAGGTGGAAGCGACAAGTGGTGGTCTGGACGGGGAATGTCCGGCTGTCAGAGGCTCAGAACTTTCAGTGATCAGGGAGGGCGCTGGAAAGTCCTCAGGTAAAGTGGGGATCTGTGTCAAGAACGGGTAAAGGTCCCCAACAAGAGCAGAGGTTTATAGCTTCACTCTGTAGATAGAGAGGAAGCAGTCTCATGGACGCGTGAGAAAGTGAAACTAAGAATTTGCAGAGGTCGTGGCTCAGAAGAGAAAGTGAAACTAAGAATTTGCCAAGCTAGGGCTGTTTTTCCATGGCTCAGAAGAGAAAGTGAAACTAAGAATTTGCAGAGCTAGGGCTGTTTGGCCTTGGCTCAGAACAAGCCTTGAAATTAGAGAGAAAAGGGTATAAGAGACTAGAGGAGAAGGAGGAAGAGATGGGCACCTCTAACTCGCTAGAGAAGGAGGAAAAGGTGGGCGCCTCTAACTGGCACCCAATTTTTTTGGCCCTGCAAGAGTTGCTGCACTCTAAGAACTTAAGGTTAAAAAGGAGTACAATAGAAAGATTTTTGGAAGAATGTGATATGGTGGCTCCTTGGTTCACTGCTTCCGGGACCCTCACAATCCCTTCTTGGGATAAGTTAGGAAGAGACAGGGTAGAAGAGATCCTATTCAAGCCCAGCAGAGAAAACCTCAACAGGGACTGGGTTTTTTCTAGGGGCCACTGGGGAAAGCATTCCCATTACATGGAAAACGGGAGCCTTTATGGGTTCCTTAGTGGCCACTCTCCTCTGAAAAGCTAGAAGCAGCCCAAACCTTAGTTAGAGAACAGTTACAATTGGGCCACATAAAACCTTTTGTATCACCATGGAATACGCCTATTTTTGTTATAAAGAAAAAATCAGGAAAATGGAGACTTTTACATGATCTCAGAGCAATAAATAATCAGATGCAAATTATGGGCCCTGTGCAACGTGGGCTCCCCCTTTTATCCACCCATCAGGATGGAGCATTATAGTGATAGACATTAAAGATTGCTTTTTCTCAATCCCCCAGTATTGCGGGGACACAGAGAGGTTTGCCTTTACTGTGCCATCCTGTAATCATGAACAACCAGACCAGAGATATGAATGGATAGTCTTGCCCCAAGGTATGGCTAATAGCCCTACCATGTGTCAGCTTTTTGTAGGTCAGGTGCTTGACCCCATAAGACAAAAGTTTCCCAAAGTGAGGTGCATCCATTATATGGATGATGTGCTGTTGGCTGCTAAGAACAAAGATGACTTAGAAAAGGCCTATATATGTCTTATTAAGGCTTTAGAGAATAGAGAGAGGGTTTTTTGTTGCTCCAGAAAAGGTACAAATGAGTAAGATAGTAGATTATTTAGGAGCAAAGATTACCCCGGAAGAAGTTTATCCACAAAAATTAGAAATAAGAAAAGATAATTTAAATACACTTAATGATTTCCAGAAATTGTTGGGAGATGTTAATTGGATAAAGGGATGTTTAAAGTTAGCTAATTATGAACTTAGGCCTCTTTATATTTTGCAAGGAGATTCAGCCCTAGACTGCCCCCGGAGTCTTAATGAAGAGGCACGAAAAGCCCTCGATTTAGTTGAGAGTAGGTTGCAAAGTGCCAATCTAAAAAGAATAAATGAGAATCAAGAGGTTTTTTTTTAATGTATTCTCCCCACCAAATGTCAACCCACAGGGCTGTTATGGCAGAATGGGCCGCTTTTGTGGATACATCCTAAATTATCCCCAGCCAAGTCAATAGAATATTTTCCTACAGCTGTTGCTGGTTTAGCCCTAAACGGGATTCAGCAGTCCCTGCAATTTTTTAGAAGATTACCTGCCTCCATTATTGTACCCTATTCGGCTAATCAGGTTCTTACCTTGTGTACAGTTATGGATGATTGGGCAGTTTTGTGCTGCACATTTGCTGGATAGATAGATAATCACTATCCTCAGCACCCACTTATGACCTTTTTTAAAGAAAATTCTGTGGTTTTTCCAAAAGTGACTAAATCTTGGCCCATTGCCAGAGCGGTCAATGCGTTTACAGATGGTTCTAAAACAGGCTGTGAGGTGTATATGGTAGAAGGTCAAAAGCCTGTACAATGTCAGTTTCGTCCAGGCTTGCCACAAGTGGTAGAGCTACAGATTGTATGCAAAGTGTTAGAAGATTGTTCCTTTCCTTTTAATTTGATTTCTGATTTTGCCTGTGTAGTAAATGCCCTTAAGGTGTTAGAAACAGCAGGCCCATTGCGGCCATCTAGCACTGTTAGTGCCCTCTTTCGTCAACTGCAGGCACTGATTTTGAGTCGCACTAATGGATTCTTTCCTCAACATATTCGGGCCCATACAGGATTACCTTGTCCTTTAAGCAGTGGTAATAACATTGTAGATCTTTCTACAAGGCAAGCTTGGGCTTTTGAAGCTACTGCCACTGAGCGTGCAACAGAATTTCATAAAAATTTTCATGTTAATGCTAAGGCTTTGCAACAAAAGTTTTCTTTGTTGCGTGCTGACACACACCAAGTTGTTCTAAATTGCCCTCAATATGCTGTTTATCAGTTTCCTCAAGGGCTTGGAGTAAATCCTTGAGGATTATATCTTCTAAAACTTTGGCAGATGGATGTTACTCATATTTCAGAGTTTGGAACACTTGTTCTGGCGTTATGTATACTTCTGCAATGACTGGAGAAAAAGCAAAAAATGTCATAGCCCACTGCCTTGAAGCTTGGGCAGCTTGGGAAAAACCCCTACAATTAAAGACTGATAATGGCCCTGCTTATGCTGGACAACAAGTAACCTCCTTTTGTCTGCATATAGAGGATCAATTACTTCATGGATTACCTTACAACCCTCAAGGTCAAGGCATTGTTGAGCATGCACATCGCACTCTTAAAGAATGTTTATTTAAACAAAAAGGGGGAGTTGGCTACTGCCGCACCCCTAAAAAGAGACTTTCTTTAGCCTTATTTACCATTAATTTTTTAAATTTGGATTCCAATGGATTATCCGCTGCTGACAGGCAATGCACACCTCGGGGTGGCTGTCAAGGCATGGTAAAATGGAAAGATATCTTGACAAGAGTCTAGAATGGTCCAGATCCAGTGATAACTTGGGTGAGAGGGTCTGTTTGTGTTTTCCCTCAGGACCAACAGGACCCAATCTGGGTACCCTAGCTGCTGTACCAGTCCCGTCCTTGGACTTGAAAGATGGCGATGATCAAGAACCCATTGCTGCTCAGTCGGACCAGCCTGCTAATACTGCAAGGAGCAGTGGAGCTACGCTGGGGGATTCTATCCGTATTCCTGAGTCCGATGCCAATTCGTCATGATGCCAGATTATTTCCACGCTTAATTGGACTGGACAGTTTGACAGCTTAATAGAAGAACTTCGAGTGGCTGTCGTAACTGTTAATTCCACCAGGATGGATGCTGGCTTAGCTGAAGAATTGGCCACCTGGTTTGCCACTGCCATGGATTATTTGAAAGAGTGGGCGGGATTAGGAGCTATGACCTGCCTGATGGTGCTAGCCGCCAGGGTCTGCCTGTGGTGCCTTTGCCTCATTAGGCTCCAGCAATGCCAAGATGCAGCCATGATCGCCCAAGCCTTTATAGCCATTGATGCTGGACAGTCTCCCAATGTTTGGCTTGCTGCCTTAAAAGATTAATGTCCTTTGCAGGTTGCGAAGCTAGCACGCTGCAGTTGAGCACCTCAGCTATGTTTTGGAGGGCTCAAGGAGAGCATGTCTGCTTGCATGTGGGTTTCTCACCCTAATGTCCCACCTCTGTGAAAAAAGGGTGTCGAACAAGTCCCATAATCCCTAGGGGGACACAACAAAAGGAGTCTTGGGATAATGTTCCTTGCACAACAGAGAGTAGACATCTACACTCACCTGCTGTAATTTTAATTTTAACAAAAAGGGGGAACTGTAGAGAGCTGCAGAGCCGCACCTTAAAGATGGCGCTGGCTTCTGCCTCCCACCTTCCCGATGGTGAGTGCTCTCTGGGGTAAACAACTCCTTATTTGGCTAAGGCTGAGTGCTTGGTTTGCTTCCTCATATGTGGACCTATTGGCAAGGCCCACGTGGCACTTGGTGATTGGTTATCCTGAAGGCAGATAGCTGGGCGTGGCTTCCCCCAGTAAAGGAGAAACAGGGAAACAGAAGAGAAGATCCATGTACAAGGTCCTGAATAAATAGCTGAAAGAAGAGCCTAGTGTCCTGTCTTCCTTGCAGGCAAGGTGGAAGCGACACTTTCCCTGTTGGTTCTCTTCATCCAGCCTTGATGTGATGGAATGTGCTGATATTAATGGAACAAATTATGCCATATGTGTTTGATGTCCCTGGGAGGCTGACTCTTGTTAGGATCGTTAGAAAGGAGTGAATCTGAGGGAGATAGTTAAGGGGAGAGGCTGAGTATAGGGAGAGAAGAGAAATTGCAGTTTGGATATACTATATGAGTGAAGGATAAAAAAAGTTATTTTGAATTGATGTAAAATTCAAAACTTTTATGAATACATAGAAATATCAGTTCAATGTTTTGAAATTTAAACATGTAGCTATAAATACAAATAATTAAATATTTAAGATTAGTAAGGACTTTTCCATCTAATCTAATTAGTATCTTTTGTACTCTAATTGTCAAAAAATACTTTTATTTGACAATCAAGATTGATCATAGTGCAACATGGTTTTATTTTCATTCACTGGTCTTATTATAGTCAATGTCTATTTAGTAATTTTGGTTTTTTTTTCAAGGTTTATTGTAGTTGCAAGTACGATGTGGCAAGGAATGTTGGAGAATAGCCTTGTTTGTTGTTGTTGTTTGTTGTTGTTGTTTTTCTGAGAGCAGAAGGAAAGCAATCACCCACTTGTAAGTGGGAGGACTTTCTTTATTTGGCCTTAAAGACTTAATAAAGATGTTTTGATTAAACAAGAAAGGCTTTTTGAGCTACATCAAAGGAACTTGTTGAATTTAATATTTATAAACCTCGCAAATATTTTAGTGTTCTTCTTGAGAGATTTCTTTTATTATTATCCAAGCTTGAATTCTTCCCCCATGAATCCAAACAGATAGTTGATCAATTTGTTCTTCATGTTACTATATTCAGTTTGCTAAAATTTTAACCTGAATTTTATAGTCATAGTGAAAGAAGACATTGTTATATACTTCTTGTTTAATTATTTTTTTCATTTTCAGTGTTGTAATTAGGTTAAGAGTGACACCATAATATGAATGGTGAAGTTCTGTTCTCTCATTCTAATTATTTGATGGACCATATAATGAATTAGTTTGACTCCTAAAATTCTTTGAGTTCACTTGAGCCTCAAATATGTTTGGGGCAGTTGCTGATAATTCTATTCATTCTATTGCTGTTTTTGATTTCTGATTTCATACCTTATATTTTTAGATTTATTTTCTTAGCCAGTCTCAGCATTTTATATTTTTTATAAATATGTCTATTTTACTTGTCTTATATAATCAATTGACTCTTGCATTGCTTATAATACTTTAATGATTATTACCATTAGATCTATAGTGGTCTCTACTTTATGCTTTATGTACCCTAATATAGTACCCTTTTTAATATTTATGTCATTGTGCCTAAAGTGATAGATTTGTTATAGTTCTTCTGGCTATGGAGTTCAAGATCAGCATATCAGCAGATGCAGAATTTCATGAAGACCTGCTTTCTTTTAAACAGTGTTTTCTTTCAGTCTCTTAACATACTTGATTGGGTTAGTTAGTTCTTTAATGTCTTTTTCATGTAGATACTAGGTTAATCACGAATATTCTTCTCCCATGGTATAATCATCTAGTACATTTACCTTATGGGTTACAATTTCACTATGTGAACTTTCAGAAAACATAGATAATATATTTCATACAATTTTAAAACCTCTACTTACAGGGTCTCAGTTTAAGAACTAAACTGTATTTGATATAGCCCCCCTCCAAACCCCAAACAAACAAATATACAACTATCTTTTTACAAGAAGAATTATATATCTATTTATTTTATAATTTATGTCTTCTATTTCTTTTTTTGGTTGTTTTATCTGTTATTGAACTTGTGTGTTGATGTCATCAGTTAGAATTACTGAATTTTCTGTTTTCAAATTTTGACAGATCTGTTGTACATACTCTTTTGGTTTACTAAATCAATGTGAGTTGATAGCTGTTGTGTTTTCTTTAAAAAAAGTTTGGAATTTTTGGTAGCTTTATAAGTCTTCTTTTCATGAATAAAGCCATTCCAATTTATTGGGATTACCATTTGTATAGTATTTCCTAATACTCTCTCATCTGACATATATTTTTGACATATCAGTGTTTTTTAGAGGAAAAAATTGTTGTAATAGGGTTTCCAGTCTCGGGCGGCCAGAGGTCTAGGCCCACAGACTTGCAGTCAGCCCCAGACACTTTAGCTGCCCGCCACTGCTCAGGCCCTCAGAAATGACTCAGAATCTTATATTAAGTTTATGCTGTTTGGCCTATAGCTCAGGCACATTGCTAGCTTGCTCTTTTATCTTAACTCAACCCATTTTTCATTAGTCTGTCTTGCCACGTGGCCCATGGCTTACATGTGTTCCTTACATGTTACTCCTTAGGGCTTCTGGCTCAGTTTAGTGGTTAAGATTCTGTGCTCTCACTGGTGTGGCCTGGGTTCAATTCCCGGTCAATAAACAAAAAAATAAAATAAAGAGAGAGCAGACCCCAAGATCCCAGCAGCCTTTTATGAATGGGGTTGGCCACTCCCCCTTCAGGAGCCCAGAACCCTGGATAAGCATCCTCGGGGATCTTATCAGCTGACACCTGAATCTCACCACAAAAAATAATTTTCTTTAAAACATCATATAGGGGCACCACAATTATTTTTGATCTATTTGTTCATTCTTTATTGTTTTCTGTTTGGCTCATTTGTGTTAATGTTAATTAATCATGAGGTAAGAGTCATTTTTACTATTTCTATTTGTCTTCTATATGACTTTTTAAGTATTTTACTTTTCATTTTAATTTGCCTGTTTGTTTTTTAGAGTGTGTGACTATATCTACATTTGTGTGAATATGTATTTCATGTATGTGAGCATGCCCATAGAGGCCAAAACCAAGAGTTTGAACACTTTATAAAAGCTAGTTTTAAGGACACAGAATTCAAAGATGACAGCAACTTTTAGGCATTGGTAATATATCAGTGAAATGCTTTCTAGTTTAGTAGATCTTAACAAACAATATGTTCTTAAGTTTATTATATATATCTTATGTATGATGAGTTGGTTCTCCCCTAATATTTTTTAAGGTTATTTAATTTTTGCTTTATTTTTTTTGACAGATTATTCATATGTTTAAAATGAATCTCCTTGACTCTATTCTAGTTATATTTAATTGAGCTTATTATATGAATACCTTAGTTTTGAATGAATTATATTAAATTATATGTGTGCGTGTAGTGAGAGGTCTCTGTCCCGGACTTTCGGGCCTAACCTCAAGGTCTAGGCCCACAGACCCGCAGACCCACAGTCCCACAGAGACACACAGATGCTTTCTATAGTTTTAGGCTGATCAACCTAAGGCCCAGGCATATAACTTGCTAGCTCTCTACTCTTCATCTAACCTATGACTCATCCTGTTCAGCCATGGGTCTCGGTACCTTCTCTCACAGCAGCATGGTTGTCCTCTGCTTCTTCTGGCCTCTCTCTGGCATTCTGCTCTGTGCTTCCTGTTCTCAGAGTTCTTTTAGTCTGGTAGCCCAGCCCACACTTTCTGCCTGCCTTTGGCCAGTCAGTGCTTTTATTAAACCAGTGGGTGGGACAATTGTTTACAATGAAACAACACAATCTCCCACGTGTGTGTGTGTGTGTGTGTGTGTGTGTGTGTGTGTTTTGATGGCATCAGAATCTGTGAAATTGGCATTTCCGTTATCAGCTTCCAGGCATGGTTGCGAGAACCAGAACTTAGATCTTGTGTCAAAGCAGTGTATGATCTTAACCATTGTTTGAATAAGATTGGCTCCCATAGGCCAATCTTTTAATATTCAGTCATAAGGGACTGGAACTGTATGAGAAGTATTAGGAATTCTGGCTTTGTTGGAATAAGTAAGTCACTATTGCTTTCTTTTGCCTGTATATCAGGATATAACTCTCAGGTACTCCTCTTGTGTGGCCCTGGATGTTGCCATGCTACCCAGAACGATGGCAAAGTATATCTATGAAAATGTAAGCAAGATCTCAATTATGAGTTGTCTTGGTCTTGGTTCTCTTCATAAGAAGAGAAAAATTAATAAGCCAACAAGTGAACTTTTTTTGCCTATGGAATAGTTTCTTTTCTAAAAAAATGTCATTTCAGAAACTATTCAGCTATTATTTACATGGAAATTCTTTGTGACACATTTTTAGTTCACTTATTTTTCTAAAACTATGGTTTCATCTATACTGCTATGCTGGGTATCTCCAGCTCTATCCATTTATCATTTTTATTGAATCACTTTACCTTCAAATGGGAACTCTTATTTAAAATATCTCAAGTATAGTGATTATTTCTTAGACTTGCTCTGCATTTTTCATTCTAGTTATTATACTATTGATTTCCATCATTCTTAAAGTTCTGTATAGTCAGTGAATTTCTTGAGACTATTTACTAAGAATAATCTGAAATTTAATTTTCAGTTAATCAATATTTGGAGATAGGGCTTTAATAGTAGTGTTTAAACACAATGAGTTAATACCAGTTTCAAGAAAGAAAGCGACTCCATTGTTACACAAGTATATTTTTATTAAATATGAATTTGGCCTTTTCTTTATTTTTTCCCTTCTTGCCATCCTTTCTTTTCTGTTCTGACTTCTATCATAGGATAATGTAGTAAGAAGACCCTTACTAGATAAAACTTACTCAATTATAGACTTTCTGGCCACCTTAACTGAAACAAAGTTTCTGTTAATACAAGAACACAAAATGTGAAACCAAAATATACAAGCAAAAGAACACTAAAATTCTTCAGAGATACCTTTGAATTGATTTTGTATTGGGCAGCTACTCTTAGGTATGTGGCATACCCTTAAGTGTAGTTCGTATATTGTAGGGGTATTGTGTTGATTCATGGTAAATAATTGTCCCACCTACTGGCTTAATAAAAAGCGCTGATTGGCCAAAGGCAGGTAGGAAGTGTGGGCGGGGCTACCAGACTAAGAAAATCTCTGAGAACAGAATGCCAGCTAGAGCACCAGAGAGAAGCTGCAGGATGCAGAGGACAACCATGCAGCTTTAAAGAAAGGTACCAAGCCGCATGGCTGAACAAGAGACATGGGATAGCTTAAGGGTAGAGAGTTAGCAAGCTATATGCCTGGGCCTAAGGCTGATCAGCCTAAAACTATTGGAAGCATCTGTGTGTCTCTGTGGGACTGCAGGACTGCGGGTCTGGGTCTGTGGGCCTAGACCTTGAGGTTAGGCCTGAAACTCCGGGTCAGAAACCACATACTACAGTATATGCATTGAGACTACATTGGGGGGAAAAAAAGCTTTTCTTTCTTTGTAAGCTAACATCTATTACAAATAATTTCTTGGTCATCCAATGAGGCCCACTTGGATTGATTCTCTAAAGGCTCTGCAAGGCTATCACCATCTCTGTAAATTCATATGTACATAAATGCTGATATGTCTTAAAGTTACTGTTTCCTTGGAATCATCTTTTGCCTTTAGCTTTTACAATCTGTTGGTCTCTTCTTCTGTATAGATCCCTGAGCCTGAATCCAAATATTTGACAGAGATATCCCAGTAAGGACTGACAATTAAAGATCTTTCACTCTGCACATTTTCCAGTTGTGGATTTCTGAATTTGGCCCTAATACTAAAAAGAGAAGCTTCTCTGATTATCTTTGATTATGACTGAGTGAGGGATGTCTTAAGAGCATAGCAGAATGTTATTAGGAGTCATTTTATTGTTGAGTTCTTTTAGCAGAACAAATTTTGTTCATTATTTCCCAGGTCCATGGAATATCCATTCTCATGTTCATGGTACCCTGGCAGTCTCAGGAATGGGTCATATCTCATATAGTAGGCTTTAAATTCAATCAGAAAGTGGTTGATAACTCCCACAACATTTTGCCACCTCTTTAGCAGCATATCATTAAGGCAGGTAACTGTTGTATAACACAGAGTTTATAGCTGGGTTGATCATCACCTTTCTCCTCTGGCAACAAGTAGGTACTTTCCAGTAGAATTAAGGTAGTCCGTAGGGATGAAAACTCTAGTTAATCACCAACTTGATTTCTCCATATTACATAATGTGATGGCTTGAATACGAATTACTCCCTCCCAGTAGGCTCTTATATTTGAATGCTTAGCTATCAGGGAATGGCACTATTTGAGAATGATTAGAAAGTAGGACCTTGTTTGAGTAGTGACTTCCTTACTGGTGTCAGTGTGACCTTCTTTGAGAAAGCATGTCACCAGACATGGGCTTTGAGGATCCAGAGGCCCATGACAGTCCCAGTTCTCTGTCACACTGCCTATGGATCAGCATGTACCTCTCAGCTACTGCTTCGACACTTGCCTGCATGACACAACTCTCCCCACTCTGATGATAACATCAAGACTTCTGAAACTATAAGCATACATTTAATAAAATTTATCTAGAATATCACCCACAGCCAAGCCATGAAAGTCAGGGAGTGATGACCCACATCTTTAAACACCATTAATCCAATCATTAAGGAGACAGAGATCCCTCAGGTTCTCTGTAAATTCAAGGCCTAACAGCCAGGCCTAACAGTGCAAGCCTATAGTCCGAGCACTTGGAAGGCAGAGGCAAGAGAAACTCTTGTGAGTTTGAGGTCTGCTTGGTCTACAAAGAAAATTGTAGGACAGCCAGGACTGTTTCACAGAAAATCTTGTCAAAAAGAAAGGGGGGAGGGAGGGAGGGAGGGAGAGAAAGAGAGAGAGAGAGAGAACAGCTAGAGAAATGGTTCTGTCCTCTGATATTCCTGACTAATTTTATGCATCATCACAAAAGTTCCCAATTAAATGTTTTCTATTTTAAGTCTTGTCTTCGTTATAGTGTTTAGTTACAAAAATTGAACAGTGCTAAAGAGAGATGTGATATGTGTTCTTTTCAGAACTACGACCTTATCATGAATTTGAGCAGTGCAACCAAACCAATGTCCTTGGCAACTTCTTGAGATATGTGGGGGTCTTACAGGGTGTACCTTTGGGTAATGACTCAACTAAATGTAATCCATTACTTTCACTGTAGTTTTCACTTGTTGGCACAATATGTCTAGTTGGTATGGTGTCTCCACCATTATTTTGTGACTCATATTCCTTTTCTTAAATATATTTTACTAAACTTCCAGTGCAGCTGTTTTCATTATGGACCCTGAAATTACTTGTTCCTCCCCACAGTCCTTTCTTTAACCCTCTAATCAATTTCTCTTTCCATTTACTTCTCTTACTCCAGTCTCTCCCTTGCTCCTCCATAACAATATATTTATATCCTCTCTCTTGATAGATCCTTTCCTTTAGTATAGTCCCTTACTTGGCACCTAAATCTCACTGGTTATGTAGATTGTAGCATACTAAAGGCTTAACATATACATCCACATAAAAAACACAAAATATTTGTCATTTCTAATCTGGCTTGTCTCACTCATAATGACCATTATTTTATTATAATGTAATAAATTTCTGCATACAGTTTCATTTAAGGCATTATGTTCACATGAACAA
Source organism: Phyllotis vaccarum (assembly GCA_033318265.1). Classification (NCBI taxonomy): domain Eukaryota; kingdom Metazoa; phylum Chordata; class Mammalia; order Rodentia; family Cricetidae; genus Phyllotis; species Phyllotis vaccarum. The sequence goes on along the minus strand of JARWLC010000013.1, from coordinate 26,445,395 downwards.
AAAAATCTCTTAATCATAAAGCAAATATTGTCAGTAACATCAGAAGAAATAAGTAATATAGCAATCAGATTTTGAGACAACTGTGTACAGTTCACCTTAATGAATGGGAGAACTAGACAGAAACTCAGCAGTTACCATAAACTTAAATAATGTGATAACAGAATTTAACACTACCAAAGAACATGAGTATAATTCTTCGTAAGAATTCTATGGCAATGTTTAGAATAGTGCTCAGAATCAGTTATAAAAATGTTTCTGCAAATTTAAAAGTATTTAATATCTACTGTTACTAACTTAAAGAGAAATTCCAATACCCTTATAGATTAATTTAAAATTCAATCACTAAATAAAATTTGGTAGTCACACACACTTGGAGTTTTAATAGTTTTAGTTAAGAAGTAGATCAATGAAAGAATTTAAAATGATATCAAGAATAATTTCATGCTAAATTAATATCAACTAAACATCTAAGTACAGAACTATAGTGCAAGCTACTCAAATGGCTGAGGCAAGAGGATTAAAAGGTCAAGGAATGCCTGATAAATTTTCGACCCTTTCTTAAAAGAAAAGGGAAAAATGTAGTAATTTTTCTTAGGTTTATTTATGCTGCTGTAGTTAAACATTGTGGCTAAAAGCAACTTGAGAAGGGAAGAGTCTACTTATTACAGCCCACCACTCAAGGATGTTGGGGCAGGGACTAAAAACAAGATCCTGGTAGCAGGAACTGAAACAAAAGCCATCTATTTCTTACTGGCTTTGTCCTTGATTTTCTCAAGCTCCTTTCTTATAGCACTCATGACAACTTGCACTACAGTGAGAGCATACACAATGGCATAGATTCTGACAATTCGGTCACTAAATAAAAAAAAAAATGACCCAGAGGTTTGTATTCAGGTCAGATTTACAGAGACATTTTTATTATGGTTCTCTATTCCTAGATAACTCTATTGTGGATATAGCTGGCAAAAACAGGACAATACCTTTGTAGTAGACTCTTTGCCTAGTCTGAACAAAGCCTTTAGCTCATTAAGTACCTAGGATTGAAAAATAAAAATAAACAACAGCATATAAAAGTTTATGATATGTGGTGAAGCAATGCCAAGAGAAAGTTATATCTATAAATCTTTTATAATTCATCCTTTATAAAGATGTATGCTTTCAATTAAATAAATGGTTATCTTAATCTGTGAAGAAAGAGCAAAAAGAAAGTGGTATAACAAAATTAAATAACAGAAGATAAACAAAATTAAAAACACCAAGCACTGAATAAAAATGACATAACCTTAGGGAAAAAAGTGAAGCCTAAAATTATGGCAACTAGAAAAAATGTAAAAATATGACAGCTGGTCATATAAAACAAAAATATATAAAGACTATAAAAGACTATATTCTAGCAACAGGAAAATCACAAAGAACAAATAACTTCACAGAAATATTCAAGTTTCCAAAATGAAATAGAAAATCTTAATTAATCTGTGACAAGAATGTAGGTTTAATTTATGTCTTTAAAACATCTCATAAATAATGTAAATAGGAACACTAACATGCAATTTAAATAATCATTTAACAATGAATAAACATTTTGCCATACATGTTCATAAATCTAGAAAAATATACCAAACAAAAACAAAAATTAGAGTCTAATAATCCTCATTAATGTAAACACAAAAATACATTGGCAAAATGCAGTAAACTAAGTTTTGCCAAAGAAAGGATCATATAAAGAGTAAGGATTGTTTATTTATTCATTTTTCTGTTTTGTTTTTGAGATATGATTTCTCTGTGTAGCCTTGGCCATCTTGGAACCCACTTTGTATACTAGGCTGGTCTCAAACTCTGAAATTTACCTGCTTTTGACTCCCAAGTGCTGATATTAAAGGATTGTGCCAATATCCATCTCTGAGTGGGGTTTATTGTAAGAAAAATTATTTTAAGTTTTATTGTCTCTAAATATGTTTCCATTTAAAATATATTGGATTTCAGAAAGGTATGGTGATATATATCTTCAGTCTTAGCACTCAGGAGACAGAGGCTGGCAGTTCTCTCTAATAGTTTTAGCCTAGCCTGATCTGCATAGTGAGTTCCATGACAGACAGAATTACATAGTAGAGAGAAATATTGTGTTTCTACCCTCCAATGGGACAGTATAAGAAAGCAGGATCTTAAATACATAAATTCATGAGTATAGGGTGAATAGACTTAGAGGTCAAAGCGAAACCAGTAGCATCTGTGTTATGTGTGAACAAAAAAGTGTCATCTCTGAGCCAAACCCCAGATTGTCGAATTTTTATCTGGGGCCTACTAGTACTGTTAAAAACAGCTGAATTTATTGTTTTATTTTCTGTGACAGGTTATAAGGACTCAGACAATTTACAAAAATCAGTATTGAAGTATATGCTCAAAATAATCCTAGATTTAGTATTTATAAAAATTTAATAACTGATTATAGTGTCCATAAACAATAAAAAAGGGATAAAAATGATTCAATACTGTTTTGACAATTAAGAAATTACCCAAATACACACTGATTTCTGTCAAAACAACCTGTAATACAATATATGTCAAGACGTTGTAACAGGTGGTAACAATACATATCAATCTGGGAAAGAAAATACAAAGTCTACAATTAATGTATCATATTTGTGGTCAACTAATTTATACAAGGGTTCTGATCAACCAGCTTAAGTAGCTATGGATACTCAATTTAGCAAGTAATGCTGAGACAACCCAATGTCTATGTCTAAAGGAATGAATCTGAAGAAATTTCTCATGGAAATTTTTTGTTCAAAATGAGAAATGCAAATGAACAAACAACTACAAAATAGCCCAAAAGATAAAAAAAAAAAAAACTATTTTTTAAAAAAGAGGGAAAAAAAGAAAACATGAAATCAGGTGAGAAGGAGGTAGGAAGATTTGGGAGGAGTGAGAGAGAAAAAATATGATCAAAATATTTTGTGTGAAAAATGTAAGCAAAAGATAATAAAATTTTAAGAATGAAAAACTCACATGAAATAAACTCAGGAAAAATCATGCATATAGGTTTCTTGAAGAAGCAAAGCAACAAGAGAAAAAACTCAAGAATGAAATATGTTTCCCTTTAAAATTAAAAAAAGGGGAAACCACATGATACTTTAGAAAATAACAGTAAATGATGTATCTGATCACTTAATACTCCAAAATATATTCAGGGTGCTTTCAATACTATAATGATGAAAAATCCTTCTTTGGATAATGGACATGATGAGCATTTTACTAAACACATGCTTAACCAATATAATTGGTTACCTATGCAAATAAAAAATAAATCCAGAGTAAGAATCTATTACTCATCAGCTAAAAAGATGATGCTTTAAAAATTTACAGGAAATGCACAGTTTCATAATGAAACTGGCTCTGTTAATCTCTGATAGACGGACTAGAAGGTTGCAGAGTTACTGTAAAAATATTTGAGGGAATTTTTATGATGTTAATTGCAAATCTATATCTAATCATAGTAATTTAACTCTTAAGAATTTAACCACAAGAATGGAAAACATGTTTTCACACAAATAATTATGTATGAATGGCAACAGAAGCATTAAATATTTTACTTTACAATGGTAAAAATGAATATGCCCATCAACTTGAGAATTACAGTCCATATTTTAAACGCATATAAGAATTGAAGTGAAGCATAGTATTGCTTCTTTTGAAGATGCATTAGTTTCACAAACAGTTCTTAACTAAACTGTTAGATTATGAAGATGCTATGTTATGTGCACTTCTATTTATAGTAAAGGTCTAATAGTGGCAAGTGAATAAAATTAGAATGTAAATAAGTTGTTATGAGTAACATATAAACAGTATTGAAAATAATGATTATAGTGTATTTTACAGATTGTAGTAACAGATTGTGATAGTATTTGCACAACGCTCTAAATGATCTATAAATCGCTGTATTTTATAATACAACAATGAGTCAAAGGTGTATAAATTATGCATTAACTGTCATTGAAAGATGTTATCAATAGGATATGTATTTCTGCACTCTGATGAATCAGGAAAACTGAATGAAGCTAAATATCATTATCCAATATCATCAAAAATAAAATCATCCATGGGAATCTCAATAACATTTACATTCTCACAGAAAATAACTGTTATTCAAATGTTACAGGTAATACAAATTAGAATTCAATCAAAGTTAGTAAAATTACTTAAAATCTCAAAGAGGAATCTTTGTCTATTGTTTTATTTATTCACTTTTTACAAATGATTCATAGTTAGCAATGACTCTCAATTATGTCATTATGTGAATCATGAATATACTGACAAATTATTGGCATATGTTCACATAAGTATGAAATATTTTTAAATAACTGTAATATTGCAGATAGACTTTTAATCACTTTAGATATAATCATTGTAACTACAAAACCAAATGATAAAATAACTTGAGGAAATTGATGTTTTATATATTTGCATTTATAATAAGAGAAATTGAAGTATAATTTTTCTATTTAAGTAGTAATAATATATATAAACAAAAATATTTTAGAAAAATATGTTTAGATAATACTAAATGAATTAGCAATTATATATCTACATAATTCAAAGCATTATATTATGAATTAAGTAAGAGTGATCATAAAATTTAAGTGCTCACTTTGCAAAAACTCAATATTCCTAGTAGTTAATAGCAGCAAATGACAAGAAAAACTAAATAGCACTTTGTTTCTGTACAAATAAATTAAAGCTCAGTAGAGTAAAGATGAAACCAATAGAGACTCTTTGCCAGCATCTGAGAGAAAATTCATATCCAGAATACATGAGCAACTCAAAAAATTCAAGAAAACAAAAGATCTTTAACTTTTGACTTTTATCTTGTTTAGCCATGTGGCTCGGTATCTCATTTTAGAGCAGCATAGTTGTCTTCTGGGTTTTTTTTTGTTGTTGTTGTTTGTTTTTTTTTGTTTTTGTTTTTGTTTTTTGGCTTCTCTCTGGCATTTTGCTCTGTTCTGCCTGTTTCCAGAGTCTTTTTAGTCTGTAGCCCTGCCCATACTTCCTGTCTGTCTTTGGCCAATTAGTGTTTTTTTTTTTAATTAAATTTATAGGCAGGGACAATCATTTATAATTGAACAACTTAATTTTTCTACATAGAAGTTAAAGATAAAAAGTTAACAAGTTATATGTCTGGGCCTTAGGTCAATCAGCCTAAAACTATTATAAACATCTGTGTGGTTACAAGTCTATAAATCTGTAGGTATAAACCTTAAAACTAAGCCCAAAAGTCTGAGGCAGCAACATAATACTACAGGTCCAAAGGCTTCCTGAGACACAGACACAATAAGAACAGATAACACCAAAATCATCTCGCCGAGATATAAAAAATTCTGTATTGATCCAAAGAAGCAGTAGGCAGATGACAGTGCAAGAATATATATAACAAAATAAGGAACTATATGACACTACCAGAAGATGGTGGTTCTACAAAAGACCTGATTGTGACAGTGTAAAAGGAACAGAAGGAAATGACATTAAAAACAACTTTATGAAGATAATAGAATTCTTAAAAAAGAAAATAAAAAACTCCTTTAAAGAAATAGAGGAAAATACAAAAAATTGGTAGAGATCAGCAAATCCCATAAAGAAAATAAATAAAACCAAGTAATAAAACAGGTGTTGGAAACATTTAAGATTTAAAATTTAAATAGAACAATAAAGTAGACACAAAACGAGGGAATACTGGAAATAGAAATTCTGAAGAAACAAACTGGAACTATAGATACAAGTATAGCCGACAAGATGTAAGAGATGAAATGAAGAATCTCTGCTGGGGATGATTTGATAATGGAAATAGATACATGAGTAAAAGAAAACAATAAAACAAAAAAAAGATATAGAAAATATGTGGCACCATGAAAAGACCAAATCTAAGAAAAATAGGAATAGAATAAGAATATCATCTCAAAAGTACAGAAAATATATGTAAAAATCTCATAAAAGAAAAGCTTACCAATCTAAAGGAAATGTATATAAAGATTAAAATTTACAGAATACAAAATAATCTAGACCTCCCAAAAAAGTATGCTTGCCAATAATTATCAAGATACTACACTAGCAGAATGAATAAAAAATATTAAGTGCTGTATAGGAAAAATGACAACTAACTTTTAAAGGCAGTCCCATCAGAATAACATCAGACTACTCAATAGAAACAATGAAAGTCACAAGGTCTTGGTCAGATGTTATACAGAAACAATGAGAGCATGGTTTCCAGTCTAGACTACTATACCCAGCAAAACTATAAAACACCATAGTTGGAGTGAAGAAGATATTTCAAGACAAAACCAAACTTAGACAAACTACCCACAAATAGAGCCCTGCAAAAAGCACTAGTGGGGAAACTCCAACCTACAGAAGCTAGATATACCCACAAAGCCACAAGCAATAAATAATTCCACAGAAGGAAAACACAAAGAATGGAAACACATGAACACTGCCAAAAAAAAATAACAGAAACTAACAATCACTGGTTATTAATTTCTTCTTAATAATAATGGACTCAATTCACCTATAAAAAGACATGGGCTAACAGAATGGATACAGAAACAAAATCTTCTGCTGCATACAAGAGACACAACTCAACTTCAAAGACAAACATAGGCTCAGAGTAAAGTGTAGTGCATTTATGATTTTACATTGTAAATAATTGTCCTGCCTCTGAGTTTAATAAAAAGCACTGATTGGCCAAAGGCAGACAGGAAGTGTGGGCGTGGCTACCAGGCTAAGAAAACTCTGGGAACAGGAAGAACAAAACAGAAATGTCACAGAGAAGCCAGAAGATGAAGAGGACAACTATGCTGCTCTGAGACAGGTACTGACCCACATGGCTGAACAGGATATGAATCATGGGTTAGATTAAGATCAAGAGCTAGCAAGTTATAAGCCTGGTCCTGAGGTCAATTAGCCTAAAATTAATCTAAACATCTGTGTGTCTCTGTGACGCTTTAGGTCAGTGGGTCTGCTGGACTGTGGGTCTGTGGGTCCAAACCTTGAGGCTAGACCTAAAATTCAGAAACCTCTTACTACATAAAGGGTTTGGAAAAGACTTTCCAATCAAATGAATCTAAGAAACAAGATGGTGTAGCCATTCTAATATCAAAAATAATAAATTTCAAACTAAAATCAATCAAAAGAGACTAGGACAGACATTCATATCAGGACAAATCTGACAAAATGAAGTCTCATTCTTGAACATTTATGCCCCAACACAAGAGCACCCACGTATGTTAAAATATATTACTAAAGCTTAAATCTCACATCAAAACCCACACATTAAGAGTGGGAGACTTTAATACCCAACTCTCAACAATGGATAAGTCTACCAGACAGAAAAATAACATAAAAATAAATATTAAATATATAAATATATACTAAACCATTGGGTCATAACTTTTCAAGCCAATCATTGTAGTAAACTACGGAATTCCAAACTGGGCAAGAATATTTATTACTTCTCTTCTCCAGTAGCATGCATACCACCTTTCAGCACCATGGTAAGCTAATTAGTGTGTTGAAACTTCCACGTAAATACTAGCTGTATTTCTCCATTATCTATGAAAGACGCATCTGGTATCTTTAACAGTAATATCTTATCATTAAGTATTAGGATTTTGTCAACAAGTCCAAAAAAGTTTCCAATAGCAATATGTGACCTCATTAACCAACAACCCTAAAAGAGATAACCTGGTTATTTGTATTTGTTAGTGTCAAGTTTTTATTAGGGATTTATAGTCCTGTTCCAAGGTAACTCATTAAACCTTTTTTTATATATGTATATGAATATTTTTAAAGCTTCTCACTGAGGTGAATAGTTTAGTAAGGAACCACTGTATATATTTCAGAAAGTATCTATAATAGTGGGTTTTGTCACAGTTTTTTAGTGTTAGTTATCTCTCTTTATATTTTAATCCACATCATGTCCTCCATACACTTTCTATTGCATTGTTTGCTTTTAACTTTATCATCAAATCTATTTTGTTTTGTAATATTTCCTTTTTAATAAAATAATATTCTGTGTAAAATTTATATAATTCTGTTATTTTGTAGTGTCCTTTGCTTCTGGCATTCTCTATAAGACAGTAGTTTTATTTCATAAGGCAATATGTAGGTGGATGCTTCTTTGGACTTGCATACATTAGCTATATTAGTTTACTGTGTCCATGTCTTACTTGGTTTTATTTTGTTCATGTATACATGTGTTGATATAATACAATTTGAAGGAATACGTGTTTTCCTATTTTAAACTCTTTTCTTATTGAGAATTTTAATGAATGAGAATGCCTCCATATTTTTATTTGAATGAGAAACTGTGTTATATAGTTGTCTGTCTGCAGCTGAATTGATTATATGTTTGATTGTCTGCAGAGTGGGTTGTTTGTCTAAGAAGAATGTTGTCAGAGGTACAGGTATATGTGCTTTCTCATCCATGTACAAAATGTATGATGTTTTTCCAGAATTACAATCAAGTAAGACTAGTCAGATAAAATATATGTGTATATATTATATACAGGGTAGTGGGAAAGAATTCTCTACTCAAATTATCTCATTTTGAATTTCACAGTTTTACGTTTTATTTGATTGTCAAGGGTTTATAAAGTGCTTTGGTAATTAATAATTTCCACAAAATTGACATGTGAGTACATGTCAGATAAGGGTACTCTCACCTTGCTGTCCTATATACAACTTGGCCCTTTTGCTTTAAAGTTTTCTTTCTTTCACAGAGATTTATGATAAATTAACTTTAATATCAAGTTGAATACTACTTTCCAAGTAATTTTATTTTCCATGAATTATTATACTTTACTGCTAGAGTAAATCAGAGACACCAATTTTCCAGTATGGTATTGTCACTTATAATATGTTTGTTCTTTTTGTGCATGAATAAAACTATTAATGGGAGATTCAGAAAGGACATCACAAGTAAAATTGCAGACATGCTTTTTCTGGATTTTTTTAAAGTATAGGTTAAATGAAAGTCGATCCATTAATATTTAATTCCTCATAGTGTAAATACGAAATTAAAAATAAGGAATACTAATTGAAGGGCAGCTACTAAAATAAGAGTCATATATACCTTCATGAATAAATTTTGTGGGGATAAGAAGCACTTATACAATTTGGTGAAATTACATCTTAACAATAAAAAATGTAGGTGTATTAAAATATTAAAGAATGCTTTTGGAGCATTCAAAATACATTATGACTCCATTCAGTAGGGAACTTCAAAAATTGCCAGAAGGTCAAATTTCTCATATAAATGTTCTTAAAGTACTCTATAAACACATTATAAAATTTTTAACCACTTTATCTCACCTCATGTAGTTTTCTCAAGGATTTACTTTCATTACCCATCTTACCTTTGTTCCCTAGCTTCAGTTTCTTTCTTTGTAAAAATATTGCCTGTAGCTAGCACTCACATGCCCAAGTTTCTATAACTTAAATGATACAATTTCGAGTGGAGGAACATTGGCTAAATATGTTCCTTTTTCATAATATCAATTATTTTTCTAAGAATAACATTTTATAATGTTTTAAATATAGGGTTTAATATGTTAATTGAATTCATTTATTCTCATTTATTCTTATTTGAATTTTTCTCAATTTTTGGATACCAAATTCTACTTTATGTGTTCTTAAAATAATATTTATAACATAGATCCTGTCCTGCCCCCCAAAAATATGATTCTTAAACAGTCTTATGCAATGATTAGCAATAAGATGAATCATAGATCTAATGAGATATTTAGTCACCACAGCGACATGACATGTACATTATTCTGAGAGTAGATATGTATAGACATGTATATGCTTTCTGAGAGTAGAAAAATATTTGAACTGTTGCCTTTTCTATTATGACTCAAGAACTATACACAGAGCCTATATCTATGTTTCTAATTATTTTTTTCCATTTTCCTAAACAAGCAAGATTTTATCTTGATTCTTATATCATCAAGATAACATCTATATTCTAAATTATTATTGGTTTTTACTTTTCTGTATCTGGAAACCATATGCTAAACTTTTAAAAATAATGCTTGCTTTTATTATGTATTACATATGTGAGTGGGCTAAGACTATAGCACTTTTTTGGACCTTTTAGCTTAATGTATCATAAAAAAATACTGTGTATCTTTCCCCATGATTCTGGCTTATATAATATTGTCCATATTAAGAACTTAATATCAATATTAAATATAAAATATTACAAAATATTAAATTAATTAAAAATGCGATTACTAAATAAATGTAAGATAAAATTATGAATATTTTTCATCTTCTTAATTGTTCTACATTATCTTCCTGAAAAGTTTTATTACTATTCAAGGCTTCAAAGTATAACTTATAAATTCTTTCTTTGTATACATAAAGTATCTCATGAATTTACTAAGTCTAGTCATACCTCCACTTGAAAATATTTTACTGAATTAAAATTTAAAATAAGAATATATGTACATCTGACTTCATTATTTTTTCCAAATTAATATGCTTCATAGTTATTTGCCTATTTATTTCAAATCTAAAACCTTGTTGATTAATTTGTGTTACATATTTCCTCAGAAAACTAAGAAATCATGACCAAAATTCACTACAAGGCATCATGTAAAATCTATAACAGGACTAGGCCTGAAAAAAGTAATAATAATAGAACTCAGAACTCTATCAGGAAGCAGATCTTCTTAGGCAATATCTTCTTTAGTCGCTCATGTAATATTATTAAAATACTCAAGAGTATAACTTATATAGACTTTTGGTGTTTCGCTATTTAGGATTGGTCATTAGATTTTAGGGGAAAATTATCTAGAGAACTTGGATACTACATTTATTTCTAGAGTTACTATCCATAATAAATTTGTGGAAAAATACCCCCCTAATTAAAATTTGTGGGAAAATTATAATACTTTTTTCTCTGAGAATATAACATGCAAGTCAAACATAAAATAGCATAAAATCAAAGTGGAAATGAAGAGTCAACTTTATCCAAGAAAAAAAATATGTATATGAAATAAGAGAAATTACATTTATATATGTGTATAGTTTGCATACCACTTCACTAACAATATAATTAAGAATGGAATAACAGAATTTTTAAGTCAAACATTTACAAACATATATCTTTTTGTTTATCCATACATTTAGAAACATTATTAAAGATTGATAATTACTCATGAGAGCAAGAAAGAACTCAATAATAGTTGGCATGAGAAAATAAACAATGCAATTCATTCAAAAGTGAAATAAAATAATAAGGTACTTTGCAATTAAAACAATAAACAATTGTTTGACTAGAATAATCTCAACTACTGTTTTGTCAGGCAGTTTATCCCCACAAACTATTTTCCTTTTAAATCAATATCTGTGTATGAGAAACAAGAAATGAGCATGATCTATAAGGAATAAAGTGATACATATTACATGATCTGTAAGAAATAGATACATAGTTCATAAAACATATTAATTCTCCATGAATAATATTGTTGAAAGTTTACATGTAATGCACAGCAGTGTGCCAAGGTGAGTCCCTGCGACATTACGCACCAGTCTTAACTTGATTTTTTTCTATCTTCCCTGTTAGGCTCTCAATTTACCCTCTAGTTAATTTCATCCTTATTATTAAGTTGCTCCCTAGAAACACAGGTTGTCTTTATAACTTTATGTATATGTCCTGTAACTTTCATACAGAACTTCCCCAAATTTATTAATCTATATGCACATATCTCTATAGATATTTACATCTGTTCTCTCGGGATAGCCAATTGACACTTGAACTGAACCACGTAACTTGCTCAATTTAAAAAAAAAAATGATCATTTTTCTTCACCCACTTCATGATTTTTAGCTCTTCCTGTGAATAATAGGCTTGATATTAATATGCACTTAATTAAGTGCACATTTATTCTTATGAAAAAACATTCCATTAACTTGCTGTTTTGTTAAAAATTCCAACATTATACTAGGTGATAGTAAAGACTCTTCCAGTTTTGTCATGATGTAACCAGATGGAGAGGAAGCAAGAGGATAATATCATATTGATAAAGAGTACCAAGTCATGTTGTTAAACATAGATAAGAATTATGAGTTAATTTAAGTATTAGAGATTGTTAGTAATAAGCTAGAACTACAGGCTGAGAATTTGTATGTAATAAAAATGATCTCGAATACTAACCTGGGTTGGCCTGGAGATCACATTGTAGCCTAGGATGATGTAGAAATTGTGCCCATGCTTCTGCCTCCTAAATGCTGGTATTATAGTCATGAGCTAACATGCACATCTTGGCCTTATTATTTAAATATTAGAAATCATAAATTTAAGATTAATTTGAAGCAAAGAATTGTTATAAATAATAGTGGTTAGAAGTAGAACTAGAAATGGAGAGTTGAGTGGAGAGTTGAAAGGCAAATTTCTTCCTTTTATTTCCTTTGAACTTTCCCTTTCTATGATTGGATTAAATAAATCAAATAGCTCATTTTGTTATTTAAAAGTGATTACTTTTGGCTAGATACAATAAATCTATGGAATTTTGAATGTTAACCTGGTGACTTGCAACAGGAAAAGTATAAATTAATTAATATTCTATCAATAGGCATGTTAATTAGCAAAATAGTTCTGCAAAATAGTATATCCTATACTCCATAGCAAGCTTAATACATACAATTTCTCTTATAAAATGTCAGCCTTTGAAGGGTTGAAAAATATGTGTGCTAAAGACTGTTCATTTTAGCATTTTAAAGAAAGACTAAACATCAGAAATAAAATCAATATAAATTATGCTTGTAAAATAAAATGTGATGTTTTCATATATCATTCAAATTATAGAAAAATAAAATCAAATGTAAAAGAATACAATATTTAGAGACATGCAAATATATTTAGAAATATGTGCTGGCAAGTTAAAGTCATATGGCAGACAAACAATATAGCTATGAGTTCATTGTTTGAAGCATATACTTTTTTCTGTATGTGTAACATTAAATTGGGCATTTGTATTCTATGAAAACTATATAACCTTAATGAGATCTCCTTGGGCTATTTCTGACTCTAATTTTTCAAAAATAATACTCATGTTAATACTTCCCAATTTTGACAGATAAATGGTATGCAATTTTGGTAATATAATTTAATTATCTCCTTAAATACTTAAAATGATTATTCAAAACTGTACCTACATTTTTTAGAATTTACTGTTAAAATTTAATAAGGGTAGAAAAACATTCATTAAAATGATACTAATAATATAGCAATAGATATTAGCTATTTTAAACTAATAATTATAATTTTCTTAAAATAAAATATGGTAGACATACAACATTATAATTTTATAAGATTCTTCAAAGCTTTGCATGACATACTGACTGGTTTATGAGTATGAGGTAAGAAAAGTTACTAAAAATGAATTCATTGTAAGAGATATCTTTGACATACTGGAAATATTTGAAATTATAATTTATGAGATAATACTTTCAAAAATCTAAAAATGTAATGTATATTATTGAAGCATAAAATGAAAAATAGATCACATAGCATGCATGTCACACATTAAAAATTAAGATTATTGCAACAATGTATTAATAAAATTTATATTTTGAAAACAATAGTAACTTTAATATAAATGTTAAATATATAAAACAGTTTAAAATACAAATATTAAGCAACTACTTATTAGGAATTGCAAATAGTTGTGGGAGATTGTGTTGTTTCATTGTAAATAATTATCCCACCCACTGGTTTAATAAAAAGCACTGACTGACCAAAGGCAGACAGGAAGTGTGGGTGGGGCTATCAGACTAAGAAAACTCTGAGAACAGGAATCACAGAGCAGAATGCCAGAGCCGGAAGAAGCAAAAGACAATTATGCTGCTCTAAGAAAAGGTACCAAGCCGCATGGCTGAACAGAACAAGAGTCATGGGTTAGATTAAGGGTAAAGAGTTAGCAATTGATATGCCTGGGCCTGAGGCCGATCAACCTAAAACTATTGAAAGCATCTGTGAGTCTCTGCAAGTCTGCTGGTCTGCGGGTTTGCAGGCCTTCTGGTCTGCAGGTCTTCAGGTCTAAACCTTGAGGCAAGGCCTGAAAGTTCGGGCCAGAAGTCTCATACTACAAATAGTTTTTTATGGGACAGAGAATATATCCAATAAAATGAAAATAGAAAGTAAAATTAGTGATTGCCCATGTGCAAATTATCTTCAGAATTACACATGTAAGGTTTAGTTCAGCAGGTTGACCACTAAGCCTGTTGACCTGAGTTTGCAAATTGTCCTCTGATCTCTATGTTCATACCAGGGCATATTCATATCCACATAAAATATACATTAAATAAATATATAAATATATATGCACAAACATAAATGCAATAAAATTTTTAAATAACATATTTAATAAAATTACAGATAAACAAAATCCATTCATTTTTAAATTTTACCTAGATATATTACAAACTCAACCCAAGTAAATTGGCAAGAGTTCAAAGGTTTGATCCTACCTTTACTCCTATTTAATCAAATTTCAAAAAATGATTAAGATCAAATAAAAACTTAGAAGTATGTCTGTTCAGTATATGTTGATATACTCGAATATTTGAAAACTAGTACACTATTTTCAACTTCCTATCACAATGTATTATTATTTACTTATTAGTATACATTAAATTATTAATGGTTTAATATGAATAATGTAAGCAAATATGACTTAAAGAAAAGAAAATATGTCCATATACTTTGTAAATAATTAGGACAAAGAAAAATCCAATTTCCAGAGTAAGAGACCATTATCATTTGAATCTACAGGGTTGCTCACAGGCTCTTGAGTTGAGCACGTGGTCCCTGTCTTACAGTGCTGTTTAGAAGCCACTTTAGGTATCAGGTAGGGGGTTCTGGCTGGTGGAAATAGGTGGTTGAGGAATATCACTTTTATCTAGGCAATGATGTGTTATATTGCTTATGCTGCATTTGTTTAACAATGTAAATATGTGTTGTTTAGCCTACCTAAGGCACCTGATTAGTCTAATAAAAAAATGGCCAATAACTAAACAGTAGAAAGATAGGTGGCATGGTGTACAGAGAGAATAAGTAGAAAAATGAATGTAGACTCCATAGGGAAGAAAGAAAAAGCATGAGGAAGAAAAAGAGGGAGTGCCTAAGGCCATTCAGCCAGGTGGCCACCAGCCAGCAAGTAGAAAAGTAAGACATACAGAATAAAAGAAAGATAAAATCCCCAAGTCAAAATATAGATGAAGAGAAACAGGTTGATTTAAGTCATAAGAGCTGGAGGGACAAGTGTAAGTTAAGGCTAAGCATTCATAAATAATAAGTCTCTATGTTATGATTTGGGAGTTAGTTGGTGGCCTAAAACAATCCTGCTACAGTAGTCTTTAGTATGTTGCTTTCCCTCCTTTGCAATATGTACCCAGTTGAAGAGTAACAAGAATTTATATTAGATCTATCTTTAATTCTATGAGCAACTTCCATAATCCTTACCATAACAGCTGCGTTAATCCGTATCCCCACCATCAGAGTGCAACTGCTCCCATTGCAAAATACCTTCCCCTTCTGAATGTTCTAATAATACTTGAATCCTTTGAGAATCTTAAGAATGTTTCTGTCCCTTGAAGTTTTTATTTTCTATTTCCAATGGAACACTTTTTACTCAAATCATTTTGTAGGTGATTTTTTTCCTTTTTACCAAGCCTCACTTAAAATTTCAAGACATCCTCAAACATTTGATTTATGCTACAGGCCTCTCATTACTCTATGACCAACATTTTGTTCCTTAGTTTTATCATTTCTGCATTAAAGTATTAATCATAGATATTTTAAAGGCTCATTTGAATGGTGTGTTTTGCTGAACTAGACATAAACTTGAAGGGACGCAGAGACTTTTTCACTTTGCCATTCATGTTCTCTCTGCCTCTACATCTGTCATTTTCTATTTCACCTCATAAAAAATATGATTTCTGGCATTGTTCCTGTTGAATAAATTAATGAGCAGTTGCAGTGGATGATAACTCGGAGAAGAATAAAAGAGAATGAATGTTTATGTGCAATACAGTATAACAATTACTTTTATAAAAAATTATTTAATAGATGTACTTAATTCACAGAGGGCAATTTTGTGTATGATTTGGTTGCACATAAGCTCCTTTATATTAAACATTATAGTTGTATTTTATTGTATTTTTCTGAAATTCACAGTCTATATTTTTAACTAGGTACTACATAGTCACATGTTCCTCAAAAATTTCTTAATAGAATTATAGTATCTTTTAAAAACAGTAAGAAATAACTTATCTTACTTGATAGGTATAATAGGACATTTGATATATTTCTGAAAGATCTAATAAATATATACTAAATATTACACTATGTACTGTTACAAACACTCCTTTATTTATAATTTTTCCTTTTTAAAAAATAATTTAAGTTATAATAAAAACACCAAGTATGATGTTCTAACCTGAAAACATGCAGTTATAAATATTTTTTCATCTTTCATATTTATTTATTGCTACTAAACTTGAAAAAATGTGTTTCTTTACCAGCATTGCTAGAAAATATAAGTTATATATAGTAAAATTATTTGGCCATGTTGTCAAAAGTTGCAATAAACACTTGCACTTGTAAAATCATTCTACCATTGGTTGAATTGCTTGAAACAAACCATGATATTAATTTTTTTTTAAATTTGCTCAGCAGTAGTGGCACAGAACTTTAATTTCAGAACCTGGGAAGCAGAGACAGGCCAATTTCTATGATGTTGAGACCAATTTGGCTACACAGAAAGTTCCAGGAGAGGCATGGCTACAAAAAAATAGACAGTTGTGCTAAGACCGTCATTGATCCATTTTTTAAAAAGCACAAACTCTTGAAATCTGACCTCAAACTCATGATCTTCCACTTACGCTAACTAACCCTAACCTTTAACCCCTAACCCCTAACCCCTAACCCCTAACCCCTAACCCCTAACCCCTAACCCCTAACCCCTAACCCCTAACCCCTAACCCCTAGCCCCTAACCCCTAACCCCTAACCCCTAACCCCTAACCCCTAACCCCTAACCCTAACCCTAACAGTCTCCAAATGACTCATGATTTATACTATCCATCCACTGTTTTAATTTTTACATGTTTTAGAGCATCTGAATATATGGGTTATGGTGTGGAAATGGAAGGAAGATAGAGTGTAACTCTATTGTAATTTCAAATTATTATAAATATGGTTTAAATAAAATGGAATTGTATTACTTCCTCCCTGCCTTTTCTCCCTCTATCAGATCCAAGCCCTTCCATGCCCCTCCCCTAGATGATAGCCTCTTTTTCTTGGATTAGTGTTGTAATACATAAATATGTTAAGGAAGTTGTCTAGTAGAAGTGGTACTAGAAAATGAATGCAAGCTGCAAAGAAATAAGAGAGTCCTATCTAGCTATAAAAATTAAACCATACATACGAAAACACACACGATCATAAAGTTAAGTGATTTGGAATAACAATGCTTTCCACAAGAACTGTAGTCTAAGCAAAATCCAGTTGCAGGAATGAGAAATATGCCTATGAATGCTTAGTCAGGGTAATTTAAGTGATTTCCTAAATAAACACAGGCTATCAATATAGCCCATTTTAGTCTTTCATAGGTTAAGAATGCACTCCTCTCGCTGAAGACACTGTGTATTTTGGAGAGAAAACTCAAATGATTTGAACTTAATTAAACTTGAAAGCCTCCGCCTGTGTTCTAGCTTCCATGGTACTAAAAAAATACTATGAACGCATCTAAGGAAGAAAGCAATCAAAGAGATCTATTGATGTCTAACACCTATAAACCATGACAATGAGAAGTAAGGCAATATATCTGTTAAGGTATAATAAGTAGCACTCACAAGTTGCTTTCAACCAATAGCTGTCTAATACAACTACACGGAAGGGAAGCCTTGCCTGGTACTGATAATTTAGCTTGCTTCCTGGGGCAATAATATCATGGATCTTAGTAATGAATCTTCTCCTTCCACTTTGAAGACCAGTTTTATATTTTAAATAATAGTAAATATGTGTACTTTACAATGTGGCGGCATTGTGTTTGTAATTTAATGTAGTATTGTTATTTGATTCATCATTATTCAACAATCAGAATACTTCTAATTTCAAAATGCTAAAAATATAATTAATGTTTAATGAGGTAGTATAAAATATTTATGTCAAAAGTATAGTACTTCTGTGTTTGAATGCAGATAAAAATCCACAGAGAAATGTTTGTCCAAATATTATTCCAATTTTATAATTGTGCAGGCTGCAGAAGGAAGTGGCAGCATAAAAAAATGGGCAGTTATATCTGATTAGCTTTATTATCCTCACTAGTACATATCCTAAATCATATAGAATTCTGATTATTATATATAACACAAAATTTTTTATAGTTAAGGAATCACTGTTTCAATCATACATTTTAAATTTTGTCCTTGTAATCAGTGAAATAAGTATTTATCATACAATTTTTTTTAAATCACTTAAATATATCAATTAAATACTTATTCTGTGTTAAAAGCTAAGTGTACAATTCTGATAAATATTCAGTTGAGTCTATAAAATAACTGCTTATGCAACTAGGATAAAGGATGAAAATGTGACTTAAAAATATAACAAGAAAAAAATCTTAATTTGTGATGTAAGGAATTAAGAGAGCACATAAGAAAATATTGCATTCTTATGACCATGTTTTAGGATTTGCAGGGAAACTAAGAGATGTAGAAGGAAGGAACAAAGATCAATAGAAAATAATTCTAAAATAACATGAAAATGTACAAAATAAATTTTGTAGTGTACTCATTCATAAGATTCATTTTTATATATTCATGTGTGTGTGTGTGTGTGTTTATGTGTATATGAGTGCGTGTAACCATGGAGGCCGTAGGAGATATATTCCCATGGATTCAAAGAGTCAAAACCTTGTTCCAAGACTACTATTTTCACTTAACTTCTGAGCCCTCTGTTGTCTCAAATAATGAATAATGTAAAGCTTCATGAAGTATATGTTAATGTGTGTGAGTGTCTGTATGTTAAGAGTTTTGACACAAAATAAATGACAGCACGTGATGCCGAATGCTAGCACCATTTCCAAATGAAACCATTTCTGTATTGGGTTTGTGGTTGTTGTTGTTGTTGTTGTTGTTATGGTTGTTGTTGTTGCTGCTGCTGCTGTGATAAAATTTTCCAACAGATGCCACATAAAGGAGAAAATGATTATTTTAGGTTACAGTTGAAGATATAATCCATCTTGGCAGGAAATTCAAGGCAGCTGTACCTTGAAACATGGGAAACATAGCATGGAGCAGCGCCCTAAAGAAAACTGTTCTCTATGCTGGAATGTCAACTGCCTTGATCTTCTATAACTTGTGTAGATAACCTCAGCTACGATGAGTGAGTACAAGGGTATTGTTTCCAGAGGACACAATTTCACAGCGGTGCTTACTGACTTCTTGCACTTAGACTCTCTTTACCCAGTCTTAAACTGTTTCCTGAGACATAGGCTAAAGAATGTGATATAGCTGTTCCACTTCGGTTTGAGAACACCAAAGCCTCTTATTCTCTGTAAATTGATTAAGTTGGGAGACTCTGTAATAGCCACCATTCTTACAAATGAGGCTTCTCTGTTAATGATTGAAATTTGGACTAATTTATGTGCTATGAATAGAATGTTTGCTATGTAAGGATGTATGTGCTGAAGAATAATTGTTTAAATATGTAAAACTGTGTTACATTTGTTAATGCTTCATCTGTTTATTTATGTAAAGCTATGATAACATTTTTTATCCTGTGTTTATTTAACTAAGTAAAGATGTGTTCCTTTTGTTTTATCTTGCTTGCCTAAGGTACCTGATTGGTTTAATAAAAATCTGAATGCAGAACAGCTAGGCAATAGAGGGATAGGCAAGGTTGGTGGAACTAGGGAATAAGTAATCTAGGCTCAAGTAAATGAAGTAGAAAGAAAATGAACAGCCTAAGGCCAGCCAGCCATGCAACTGCAAGCCAGGCAGACAGAGGAAGCAGGGAAGTAGGACATACGGAATGAAAGGTAAAATTTCCTGAAGCAAAATATAGATGAAGAGAAATAGTAGTTTGTGACTTAGTTAACATGAATACTGTGTACAGAACTTAGGTCCTCTGCAAGAGCAATAAGTGTTCTTAAATGTTAGGCCATGTATCTATCACCAGCATAGATGTGTTTAAAGTAACTTTTAGTATAGTGACATTTTCACAATAAAATGGAAATCTTTACAGACATACATACTCAAAGTATAGGTATTAATAGATTAGAGTTCTGTTTCATGTTCTAAAGGTTATATTATCTCTCCCCATCCTTGAATTTGAAATAATATTAATTCTTTGAGAGTTTTATAAAAATATATCTTGCTTATATTCACTCATTGAATTCCCCTATACTCACACAACACTGTGCTCTTCAATTTTTTTTAAACCTACCAAGACTGTAGTATGAGGTTTCTGGCCTGGACTTTCAGGCCTAGCCTCAAGGTTTAGGCCTGCAGACCCACAGACCTTCAGACACACACTGATGCTTACAATAGTTTTAGGCTGATCGGCCTAAGGCCCAGGCATATAACTTGATAACTCTTTACCCTTAATCTAACCCATGACTCTTATCCTGTTCAGCCATGCAGCTCTGTACCTTATCTCAGAGCAGCATGGTTGTCCTCTGCATCTTCTGGTTTCTCTTAGTCTGGTGACCCCGCCCACATTTCCTGTCTGCCTTTGGCCAATCAGCGCTTTTTATTAAACTCATAGACAGGGACAATTATTTACAATGGAACAACATAATCTCCCTACACAAGACTAATTTATACTACTCAAATATTTTTGTGTGTGGTCTTCTACTAAAGCATAGTCAGTTTACCAAAGACTACATGCAGAGAAATCTGTATATCCTTCAAATAAAATTATCAATAGCTCTATGGTTGCTGATGGAATAGTGTTCTCCAGGCACATCTCTACAATGGAAGTTGGCCTGGATTTGGCATGCAAAAGTTTTGTTGCAAACACTGTGTGCTCATATATGTAGCTGCCCCACTGCATCTAGAGGACATTGTTTCCTTGCAGTCATCACCTGCCTCTTGCTCTTATACTCTGTTACATCTTCCAGCATGATCCCTGATCATGGAAGGAGAGGATATTTATGTTCCTTTTAGGGCCTATCAATCTGCAGTCTCATATTATCTACATCTTGGCCAATCTTTTCTACATTAAATATGTTGTTTAAAACACCCAAAGTCTTTTTCAAACATCAAATTCTCTCTAAAATGTCCAAGATCTCTTCATTGTGGGATATTGTGAGATCAAAAATAAGTTAAATATTTTATTTTAAAATATATTTTATGTTTATTGAAAATACATTCTTCTCTTATATATCTCAACTCCAGTTTAGCCTCCATGGACTCCTCCAAGTTCCCCTTCTCTTTCCCTTTCCCCAGTATCTGCTTTTTCATTTCTCTTTAGAATAGAGAAGCCCTCCAAACGACAACAACCAAAAGGACAAAATATGATATAGGTATTAGGCAAGGTTAAAAAAATCCTATGGGAACTGTAAAAAGCAAACCAATAGGAGTAAAAGTCCTAAGAATAGACAAAACAATCAGAGACACACTTGCTTCTACTCTTAGGAGGCCTACAAAATACCACACTAACAGCCATAACATTTACACAAAGGACCTGTTGCAGGCCCATGCTTGCAGCTTTACCCACCATGAACCCATTTGAGTCCTGCAGAAGGAAAGGTACATAATTTATTACTCTAAGAGAGAAGAATCAGTGCACAGTCACAATCAAATCAAACCAAAACCAAAATTTAACAATATAAAAATTTTAGTGATTTATATCTATGACCCACTCAAAAAATACTCTGGGCTCCAATAGGCCATGGCAGCTCTACTTATCCAGGTCTGTCATCTACAGCATACACAGTACGTTTTATACACTCCAGCTGATGCCACACTTGGTGGTCATTTGGAACATCCAACATGCTGGGGTCCTAATTTACTTGAGTTGAAACTTTATGCAAAGCCTCTATGGCTTTCTGCAGGGACTGTCTCTGAGGTGGCACCACGCCTGAATTTCTCTCCATGGTACTTGTACTATATCTGAGGCCTCATAATGGCCTCTCATGATAACAGGTCTTGGCCATTTTCTCTGACACCATAATGCTTTCAAAATCAGTACCATATGAAAGACTCATGTATTATAATGTTTTCCTGAAATTGTGAGATACAGCCTTATCCCCGGTTACAATGTGGGTTCTTGGTCCTGGGCAGCCAGAGGCCCAGACCCACAGACCTGCATCACCAGACCCCTTAGCCATCCGCTGCTGCTGCTCAGGCCCCCAAAATGACTCAGATGCTTATATTAATTTCATGCTGTTTGGCTTATTGCTTAGGCATATTGATAGCTAGCTCTTACATCTTAATTCAACCCATTTTCACTAATCTGTCTGCCATGTGGCCTGTGGCTCACCTGTGTTCCTTACATGCTTCTTTTTGGGTGGCTGGCTTAGTCTGTCTCTGACTCTGCCCTTCCTTTCCTACCTATTCTGATTCCCCACCTACTTCTTCTATGGTGCCTGTCATGGGCCAAAACAGCTCCTTTATTTAAAGATTGATATTCACAGCATACAGAAAGACATTCCCACATCAATCCCCTTCTTGGCCAATGCTGCAATGTGCTGATGATGACAAAACAAGTCCCAGAAGATTTTCCCTTAATGTGGTCTTTCCTTAATCACCACAAATTTTTAAACTCTGGTTAATCACCATTGGTTATCCCAGCATAACAAAGATTTCACTTTAGTGGTTCTGGGCTCATTCAGTAACAGCTGATTCTGAAGACCCTGGTAACAAGAACCATGAAGTCTTGATTTAAAATATTGAACAACACTACTAGTGAAACAACATGGCCAACACATTTTGGAAAGAAATAATTTATTTATCATGTTGCATGTTATCACTAAAGGAAATCAGGCCAGGAACTCAAGGTAGAAACCTTGAGGAAGTAACTGAATGAGAGGCCATGGAAAAATGCTGCTTACTCGTTTTCTCCTCATTGTTTATTCAGCCTGCTCCTTTTCTCCTTCTTTTTTTAATACAAAACTTAAGATCACTTGGTCAGGACTGACGTCACTCACAAAGCCCTTCCACAACAATTAATCAAGACAATGACCCAGTGGTTTGACTATCGGTCAAAAATATATGAAGGCATTTTAATTGTGGTTCACTGTTCTCAGATAACTCTATTTTGTGTTAAGATGACAAAATCTAAACAAGCAGGCAAGTAGAGCTCCACTTACATCAATTAAGTAGTCCATTTCCCTAGTATTAAGCGTGGTTTATTCACAAGAAAATCAAAACTATGGATTTCAAGAAGCTTTCAAGTATTTATCCAAACCTAAGCTAAAAGCTGTAATGTAATATAAATATGCACTTTTCCTTATCACCTTAATTTATTGATTTAGGTAAGAAATATGCATAGTTTATATTTACAAAGATTAATAAATTAAATTATAACCAAATTGATTAGAGGAAATATGATTTCCATCTCTTATAGTTAGTTTCATGTCAGGTCATTTATTAAGTAAGTAAAATGGACAGTGAGGAGAAAATTTCTCAACTATGGTGGATGAATTAAGCTATTTACATTAATGACTTAATAACATTTAAGCAAATATTTTAATGCAACAGACACATGGAGTTTTCTTCTTTATTCTTTTTTTTTTATTTTTTGAGACAGGGTTCATTTGTTTATCCCTTGCTGCACTGGAATTAACTCTGTAGACCAGACTGACCTAGTACTCGCAAAGATTCATCTGTAGTGGAAATATGGTGTTACATTGTAAATAATTGTCCCTGCTACTGGTTTAATAAAAATGCTGATTGGACAAAGGCAGACAGAAAGTGTGGGTGGGTTTTCCAGGTGAAAAAAAAACTCTTGGAACAAGAAAAACAAAGCAGACATGCCACAGAATACCAGAGAAGCCAGCAAATGCAAAGGACACCTATGCTGCTCTGAGAAAAGGTACCAAACTGCATGGCTGAACAGGATAACCATCATGGGTTAGTTTAAGGGTAAAGAGTTAGCAAGCAATATGTCAGATCAGCATAAAATTAATACAAGCATCAGTCTGATTATTTGGGCCTAAATAGCAGTGGAGCTGAGACTAAGTCCAAACCTCTGGGCTAGGCCCAAAAGTCCGGGCCAGAAATTTAATATTACGTTCACCTACCTCTGCCTCTTAAATACTGGGATTAAAGGCATGAGCCACAGCAGAACAGCAAATTTTCCCAACTTGATGTCCTCTTATTTTTATTATTATAAATCACTGAATTCATTTAGTGAAATTCTTATGAATACGTTGTGTGTTCATCTATTGGGGAACTTAACAGTAATCATCCAACCAAATAAAAGTGACCTTCATCAGTTGTAGTTTGAATTTTCCCAGTCATGCCTAGCTCTGTGGTTTGGACCTGTAATTCTTTATGAAATAATTACTCAGAAGCTTATTATTAATTACACACAGTTTGACCTATGTCTTAGACTTATTACTTGATAACTCTTAAACTAACTCATGATTCTTATCCATGTTTATCCATGTGGCTTAGTACCTCTTTCTCAGTACAGCATTCACATCTTACTTCCTCTGTGTCTGACTGGTGTCTGCTTTACTCTTATTCCCTGCATTCTCCTTGTCTGGTCATCATGCCTACACATCCTATCTGCCTAGATTCTGGCTAATCAGCATTTTATTAAACCAAAATAGGTGAAAAATCTTTACAATGTATAAGATCATAGTCTGAGAGCAATCAGTATCCACCCATTTCCTATAGCTCCTTGTCTGAGTTTAGCTGAGTTAAAATTTTCCAGAGCCTTTTCCTACTCCAGAATGAAATTTTCTACTGGTTTGATCTTATATGGATCTAGTGTAGGTAAGTGTAGATATTATTAGTTCTTGTGAGCAACAGTTATGCCATTTACAGAAAACAGCAATTCATAACACTTTGCCAATCCTATATCTTTTAAATGATTGTCGCTCCATCTTCTATAAATTTTTATGATACTTACAGGTTGTATATGATGTACACATCTTATCTATAGCTGAGCACTCATGGTATTTTATTCTCAGTATTTTGAACAGTTATGATTCTCTACATTAACCACTAGGCACTAAAATAAGAATCTTCTCTGTTCTAGTTTGAAAGGAGTACTAATGTACAAATATAAATATAATTATTTAGAAGACAGTTTGAGAACATGGCAAATTAGAAAAGCAGTATTTCTAATAGATTCTTTCTTGTGGTTGTTACTTTCCTAGCCACAAGTTTTGACCATGTTCACAGTACTACCCATGATTTTTTTTTCTTGTGAAACAAGCATGAAATCTAATCAAGAGAGAGTTTTGGTTACTTACATAAACAGTCTTGCTATACCAGGGGAATGTCTTGCCTGGAAAAGCAGTATTGTTGCATACATTGTTCATCTTTGGCTATGACAATTAATGACTTTTCTCCTCCAGCTACCTGCATATCACATTCTAAAACTATGAAAGCTAACCATCACAGAGAGTTTTCTTGTCAACTCAGGGTTAATTTTTGTGTCCTTCAAATGCATTATGTGATATTTTCAGCAATGGGATCGTATCATCTAGTTATTTTAGACAACCAAAGACAATTATGGTTGTATAGATTTGTGTACCAATCATAGCATCTTTAACTATAAATCATGGAGACTTAACTAGTGTCTGAAATTAAAACTTTAAAAAAAGTTTTCATAGAATTATTTCATTTTTAGTAGAGGTATGTTACAAACAGATGCATTTACATTTGTATACATTGTTTATTAAACACCATTTTTTTCATGCCTCCCAATAACTATGTATCCACTTCCAGATAGATAGTCTTGTTTTCTCTTAGTCAACTTTGCTTCTGCTTTCATATCATATATATACTCTTATATGATTTTATATAGTCATATAACATCTAGGAGTCAGTTATAGTAGAAAATACATGTCTTGTACTGGCTTGAAATCACCAAATATGATTAACTCCAGTTGCACATATTTTCTTAAAATAGCACAGATTTTTCTATATGTATAAAACATTATATTGTGTAGATGTACATTATAGTTTCTTTATCCACTACACTGTTGCTTACATAAATTCATTCCCTACCATAAGTGCTGTAATAAACCTTAATGTGTAAGTAACTCTGTGGCATGTTGACTTGGAATCTTTTGGGTATATACCTAGGTAGATTACAGTAGTAATATATATTATGATTAAGATTCATTATGAATTAAGACATCTTGATAATGACATCAATAGTGACTAATATTGGTTACATTACTACCAGTGGTGCATAATTTTCTTTTTGTGCACATCTTCTCCAGTATTTGTTGGCATTTGGGTTTTTTTTCTTATTTATTTTTTAGTGTTTTTGCTTTCTTAATTATCTTCATTCTAACTGGAGTGAGATAAAATCTCAATTAACTTTAATTTGAATTTTTTGGGAAGCTAAGAAAATATAACAGTTTATCCTCCACTTATTGGCTATTTGTATTTTTTTATTTTGAGACTTGTCAATTTACATTATTTGTTCATTAATTAACTGAATTGTTCTTGATAATAATTATCTACCAGTCATATAGCTAGCAATGGTTTCTTGCATCATGTAGACTGGATATTTACTTGATTAACACTTTATTTTACTGTGTAGCAATAAATAAAATAATATAATTTCATAAGGTCCAATTTATTAGAAGAAAAGATAGGGGAAATATTTCAATATATAAACAGAGGGCTGGAAGCTGTACTATTCTAAATGTAGCACACCCTACACACATACACACACTCAAACAAACACATAGCTCCAGCACTTAAGGGATATTTTAGAAGAGAGAAAAAGAGACTTTTTCCCTTTAATTTACAATAGATTATTTTCTTTCTTTTTCTTAAAACAGTCATTTATACATATATTTTATTAACTTTTCATTTTTTGTGTGTATGTTCACACATGCACAGAGCATGTGTGGAGGACAGAGCACATCTGGAGGTAGCTGGCTCTTCTCGTTTACAATGTGGATTCCAGCTAGTAATTATCAAAGTCAGAGCATCAGTTTTAGTGGCAGGTTCGTTTCACCTGGAGATCCATCTCACAGCTCCTAATTTTAATTTTAAATCTGTAGTATTATGTTTTTTCTTTGCTTCATACTGAATCATATATCTTGAAAGCTTCTAAATTCTCTGAAATTTTTCATTTTAAAAAGTTTGGTTCATATTTATTGTTCACATTTATGTTTGATGTGTGTACATATCATGTGATGTTGAAGTCCAGGTTCACATATTTAATTCATACATTTATTTTTTGTATGTTCATTTTATTATTTTTGTTGAAAAAAAGTCTTTTTTATCCATGTATCCACCTTGTCTCCGACCCTTCCTTCCTCCCAATCCCTCTCAGTCAGCCTTCAGCCTATCCCCTTCCCATCTGCCCATTTGGTATCCCAAAAGGGCAAGAAATCCCAAGGTATGTTAGCACAGCATGGCACGTCCACTCCAGGCAAGTCCAATTTCCTCATCCCAAAATTCAGACTGGGTTCCTATGCAGGGAACAGGGTACAATGTGCCATCCCACAGACAGTAACAAAGTCTAATACCACCTCTCGAGGCTCCACATACTGCCCATGCCAATTGACAGTTGCCTATCCTTGGAGGGCCTAGCTCCTTTTTCTGATGGTTCCCCAGTGGCTGTTCTTGATTTAGTGAGCTCCTCAAAGCTCCAGCTATCCATCAGTGTGGAAAATTTCCTCATAATTCTTATCCCCTTGCTCATACAGACTTTTCTACATTGCTCTCAGCTGAACCAGGAACTCGGCCCAGTGCTCAACCATGGATCTCTGCCTCCACCTCTATTCATTCTGGAATAAGTCTTCTTTATTTCAATTTAAATAGAATGTTCAGTACTTGTTCTATTAATAAAAATTGAATATACTTATAAAATGCAGTGATAATTGCAAAATAATGTTAGAAATCTTAACTTCAAGAAAAACAGATAAAGTAAAACTTACAATAGTCATCATAAGCTAGCATATTATAATGAAGAAAAAATTAATTTGTAAGTAATGTAAACAAACTTATCATTTAATGCAGAAGAATATTAAATTTTCTATTCTTTTTTACAAACCAATTTCTTTCAGTATAATAATTAACACCTACTACAACAGAAGCTCAGTTATGTATTGAAAATAATACTATGAATAATAATTTCCTGTCTTTAACAATTAAATCCAGCTATGAAACCAAGTATGTTCTATAGTGATAATATAATAAAAAATTTGCAATGACATGGTAATAATACGTACACAAAAACTATACTTCGAATCTGGAATATTTCCAAAAGACCATATTCAAAAATACTTCACTGTAAGCCTATGCTGCAATATGGCAGAACCCGTGGGATTCCAGAACAAGTAAGAGGGAATATGACCTTGAAAAACATGTTGTGAGGCTTTCTTGCCACATATTTTACTTCCTTTCTGCCCAGAATTGAACAATTGCTTTCTTTTGTGATATTTTGCTTGCTGGCCAGAAAATCAGCATAATGGTGCTTAATGCACATAGACAGATGTCTTAAGATAAAAATACAATAAAATTTTTCTCCTCATAACTTATCTAAAATATTTGTGTTCTGGCAATAAACAAATGATTAATTCAGGTAATTTGAAATCACTGAAGATTATATTTGATTTTAGAGATAAAAAGTTATTTACTTTATATCTTGAAATGGAGTCATTTTTTACGGCTGCGAAAATGTTATCTAACAATCTAAGCAAACAAATAAGTCTTGTAATTTTATTTTATAGATAGTAGTGAAGATAAACTTTTATGCCTATTTGGTTTCATTTGATGTATCTTCTTGAATTTATAGATGTATTTTGAGAATTCACCATGTATAGTGAGCCAAATTTGTAAATAATATAAAGAAAATATGTTCAAACCTATATTAAAATTTAAGATGCTTGTTGCATTGATATAGAATATATAGCACATGATGCATAGTAAGAAAAATTATCAATAATTCACCATATGAACTTCCAAAAGGTGGAGGCACTCAAGATTCCTACCAAGCAATGAAGCCTTTGAACCATATCAACAACCAGCATGCCATAAAAAGCATAAGAATGTCACGTAAATGTCAGTGATAACCAAGAGTTCCTCTCTAAGTGCACTTAAGACTTGCTCTACAAGAGGGGAACTGTGCATAGTACTGACAACATGTATAACTTCTCAGTGCAAGTGAAGTCATTGTTATTGGAGAATAAACTATACCGCAGATGTGGATAAACCAGCATAATCTCTAACAATATTTTTTAACATTTGTCCATACATATAAAGTAAATGTAATTTTTACCTTTCATCAATGGAATATTCCCTTTAAAAGACAGAACACTGCAGAAAACCACAACTAATGAAAACGTAGCTTTGTGGATTTCAGTATCAATGGATATATTTGCAAAACACTCTCACATCTAAATTTCAGGTAACATTGAGGAAATAGGACATAAATATTATAAGGTATCAGGGAATTTGCTATGAGATTTTATCTCTTGGTCATGTCAGAGCCTACACCTTTAAATTCTCATCAGCTTGACTGCCTGAGCATGAGCTGAAGACAGAAGACACCAATGAGAATGCCAGAATTGCATGGAGAAAATGCACAGCATATCAACCCTACAAAGAGAACTATAAGCAACTAAGGAAAACTGAGCACAGGAAATGTATTTATCCCAAGGTAAGAGTATACTAATTTGTCTATCCAATGCCAAGCATTGGCCCTGAAAACATACATACATGTATGGTTACATACAGACAGAGCAGGTTATATTTAGTAATATATGTGCAAACAAACAACAGCAATTAACCAAAAGAGACAATGAATTTGAAAGAGAGCAAGTAGGGTTGTATAGGAGAATTTGAAAGAAGAAAAAAAGATGGGAAATGTGCAATTTTTAGTCTCATTTTTTAAATTTAAAACTGCCCTACTTTTATATTGTTTCAATGTTATACAATTAATTATCATTCCTTTCTCTTACTTCAAATTCTCTTCTTTGAATTTACTTTTATGTCAAGCAACTAAAATGTTATATTTCAGTATTATCATTTACTTTTGTGTGCTCTTTAAAAAATATTTCTTGAATCTAAATTTCCGAAAAATATTTTCATTTCATTATTGTTTTCTTTATTAAGAAATGATTTAAGTGTTTTAAGAGCAAAATGGCTAAGAAGTCACAGGAGAATAATTTTTGTTCTAAAAACAGAATTGGAAAGAAAAAAATCCAAAAACACAAATTATAAGGCAAAATTTTTAATTTTTTTCACTAATTTGTGTGTGTATGTATATATATACATGCATATACATACATATGTGTATACATATTTATATACTTATATATGTATATATATATATTTGATAATTTACTCAAACCCTTTTTGTACTGCTGGGTGTATATATACATGTATATATATAATTTTATATATGTGTGTATATGTAATATGTGTATTTATATATTTATATATGTATATATATATATTTATACTTACTTGCCTATACTTCTCTTTGTAAGGTTGAACTTTTGTGTATTTTTCTCTATGCTATGCATTTTTGCATGTTCATTGGTGTCTTCCTTGTTCAGCTTATGTTTGGGCAGTTCTGCTTTGAGACTTTGTAATTATAGGTCCTAATTTTACCAAGAGATAAAATCTTATAGCAAGCTTCCTGTTCCTTTGACACTTGGAATATTTCTGCCTCAATGTTCCCTGATCCTTAGGTTCAGACATGTTTTACAGATGTATCTACTGGGAGAGGATACCACGACTACACATTTTCATTCATTGTGGTTTTCTGTAGTTGTCTATGTATGTGGGGAAAAGAAGTTTCCATGATGAGAGATAAGGACTACCCTTATATTTGATATAAAGACAAATATTTGATGATTATCATTAAAATTATGGTGTATCATAAATTAGTGGCTATAAGTTTTTCCAGGAGGAACTGGAAAAAATAAAATAATATACTGAGCCTTTATACTAAAAAGAATAAACAGAAGATAAAAAATTTATGGAAGATATAAATCCAAATTTTATTAAACAACTTTTTTCTATTAATTCTAATATCTAGATACTTTAATTTCTGATTGTTAATAGTTCAAAATACTTTGTCTGTCAAAGGTCATCCCAAAGACTTTCAATAATATGATGGTGATCTTGATAGTTCACTGAAACCCTTTTGGTCCTGCTTGTTTTATTTGTAAAATACTGATAACAATTTCTACTGTATAGAACCATTATGAGTGTAAGAAAGTATTTAAAATGCATTTAAAGTTAGTATTACAATTACTGTCAAGATGTAAAATATTATAAAAAGGTGATAAAGAATTTATAAAAAGGGAAAGTCACCGTTGAAAACTAAGCAAGGTATTATAGTAAAAATGGTTGAAAACTTAAAACTAAAGATTGCTTCATAAAAATATATAGACTTGTCTCACTAATTTGAAAATAAACAGACATCTGAGTGCTTTCTACTTGATTCTTCTGGTTACTTATTTTGTCCAATTTACTTTAAAGGTGTTAAAACATTTGTAAAGAAATTTATTTTTAAGTAAAATATCAGGGTAAATACATTTCAATGCATTTCTCTTATTATGCTAAGGTGAAATCTTTTAAAAAGATTATATATATATAATTTATATGTATCATATGTATGTTTAACTTGTGTGTGTGTGTGTGTGTGTGTGTGTGTGTGTGTGTGTTAAATGTATGAGTGTCCTGAACTTGCCTCAGCTAAATGTACCAGGCTTTGCTGATTCTACATGGGGGAACTTCCTTTTGGAGGAGTGGGGGTGATTGAGAGGCTCAGGAGGAGGGATGAGAGGGGAACTATTTTTAGTATGTAATGAATTTAAAAATCTTCATTAAAAAATTCTCCCAACTAAAATAAGAGCCCAGGGACAAGTTGTATTAGAGTATAATTTTACCATAGTTTCAAAAAGTTTACACCAATACTCCTCAAAGTATTTCATAGAATAAAAAGTACAAAATAATGCTCATCTCAAAACTGGATGAAGATTTAATGACACAAAAAATGATAACGATAGGCCTTTATCTCTAATAATCATGTATATAAAAAACTCAAAAATAAATTAATTTGAAAATACATCTGAATAAATTTTCCTTATCAAGTCTTCTCAGTACTTCTTTGCAATATAACT